>JAMPIV010004778.1:0-722500 GCA_024509875.1 Oreohelix idahoensis | reverse complement strand
TAATGCCACAATACACAGAATTTCAGCATTGATTTATAAGAAATGTTTTGTTATGCCGCAAAACAAGACACATGGGCTCCTCCCTTCTCCCAAACGTTATAAAGAGGCTTGTCTTACGTCAGCTCAACCTGCAGGACACGAACAGAGACTTATTAAAAGTCAGATTAACCCTTACTATACGCACAGAGACTCGCTAAATGTTGGGCTTAATCCTATAAATAGAATGTGAAAAGAGTTGCAGCTCGAACGTCAAAACACGTGAAGAGACTTGTAGCTCAATCCTGAAAACACGTTAAAAGACTTGTGTTTCATACCTTAAAACAAGTTTATATACTATTAGTTCAATCATCACAGCATGCACAGAGACCTCAAACTCCTAAACACGTATAGAGACTGTGACGAAATGGACGAGCTCATCACGATCTCGGTTTCTCTCCGGCAGTATCGGTACATTTGTGGTACTGATTTTTATTATGTGCTGTCAATGATCGCACTTTTCTTTCTTTCTTTCTTCGTTATTTTTCTGCTTCTGTGGCAAATATTTTGCAGGTGCAAACATTTGTTGACACTCCTCTCTGCGATGTCACCTGTTTGTTACCCGGTCATCCTGGTTTGCGGTGAGCAACTGAGATAAGATAGTCGCCGGCGTGTTTAGATTAAACCGCTGATAAGCGACTCGTTTCTTAACAAGCTGGTACACGGAGTTTTTGCGTACTCATACGATAAATAACGAGATTACTGTCTGTGTGACACATGTGGGCAGACAAGTGTGACATAATCGCTTCCGGTCACTTATTTAAAAGTAATCATGGATTTATTACATTTGAGACAATATGAGTCTACAAATGTGTTTGTGGGAGTGTGTGTAAGGCATCAGATGTCCATATATGGTAATACGTGACCTTTGCAGGCACGCACATTATTTCACGTGGGACTATTTTGAAAATATCCCACCCTATCTGCATGATTTGAAATGATTGGATCTTTCTGATTTGATTCATAACAACAATGCTTGGGAAGATAGGAACATAGTCTGACCATTTCGCAGTTTTATTTCACTGTGAATTTCCCGCCAAGACAACATCAGACCTCGCCAGAGTAAAGATTAGATTCATAATTCCTTTTTTTAACTGGACCTTTAATTGGAGAACCAAATAAGACTTACAAAGCACAGGAAATCTCTACATTTTAAAAAGGAACACCGGGACTAGGAAACTGAAGAAACACACGGAGTCAGAGAGGGAATCTATTGTCAAATTATAGACACCCAAGACGCGTGTAAGAGACCAACAGGTCTCATTTATTCATCTGAGCAACAAGTCAGTAGCCAAGATTGGCTACAGTAAGTAGTGCATTTTTCATTCTATGTTTCATTACTAACATGTGAACTAATACATATATATATATATATATATGGATATATGGCTTTGTGTGTGTGTGTGTATATATATATATATATATATATATATATATATATATATATATATATATATATATATATATATATATATATGTATTACCATGTGAAGTTTAATGTGTGAAACTCGATTGTGGATGTCAAAGTCATTTGAGGCTGGCAACCTCATCGTAAAGAATGATGATTCATGAACCACCACTGCCCTAAAAATCATATATATGGATAGCTTAGAGTCTCCTGAGCAATAATATGTTTTAATATACATAGTAGCCCAATTATTAACCAAGATATTGAAATAATACTATATATCTACGAACGATAAGACGATAATGACTGTTGTTTTTGCTCATTCTATTTATAACATTATTTGGGGACGCAAGTTTAAAAAAGAGGCATTAGAGTGATTCAAATCCGATTGGTTAGTATAGGAGTATAGGAAGGAGGGTATTGGTTGGCCAAAAAGCTAAATATACTTTGCAGACTCACTCCTAGTATGTTTGGAGTTTTTTTTTTCAAATTTGAATTGAATAGCTAGACCCTCGCTGTGATTGGGCCAGTTTAGTGATATTGGCAAAAAGCTTCCAAGGCTTGTCGCCATTTGATACAAAATTGTTAGTATGCAAGCTGCGTTGAGAACAGCAGTGCTAAGAGTGAAATAAAAAAAACTTGGCAGTCTGGACGAGGGCAAAGCTGAACTTATATATTAATGCTAATGCCAGTCAACGTATGTTTGTGATATTTCCATTGAATTGTGGTAAGAACGAATTTATTAACCTTGTTATTACAAAAATTTGGTGTATGAGATACTGCTTTATTGGGAATGTTTTGCGACTAAGTACATAGGTCCCCTAGCAGACTTACGCAGGGCCTGTGGTGTTGCTCACACGCAGTAGAACTGACATGAGTTGTATAACTTAAAATGATTTCCACAGTTACCAGTGGGAAGGCTAACCCACATTATCCTATGGGAGAGGATCATTGTTGAAGTGTCAGAGGCGGTGTAGCCATTAGGGAGAAGAATAAGAGCACTGGTATGAGATGTTATCTCAGAGGAAAATGGTTGAAATGGGTTGGTCAGAGGGATCTGACCCTTTTCTTTTTATTGAATTATACCATGTATTACTTGTGGAATGATATTGTAGCTGTGTTATAAAGAATCATAACCTTGTTTCAGGGTTTTTGTTCTGGTACTAAGCCAGTGCCAGAACCCTGGTGTATTTATCTTCGTGAGAGAAAGTGAAATTTTTGCTGGTACACGCTGTCTACCACACTACACCAGGGACTGTGTCAGATTGGTCATTCGGTTAAAATTTTTGCTGGTACACGCTGTCTACCACGAATCAACCCATGAAATATTGGAGATTGTCAGCATCATAACTACTACCAACAGAAAGATAAGTGCCCTTGTGTCGGCACTAAGAGTTCATCCACTTGTATTAAAACATAATAAATAAAATAATAGACTGTTGAATAAACATTCCACAAGAGATAGAGAAAAGAGAGGGTATGATGAAAATACCCCAACCCACCAGTAATTACCAGTGTTAACTTAGTCTATTCTTCTTCTTCTTCTTCCGTCCTTAGCCAAAGACCGACCAAGCAGTCAGAGGCCATCACGCCTTGTGGCGTCTTAAGGGCAACAGCAGATTGATTTTCTCTGTTGTAGTTTCCCATCACGCCTAGCGGCGTCTTTAGGGCAACAACAAATAGATCCATCTGCCGCTGTTTCCGTAATCGGTGTGACAAGCCAACGGGTGATCAGCCCATTGGGAACTTAGTCTATAGTGATACCTAAATATAATTAGATTGTAATATTGCTTTATATGGACAGAAGATCCATTGTGGTATTTAATTTTATGTAAATAAAACCATAATTTTCATTTTGTTGTTGGTCCTGACTCAGAAAATTCTGAATCAGGGCAAATAAAATTGTAATATAGCCTATTACATAATATTCAGCCACAGACTTCTATAAGATATGTCATAGAGTGTTAGTCTGTATGTGGTTGTTGTATTGACCCAGTCCTGTTTATGTGATAGAATTAAAGTGTATTTGAATTGATTTGACTTACACTGCATTATATCTTCATTACCCTAGACACTTAGACGTAGTCACATAACTAATAAATAAAAATATAGAACCAAGTGAGATCATAGGGTGGTAGCAGCTAGGTCCCTGAAAATACTTAACCATCAACTACTAAACTCAGGGGCCTACACAGCTGACCTCACTTGGGTAGACAAATACTATTAAATAATAACATCTATAACACCAAATCCACCACAGCCTCCATTCTTGACTTTATTAGTTTACGAATGTCTCGCCAGCCTGGCTAAGCAAAAACATAACAGAGTTTGCACTTTTACTAGTCTTTGTTTCTATCAAGTGTTCTATAATCATGGGCAATCATAGAACACTTTTCCCACCCATATAAAATGACAATAGTTATTATATGCATTACAAAAATGTCAAAAGTGTTACAATAATAAACACTGCTGTATTACATAAAGTAAGAGGAAAAACAGTGAATAGATTACACTAGTCAACAAATTTTCAAAAGTTTTTTGTACCAGAAATTAAATGTACCATTTCTTATTGATTTTGACATGCTGATTTCAAATATCATAATGAAATTCACCAATTGGCTCTGGTTTTTTTTTAAATGATGGATTTACATTACAGTAATACAAATAATGTATGCTTGTTTACTTCTCTGGGCTGAACAGCTAGTCTTTCTACTTTAGCATTATAAAAATTGTGGTTACATACTCAATTAATTGATATTTTAACATAAAATAATAGAAAAAATAAAAACATTATTTAAAGTTCACATATCATGCTTTAAAAAGGCACATTTGAACCCATTCCGTCATTATTCAGTCGCTGTTCGAGCTCTCTTTGCTTGCTTCTTGTAGTCAATCGATGAGGTGTCTCTTGTCACAGTCCAACAGTAATCAACAAGCATTGAATTGCTCCAATTGCCTTGATACCTTGTCTCCATAGCAGCAATGTCCTGGTGAAATCGTTCACCATGCTCATCACTGACCGCTCCACAGTTTGACGTAAAGAAATCCAGATGAGAATCCAGAAAATGAATTTTCAAAGACATGTTGCAGCCAAGACTCTTATACTTCAGAAGGAGATTTTCTACAATTTCATTGTAATTATCAGATCTGTTGTTTCCAAGAACATTGTCCACCACTGACTTAAATGCTAGCCATGCTGCTTTTTCCTTGCCATGCAACACGCAAAGAAACTCGTCATCATGAAGAAGTTTTCGAATTTGCGGACCAACAAATACTCCCTCTCTTATTTTAGCTTCACTCAGTCTTGGAAATTTTCTGATGAGATATTTGAAAGCCTCATCTGTTTTCTCCATTGCCTTGACAAAGTTTTTCATGAGACCCAGCTTAATGTGCAAGGGTGGCAACAAAATCTTGCTGGTGTCGACAACTGCTGGGTTCTCAACGTTCTTACTGCCAGGCTGCAATGACTGCCTGATTGGCCAATGTCTTCTGATGTAATGGTCACTTCGTGCACGGCTATCCCACTCACAGAGAAAGCAACAGTACTTGGTGTATCCACCCTGTAGTCCAAGCAAAAGAGCGACCACTTTTAAGTCACCGCAAAGTGACCAATGATGATGATCGTAGTTTATACACTTCAAAAGCTGCTTAATGTTTTCATAAGTTTCTTTCATATGAACTGCGTGACCAACTGGAATTGACGGTAACACGTTACCATTATTCAACAAAACAGCTTTAAGACTTGTCTTGGATGAATCAATGAAAAGCCTCCACTCTTCCGGTATGTAATTGATGTTGAGGGCTGCCATTAAACCAGAAATGTTGTGGCACGCAGAAAGGTCACCCTCTTTGAAAAAGAATGTAATAAGCGGCTTCTGGCGGTTCCTATACACAGAAATTGTAACATCTTCTGCCAGGAGATTCCACTGTTGCAATCTGGAACCCAAAAGCTCCGCCTTGTTCTTCGGTAAATTCAGATCTCTTACAAGATCATTCAGTTCACCTTGGGTTATTAAGTGTGGTTTAGTGGATGTAGTTTGCTCAAAATCTGTGTCACTTGAGGTTGATGGTTCAGGACCACCAATGTCCTCTTCATCAGTGGAAGCAGCTGAAAAGGATTCTGGCACTTTGGGAACTGGTAGATCATCGCCATGTGGTACCGGAAGTATTGCAGAGGGGATGTTTGGATATTCCAGAGTCCATTTTTTCTTCTTTGATATGCCTTTCCCAATTGGAGGGACCATGCAAAAGTAACAGTTGTAGAGATGATCAGTGGGCTCTCTCCAAATCATTGGGACTGCAAAAGGCATAGCTTGCCTTTTGCCAGTTAACCACAGTTTAAGATGTGCTGCACATGTATTGCAGCATATGTGTGGCGCCCAGCTCTTATCTTGATCTCCTATTCTGCAGCCAAAATACAAACTGTACGCCTTCTGGCATTTCTAACTACGATACTTTTGATAAGGACAAATGCACTAACTAATGGCAACATTTTATCAGAGATAAGGTATTTATACACAAAGGGGATGTAATCATAGGTAGGATTGCATCATCAACTTCTAGTAACATTTTTATTGGTCATTAGAAAAAATTATGCAATCGCCCACAACAGTTGCGTCATATATATATAAATTTACCGTAATTAAATAAACTAGTAGCATATATCTTGAAAACTAGAGCCAATCAACATTTTTTAATGTCATTTTCGTTTTCAGCACACCAAAATTAGTTAAGATCAGCTATTTTCATTTCTGGTACATTTTGGTTGTTGACTAGTGTTATTATTGACACAGATGATAGAAGTGAGAAATTACTGATAGCTATGTACAGTATTTCTGGCTCCGCGTGGAGCATAGGGTCCAACGTGTGCTAGATGGTCCCAGAAAGAATTATGAAAATCAACACTGTTGAATTATGTCTTGCATTTACAGCATGGAGAAGACAAGGGCAGTGGGTAATAATGAACTCCATAAGAAGTTGTGAAGCTTGCATATACCTGTACGAGTGCCAGGGAATAAGAGTGGAGTAATACAATGAAAATTCAGCATCAGCTTAAAAAAGGTCAAGGTAGTCCCATAGCAGATACTTCCAGAGGGGAGTGAAGTGTTAGAGACTCCACCGTAATAGTTCCAGATCGAGAGATGGGATAACAAGTTCCCTTCGCTGCCTTTTCCTTCCCGAACTCAAAGTCAGGTACCCATGTACAGCTGTACATCTTAATAATGAACGTGAATTTAAGTATTAGATGTACAAATCATGTATGGAAGTAAGAATGATAAAATTATGCATACCCGTCCCACGTCAACCACGAAGATGTTTGTCTTTATGGCTTGTTAAGTCATGTTTTTGAGTATGAGTTAAGTGTTTGGGATTCTTACACGTACGGGTCTGATTTTCAATAGACACGTGAGTAAGCACGTTTAAAGTTATGAGATGATTTTTTACTTGGGTGCTTTGTACGCTATGTTTTTTTAACATAGCTCAACTGAGTATGTGTTAGTTTTTTTTTAAATAAAGAAAGTGTTCAAATGTTCTTAGTAGTAGTCGGGTGAGCTGAGCTCACACCTCAAGCTGTTAGTTCGCGCTTGAGCGAATATTATACTGAGTTGTACTGAGAAACTATAATCTCGGGAAGTATGTATCTGGTAGAGCTTCGAGACGGTTTTGAGTTTCGTTAGTGTGTCCAGTAAGTTTTTGACTGTTGATTCGGGGATTGTATGAAGAAGAACGCATTATTCTCTTCATGGAAGCCATTCTATATATTATTCTATAAGCTTGATAATGAAGTATATAAGGATATAAGATTTCATCACGGTAAAGCTTCCACCGTCTATGAGTGAGCCCGATCAGATTCAATATGGATTATTTGCATATGTTTGATATTGTAACTTTGGATATTTGCTAAGGCAATATATAGTGAGTTGCTGTGTACGCAACCAATTTTCATTCTGGATTATTACCGCATGTTTTGATTTCAACAATTGACTGTTCCTTGATTCGCTATTCATGCGATGTGATTCATTTTATAACCTGTGACAATGTACTATCCGTGATGTCAATGTTGTTGTAGTCAATAAAACTGTGTATGAGTTGGAAACGCACTCGTCTTACCCGTTGGTCTATTCCTGACCTGACGTTACTGTTGTGTGGGTGAAAACGGTATATAAACAAACCTAAAGAACTCATGACATTCGCTTACATATTATACAACTGTCGGCCACTGCTGTAAGCCCGACATTACTGACGTCAACATTGTCAGCTGTGCCAGACAGTAGCACTATATTCCATACAACCCGCACACATACACATACAGAAGTGACAGCCCTGAAACGTACGGTAACAGAAGTGGTGTCTCCAGTGATATGGGGTGTGATACAAATAATTTTTTGTTGAGTACAAGTCAAGATATACAGTGTTGCCAGTGCGAGTTTTCGTGAACAAGTTTCAACTAGACGTCAACTGTTGCGTTTCAAGACTTGAGAAACGAGGAGTTCAAGTACCTGTCGACGTTGGACTGCTCTGCTACACCATGTGATACCCGATGCCCATCGTTGTCGTTGTCGCGAAGGCCGGGAGTTCTCTTTTTTGAAGATAAGTAGTTTTTTTTTATGTGCACTGTGCCACTGTTATATGTTAGCGAGCCTTTCTTTATAATGTGTACTATTTGTTCTATTTAGTGTTCTATGTTCCATGTTTTATGCGGGTTTGGATGGGAGGTGACTTACGGTAGGAAACATCCCAGTATTTCATTCCATGGCCTACGTAAGCGTTCTTTAGGGACATTCTTGCAGATTTCCCGCAGTGGAAATTCCAGCGAATTTTTGCTGAAGGATTTTCAGTCCACTGTGTCTGGTGATCTGTGACACCATTGTTTAGGTGTGACGGCCTGTTTTATTGTCGTTATTGCAGTATTTTTTCTCTGTGCCTTAGTTTCTTGAGTAATTTGTTTGTGATTGTCATTCTCAATCTTACTGTCGTTAATTTCTATACAATTTTTTTTTGTTTATACACTGTGCCGTTGCTTGTCTTGTCACTCCTTTCGCAGTGTCATTGCATTCTTTGCAATAGTTTTTTCTTTAGTCCTGCTTTCTTGTTTATTTGATTCTGCGAACGTTATCATTTGTCTTGAGTATTTCGTCTTGGTTTTGTCATTTTCCGTACCTTCATGTATTTCTTGTCTTAATGTTATACACTTAATGATTGATTTATAATTATATGCTATATTTGTATACAAGTTCTATTAACAAGGACTTGCCACCCACTAATTAGGGATCAGATTAACTTCTTAGATAATATCTTAGATAAGTTAACTACTTATAAAAGTAGGCATAATGTCTAATTTGGACTATTTCATCAAACAAGGGAAGGCGCTTGGTATGGAGACTGAGGAATTGAAACAATTTGCACTTGTTGAATATGCAAAAGTACAGGAAGCTGAAAATAAGAAACTTCAAATGGAAGCTGAAAATAAAAAACTTCAAATGGAAACTGAAAAATATAAACTTCAAATGGAAGCTACTGAGAACGAAAACCGTAGACTTCACGAGCAAAAGTTGTTCTCTATGGAACTTGAGAAAATGAAGGTAATTAATGAAAGTAATACACACAACGCTACGGACACTCAAACAACTTCACATATGACCAATTCTAATTTCTATAAGATCAGATTGTCTCCTTTTAGACCTATCTCCGATGACGTCTTATTCTATCTGAATATATTTGAACTCACATGTGAGTCTCAGAAAATAGATAAGTCGGAATACTGTACAAGACCTATGGAACTACTTTCAGGTGAAGCTATGACAGCTGTAAGTATGTTGGAAGGTCCTGATAAAAATAACTACGATACTGTCCGAGCTGTGTTATTTAAAAAATACCAACTTGATGAAGACGGCTACCGTCTCCGCTTTAAATCTCTATTGCCGGAGACTGGAACAGATTTTTCTGAATTTAAAGCAAATATTCGTCTTACGTTCTCACGTTGGGTTGAGCTCTCAAAGATTGAGCACACATATGAAGCCCTCATGGACTTATTGCTTCGTGACAAAGTCATGTCGTCAGTTAACACTTCTTTTCTTTCCTTTCTACATGAGCGAAAGCCTACAAACTTGAACGATATGGAACAATATTGTCGCCAATACGTTACGGCACACCCAAATGTAATTGTTGGCCACTCTCAAGTCAGAGAAGGTTTACCCGTGGTTTCGGCATTACCATATGGTTCTAATTTTCGCCGTAGATCACAAAGTGTTGATCGCAATTTTGGTAGGGGAGATTATCGTGATTTTAGACAGTACCAAGGGAGTCCATCACGTAGTAATTTTCCTTCTCCAAGAAACTGGAAACAATTTAATGGACCTCAACATTTTGGTTCCAACAATTCTGGAAATTATGGAAGGGATAACTACACTAGGGATTATCAACCTTACAGTAATTTTTCTCGAAGGCAACAAAATTCATCTAATAGATATTTTGATCACAGAGGGAATAGTAATCGCAACAATGCTAACTGGGGTTCAAATCAGAATAATGGTCCCAATAGAGGAAATAACAATGGTCCCAATAGAGATAATAGTTGTGATCGATCGTGATATGGTGGTAGATCTCAAAATTATAGATCGCATCGCCACGCTAACTCTGCTCAACAGGAGTCTCAGGGTATTGTTAATCAGGGTAACAATAATAATAATGTCTCTAATGCCACTGCTTGTTCTGCTTTCGATTTCAATCGAGCATCTCAGTGCCCTGAGTGCACAACTTTATTCCAACCTACAGCGGTGACTACCTTGAGTTGCGGTCATCCTCTACCTACTATCCCGACTATTTCAGCCTTGTCTGCACATGACGGATCAGGCTCTTTAACACTACACAAGGGATTTGTGAATAGTAATCCCGTCTCAGTACTCTTTGATTCTGGATGCACGACTGATGGGATTAGACAGTCTCTAGTTCATCCATCTTGCGCAACAGGTAATATGGTGAAATGTGTGTCATTCGGTGGGACAGTTGAGACTTTTCCGACTGCCATAGTCGACATTGCCACACCATTTTTCACTGGTTATATACACGCATGTATGCTCAGAGCGCCTATCACCGACCTTACTGTCGGACAGATACATAGTATAAAGATATGTAGGCCGGTACAAATTTCTGCTTGGGAACGGCAACATCACCTTACTGACACAACATTAACGACTATGCCAAAATCTTATCACCAGGTACATTCTGCTAACGTGATACATTCTTGCAGTATTGATGATACTATTGTTCATCATGCTAATTTTCGTGCTTCTTTTAGCCCAGTTCGACATACCTCAGTACGTCGTTACTCTAACTTTGATTCTTCTTTAAGCACTATTATAGAAGAAGATCCTTCGGTTTTGACTGACACACACACTAACTTTATAGCTACGACTGAATCTACATCCAGTCACGTTGATTGCAACTTCTTTGCTGCAATGACAAGTGTTTTCTTTGCTACATGTACGGACTTAGTTGTTAGTACATATCTATACCTTATGAGTTTCTTTACTTTTCTTATTGGGCCGGTTAGCACAGTATCTTCGTGTTTTTCGACTTTTTGTCGCACGTTCTACTTTCCTTTTAAACTTCGACGTAGGTCCAAGTTTACTACTGTCTGTTTTTACACCTTTGTGGTATATTTCTTGCTTTCTTCTTTGCCCAGTACACGGGCTATGACTTCAGTTCAGCCTTTGAGATATACGCCTTTGTCAACTGCATTTCCTTTGTCTTGCGCAAAATCTCAGATTGTCAACCATCATTACACTCTTAGTCATCATTACACTCAACATGACGTGGGTATCATTTGTATATTCACGACTTTTCTGTACATCATTACACGCTGCTATTTTTCTCGGACACTTTTATCGCCCTATATTATTGATAATTTCAATTCAGTTTGTGCTACTTACACTGCTACCCTTTCTCGTTTATCGAAGGAAGGTTCGACTAACATTATACATTGGTCTGAAGTTTGCACGGCCACATCCGGTAGGTTAAAGTTAAAGTTAACTTTTTTCGCTAATAATTTCCTACCGTTACCAAACATGAATTTTCATTTGATTATTCGCAAGAACGCTTTCTCGATGGGAATCGGAGCTGTTATACGTGTCTTCATACCATTGACTGAATTTCAGCGTCGATATTCTGCAATAGACATCAATATGTTGGACAATTCAAGATCTCCAAGAGACGCTGTTGCCGTGCGCCCGTTTGACTTAACCATTCAAGCCATTCGGAATTCTGACTCTGCAGTGGGTGATTTTTGTTTCAACACGCTCACAAGACTTTCCAAGGCCGCTGGAGCTTTGACATTGTGTTCTTTGACTTTCATGTGACACGTTATTAGAATATTATTCATACACAGTTGTACGAGTGACAATAGTATTGACTATAGTATTTAAACTTAACGTAGTGAACATTTACCAAGGGTGTTGATAAGATTGATAAAGTTGGTTTTTTTTATTCCCGTAAATGATATCCACCAAAAGATAGATATAAGTGGATGGAAGCAGACATCATCATCATCATCAGTTGATAAGATCTCTATGGTGTTGTTTGCTCCACTGTAGTGTATGGAATGTCAACTTGACTTACGCAGTGGTGTGTAGACATGGATTGAGTGTATAATGTGCGAATGTTAATAAGGGTTCGTGGTGTTGACAAATGTTCTTTTCTCACACTCATGTATGACTGGAAGTCATCGACACCAACGACTGTGTACCTTTTCTAAAGTTTAATTGGACGTACACACTCGACAGCACAGATAGTGACAAATCACAGGTTGGCATAATACATCATGGTACAGTGGATAACTGGTCTTGCAATGTTATGTTACATGGGCACTCATGTGGAATAATAGTATCACGGACTGTCAGTAGCCAAGCCCTCAGTATCGCCCATACATATATATCATCTGACTTCACTGACTGAGCACGTCAGCTTATAAACAATATTTCAGATGGCTTCTAAACCTAATCTCGTCTAGCGACGATTCTTCAACATAATGTTCAGCACATATTTTTCCATATAATAATATTGAACCGCTAATAACGGGTTCTCATGTGTAGCAGTGATCTCTGGACTAAACAAGCGATAATACGGGCATCCCTTTTCTCTTCTTGAAAGTCACTACATGTTTTGGTTCCAAGATGGCTTCACTCGTGAGCTGTCACTCACGTTTGGATACAGATAATGAATCTGTCCTAAAGTTAGTCATTCATAAAACATTTCATTGCTCTGTAGATTTGATCATGAACAATTGACTGCAATCTACAGGATATAGTGCTGCTAGGAATCGAAGTCGTTTTCATCGAGTCAAATATATTCTCTTAGACATTCAAATCGTACCTATCGAAAATGGTGGCTTCGTACGAGAGTTCATAAGAGTGTCTATTATTACCTTGGTATCAGAAATATGAAAATGCCATTCCTTGGCAATACGAATAAACACTGGGGTAAAGCATACACGATAGGTCTAGACGACTATCACTTTCCCCACCAATACTGAGATCACTTTTTCCCGGCGACAAGCCGACATAGAAAACACAGTCCCTATCGGGACGAAGCCAAATCACACCACACTCTAGCGACACATCCGCCGAATAGCCTTTGACCTCTCTAGAGACAACAGAACATATAGTTCGACTTAGATATGTAAAGATATACAGATATAAGACAGACTCGTCCTACTCAGACAAACAATACACATAAATTCAGGCCATAGATATTCTGAAGCAAGAACAATCTATTATTACCCAAACGAAGAATAAATCGCAGAAAACTGGACTCACCCGCGGAGTTCGATCGAAGAGACGGCACAACTTTCAAGGGAAGTAACTCAATAATGACTTTCCCTTAAGCACTATTTTGTTTACAAAATATTTGCGAACATAACAAGAATACCAATGTATAATATTGTAAGATATCACTATTTTTTTTTTCTTTTTTTTCTGATTTTACATTACCCAGCACTTAGTTTGCGAAACTGTTTAAGCAAGATTTCTATAATAAGCTCATTATTAGTGATTAATAAATTAATTAACTTGTTTCTCTTGCCTATTATGCCCTATTTAGATTGTAGCGTTCTTTTTGTTTGATTTTTTTTTGTGTGGTTTATATATGTATTGCCTTTTGTTCCATGCTGTTTTGCCATACTTGTATTTATTTACACACAACCCGTTGATTAATTTAAATTGCTACCATGTTGTATCATTGCTTTCTTTCACTACACATATTTCATTGCTGGTCATTCTTCATTTCATTTCATCTCCTCTTTTCACTTTCCACTTATTGATTCATATTTTGTCTATGCTTGCATACTTCATCTTTGTTTGAATTTGATGTTTGATGCTCTTTGCATACTTCATCTTCATACTCTACACATACTTCCATCCCTCTATTGTTGATTTATTTACACAACATATCGTATAATTCTCTGTTGTATATAATAGAATTTGATCGACTTCTCATTTTTGTTCGATGTAATTTTCAACCAAAAAAAAAAAAAAAATGATGATATCATTTTTCCCCCATGGGTCGGTGTAATCTGTTAAGTCATGTTTTTGAGTAGGAATTGTTTGGGATTCTTACGTACGGGTCTGATTTTTTTATAGACACGCGAGTAAGCACGTTTAAAGTTATGAGATGTTTTTTTACTTGGGTGCTTTGTACGCTATGTTTTTTTAACATAGCTCAACTGAGTATGTGTTAGTTTTTTTTTAAATAAAGAAAGTCTTCAAATGTTCTTAGTAGTAGTCGGGTGAGCTGAGCTCACACCTCAAGCTGTTAGTTCGCGCTTGAGCGAATATTATACTGAGTTGTACTGAGAAACTATAATCTCGGGCAGTATGTATCTGGCAGAGCTTCGAGACGGTTTTGAGTCTCGTTAGTGTGTCCAGTGTGTTTTTGACTGTTGATTCGGGGTTTGTATGAAGAAGAACGTATTATTCTCTTCATGGAAGCCATTCTATATATTATTCTATAAGCTTGATAATGAAGAATCTAAGGATATAAGATTTCATCACGGTAAAGCTTCCACCGTCTATGAGTGAGCCCGATCAGATTCAATATATTCCTGACCTGACGTTACTGTTGTGTGGGTGAAAACGATATATAAACAAACCTAAAGAACTCATGACATTCGCTTACATATTATACAACTGTCGGCCACTGCTGCAAGCCCGACATTACTGACGTCAACATTGTCAGCTGTGCCAGACAGTAGCACTATATTCCATACAATCCGCACACATACACATACAGAAGTGACAGCCCTGAAACATACAGTAGCAGTCAGGTACCCATGTACAGCTGTACATCTTAATAATGAACGTGAATTTAAGTATTAGATGTACAAATCATGTATTGAAGTAAGAATGATAAAATTATGCATACCCGTCCCACGTCAACCACGAAGATGTTTGTCTTGATGGCTTGCCTGGTTTTCTCAGTTCTAGTGGTCCACTATTATGGATGCTAGCTTTTACATATAGTATGGTTAACACCAGTCTACACTGTTTCTTGTGAAGGCACCTAATTCTATTTAATTAAGTGTTTAGCCTAAGGAAAATTCTCCGAATCTTTTGGCCGAATACCACCAGCAACAAAGAATTACTTATTCGAAGTAACCAGGAGGACATGCACACCATCATAGCTGGCAGACGCTGGAGTTGGGTTGGCCACGTCCTCAGACGGGACCCTGATACCATCACAAGAACAGCTATGCTATGGACCCCCGAGGGAAAGCGAAAGAGAGGCCAACCAACAACTTGGCGGAGAACTGTGGAAGCCGTGATGCAAAGAATGAACCAGAGTTGGGGCACTGTACGAAGGATGGCCGCCGACCAAGCAAAGTGGAATCAATTTGTTGCTGCCCTACAAGACGCCACCAGGCGTGATGGCCACTGACTGCTTTGGTGATTGGCGCTTATGTATCAAAGAAGAAGAAGAAGAAGAAGTGTTTAGCAGAGTGCTAATGGCTTAAAAATTCCATCTTCCCAGTCAGGAAAGGCAATCGCCGTTTACGGTTGTTATTACCAAATTTCTGCTAAAATCCTCTTCACAAAGAGTTATAGTTCTCCAAGCAGGCTTTCTTGGGGGAATGTTTCCTGTACCCACAGTTTTAGGATACATATTTTACCAGACCGCCAAAAATCGGCCAGCACGAATCACGTGATTAAGCATGGGTAAAGCCATAGCATTGCCTCATAAATTATCCTGGCCGTTTCGCGAGTCAGGGTCCCATTCAAATACCTTGTAGATAGAATTTCTTTGGTAGCCCAGGTATGGCCAAACAAAATGCATTCGTTCTACAGAGAGGGATAGAGAGTGAGGAATAGATACAATGAAGAGGGACTGTGTGAGATTTAAAAAGCAGTACTGTAGAAGTTTTACACATATCGTTAAAACTGAAGAGAATTCGTCCCACAAAGTAAAGGAATTAAATGGTATAGCGAATTAGTAGACAAAACTTGAAAATAGGCGAATTGATATCGTCACAATAGCCCGTTGCGGTTGTTCCACAGCCAGCACGATGCCCTTTCCGCAGTTTCGGTGAACAAGTGCCCTTGTTCTTGACTGTGCCCTCAACCTCAATAGTTTCAGTAGACCATACACAGATTATTCTTGGCAGAGATGTGAAGTGAAAAATGGAGCTTCTATTCTAGGGAGCCTAATAGGAATTCAAGAAATCAGTACTACGTCTGATAGGATCTAGGCCGTGTAAACTTTTTATATCTTCCCAGACCTTCTATGAGTAAAGATTTTGCTCGTTCTAATTAGCCCCAACTGATTTAACTCAGTAAAATATTGCTTTAATAGCTCTGTTATAGGTATTTAAACTGACTGAGACATACAGGAGCAGTTCACTCAAACAATGATTAAATAAACTATAAATTTGTATATTTACAGATAACAAATTTAATAATCAATTATCGTTAACAATTGTAAAATAAATATGGGTGGAGTGAGTTCGAGTCTTTAAAATGTCATCACTGGGATGATCTGAATAGTATAGGGAATTTTTCTTTCAGAGTTCACTTGGCAGCTTTAAGTGGGCACTTAGCTGCCAGTAAGATATCGGTTGGTTTCTGCTCCAGCCGATGCTTGTTCTTTGCAGGTTATGGACTGGTTCACTCCCGTTACTGGTCAAGTCTGGTAGCTGCAACACGTCCCTCGTAGTATCGAGGGGTAATTACGAAGATGGTCCAGCGTCTGTTAAGACCCGTCTGCTGTTGGTGTCTAGCTTTGACTGACGACCACTTATACCACACACTTGTTCCACAGGTAGCAGCACCAATTGGTACCACCGACTAGTATCATGAAATAAGAGAGAAACAAATACCCTCCTGAGTATTGGGTATTCTGAAACAAAATCAGGTGTGTACCCCCTCCCCCCTTTTTTTTCATTCCACCATCTCATCTGCCTCAGAACTTTACCATCTCTGAGCATTAATGTTAGTCCTAGTGAGCAGAGTATAAAGACGCCTAGCCCAACACTCAAAACACTAACAGGGATTGGGCAAATTTAACTGAACCTTAAAACACATATGGAAATATGTTGCTTAACTCTCAAACACGTACAGAGGCGTGAAGGTTTACTTTCGTATACGTTTATACGTTTGAAGACATGTAGCTGAACTCTCATGTATTTGTTGTTGTTGTTGCTTAACTAGGGCTGCTGAACTTCTTTATTTTTCAGCCAATGCCAGGTTGAAGACTCCTTAGTATTTTCTACACTGTAGATCTAGGCTCTTCCTGTGGCTTTTCTACCATTCCGAAACGTGTTGAGTTGAAACCATGAGCTCCAATTTTCCCAGCTTGACTTGCACTTGAAGAATCATCCCATTTGGTCCCAAACTAACTAGGAAGAAGAAGCGAGTGGCATACTGTGCATTCCCTGCCATCCAAGGGGGCTCTCCAAGTATGCAGAGCTAAAATACTGTGCTCTGGTTCTGGGCTCTCCCAAGGAATTGTTACGTTCTACACATAGCCACTTCTCAACTTCCCCTGCCTATGATGGGTCCATAGTGAGAACCTCCTGCATGCAGTTAACCAGGTAATAGTCAAAGCGACTGCTCCAAGCTTTGTGTGCAATGCTGGGTTCTTAACGTGTTTTACTCCCGGGGAAATCCCTGAAAGTGTGTGGATGATTTCAAGAGTCAATGAGAGGGTAATTAGCCTCACAGACAGAGGTTCACTTCCACATATGTTTATCATAGCATTGTGCATTGCTGGTGATCATATAAGGATGACTCCCAGATATGCCTCCATGCACAACTCTGAAGTATATGACGTGTGGTCAGTGGCGGTTCCAGGGGGTTGTCATTGGGGGTGCTGCACTGTTCATTCATTTAAAATACTATACATAATACTCACAAATTGTGACCACCATGTGAAATATCAACCCAGACACAAATGATTAGTGTCTTATCTCATCTAAAATCTGTCAAGAAGTTATGAAAAGTTATTTTAAAAGTTTACTGCAACTAGGAGTAATCATTGTCAGTCGTAGCAGCTTCCCGAATCTCAAACCGGTTACACGGACATGTATGCTACTATTTCTCGTGTTTAAAATTGTCATTGTAACTTCCCTTTAATTTGCTCATTGCACTTGAGCTGTGGATGGCTGCAGCTCTGGTTAAAAAATTCAAACCAATCGAAGTTCGCCTCAAGCTGTGTGTATGACAAGCATTTGCTTATAAGAGGTCAAGGTCACTTGAGCTGTAATCGTTTGCAGCACTTTTCCCCAATACGGTGTTAGATAATTTTTTTTTTTTTTTTGGTATTTAACCCTTCCGGTGTAACCTCAATTTTTTGGTCTGTCCGTATTATGTATTATAATGTAGTAGAGACAGCAGTGCAGTATGCAGTCCTTTTCTTAGGGAGTGCTGCGCTCAACAGCTCATTAAAGAAAGCCGCCACTGCGTGTGGTATCTCTCAAACAAGATTGGAGACGTGTAGCTTAACTGCCAAATATCTGTTAGCTAGAATTATGTATATTAACCTTCCGTTGACTAGAATGATTGTAGTGGTTTTTGATGGTATTGTATGGTTGTTATGTTATCTAGTGTAATGTATGAGGTCAGCTGTGAAGGCTCCTGAGATAAATGTTTATGTGAATTACAGAAGGCCCTTCTTACTACCACTTACGACCTCAAACATATCTCTTTTACTATCATGAATGTAGCTACGTTAAAAAGTCTAGGGTACTGACATGTAATGTGTTGTAATAGAATATACAAACACACACAGGTAATTAATAAGTCTAATAATATTAATAAAATCTATAACACACTGAACTAACTCAGACTGTTTTAATTTTGATTTTAACAATTTTTTTCTAAATTTATTTGTTCTGAACCAATGTTTTATTTTGGTCAGAACATATGAAATGTTATGGAGTTATAAATGGAATGCATAAATATATGGCATACTAAAATGGAATTTGTGTACATAGGTATTTTATAAGACTGGTTAATATTAATAATATTTATAATGTCTCTGGGAGAACTATTACTGGATGTGCTCTTGGGGTGGTGTCATCACACCCACTCTGTGACTACAACAAGCTTTGTCCATTGACTTATAGACTGTAGTAAATGTTATATTTCCCAAGAATTCAGTATATTTGTGATGGGGAAATATTTATAAATAGTTGAGAGTTCTGGTGAATCTTCAGCAGGCCACTTATTCACTCATCTTGTCTGTGAAGATCTGATACTGGATTCCTGTGGCCCACTCCTCTCAGTAGCTGGAATACAATGCTAGGCTGCACCGACACAAATGTTAGGCGGCACACACATCTGCTTGTGTATTCTTGATTAAGTATGTGGCACTACCTTAGTGCCACAACAGAAACTCACAATTCTGAAACAAAATTTGTGCTATGTGTCAGTACTCTATCCACTGCACCACTCTTACACACAGCACAACACATCAACCTTACACAGAATGGGTCAGATCTCTCTGACCAACGTAGCACATCTTACCCAGTTGTTTTCATATAGTACCAGTTCCCCAAGACTGCATTGCATCTGAGATATGTTCAATAGTTTCCTTTTATTCAATAAGATAGGTGATATGTTCCCACTGATCTCAATAATAGATCCGCCTTCCATAGTCTTAGTTAGGCGTCCATATATTTTTTGTTGGTCTCTAGACCCTGAACTTGGGCTGGGGACCTAGAGCGAGCACTTACTTGTCGTAATCATTTTATATGATATGGCAGTATCAATCACTCGAAATATTAAAATATACAAAATAAATGCTTTCATTCTTACCAGAATTCAGAATTGAGAACACAGTTATTACTAGCAAAACTCAGCTGAGCTGCTGGCTATAGTATGGCGTCCCAATAAAATGTATATAATATCTTCTGGGAAAACACCACTGGCAATAACTGACTGTGTCCCTGGACATAATTATATCAAATGGCAAAAATGCGCGTCTCTATCCCGCTAATATTAATACATTTGTCCAATCACAGACTTCCCTTCTAACTTTTTCAAATCTACTACCAAAAGTCAAATTTCAGTCAGATCTCAGTCAAGTATGTATTTCTGTTGGTCCGTCTGTCTCTACTTGGTTTTTCACAAAAACACACTTGTTTCTTGGACCAACTACACGCAAAACCCCTACACAAATCTGCCTCCTAAGTTATTTTTAGCCACAATTCTCCAACCTCCCCCTCTCGTCCATTACAGCTTGATTTTTGCATTTCCGTGTCTCAAGGACGAAAATTTGAAACTTTAGTGAAAGTATGAATAATACAGTCGCTAGTCTGATGTGAACAATACGGTCTTTTGTCAATATCTTCCTTGTTATCTATCCGTCTGTATAATTGAAAGTATATTAGTTCTCTGCTTAAGATGGGCTATCAAACTAGCTAGGTTTTATATTCGTAACTCTATTATTAAGAAAAAACATATTTTTTGTCAAGTTTAGTTTTTTTTAAATTTGTTGTTCGAACCTTCTCCACGGCGTTTGCCGCTGAATTCAAATAAAACAACCAAGTATCGTAAAACGTCCAAGAAATGACTGTTTCGAATAAGAGCTAAGGTCTTTTCTGTCCATTTCCTTACATTGTGTCAACTAGTGGCGTGAATTTTTTTCCTTCTTAAACTACACTTGCGTCTTTTTGCCTTTCTAGATTCAAACACGTGTTCAGTCATATTTTTCCTTTTTTATATCTCCGTTTCCCTCCCGTCTACAAAGGGTAAACCGTTTCGTCTGCACGTCTAACTAGTTAGTTTGAATGGCGGTAGGAAATGCGGGCATGGGCCAGCATGTCTCCTAGTATCTTACGCATTATTTTTATCCCTACATTTTATCTTTATAATTGGAGATATTTTAACGTTGTATCACGGTAAATTCATCACAATGATATTTATTAATTATCGGTTGCCTACAATGATGATTATTAACCCTCATTATGTTTCAATGATATTGATTAATGCACAGTTACCTTGAATGATGCTCTTTAACCTGCGATTTTTTAGAATGATTTTTATTAACCCTCGATTACCTATAATGATACTTATTAACCCTCGGTTACATAGAATGATGTTTATTAACCATCGATTAAATATAATTCTGTTTATAAGCCATTGGTTACCTATAATGATGTTTACTAACCTTCATTATGTTACAGTGGTAGTTATATTGAATGACGTTTATTAACCCTCAGTTACCTCAAATGATGCTCTTTAACCTGCGAGTACCTAGAATAATGTTTATTAACCCTCGATTAAATAGAATTATGTTTATTAACCCTCGGTTACCTTGAATGATGTTTATTAACCCTCCATTACCTTTAATGATGTTTATTGACCCTCGATTACCTTGAATGATGTTTATTAACCATCGATTACTTTGAATGATGTTTATTAACCCTCAATTACCAAGAATGATGTATTATTACCTCTCAGATTGCTTAAATGATATTTATGAACCCTCATTTTGGTAAAATGGTATTTATTAACCCTCAGTTACTTAGAATGACGTTTATTAACTCTCAGTTAGCTAGAGTGAGATTTATTACACATCAGCTACCTAGAATGATGTTATTAATCATCAGTTACTTAAAACGACGTTTATTAAGTGATGTTTATTAACCATCCGTTACTAGAATGACGCTTATTAACCCTCAGTTAAAAAGAATGACGTTTATTAATCATCAGTTACCTAGAATGACGTGTATTAACCCCTTGGTTGGATCTGTAAAGTGGCTCTGTGTACTGCGTCACGTTTCCTTGCGAGAACCCAGAACCAGAGCACAGTATTTTAGCTCTACTTATTTGGAGAGCCCCTTGGATGACAGGGAATGCACAGTCTGCCACGTGCTTCTTATTTATAGCCTGGGACCAGATGTGATGATCCTTTAAATGCAAGCTAAGCTGGAGAAACTGGAACTCATGACTTCAACTCAACACATTTCAGAATGTCAGAAAATCCACAGGGAAAGTCTTGATCTACAATGTAGATAATACCAAGGAGTCTTCAACTTCGTATCGGCTGCAAAAGTGCAAAAAGCCCAGCAGCCCTAGTTGACCAACAACTACAAAACAACCGCCCCGCCCCCTTCCCAGTTACCCAGAATGATGTGTATTAATACTCGATTAATAAAAGGATGTTTATTAACACACGTTTCCTAAAATGATGATTATTAATCCTCGGTTATCTAGAATGATGTTTATTAACCCTTGGTCATATAGAAGTATGTTTATTATCCTTATAACTATAATTATGTATATTCATCTTAAATAGAATGCTGAATATTAACCCTCAGTTACCTAGAAAGATGTTTATTAACCATCAGTTACCTGAAATGTTCTTTGTTGTTTAAAATGCACAGGGAATTTCTTTTTTTATATCTTACCACTCTGTACGACAATCAAGAGCGCATTTTTCCATGTGAAGCACTCTAAGAATAGCAGCCGATGTTCTGGGATCGGATTCTGAACGTTTGAACACAAATGCTTTTTTTAAGTCTGATGGACTTAACAGTTACAGTCAGTTCCATACCAACAACTTAATATTACGACAGTGAAGTTTTACGACAACGGGCGTCCACACAGCCCTGTTTTCTCCATCCAGCATGAACTAAAATTACGTGTGCAGAAATGGCGAAGCCTTACCTTTGAGATATGTCCCAATTTTCCGTGTCCCAAATGAGCGATGTCGTTACGCAGTTTAACGGATGTGCTACAGCAATAAACATTTTGGAAGCCAGGTGGCCAGCTGATGTGTGTAACGTTTAACGTGGTGCACGCAGGGTTCGAATCTTGAATACATGTTGGCTCCATTTGCATTGCTAGTGTAATTTTTTTTTTTTAATTACAAGTATTATGAGGTATTACATGCCTAAGAAAAATTCACCGAATCTTTTGGCCGAATACCATCACTAACCAAGATCTGGTTACTCGTAGCAAGCAAGAGGACATGCACACCATCATAGCTGGCAGACGCTGGAATTGGGTTGGTCATGTCCTCAGAAGAGACCCCGATGCCATCACAAGAACAGCTATGCTTTGGACCCCTGAAGGAAAACGAAAAAGAGGCCGACCAAAAACAACCTGGCGGAGGACTGTGGAGGCTGAGATGCAAAGAATGAACCAGAGTTGGGGCACTGTACGAAGGATGGCCACCGACCGAGCAAAGTGGAATCAGTTTGTTGTTGCCCTACAAGACGCCACTAGGCGTGATGGCCACTGACTGCTTTGACGGTCGGCGGCTAAGGATCAAAGAAGAAGAAGATTATGAGGTGGCCCTAATTGCTTGGTAAATATGAAGTCTGATGTTGGAATACAGGAAAATTGAATGCTACGACGGAATGCAAAGTGAACAGAATAGGAAATAAAACAGGCTTATTTGCCTAGTAATCTTTGCCTGCGAGTCTTATAACTTTCTTTTTTTTTTTTAATCACTCCGAAAAGAAAGCCAAATTCGGATTAGTGACTCTGCCCAGTTGGCTTTCATTAATTTCTTATTTACTAGTGCTTTTTAACTCTTGAGCTTTAATTGTTTTAACGATGAGGTAAAAAAAAAAAATACATAATGCGTCTTACTTGGGCAGAGAAAGTTGCATCTCAGGGACAAACAAATAATAACAACAACAAAGACAGATAGAGCTAAGTTAAATACACATTTTTGGAAAAACTGTAAATTATGCGACACGTAAATGTAAGTAGTTGGTGTCGCTCTCACGAATGCCAGTTAGCGCCTACTAAAAATTAACTGATTCGTATTGTTCAGGTATCCAACCAACCAACCCAATCTTGTGGCTGGGTTTTGTTTTTGTTGTAGCCTACTGCCTATTGTAGAGCGTCCGATTCATAGAGTGGTTAGAGCGTTGGTCTCTCGCAGCAGGTACTGGGTTCGAATCACGGTACCGACACGCTCCAGTCTAGCCAGCTGTAAATGGGTACCTGACTCTCCTCTTTGAGTTAGGGAAGGAAGAGGCAGCCAGGAAAGAAACTGGTCACCCCCAGCTCTCGATGATGGACCTAGTAATGTGAAGTCTCTAACACTTCACTCCCCTGCGGCAGTATCTGATATGGGACTACCTTTACCTTACCTGTCGCACCTTGTCCCTTGTAGTCCCTAGGAGTCTGTGAAGCGACAAAGAAAGAACAAACTATTACACCTGCAGGCATGTAGTAAAAGACAACTAATATATGTGGCAGTATGGCTGGTAACCACGGTAACACCCATTACGTATTTCCGTTTATCTTGTATCATCACTACACCACGCCCTGTTCATAATACTCATCTGAATCATGCCTTATGCTATGTATAACATTATGCTACTAACGTGTTGACGGTGAACGTGTGTAAACAATATGTTCCGTCATACATTAAGAACAGTATTAATATACACTAGTTGCGCGCTTATACACAACAACAACAACATCATCATCATCTCCTTTTTTTATCCATATAGAATATAGAGCACGGAGCCATCACTACAGCTGGCATTCTTGAGGAAGTATGCACCAAAGCACAAACATTTCCAACCGCTGTTTCTGAAGCTGTTTTTTATGTTTTATCCTATCACCAAAATGGGTTTCTACTATAGGGAAAACATCTATTATAGTTGTATGTACTGTATGTATATATATATATATATATATATATATATATACTATATATATATAATATATATATATTATCTTAGTATAAATATATATATATATATATATATATTATATATATATATATATATGTATATATATATATATAATAGTTGTAAATTGGCTAAAAATATTTTTTTACGTGTTGTAAGTTTAACGTGAGCGTCCGATAAGCAGGTTGGTTAGAGCTCTGGCCTCTCACAGGAAAGGTGCAGGGTTCCTCTTCTTCTTCTTCGTTCGTCCTGAAAAGGACGTTGGTTACGTTGTGTCGCCGTTTACAGCGAAGCTTCGATATTTGCTCCTTTCGGCCCGACACATCCGTTTTCAGCATGGCATTTTTGGGACCGGGTTTGCCTTCCTTCTTCGATCCCTACTCTCTCGGTCAGACTGCAGTGATGCAGCCTGTTTCCAGGACCACCACTTGGAGGTGGAGTAGGGTCTTGGTCAGCTCAAGTTCCCTGACCCTGACGCAAGCAGTCAAGGTATGAGTCGCTGACTGCATTCTTCTCTTTTGCTGCGTTGTCGGTTCCTGTCGTAGATTTTCGATAGGGGAATTAAGACTTGGGTTGGTCCCTTCTTTATAGACTAGAATAAGCGATAGCCACAGTGAGAGTTAGTGAAAAGGCGATAGAATTCCACGAGTGAGATGATAGTATCGTGATATAGAGGCTGTCTCTGAGAGCAGAAAATAGTTTCTCTCTCTCTCACCTATCTTCTACGACAGATCTAAAGTAGTCAGACATTCTAAACCACAGATATATATTACATAGATCTCTATCTACTCACGGGCACGCACATACACGTGACGACAGTTAAACACACAGACGTGGGAAAACTATAACAATGATATATATATATTTTTTAGAACGAGCTGACCAACACGATTATTAAGTTCAAGAGAGATTTTAATTATCATTTAAAATCTTCTCACAACACCAAAGAAATACATCAGGGAAAAACATATGCAAATAGTCATAAATTCAAGAAAATGCTACAAGGATGATAGCCCGTTAGAATCTTACTCTAGGTTTAGCCCACAGCCCCGTTAAGAGAACAGATGATGGCCCAAAGAGTTATAGATACATAGGGTTGAGTCTAAGAGGTTTCTTTCTTTCTCGTAAATGTATGAACAGAGTTGGATAATCTGATTTAGCCTAAGAAAAAGAAACTCTAGCATTAGTAACAAATTCTGCAGATTAAAAAAAAGTTAAGACAGCAAATGGGTGACAATATACACCGGTAAAATAACACTCTGACCTGCGTACACTCATTCATTCAGCCATGGCCATGTGCTCCCATTTATACTTACAACTTTGCTCGCTGCCTCTGGGAACATAATAAATTTCTAGGACCTTCACACAGACCCGAAAATGCAGTCATCGACCAAGAAATCCCCAGTTCCAAAAGACGTACTGAACTCTCTGTCTCAGGGAACGATTCCTTGGGTGTTCTAATTTTTCGAATGTCTGATTAAGTCACATAAAATTTGTCCAGGCACGAAAGTTAGCAGAGCACAATGTCATTAGCTTTGGTTTCTAGAATTTAAGGAATGTCAGATCGGTGTCTACTTTCAGGAAGGTACTATATTTGGTCACCACAATACTAGTCAAAAACTCTGTCGGAATGTTAATGTTATTCTTGTAACTATTCTCGCCGCCGGGCAGCATGTACATTTAAATTTGTGGAGCAATATGAACTGGCTCAAAAGCCCAATATATATTTCTAGTCTTTAGAAACCGTTAGTGGGATTCGTATTACTGTCTATCTCTGATGGCATATGCACTGTCAGACCAGTGTTACTTGAAAAAAAACCCACGTGGTTAAAGATAGGAAATGTCTATGCTTCTCACAAATATGTCTCTTTACTAAACGCTGGCCAGTTGGGATCACCCCAATAATCACTGAATGAAGAAGAACAACATATAATATAATATACAGAATATGTATTTGTTATAACTTACATTAAAAACTGCAAGCGTACCGCTTGACTTATCATTAAAACTTCCCGTAAAGTAAGTTATATTAAAATCGATCATCAGGAATTAGGAATATCTGCGTATTCCGTCAATATTCACTGATGTCGCATCTAGCATTTATCAGTTAGTTTAGAAAAAGATACTCGACTGAGTAGTTAGCAGTTAACTAAATTCATTACAGTTACATGTTTGTTAAGCTAGAAATTATAATTAATTCTGCTATCCACTGAAACACGTCACTAGAAAATAATACAGACTATATAAATTTGGCACTCTGCGCAAAATCTAACTAGTGAAATATGAAATAAGCGACTTAACACTTTATCACTTCACAAAATACTAGATATAATATATATTAATCTCACCCCAGAACTACGGTAACACCACGACTAGGATAATTCACTAAATAGGTAGTTAGAAGCTCGTCAGAAATCTGACGAGAACTATGAAATTCGCTATACGAGCTTCATTCGCTAGCCCGCGTGTTCCGTTTACTGAATATGTTGAAGACTGAAATGAAATCAGATTTCAGCTCCTGGGTGGATATTTGAAAACAGGGGCAAACAATCCCACATTTTCTCAAACTCCGAAATCATCTCCCCTTTTACGTGTAAAACACCTACGTCAGCTTAACGCGTGACGTAACTGCCACCTACTGACCGAGATGTACGCGTGTCAGTTGCAACTCTCAGACAACCGTCTCGTACTGCGTCGTAGAGATGTCAGTAATCACGCCTTTCCTGAGCGCTCAGCCGAAAAACCCGCGCGTGACAGGTGCAAATGTAGACATAAAGTCTGCTCTATGTCCAGCGAAACGAATTTTTCGCACATTCTCGTCTACCTGCGCGACTGACATCTGATGCAATAAGGTTACTAGTCAGTATGAGAAAGAAAAACGATGATGGGAAAGAAATATATTTTTCGCAACAAATGCGAAAAATACAGGCAAAAAAGTAAAGAGTGATAATAAAATAAAAGGATCCGGGTGAGAGAATAGGAAGAAGATCTAGGCAATTTAATGAACATAAGACCTACGTGACAGTTCCAGGTACATGGTTCGAAACACGGCGGCGTCACGCTCCTGTCGACCCTGCTGTGTACCTGACTCTGCTCTTGGCTTAGGAAAGGCAAAGGCAGCGAGGAACAGAACTGGTTACTCCACATCTCGAAGTTGGACCTAGTAAAGTGAGGTCTCTAACACATAATTCCCCCCTACGGCAATATCTGCTCTGGGATTACACTTACAGTATATGTTTTTAAGTCTTATATGCAATAAATATCTTTGTTTTATATCATGTATACTGCAGGCATGAGGAAATCATACTTTATACAAACTGGCACACCAGACGGCTCATGGGAGAATGTTTGCGCATTGTGCGGCTTGTGTGTCCTCTTCTTCTTCAACTTTCAATTCCCAAAGGAGCATAGTCCTTCAAGAAACTTATGCCAAGTCACGTGCCATCAGCTAAAGGTCTTTCCGTGTCTCCTTCATCCCCTTCATGTCTGTCTCCAGTTCTCTTTTCCCCTATGTTCTTTGGTCTACGTCTACCTTGTTTTTTGGTCTACGTCTGCCTTGTTCTTTGGGCTAGTTCTGCCTGTCCTTACACTGAGAATTCCAGAGCAGGGATTTTCTGGTAAAAACTATCAACATGTTTTTTTTTTCAATGTGTGTCCTATACATCTCCAGTGTCTTGTTCTCCTGTCTTGTTCTCCTGTCTTGTTCTACTGTCTTGTTCTCCTGTCTTGTTCTCCTGTCTTGTTCTCCTGTCTTGTTCTCCTGTCTTGTTCTACTGTCTTGCTCTACTGTCTTGTTCTCCTGTCTTGTTCTCTTCTCTTGATATACTGTCTTGTTCTCCTGTCTTGTTCTACTGTCTTGCTCTACTGTCTTGTTCTCCTGTCTTGTTCTCCTGTCTTGTTCTACTTTTTTGTTCTCCTGTCTTGTTCTCCTGTCTTGTCTCCTTTCTTGTTTTCCTGTCTTGTTCTCCTGTCTTTTTCTGTCTTGTTCTCCTGTCTTGTTCTCCTGTCTTGCTCTACTGTCTTGTTCTCCTGTCTTGTTCTCTTGTCTTGATATACTGTCTTGTTCTCCTGTTTTGTTCTCCTGTCTTGTTCTCCTGTCTTGTTCTCCTGTCTTGTTCTCCTGTCTTGTTCTACTGTCTTGTTCTCCTGTCTTGTTCTCCTGTCTTGTTCCACTGCCGCTTGTCTGGTTCTTGTCATCAGTTCCACATTTGTGATCGTGTTATACCACGTCTGTCCTTCTATTCTATGCAAGCATCCATTTATGATACTGTGTAGCCTTTAAATTGTTTTTTGTTGTTCTCAATGTTTCAGAGCCATAAAATAGAACTTTTGTGTCAGAAAGACTTTTTTTTTTTTTTTTGCGTACGCCTGCTATTACTCGAGGCGAAATCTCAGGTTAATATGTCTAACCTGAGACTGATTTTTACGTGAGTATCCCTTTTTTTCTTGTCCAGAGACAGGTGTCCCTCGCCATTCAGGCGATTTCGGAGGTACCCATTAGAGCTGGGTCGGCTCAGGAGCCGCCAGTTCCTGGTCGACGACACCCTTCAAATGTCCTCGCTAGGGCTCGAGTTAATCCAGTCCAAATCCCGGTGGACGAAAATAATCTTCAAATGTCCTTGCCCGGGTTTGATCTTGGGTCACCCGGTCGCCAGCGCAGTTTGGTAACCATTGCACCAGCGCGGCTCCATCCAGAAAGACTTAAATCGTTACTGTAAATCCAAATTCGGTCTCATTAGATTCTGTACACAGTCATCTAGTTACCAAAGGTCAAGGTAGTCCAAAATCAGAAACTGCCGTAGGGGAATGAAGTGTTAGAGACTTGGCCATACTAAGTGCAGTATCGAGAGTTGGGGTGACCAGTTCCCTTCCTCGCTGCATTTTCCTTCCTTGACTGAAAGTCCGGTACCCATTTACAGCTGGGTAGGCTGGATCGTGTCGGTACCGTGATTCGAACTCGGCACTTTTGCTGCGAGAGACTAGCGCTCTGACCACTCTGCCAATCGGACGTTAGTAGACAGCAGTTAATACCAGACTTTAAAACTCATAATATATCGTGTAAGGAAGAAGAGATAAGGGAAGACAAAGAAAGCAAATACTGGACAGTTTGACATCGTGGTATGGAAAGAAGTCAACAGCAGAATTGATAAATGGTACTGGAGACAGGAAGTTGTGGAGAGACATGATCTCCTATGCCACTAGGCACGGTACTTGCAGAAAAAGAAGAAGAAGAAGAATTTTCCTGTGCGTTATTTATACAGCATGAAGCCAATTACTGCAGCTGTTCCCCATCGAGGCCAGCTCCTTGACGTGGAGATGGGGCTCAAGTACAGCCATCAGCGGCTGAAAAACCAAGACTGGCCAGGCCCTCCTACACTCGAGCAAGACCACAGTCTGCCCTAGCAAGTCAAGGTGCTGAAGACGGAGGCAACCAGTCAAGAGGCGCACCACAGCAATCAGGATGCCACGCACACGCGCTATGGAAGTATGCCTATATCTGCAAAACGTTATGGCACTCGCCCTGTGACGGACACCCAGGCAGGCGCAGTGCCGGGCCCTCTGCCTCGGAAGGGCCTAACCCCTACTACTGGGGTCCTTCTCAATTGCCCCGTGGAGCCAGGGGGCATGAGAATAGAGCTACTGGCCAAGCAAAGAAAAGACTGCTGCTGTCCCTTAGGAAGCCCACATAACGCAGTTATATGCTCTTGCATCAGTGGTTTCTATGGCAATTCGTTTTACATGATGAGGTTGCTAGCCCAATGCACAACCTTATATTAGTTGCCTTGTACGACATGCCAGAGGGAGCAGCAGTCATTTTCTTTCTTTGCCTCTTCAGAGACGCATGGGAACTACACGGGGTCAGTAAGTCCATGCCATCAACAAATAAACGTCAGCACTGTCACGTAATATGTTCGTTCTTTTTCTGGTCTTCATTCCTCATCGGCATTACTACTCTGCCATTCCTTTTACGTGTTAACTCTTCCAGTATTTGTTGTTTTCGCTTTCATCATTCAAGATTTTCTTATCATATCTTGTCACTCCCTTACTATTACATATCCGCTTGACCTGTTTCTGAAAGAAAAAAAAAAATTTACTCCTATTTGTGCAGGGAGAAGTTGTTTGTGTACTAAATTGTGTAACCGCTTTCGGCCGACAGGAAAGGTGGCCGTAAGTAGCGTGGCGGTTTTATTGAACAAACACTGGCAGACGGCATATAGTGAAAACCCAGAGGTTTGTCGCGGCGAAGGTAGATAACAACGTTTGATGCGAAGACATTGGTTGCAGATACCTGCCACTCACCATGTTGTCTTAGTTTCTAATATGGATGACGGACGATAATTGGGAGATAAAGTGTCAGTTCGCAAACATGGCGTGCCAAAATGCATGGCCGATTTCACTAGGATGTCCGAAGATGACAATCTTGTTAAATATTAAGACACGGACAGTGATGTAATACTTCCGGTGGAAGGGATTTGTTATGATAAACCATTACAAGAAAGCAACATCTTGAAGGAGGTTATAATGTGAGATGTGAAGTAGGGAGTATGTAAACATGACAAGTACCAACGGAAATGGCAAAACTTTATATGATCAAGAAGTTTGAAAATCACAAGTAAAGCGCAGTATCTTATATTGTCATGTAGTAATTTTCTACATGAGGGTAGTGGGGGAACCCCTACCAAAATCAGATACTTATTAGCAATTGGTTTGGCGTTTCAGTTGATAAGATAGACTGCTCTTGATTGGACTTCTGCCGCATGAAGCAATATGGATGTGTTGACGAATATTTGGCTTATACTCTTCAGCGTTGTAAGACTATAACTTCTTCTTCTTCTTTGATCCTTAGCCGCCGACCGTCAAAGCAGTCAGTGGCCATCACGCCTAGTGGCGTCTTGTAGGGCAACAACAAATTGATTCCACTTTGCTCGGTCGGTGGCCATCCTTCGTACAGTTCCCCAACTCTGGTTCATTCTTTGCATCTCAGCCTCCACAGTCCTCCGCCAGGTTGTTTTTGGTCGGCCTCTCTTTCGTTTTCCTTCAGGGGTCCAAAGCATAGCTGTTCTTGTGATGGCATCGGGGTCTCTTCTGAGGACATGACCAACCCAGTTCCAGCGTCTGCCAGCTATGATGGTGGGCATGTCCTCTTGCTTGCTACGAGTAAGCAGATCTTGGTTAGTGATGGTATTCGGCCAAAAGATTCGGTGAATTTTTCTTAGGCATATTGTGTGAAAAGAGGACAATTTCGACATTTCCTTCTCTGTAACTCTCCAGCATTCCGCACCATAGAGAAGCACAGAAAGCACACAGCTCTGATATAATCTTAATTTTGTGCTTGTGCTGTATTGGGAGGACTTCTAGATGTTTTTTAGGCTAAAGAAGGCTGTTCTTGCCTTATTCATTCTGATGTTGATGTCTTTGCCTGCCCCGCCGTCTGGTGTTACTATGCTTCCTAGGTATGTGAAGGTATCTGTCTGTACCAATTGCTTATTCCTTACTGATATGGGCTCAGGGTTGCTCACATTGAGCGTCATGACCTCAGACTTCTTTAAATTGATGTTCAAGCCCACCTGCTGGCTAAACTTATTAAGTCTATCCGTTTTTTCCTGGATGTGTTGATGTGAATGTGCTAGTAGTGCAATGTCATCTGCATATTCCAGATCTTCCAATGTAGAAAATGTTGTCCATCTTATTCCTCTTGGACTGCCCTCAGTTGTCTGGCGCATCACCCAGTCTATGACTGTTAAAAATAGAATGGTTGATAAGGGGCATCCCTGTCGTACTCCTGTCTTCACCTCAAAGGTTAGGTTGCTCTGCCCAACACTGCACGTAAAGTTTGCATAGAGGCTTTTTATGATTGACACTATGCAGCTTGGAATTCCATAAGCCCTCAGTATTTTCCATAAACTGTCCCTATGTATGCTGTCAAAAGCCTTTTCAAAATCAAAGAAATTAATGTAAAGCTGTCCTTGCCATTCTGAGCACTGCTCTATAATGTTCCTGAGATTGAATATATGATCTACACATCTCCTGTTCTTTCTAAATCCTGCTTGTTCTTTCCTCAGTTTGTGATCTACTGCCTTTGAAATTCTCTGTATAATTATCCTGCCTAGTATTTTGCTGGGAACTGAGAGAAGAGTGATTCCTCTCCAATTATTGCAGTCTGCAAGATCTCCCTTCTTGTGCAATTTGACAATTATTCCTTTGTTCCACTCTGATGGTGTTGTCCCCGTTTTCCAGACTTGTGCAAATAGTGGTTCTAATAGTTCTGCTGCTAGCTCAGGGTCTGTCTTAAATAGCTCTGCATTTAAGTTATCATGGCCCGGAGCTTTGCCGTTCTTTAACCCTTTGATTGCTGTGATGATTTCTTCTTTTCGTGGAATGTCTGTATTTACATCTAGATCGTTTTCAGCCTCAGGAACATTCAATTGTGTCTCTGGTGGTTCCTTGTTCAGAGTTTCTATGAAGTGCTCTGCCCATCTTGTTTCTTGTCCCTCTGCTGTCGTGATGAGATTACCTTGTTTATCTCTTACTAATGTAATATTGTTTGCATCTCGTTTTCCGCTGATGAATTTAGTTATTTTGTATACTGTGCTTTGTTCATTTCTCAGTGCTGCCTCCTCTGCCTGTCTTGCAAGATCGTCTAGGAAATTCCTTTTGTTGGCTCAGGTTTGGCGTTTAACTTCCTTGTCCAGCTGACTGTACTGTTCGCTATATAATTGCTTTAACCTGGGGGACTTCGCTTCTGTTTTCTTTCTTTTCATTTCCTTTCTCATCGTTATGGTGTTTAAAGTTTCTGGTGTTATCCAGTCTTGCTTCTTCCTTTCCTGGAATCCCAAGCATGATTTGCTGCTTTCTTTGTATATTGTTGAAATGGTGTTGAAATTCTGGTCTATATCATCAGTCAATGTCTTTTCCTGACTTTTGGCAAATTGATATCGTTTCTTTATGTCGGCCGTAAAAGCTTTTCTGGTAAGGGAGTCCTTCAATTTGCTGATGTCAAACCTTTTCTGTGTAGTTACAGTTGGTGCAGCCCTTCTTAGTTTCACTTTCAGTTTTGCTACTACTAAATGGTGATCACTTCCCACATCTGCACCTCTTCTTACCTTCACATCTTGTAATGCATGTCTCCATCTACCGTTAACCATGATGTGGTCTATCTCGTTTCTGTCCCGACCATTTGGTGATTCCCATGTTAATTTGTGAATTTCTTTATGTGGGAAGAGTGTTCCTCCAATGACCAGGTTATTAATGCTACAGAAACTTATTAGTTTATCCCCATTTTCGTTTGCTGTTCCGCTGCCGCATTTCCCCATTGTTCTTTCATTATATGTATTGTGTGTACCAACTTTCGCATTGAGGTCTCCCATTACTATAACAAGATCATATCTAGGTGTGTCTTCCATTTATTTCTGCAGTTGTTAATAGAATTCATCCTTGACCTCCTCATCGCTATCATTCGTTGGTGCGTAGCATTGTATTATTGTAGTGTTGGTGAATCTCCCTCTCAATCTTAATCTTATCAGTCTGTTGTTGATGGGTTTCCATTCCAGTAATGTCCTTTCTATTCCTTTCTGTAGAATAATGGCTACGCCTTCATTGCGTTGTCCATCCTCTCTTCCAGAGTAAAGTGCTGTTTCTCCTGTTGCTGTTTTAACTTTTCCTGCCCCTGTCCATCTGCTCTCGCTTATCCCTAGAATGTGTAACCTATAGTTTCTCATTTCTGCCGTGACCTGTCTTAGTTTACCTGTCTCGTACATTGTCCTGACATTCCAAAAACCTATTCTTGTATCCTGTTTTGCGGTCAGGACATCCATTTTCATGTCAGTGGCTTCCTTTCGGCTTTCACCACTGACAGTCATACTTCTTCTTCTTCTTCGTTCGCCCTGAAAAGGACGGTGGTTGCGTTGTGTCTGTTTACAACGTAGCTGTGATATCTGCACCTTTCGGTCGACACATCCGACTTCTGCACGGCATTTTTTAGGACCGGGTTTGCCTTCCCATTTCGATCCACACTCGCTCAGCCAGCCTGCACAGCTGCAGACTGTTTCCAGGACCACCACGTGGAGGTGGAGTGCGGTCTTGACCAGCTCTGGTTCGCTGGTCCTGACGCAGGCAGTCAAGCTATGAGTCGCTGACTGCGGTCTCTATTGCTGCGTCTTGAGGTCCCTGACAGTCATACGAGCCACAGACTCCGAATGTCCATCCCGCAGCAAAGCTTGTTCATTTATTATTGTTTCCGTAACTTCATTGTTTCTTTTACACAGACAGGGGTGTCAGCCCTGTGCTAAAACCCCCAACCTGGAGGACCAGGGTACCAGCTTTTGTCTGACCCCTACCCACACAGACCAGTCCAGCTTGGTTGAACCTACCAGGAGTAAAACTCCCACTGGCATAGCTCTGGGGATTATCAGGGTACGCAAGCTGCCATACCGCTACAAGGTATAGGTACCATTGATGGCAGAAGACTACTTCACTGGCTTCCAATTTCATCAAGAAGAAATCATAGACAACCAGGAACACGGAATATCAGGACCCAAATATAAGACAGGCCACAGGAGTGGAAGTGAATTCTAAGATTAGAAGAGAGTAACCCCAGAGACATCTTTTGGGCCTAACGTTCTAGGATCCAACTTCAAATGTACTCAGTTAGACATCTAACAAAGCTGAAAGGTACGGCATGTTAAACAGTTGCCCAACAATATTTGGACGTTTCTTGTGCAAAAAATGTGCGCTCGCCCGAAGAAAAAAAATTGGGTTTCTTGTACAAGTTGCCAGCAGTCGACGCTAGAGAACAACATCAGACGGGTCTTGAAGACGCTTGACAACCTTTGTAATTACCTCAGCTTTAATGCATGAGACGTGTTATAGCCACCAGACATGAGTACTGTAGAAAAGTGCAGAGAAGTACAGTCCAAGGCACACGTGGGAAATAACAGCAGCTGAAGCATACGCCAACCGACACCACACCGGAAGCTGGGTGCTGTAACAGCACGGTCACAGAACATTTCACGATTTTCCCTAATTTCCAACACACTTTAAATCATTCAATGATGATAAATATCATCGCCTCTTTTTTTATAAACAACTTTATTTATTTTACATTATTAAACTATAAGTGATTATTACACATGTTTATCTGTAACTATAAAGCTATAGTTGGATTAATCACTATTGAGTGAAGTGTATGTCTGCACCCATAATGACTCATGTTTTTTAAATACATAACTGAATAGAGTTATTAGATTAAGATTTTGTTGAATCATCTTCAGCTGAGGGTTCAGAAATACGAGCGAAAATATTACCTCACAGAATGAAAATAATAAGTTCATGACAGCTTATATGATCTCAGTTGTTATGCTTGCTTTCCTTTAAAATCCTTTGAGGCTCCCTAAATAGAAGCATAATTCTTCTATCTTTATCTCTGCCAAGAGTAATCTTGAGCGAAGGTTGATACCTTTGAAGACCCTACTCATTATACTCTAAGTTTGATCATTGTTTGACCACGACTGCGGAGCAGGGGAAACAATCCTGCCTCACGCGCCTGTTGTTCTGTACCATGTGTTGGAAATCTTCTCATATTTTCCCTATCCCCTTTACGTCTATCTCCATTTGACTTCTCTGTGTGTTCCTTGGTCTCCCTCAATTTCTTTTACCTTGTAGATTCCAGAACATGGACTGCCTTGTAATGATATCAACTTGATTTATCAACGTATGACCTATCCAACGCCAGTGCTTCCTCCTCGCTTCTTTTCCCATAGGTATTTGGCGGTTTTTTTCCATCAGTTAGACGCTGGTGGTCTTGTCACACCATTTCAATCTTATTCTTCGCAAGCAAGCATTTCAGAAAGTTTGAATCTTTGTGTCTGTCAATGTTGTTGTTCTCCATGTCCCACAGCCACACAACATGACAGCTTTGACATTATTTATGGAGGGGTAGCAGGGTAAAAAGTAGTCCTATAGCAGATAAAGCAGTAGGGGAGTTGAGCGTTACAGACTTCACTATACTAGTTTCAGCTTCGACAGGTGGGGTGACCTGTTCCATTCCCGCGGCCTTTGCCTTCCCTAAATCCAGAGCAAAGTCAGGTAGCCATTTACAGCTGAGTAGGCTGGAGTTTGATACCACCGTTTTTCGAACCTGGTACTTTTACCGCGAGAGGCCAGCGGTCTTACCACTCTGCCAATCGGACGGTATCGGTCACAAATACATGGTCGGTTCGGATAACATCAGGTGGTTTATTTCACGGCCGAGTATTGGGTCTCGGTCAGGTGTTTGTGTATCCTTCTTCTTCTTCTTCTTCTGTCCTTAGCCACCGACCGTCAAAGCAGTCAGTGGCCATTACGCCTAGTGGCGTCTTAGGGCAACAGCAGATAGGTTTTCTTTGCCATTGTTTCCCATCACGCCTAGTGGCTTCTTTAGGGCAATGGCAAATCAACCCATTTGCCGTTGTTTCCGTAATCGAAGTGTCTGGCAAACGGGTGATCAGCCCGTTGGTTTGTGTATCCTAGTTGTAGATAAATACATTTTTAGAGTATGTATTAAATACTCTTTTTTAATATAAAGGTAATACATTCACATCATAACTGTCACGGGATTGCCTCCCCTGCTCTGCAGTGGTGGTCCGACAATGGCTAAAATTTAGAGCATACAATGAGGAACTTTAAAGGTATCCACCTTTGCTCACGACTACTTTTGGCAGAGTTGTAAATAGAAGGATGGTGCTTCTGTTTTAGGGAGTCTTCATGGAATTTTTCAGAAATCAAGCACAACGCTGAATTTATCAAAGCAACCGTGAACTTTGCAGCTGCCCGACACTTCTATGAAGAGAAAGATATATTAGCTCGTTTCTGAGACCCCAACTGAGTTATTCAGTAAAATATTACTTTAGTAGCTTTGTTGTATTAATATTTAAGATCACTGATTCATACGTGTGCACTTCTCTCTGTGATAATTAAATCAACTATTAATTTGTAAATACATATAACAAATTTAATAATCAATTATTGTTTAATACGAGTAAATAAATACAGAGCTTCTACAAGTCTTGCAGAAATTATGTGAGGACAGCAAACCATAAGTCAGAAGAGTTCAGGACCACCACTGGTGTAAGACAAGGTGATATCCTATCACCTTACCTCTTCATACTCCTTATGGACGATGTCATCAAGGCATGTAAGGAGAGAACAAGAAAGTATTCAGTGGGGTACTGGAAGGTGAGACAGGTCTATATTTCAGAGCTGGCATTTGCTGATGATGTTGCCCTGATTGCTAAATCAGAGGCACATCTCCAATCCAACCTGCAAGTCTGGAAGGAAGAGCTGGAGAAGAGAGGGATGGTCATAAGCAGCTCTAAAACAAAATCCATGGTGATATCACGAGAAGAAAGAAGACATCAGATTAAGCTGGGAGAACAGGTCCTGGAGCAGGTCGACCACTTTAAATACCTCGGAGCTATTATAGACCGAAAGGGAGGCATCAAAGAAGAGTTGGCCACTCGAAAAGCAGCAGCTGGGAGACTTTTTCAGGCCATAAATCGAGGATTCCTCAGCAAGAGAGAGGTTGGTAAGAAAACGAAGATGGCTGTATACCGCTCTACCTATGTCCCAGTCTTGACATATGGATGCGAGTCATGGGCAATGACTACAACCCATAAAAGCCAGATCCAAACCTCAGAAATGAGATATCTGAGGAAGGTGGTTGAAGTAACAAGAAGAGACATGGTACGCAACCAGACGATACGTCAAGGCCTAAAATGCCACCCCCTACAGACCCAAGTAGAACAGTCCCAACTAAGATGGTTTGGCCATGTCTGCAGAATGGGAGAAGATCGGCTACCACGACAAGCATGGGAAACAAAGAGCCAAGGATCCAGACCCCGAGGACGACCCAGAGTCCGCTGGGAGGACACCATTAGACAATCTTTGAAGGACCGAGGACTAGAATGGAACCATGCCAGGAGGAAGACAGCCGATAGAATAGTCTGGCGCTCTCTCTTCCAAACCTCTACACCTCACGGTAGAAGGGGAACGACTAAGTAAGTAAATAAATAAGTGAATTTGGTGGATTAAAAATAATTTGGAGTTTTCTTCGCAGAAAAATTGGTACGGTGGTGGGGTGTTTGGTTGGTGAGTTATTTTGGTTTGACCAGATTAAAATTACTTAACTGGCCAGATGTTGAAATAGTTTGCTGACTGCTCGGTAATCGTCGACTTCTGTGATGAGGGCACGTCCCAGGCGTAATTTGCTGGGGTAACCGCTCCGAACGCCAAGGCAAGGATCTTCGCAACCCGTCAAAAGCAGGCATCTAGCTTAGACCACATGCTCTTGATCCACAGACTCATATAAAGCTGGTACCACACGCAGGTTTCTCCGACTTGTACCATAAACTTTAGAAGAAACACTAGTCAGGCGCCTTCCCTGCTATCCGTTTCACCGACCCTTTCATTTTTTTTTTCTCAGTAATTTTACCCTTCCTGAGCGCCAATGATAAACGCAGTGGATAGGTTGAAAAGAGTCATCGTTAATTCAAGTAATCTGATTGGGGGGGGGGGGATGTGGTTGTAGAGCGGAAACAACCTTTGCCTGATTTATGCATGTTTAAATATATTTATGGACTTATTAAAATGTTAATATAATAAACATGTACACTATGATGTCATCATCATCCACTCCTTGCTCCATCTGGAGCCTGAGGCTACCTCTGCTTTTGATTTCCTGTCAGAGAACCAGCATGAAGCAGTCATCAGCGCTTGCTGTGGTGATTCATGACTATCGTTTTCATATGCTGAGATTCCCAACTTCTTATGAACCTTTACAGCCACCAGGAAGTTAAACACGTCAAATGCAAAATATAAAATGAAAAGATGTATATGTTACAGCTTACCCCGTGTTGGGTTATATTGTTTACAGATTTCTGGCACAGGAAGACTTTCGAATAATGTCGGGCCACTGGGTATAAAGCCGTCTCACAGGTAGTCGAGAATTACTTTAATGATAATCCCACTATTATCCTACTTATATGTTCTGAGGACTTTGTGGTTTCCAGTACTATAAAGTCGAGTTTTCTTGCTGGTTAATTTGAGAAGATCCTCAATAGTTGGTCCAATCCTCTTTATTTAAATCCTATTTCGGTCCTAGGTTGTTCGAAGGTGTCGTCTAAACTCCATGGAACACAGTGCAGGGGCCTAAACTCGTGCTACATTATATGGGACCTTTCGCCCACGCTCTCCCAGCTTTCTACGCGGTGAAACGTAGTCTAGTTTAATATATTTTGGCTAGACCAAGCAGATTTAAATATTTGACTTTAGTACATACGAGGTATTAACGCTATCGGAGGTTTTTATAAATCATGCTTGCAACTTAAGATTTAACTTCAGTTCGAATGGTTATCATAAAAGTTGACAAGCACGAGTGGTATGACAAGGTCACAAATGCGGAGCTGATGTCAAGAACCAGAACCAGGTGGCATGACAAGATCATTAATGTGGTGCTGATGTCAAGAACCAGAACCAGGTGGTATGAGAAGATCACTAATGTGGAACTGATGTCAAGAACCAGAACAAGGTAGTATGATAAGATCACTAATGTGGAGCTGATATCCAGAACCAGGTGGTATGACGAAGATCACTAATGAGGAAGTGATGACAAGCACCAGAACCAGGTGGTATGAAAGGTTCACTAATGTGGAAGTGATGACAAGAGTCAGAACCAGGTGGTATGACAAGATCGCTAATGTGGAAGTGATGACAAGCACCAGAACCAGGTGGTATGAAAGGTTCACTAATGTGGAAGTGATGACAAGAGTCAGAACCAGATGGTATGATAAGATCACTAATGTGGAAGTGATGACAAGCACCAGAACCAGGTGGTATGAAAGGTTCACTAATGTGGAAGTGATGACAAGAGTCAGAACCAGATGGTATGATAAGATCACTAATGTGGAAGTGATGACAAGAGTCAGAACCAGGTGGTATGACAAGATCACTATTGTGGAACTGATGTCAAGAACCAGAACCAGGTGGTATGAAAGGTTCACTAATGTGGAAGTGATGACATGAGTCAGAACCAGGTGGTATGACAAGATCACTAATGTGGAACTGATGTCAAGAACCAGGCAAGCGCAAGTGGAACAACCACACATCGAGGAAACCAGTCACTAGCGTCACAAGGCAGTCCTTATTCTGAAATCCCCAGGGTCAGAGTGGTAAAGGGAGATCAAAGAACGTTTGGAGAAGAGAACTGGAGACAGACATTAAGAAGACATGGGGAGATCTTGAGCTGATGGCACGTGACAGGAAGACTTTGTTGAAGGCCAATGTTCCTTTAGTAGCTGAATGATAATTATGATGATCTGTGGCCTAATGGATATGAACGCAGTTTCATAATCCAGATATACCAGGTTCGAAACCTGCTGCAGGCGGTTTGGTAGCAGATCGCTTTGTGTGGATTTTTAACAATGGTATAAGCGCCGTACCGTTCAGAAAGCAATGGCAAACTACTGAATGAAAAAATTGCCTAGAAAAATCACAAACAGCCAATAAAAGTTGGGGTTGATTGCCACGTCCTGTAAAGGATAAGCAACTCACTAATCAAGGTAGAGTGGTTTCAATTCCCAACGCATACGAAAAAAAAAAATCCCAAACATGGGCGGCTGACACTAGGAAGTCATGATTCAAGCGGCCTTCCTCCCTCTTCTCCTCCCCTCCCCCCCCCCCCCCCCCAACCCCCACCCCACACCTTTTTTTTCCATAATTTGAAGAAAATAAAAGACAAGAAACACTTGTATAACGGTTGACCCCTGCTGATGATCAGATTTCGTCACTTCCTAACGCTCTTTACAGAGTGTCCTATTATCACAAAAGGAAAGAAAAATCAACAATCGACAAGACAAACAAACATCTAAAACAAATCTAAAAATATTTTTTGTGGACGCAATAATCCTATAAATGAGTAACAGAAACTAAATCTAAGCTTAATAAACGTTGGTAAATTGCTTATCAAACAGGTAACGATAGCTAGACGAAATTCTTAAAGCGTCCGTAGAGCTCATATTTAGCACTCAAGCAATGCCAACAAGAACCAGATAACCAGGTTATGATAGCAGTAGATGATTGGTTGTTACATGTGCGTCTAACACTGCGTCAGTGAATATACCTTTTTGAACTTGGACTCAACTAAGACTGAGTGGATTTCTTCTTTTTTTTTTTTTTCTTTTTTTTTTAAATCATATGTGGATCGTTTTTTTTTTTTCCCGGGGACCCTCTCCATTCTCCGCCCTTCTATTCCCTAGATCTTTCTTCTTTTTTTTTTCACAAATTCTGTTGACTGAAATTATAATCCTGTTGGAAACGATAACTCCGTCCAGTCTTTGCCTCTCAATTTTTACCTCCCTGTCCTGAGTTCTATCCCCATCTGCCATTCGTTTCCCTAAAGTCTGGTATTTTTGCACGTGTAGCCAAGCCCGAGCTGTTTATTTGCTTAATCTTCTGTCCGCTGCGATTCCAACTTTTCGAGTAGGTAACCAGATGCCAGAGCGATCCCAAATGTGGACCAGCTGGTGTATGATGATGCTGATGGTGAGGTCGATGTAATTGATGATAGCGATAATAAGCTGAACGTTCGGTTTGAGGAAGACTACAAATGTTTGAGAGTTAAGATGAAAGAGAAGATTCTGGAATCGGAGGTGTAGAGATATAGCCAGGGATGGGGGGAAATTTTAAGAAAGATGCAGAATAAATGGAGGCTGATGGAAGATTTTACGTTAGTTTCATAACCTGCAAGACATTGGAAAGAAAGGGGAAGATAAGATGTTATTTGATAGGCGTAAGCTGCACGGGTACACGCGTATGTTACCGTTACATTTCAAACATCGTATTTGAAGGAGCCCCGTCTAGTTCCCGGGGGTCTCTGATAAGACAAGAAAGAATTGGACTAATGTACCATCAGGCATGTCGGACAAGGTGACTTTCGCATTGGAATGGCAATTTCATCACGTGAAACAAATTGCCACATAAACTACAGCTACAGGAGCATGTGGATGCTTGATACAGCTTCCTAGGGTGGTGGTTCCCTGCTCTGTAAGGAGCACAAAGGTAAATGAAGATGATGATGATGATGAAGATGATGATGATGATGATATCTGAAGGAGCTGCGAGATGTAATTTTTCAGTTCTGGTGTTGCCGTGTGGGTGAGTTTATAACTAAAATTATAAAGTCATATACTCGTTCCAGTCAATCAAATCACTAAAACTATGATAAATACATTGATTAGGGATTACAATTTTATTCACTTCTTTTCTGCAAATATCTCCATTTCTTTTCTGCAAATATCTCTATTTCTTTTCCGCAAATAGACTATCTCTATTTCTTTTCTGCAAATATCTCTATTTCTTTTCTGCAAATATCTCTATTTCTTTTCTGCAAATATCTCTACTGCAAATATCTCTATTTCTTTTCTGCAAATATCTCTATTTCTTTTCTGCAAATATCTCTATTTTTTTTTTCAAACGCAACTTCTGTCCTTCGTGTTTGACAGTCTACTCTAGCGGCAGACAATCGAGGAGCTGTGGGATCTGCATTAGAAACAATGAGCTCTTTAACGATCTACCTTGATAAGATCATGTATGTTTTCATGTTTCAGTGTATGGGGAATTAGGAATATGTACAACTTTATGTAACCTGCCGGACGATTTGCTTCCTGTAATTCCATAAACAGAGCGGTAAAAAATGGAAACTCCAAAATCGATTACATTTTACCGAATGTAACTTAACTTCAAAAAAAAAAAAAAAAAAAAAACATCGTTCCTATCTCATGCAGTTTACAATTAGAGTTAATATTTGTAGGCTAGCTTGTAGGTTTTCGCTAACATTGCAGAAAAAAGTACCTGTAATATTGGGCATATCGCGCATTTACATGCCAGAGTAAGAGGGCTTATCCTAAATTTCCTAGTTTAAACAATTTTTCTTCTCATCTGTCACCTAGTGATTTATCAAAACTTACACTGTATTTATTCATCGGTAGATCAGGATCTACATCAACTCGATTTGCTCTTTGTTTTCGCTTCTTCCTCTATTCCTGCAAATTACTAACCAGTTCCAGAAGATTTAAGATGGAGCGAGTTAACTTCGGTGTGTGCTCCATCGGTTAACTCATGAGTTACCTAATTTTGCCCTGCTTCAAACTTCAGTAAATGCTCCCTTGGTTATTACATCACTTTGTCCAGCACAGGTTAGCTCAACAGTATATACTTTCAGACGTTACATTAGTCTGCTCTATTGGATAATTCATCGAATGTTGCATCTGTTACCTCATCAACATGTTCTCCATCGATTACCTCATCAGTGCAATCTGAATCGTTTACCACATCAGTGTATATCTCCATGGGTTATCTCATCAGTGCATACTATAAAAGTTATCTCAGTACATTCTCTAAGGTTTATCTCAGTATACACTCTTTCAGTTACCTTAGTGAATGTTCTCTTAGTATCTCTCTGCACGCTTCATACCAATAAAGCATTACATGCTCTGTTGGTTGCCTCAGTCTCTAAAAAAATACAAGGGAAGTATAAGGCTACTGCCCCCTCAAGCATGTCGTACAAGGCGACTAATATGAGCTTATGAATGGGACTGGCAACCTCAAGATGTAAAGCCAATTGCTACACAAACCACTATGACAAGAACATGTGAATACTTGCTGTTGGCTGGTGCCCTTGTATTACTTGATGAAGTTGCCAGCCACATGCCCAACCTCATATTAGTCGCCTTGTACGACATGCTAGAGCGATCAGTGGTCCTATTCTTTCTTTGGCTCATCAGAGTTCCTCTCCCCGCCCCCCCCCCCCGGGACCGGTGCCAGACTATTTTGTGCCCCTGGTAACGTTGAGTAATTATTCTGGTTTCTCACACTTCTTACTCTCTTAACACACTGACACTCTACACACTGCGCCCCTCTGAGGTCTGCGCCCTAGGCGGCCACCTAGTTGGCCTAATGGTAGCACCGGCCCTGCAGACACCCCCGGGAAGAAAAAAAAAACACGCGGTAGAGCGAATGTATAATTGACCTTTTTCCTGCCCCATATAATCTCTATTTTGTCCTTGAACTTACTATGTCCCTTCTCTTTTGGTTATTACATTCTGCGCCGTTTTAATTTTTTTATTTTTTTATTCGTGAAAATGTGAACAAAGTCATCTTGTCCCAGCACATAAAAGTGCGGGCGGAAAAAAGCGGCCACAAAGTATTCAAACATTGCTGCTAAAGCAAACAAATAAAGGTCTTTTAAAAGATAACTGCAGATGGAATGAGATATAATAACAGAAATCAAAATTTGATTTGGAAAATATGGTGGACTTCAAAGAGGTATAACTCTTTGTTGAAAAACGTTAGAGAAACCGATGGAAGCGTTTTAGAGTGGGGAGGAAATATCAAGAGATGAACGGGAAACTTGATGTCATAGGGCATCATCAAGAGCGGAGGTTGGAAATGGTGGACATCTGTTTCACAGATAGTTCCCGGGGGTCTTTGAAGAGGCAAAGAAAGAATATGGCTAGTGAACCCACGGGCAAGTCGTGCAAGGCGAATAATATGCCGTTGTGCGTGGGGATGGCAACTTCGTCATAAAATAAACTGCTACATAAATCACTTACTTCTTACAAGGGGGCCAGCTGATGATGATGATGATAGTGGTGGTGATGATGATGATGATTACATACATTACAGTCCACCTTTAACGAGGAAACCGTACTTGACCTGCTGTGATGTAATCTGGTCTAATTACATACATAGAAATGTAAGCTTACTAGCCCAGTTGGCAATACCTTTTAGCGTCCCACAGGTCATCAAATAACAAACATGTCAAGCCTTCCTGGTTTACACGTTCAAGTTATTTCAATGCCTTATTTAACCCTTTCTTGTCCCCAGTTCAATTTTTGGTAATACCTTTATTTCTCTTACGATGTAGATTGCAAAACATTTACTGCCTTTTAATGCCTGTAATGGCACGAGCCAGACAAGTGCGAGTGGAACAGATGAGAAGAAGGCGCTGGCTATGGAAAGGACACACATTGTGGAAAATTGTTGATAACATTACAAGTCAGTCGTTGTTCCTGGTCCCCAGCTTAAAAAAGATAAGAGTGAGATCGTAGAACACGTAGAGAAGACAGAAATGAACGGGATGTGACAGACATGAAAAGATCTTGAGCCGGGACAGAAGGGCTTCCAAACGTTTATTAAAGGCCCATGCTCCTTGTGGACCTGAAGGGTGCTGATAATTGACGGTTACCGTGTTTATCAGAAACACTTAAAGCTGGAAATATCTACGTACGGTACTGTCGTACAGATAGGTTGTGAGTTATTTTTGTCCCGTCTGCGTAGAGTGGGTGTTGATAAGTACGTGAGAAACAGGAGTGAGAAATAGATTTCACGGGTGAATATCTTAAGGAGAAGAGATGTCTCTGGAATGAGTAAGTTTCTCTATCCCAGCCTATCTATGCGACTATAATTTAGTACAAGACAACCTTGCCCTCCTCATACATATACATATAAGTTTAACTACACACACACACAGCTATGTGACAACAAGACACACAAACGTGAAAAACTACGGTTAATTGTATTTGTGTCTGACCAACACACAAAGTTACATTTCTTTTGTTGTTTATTATCATTCAAACTTGACAACATCGAATATCTAAAGAAAGATCAAATAAAACCAGATTTACATACATATGAAAATAACAAATTAATTGTGCCCTCCCCCTATGGAGAAAAGAACCCAAAAAGTTAATAACCCAAAGGTCAAAGGTTAGCACTATGGTACAGAATAGACAGTAAAGAAACAAGTTCATATAGTAATATGCTACCCAGTAAAGTTAACAAGTTTAAGCAAATCCAATTTTTGTAAAGTCGCTGTAACAAAGAAAAATTATTCACTCTCTCTTTCATACAGTGGCCACTCAATCACGCTTACCTGCTCTTGGTGATATCCCTTGGAATTACAATTTGTCCTGACTATATAAAATGTCAGGTTTCATTTCCCAAATTGGCCCCAGTCCATTCTCTAAAACAATAACGACTAGCGAGGTGAACGCCGAATCTGGTGTGTGTTTTTCCTGGATGAATAAATGTCACCGCCAATAGTTGATGTAGAAAACGCGATCTTGGGGTTCACATTTAAAAGAGGAAAACACTTCCAGTATTGAGAAACATCTGGTTGCTAAACATGTTACGATTGATAAATGATGATAATCCTATCGGCTGGCTCTATGGTAGAGTGCCGATTCTGAAACAGCGTAAATTCTGGGTGCTACACTTGAATACGACTGCCAGAAGTCGGGGATAAAGGTTATTTTATCCACAACCCAGTGGGCTGATAAAATTGAAAGAAAAGTATTGCTGGGTTTCGTAAGTCCAGTTAACATATATATAATATATATATATATATATATATATATATATATATATATATATATATAATATATATATATATATATATATATATATATATATATATATATATATATATATATATGCACACAGACGGGGGAAAGACGATCTCTTATCCACTCCGTCAGTCCTGATTAAAGTTAAACGGCACAGGTGTTTTAGCCTATCCTATCGCGCGTCGCTTAGCGAGTGTAAGTTTGGTTGAGTTATGCAGCTCTTCCCCTCCCGCTCCCGGTCAACGATCAGCGTACAATGTTAATCATTATTCAATTATCCATACGCGCACTTACATAAATATCGCCTGTCGTTAATAGCTATTAAATTGTCGGCGTCTGTTTGTCATCGTATGGTATTAAATAATAGGCACTTATAATAAATACACAAAATGAAATATAACGTGAATTCTTTTTTGTCACTATCTGTCGCGCCTAGCATCTAAATCATGACAACTAAAATCGTCTCTTCTTGTGTGAGAAAGCGGGTGGTGAAAATTAACATTATAACTGAACATCTGGTATAAAATAGCTATGTTATTTTATTTTACTAGTTTTACCACCTAGAAAATCTAAGTGAATTATAATGGTAAAGCTAACACTTTTAATTGATAAAAGGTAACCCTTTTAAACACGTAAACACTAATTTCTATTACCAGAAAATCAGAATGAAAGATCCCCACGAATGCCATTAACACATTTCCCACAATGGTTCTAGAACTACGTGCTTAGACTATCCAAAAATTCTGAGTGACAACTGATAGCAGGTTTAAGAAAACACAGTTTATATATCATTATGTTTCTCTGATCTATAGATTATGTTACTTTTACTTTTCACACTATTGTGTGTACCGGAGAATCAGAACAGAGTTCCCCAGATAAAGCTTACGGTCGGCCTTCTGGCGAGGTTTCAACCGTCATCAAAAGACTTATATCCGTGAAACGGGGTTCTCGAAGATTTTCTCTGCACGAATGCCCGCTTCTGAGATCAAAGAGCCCAGGGGTTTTTCTGACTCCCCTGAGTACGAACTTCAAAAGATTCTATGTTATTCACGTGCGGTCTGTCAGGTATCGTATGATTGACAGATAAGCTCGCGTGATAAGACTAGGTAAACAAACCTGATTCACTACCTGTTATGACTGGCAGGTCACGAAAGTTTGTAAACAACTTCGTTTGCTTATGTTCAAAGAAAGGAGGCGTGGATGAAAAATAAGCTTGAGTGAGTAAGACAGGCAGAAAAATGCATGGTTTTGCTAGCAAATCATAGAACGCTAACGGGATTACAAAGCCTGTCAGATTACTGAAGGCTCTCTTTCCATTATACGTCACAGGTACCCAAGTCGAGGCTTGTTGTTTCATGGTGCAACGCTAGACATAAGGGCTATGTTGAAAATAAAAACTGAACTTATGTTCGCAATATTAGACAATGTTCACACTTCAGATTCAACGTTCTGTGTTCGCAATATTAGACTATATTCACACTTCAGATTCAATGTCCTGTGCTCGCAATCTTGATGATGCTCACAGTTCAGCTTCAACGCCATCTCAAGCAGATTGTGAGTACCAAGAAGATTCCGGACCTAACTTAAGAATAAATGAAAACGTGTGGCTACAGAGTTCTGAGGTACAAGATTAAGTACCAGCAAAATCTATGAACCCCAAGGCACTCTGCGAAGGTTTAGAGGTGGGGTGGTGATGGGAGGACAAGCTGTGGCACATAGTGATGAATAGACCAACGAACGGAAAGAATGTAGGAGCGTTGTCAACTGTTTCGATTACGTCATATTGAAGATAGTTAGTTGCTTATCCTTTACAGCACGTGGCAATCAACCCCAGCTTTTATTGGCTGTTTGTGATTTTTCTAGGCAATTTTTACGTTCAGTAGTTTGCCATTGCTTTCTGAACGGTACGGCGCTTATACCATTGTTAAAAATCCACACAAAGCGATCTGCCACCAAACCGCCAGCATATTGAAGATATTAATACTACATTAATAAAAGTTGGAAACGAAAAAAAAGAAAAGAAAAAGAAAATAAAGATATCTTGTTATATGAACAATATGTGGCAAGTGTTTCCCAAAAAACAATAATACTTATCTTCATTTCTTCTGACCTTCCATTTTCAGATCCTTCCGGAGCACGGGGTAAACACTGCAGCAGCACACATGTAAGAAACTTGCACAAAAAGCCCTTATACGTTCTTGCAGCTGAGGTGTTTTTCATCCATTATTGGGTTTTAATACTTTGTTCAACCTTTTGGTTAAAATTGATGGTCGCAGTGGCTCGGAGATATGACATTCGCCTCGAATTCTTAAGGTACCGGGTTCGATTCGCAGTAGAGGGAATATAATCCTCGGATAAGGGCGAAAAAATAGGAGGCCCCGTGTGCAAGTTGCGCACGTTGAAAATCCCATGGCAGTTGGAAATCGTAAAGAGTAGGCCATACGACCGTTGCCCTGGCAAAATAAAAACAATTAGAAACCTACTCAACACAAAAATATTTATAGAATGTGTGATTCCTATATAAACACATTGAGATTCTTTCTGGTGCTACGGAGCTCGTGCACTGTGCTGAGATCCTCCTTGTGTAATCTAAGGAAGGAGATCGGAGTACTGATGGAGTTGTCCGTATACAATGAAGATAGCCCCTACAACAAAAACCACACCAATCCCCTTCACTTCTTGTCTCGCTAGTTCAGTGGCAGCCCTGAAAAGGACTAGTCCTAAAAAGGACATCTAGCTGAAATGTGGTTTCTGTAGCAATGTGTTTTACAAAGCGGGGTTGCCAGCCACGTTTTAGTTACCTCTTACGACACGCCTGGTAGAAGTGACGGTTTTGTCTCTCTTTGCCTACGTAGGGACACCCAGGAATCATACGAGACAATATTTGTCTTCTCTTAACTTTGTTTTTGCTCCCTATGGATTATGGAGCCTCCACTGTAGTTAGCCTTTTGCAGAAAACATGCATCAAACCATTCACGTGCTCTTGCAATGGTAGGTTCTGTAGCAACTCGTTCTATGCGGTGAGGGTGTCAAACCCATGTACAACATTGTGTTTAGTCGCCTTTAACAACATACTTGAGGTAGCAGTAGCCGATTCTGCCTTGGTCCTTTCCCCCTCCCCCGACCCCCAGAACAAAACGACGTAACACTAATCTACTGGGTACAAATTCAATCAGAAAACAACAGAAGACGAAGTGAAATTTTTATTTCTTTTCTCTCTCACCTGTGTGAACTCTCAGCCGGGCACTCTTGGCCTTCAAGTGCTGTCAGATTCACTCTCGGTGACCGCTTCGCTCGTGAAAAGTACGCTCTTTGAATTTAGCTTAAGTACTAATTAAGGCACCTGTGGTGAAGCCCTCCCGAGGGGCGAAACTTATCGTTTGTTTGCAGATAGGTAAAACAATTTATTATTAAGCTTCATTCCCACACCTGCACTGTTATAAACGCTGCTCGTAAGACTGGGAAAACTTTTGACTGCTTTGGGCATTTCCATTAAAAATTAACACAATATGCTGATCAACATACGGTATTTGTAGTTCTACGACACTGGCGAATTTTTAGTCAGAGGTAATACCAGGGCTATTTATTTGTTTTGTTTTTTTCATTTTCTCATTTGGTTTTCGTTTTTTATTTTTAAGTAGATATTTCTTTCTTTCTAGTTCCGTATTCTTAATTGCTTATTGTTAAAATTTTTCCTAACGCCGCCTGTGTTGTTGTGTTTAAAAAAAAATCTTTTTGTATCGCCCATCTTATCTTTGTTTAATTTAATTTGCTCATCTCCCTTTTTTTTCCGTATTTCCGGTGTCCTTCGTTTTGTTTCCTCTTGATTTGTCTATACGTCTTGTCTTTGTCGCCTGTGTGTAACTGTGGCTGCCGAAGGGTGAACACCGGAAACGTCCCGTGATTTGAGTGCGTCGTCCATTTGTAAAACTGACTCCCACCCATTTCTTGTCTTTTTGTTTTAAAATTATATTTATGTTAATTCCTCAAATCAGGAGCACTTAGCATATGTTTGTTGAAGCCCTATGCTCCTTGGGGAACTAAAGGGTATTGACTGATTGATTGATTGACTGAATTCCACATATATGATAAATTTTTAAACAAACAAATAAGCACACAAATATAAAAGAAAACAACAATAACAAAACAGGGCAGTCTGCTCAGTCTGAACATTCAGTCAGAACATTCAGTCAGAACATTCAGTCAGAATATTCAGTCAGAGCATTTAATCAGAACATTCAGTCAGAACATTGAGTCAGAACATTCAGTCTGAACATTTAGTCAGAGCATTCAGTCAGAACATTCAGTCAGAACATTCAGTCAGAGCATTTAATCAGAACATTCAGTCAGAACATTGAGTCAGAACATTCAGTCTGAACATTTAGTCAGAGCATTCAGTCAGAACATTCAGTCAGAACATTCAGTCAGAGCATTTAATCAGAACATTCAGTCAGAATACTCAGTCAGAACATTCAGTCTGAACTTTCAGTCAGAAAGATTCAAAGAACATTATAAAATCATGAAGTATAAACAAAAATGGACCGCATCATAAAAATAATCTACATAGCGTATAGTTCAGTGCTTTACAATGAAAATAAACGTAACATTTAAAAAAAAAAAAGAAATAATTATAAGCAGTTACCAGTAATCATAATTGGTAATTTTAAAGACAAAGGAAAAATTGTGGTACTACTTCAAACATGCGTGTCGTAAGAGACGACTATTGTGAGGTTACGCATGGAGCTGGCAGTCTAAACACGCAAAACAAATTGCTACAGAAACCATTATTTGACTGAATGTTCTGACTGAATGTTCTGACTGAATGTTCTGACTGAATGTTCAGACTGAGCAGACTGCCCTGTTTTGTTATTGTTGTTTTATTTTACATTTGTGTGCTTATTTGTGGAATTCAGTCAATCAATCAATCAGCGTATGAATGCTTTCTGGTGCAGGCTTCCTGCTTTGTCGTCAGCTACAATGATGATTATATGCTCCAGAAGGAGCACCAATGGAAATTGTGATGATATTTTAAGCTAACCAATGAATGAAGGCGTCCTATACTATGTCCCTTAGAACAGGGGTCGGCAACTAGTCGATCCCATCTACCGGTAATCCCAGTGGATGTTTTGGTAGATCTTTAGACGACTCGGTGTCCGCGGGATCACGGTACTTTTTCCACATTCCCAGTGAAAACGCTCGAGCTGGCGACTAAAATATATTCAGCTGCATGAGATAGAAACTGGATCTTTTCTTTGTAAGATTCATCATCTCCCTTTCCCCCGTGTTTAAAATTACACACACACACACAAGCACACACACACACACACACACAGAGATATATATATATAGTAGATCTTTAGCGGGCTTAGTGTTACTAAAGTAGATCTCAAAAGCGGCTGGGTTGCCGACCCATGCCTTAGAATGTGTATTATTTTACAACTTATTAAAAGAAAGTCCTGTAGCAGAAACAGCCGTAAGGGGTGGGGTGGGGTGGGGTGGGGGGGGGTTAAGTGTTAGAGACCGCTATAATAAGCCCTGCATCGAGATATGGGGTGACCAGTTCCGTTCCTCGCCACTTTTCCTTCCCTAACTCAAGAGCAGGGTCAGGTACCCATTTACAGCTGGGTAGACTGAAGCATAGCGTTACCAGCTGCCTAGGTCGTCTGAAACCGAGTTAACCAAGGACTCAAAGATTTGAAACATCCAAACAACGCTCATTTTTCACATTAAATTCAATTGTTTTGTTTTTGTTTTTTAAAGAAAGTAGAAAGAGAGAAGAGAGCAAACCTAGAAGCAAAAAAGGAAGGCAGACTATCGGACACATAAAAGCATAAGAGAAAACAAGAAAAGGAAGAAATAAAAGAAAGACAAAAGATTGACCAAAAAAAAACCATGAAATACAGAAAGAAATGTATCTTCCTCTAAATGTGAATTAAGTCTGTGTGAAATAAAACAAAACACAAAATAGAAGCTAATCTGCGTTTGTTTTGAATAATATCTAACATTACACTTGGGGGCTTTCGATTATATAACAACCTACTGACACTATTTCTTTCTCTTATACAATACAAGCAGTATACATTGAATCAAAACCTCGCCTTCTCCGCATTATTTCTGTTATTCTTGTGAATATGTTCCCGAACTTCCCAAGCAACCCATTTCTCATATACACCCAAATCCCACCAGTCTTTCTACGCAGCATATCCCAGTGGGAAGAAACGGGTAGATAAAGGCGAGGTTCAATACTGAAATATTTGTATGATATGCGCGCTCGAGTGATAGACCCCATTTGTACGTCCTCGATCAGCGAAGCGTTTTGTGCTAAAAATGTGGTGCAAGTGATACTAATGCATAACATATGGCAGTATGATGAGGGGTGTTGCAGTGGCGGCACTTGAGTCTGGGCAGGGTTAAATGTGCATATAGGGGAAAATTCTGAATATTGCACATAACTTTTAGCTCATCTTGTTTTTGTTGTTGTTGTTGTTCTTCTTCATCTTTTTCTTCTTGTTTTTCTTGCATGTTGTTCTTGTTTTTCTTGCATGTTGTTCTTGTTTTTCTTGCATGTTGTTCTTGTTTTTCTTGCATGTTGTTCTTGTTTTTCTTCCTTCTTTTTTTCTTTCTTACTCCTCCTTTTCTTCTTCCTTCTTTTTCTTTCCTTCTACTAATTCTTTTTCCTTCTTGCTTCTTCTGTTTCTTCTTCTTTTGAAACCTACCCCGTACTAGTGTGTTATCTGAACTCGAAATCGAAAAAAAAGCATTACTGTAACATGACTTGCAATGATGTAGGTGCCGACTAATGAGGGTTGGGGGCAGGCCTGCTACCCGACTCCATAGTAAACTAAAGCCACAATCAACTTTCAGTATCATAAATAAGGATTCCATAGCAAGTAATTTAACTTAAGATGGAGGAGGGTTCACTGTCAAGGACGTGGTTCAGAGAAATTTTGATTGCTGATTTTCTTTCTTTCGCTTAGGAAACTCTCCCTAATGGAATCCAGAAATGCTCGAACACTAAATGAACAAGACAACACTGCACAAGTGGCAACAGAACTTACGGAAACCTTTGATATAAGAACAGGAGTGTAGTAGGGATGTCTCTTGACACCATTGCTCTTCTTACCGGCAATGGGATTAATTATTGTCGTAGATTTTCGATAGGGGAATTAAGACATAGTTTTGTCCCTTCTGAAATAGACAGGTGGTGACTCAGTGAGAGATAAGATAAGAAATAGATTTTCACGAGTGAAATGGTAGAAAATAGGTAGAGTCTGTCCCTGAACTCGAGAAGATCCTCTCGTTCAGCCTATCTCTACAACAGAACTTTGTTAGTCAGACAGTCTACCTAAATATATATAAATACAAGTGTATATATATATATATATATATATATATATATATATATATATATATATATATATATATATATATATATATATATATATATATATATATATATATATATATCAACCACTCACATTCACACACCCATAAGTGACGACAGTGTGACAGACAACTCATCCGTCCTGAATTTGTTAGGATGATGGTGAGAACCCTCTCATAACATCGGTACCCCTGTAGTGTTGGATGATATAGTACGACCTTCGTAGCGACCCCTTGGATAACATCAGTGCCCCCGAATATTGTAACTTTTCGTCAAACGGGATTTTTCTTTTCACCTGGACTCATTAGCTATGCAACCTTTCCACGCAGATTGGCAACACGCTTGCTGATTAATATGTGGACAGCTTATCTACCGTCCATTCTGGTCATCGCATTGATTTAAGGAGAGGCTAAATCACGCCCATGGACATCTCTTGAGCAATCATATGCAGTTATTTTCATTAACTTGGCCAGAGTGCCGGCCGGTGGGGGCGTTGCCAGCATCAAACAGAATGTAGCGGCACACGATCAAACAGGCACTGAGAGATTTCAGGAAAGACTAGCGCCACGATCAAAGACAGTAGTGGTCCATGAAACGAGCGACGCAAGTTTCTTGCCGGTATTTCGCATCTCCGTGCCAAACGCAGAACCGATCGCAGTGAAAGCGAACGGGGAAAGCCGGAACGCAAGCAGCGAGCGAAGATACGAGAGACCAGGGGCGGCATCTCTCTTTAGTCTGGCGGTCAGATCCCCAAAAGTGTCCTGAGATCTAATAAGGTGTCAATTTTCTCATGTCCCACTCATCTTTCATTTCATTTTAGATATATACAGACCACGTAGAAATACACTTCATCACTCGCTGGCCAGAACTTAACAGAAGCACTAGCTATATTTGAAATCTTGTTATAGATTTTCCCCTGGATTTTTATATATATTTGCAGTGAATTCTATTCTGTGCAAAACGGTAAAATATATATTGTATAAAGTGATCAGTGGTCTAGTTCATTCATTCTATTTCACTGGATTTTGTGTTAATTTAAATCTATTAAATTAAACCATCTCAATAGTTCCAGTTGTAAATGTAATGATATACCTGCTATATTATTTCCAAAAGATAATAAATGCTGAAATGCTTTAATTAACTTTTAAAGTCGTGAAGGAATTTATAATTAATAAATTTAGTTAAGTCCTATATTTATAGATGTGTGTTTTAACCATTAGAACTCGCGCAGTGTTTTATTAAATACATAATTAAATACGCGAATATATATATATATATATATATATTTATAAATAGTCTTAACGGGAAATTCATCGCGCTTTAGAAGGTTATTTGTTTTTCGGTATATTACATGTCTTTTTTCTTTCATACAGAGTGATCGTAACCTTTGCGATCCCAGCATTAAGAAAGCAATAAAGAAATCATCTTAAAACTTTCCAGACATATTGATCAACATTTTTTAAATTTAATCTTGTGGCGGTTCGATGCGACCTAGCTATCATAATTACATGAAAGAAAGCCTACCCAAGACTATGTAAAGAACAATCATCATATTAAAATTACAAATCTGTAAGATAAACTGGAAATTGAACCGTGCCAGTAGCGATACTTGATTTACTGCCCTACTGTGAGAGAGTACATATTTTCCTGAACTGTGACGGCTTAAGTTTTTCCTCCCTGGATTAATAAACTTACCGGTCAGTTACTATCATCACGCATTGAAGGAATTTTACCACTAGCGGAAGATTAAAGAGACCACTTCATTTTCACCCTTGTGTCGAACTGTGTCAGTGCCATCCCATAGACTCCTTTTATATAATAAAACACAATAACTCTTAGGCTTCAAGTCCAGCGATATAGTGGGAATAGTTGCTATCAGCCAACCTCGCTACATCTGGGGCGGGACATCGAAGTACTAGACAGTTCACAGGTCAAAAATGTAATTGCTGTTTATATAATTCTATTGGAGTGTCTGATGCTGCAATCGGTAAGTGTGTGAATATATGAGTGTGGATCCTCACGCGCGTGCATGAATGACAGGAAATTTAATCTTTTTTGGTAACCATTTTGTTAACTTGCTTACCTGGTAATATAATTTTCTGTATACCCTGCATTGTTCCTTTAAGTGGAATAGTTTATAATTTGTTAACTCTGTTTAAAACCCCCTCCTTTTCATTTGCTTAGTAAAGGGAAGAACAATTGGGAAGAACAGGATTTCTTTCTACCACCCATACCTAATTTTGAAACACCTCTTTCAGAGTAATTAACTTCACTGTTAGGTTAACGTACCTATGTTCCTGATAACTATCTATCTTTGGACTGGGTTTATCTTTGTCTAATACAAGCGGGAAGGGCTTAGTCGATACCAATCTTCTTCACCCCCTCCCTACCTTGTTATTTGCATTTTTCTGTACTTGTGATAATTTTTGCTGTAAACACATGATTATTGTTGTGATTGTTTTTTTTAACTTTAATAAACAACATAAACTTAACTGTTACTGTGTTGGAATACCCAAAGCCCATAATTTCCCCTATTTGTTTAAGATAGTTGTATCCACGTCGTCCGTGTGTTTGAAGCACCAAATCGGTGTGAGAGCAAGTGTGTGTCTGGAAAACTTGCAAATAATTGTTTGACCAGGAGAGCCTGAAGAGAAGATTGAGAGAAACTATTTGTCGTAAATAAGTCTGTCTTTACTCTCCTCCAGCACTCTGTGAAGCAACTATTTACTCTCTACATTTCTATCACTGAGCATTTTTCCATCATTCTACACTCGAAACCGGACCACTATTTCTAAGACTCTTTCTCTCAAAATAAATTTACGACAGACAGTTAGACGCACAGACGTGAAAACTATATTAATGGAATAGGGATATGTTGGGACGAGCTGACCAACGCATGTAAATAAAGTTTTTATGTAAATTTTATTTACTATAAAGAAACTCAACAACAGCAATATTATGAATATCAATCAAATATAAATAAACATAGGTTAATGAAATTAATGAAGAAATAGACTCATAGGTGTAATCCTCCCTCTCTCTGTTGAGACAAGATCCCGTTAGAAGAAAGTTATTAACCCCCAAAGAGTCAAAGATTTATACGCTATGGTCTAGGATTTCCCTCTACAGTAAAGAACAGAGTGTATACGTTAATCTATTCTGAAAGGGACAGTATTAGCAAACTTTCTAAAAGAAATAAACAACGTGAGTACATGGATTGTACAAGATATATGTATGGGAATTAGTCATTCATCCTTCCTCTCTTCTCAGACAACTGTGGCCACGTACATTCGTTCTTACCTAATGTTTGGTTTGCACCTTCTAGAACAATCTTTAGGACACACGCACACAGCAAATCCAGTGTTATTTTGGCAAAGAAAACCCCCAGCTCCTCAAAGACAGATTAAATCCACTTCTCCGGGGAGCGTTTGCTTTGTTACTTTTATTTAGGATTACTGTTTATGTCACATTAAGGTAAGACAGGTAAGAAATTTAACAGTGCTCACCGTGTCAATAGCCTGAGATTTCCAGTACATAGGAATGTCAGGTCGGTTACTTCTCTCAGTATAAAACTGCCTTGTCACACCACAACTGGTCAAACGTCGGGAAATGTTAATGTTTGTTAGGTCACCACAACGGGCTGAATGTAAATGAAATTGGGAAAAAGAAATCTGGATCGATAAGCCCAGTTACAAAATTTATTCTTAATGATCTTTGGGTTGGTACTCTGTCTCTTTCTGGGTGTAAAACAGGTTTACCTTGAAGACCCAGATACTAAGTAAAAATGTTCTTTTGTAAGTTTATTCTCAGATTTGTATGGAAGCCGCTGGTAAGGTTTTTAGGTTTTGACCCAATACTGTGTAAAGGAGAAAAAAATACAAATACTTAACCATAATATAGTATTCTCCATCCTAACCTTAACCCGCGTAAAATATAATATATTCATACACTCAGTTATTTAATTATGAATAGAACTACACGTGTATCTCATATTGAATCGTTTAATAAAAGTCTCCGTGAAATAAGCGCTAGTCATTTATAATTTTGGGAGCCGCGGTAGCATAGTGGTTAGTGCACTGGCTTCCTAGCGCAGTGGTCTATGGTTCGATCCCCAGATGAGGCGGGAATTTGTTAGGCCACAAACGGCTCCTGGTTCGACCCAGCCCCAAATGGGTACCAGAGCAACTCTGGGAAGGTTAAGGCGGCCGGCGTGATGCCGACCACATCACCCCTCGTGTGCCGACGGTCAAGATAATATGGGCCTAACACCATATTCCCAATATGCCTCAATGGGCGTGTAACGGGTTCCTTTACCTTTTTTATTTATAATTGTAATCATCATGAATTAGAAATAAATAATATTTCGTCAGTACTCATAATGAATAGTGCATTTATTCGACGATTAAAATAACTCTTATGATTAATATCAGTTAGTTAGATTTACGCTACAACCTAAATATTTAGTTCGCTAGTCAATTAACACACAATAAAATCCTAGTGGAATATAATTGACGGACTCAACAGTTAAATCACTCTACACAGAAAAATCTTAGTAAAATAAAATACGGACTTAACAATTAATCACTCAAACTTCTAGTATAGTATTTACCACAAACACAGAAATAAACGATCTCCAATCGAAAAACTAAGTAATTCTACTGTTATAAGAGATCTTAGAATTCGAAGCTAGATGTTCTCTGAAATTCTGTCGGTACTGGATAAATTGAGTTTAAAGGCAGATATATATATATATATATATATATATATATATATATATATATATATATATATATATATATATATATATATATATATATATATATATATATATATATATATATATATATATATATATATATATATATATATATATATATATATATATATATATATATATATATATATATATATATATATATATATATTTGCCGAATATATATATACTTTAAATTAGATATATTCGTATATTCTGTATAAAGGAAATTTTGGCACCATCGCCGCCGAGTAGACGTGGTCCCACGATTAAATTTGCCGAACTTCCCTCAGACTTGTTACTTTTAACGCCTTTGGAGAATTCTTCGTTCAATTCTGTATGAAAGGAAATTTTGGCACCATCGCCGCCGAGTAGACGTGGTCCCACGATCAAATCTTCTCTTTGATCTCGTCGATCCGTAGCTTAATTGCGTTTTCACGGAACGAACGGACAAGGGGGAGGTGTTACGTGCAGTCTTTGATATCTTACAATATTATACATTGGTATACTTGTTATGTTCGCAAATATTTTGTAAACAAAATAGATACTTTTTAGTGCTTAAGGAAAAGTCATTATTGAGTTACTTCCCTTGAAAGTTTGTGTCGTTCTCTTCGATCATTTATGTCTAACCTGACATTGATTTTACGTGAGTATCCCTTTATTTCTTGTACAGAGACAAATGTCCCTCGCCATTCAGGCAAATACTCGCCGATTTCGGAGGTACCCATTGCAGCTGGGTCGGCTCAGGAGCCGCCAGTCCCTGGTCGACGACACTCCTTCAAATGTCCTCGCCAGGTCTCGAGTTAATCCAGTCCAAATCCCGGTCGACGAAAAATCCTCAAATGCCGTCGCCCGGGTTTGATCCTGTATCACCCGGTCGCCAGAGCGGTGTTGTAACCTCTACGCTAGCGCGGCTCCCTTGTTTGGGTAGTAATAGATTGTTCTTGCTTCAGAATATCTATGGCCTGAATTTATGTGTATTGTTTGTCTGAGTAGGACGAGTCTGTCTTATATCTGTATATCTTTACATATCTAAGTCGAACTATATGTTCTTTTGTCTCTAGAGAGGTCAAAGGCTGTTCGGCGGATGTGTCGCGAGAGAGGGGTGTTTTGGCTTCGCCCTGATGATGGGCTGTGTTTTTCTATGTCGGCTTGTAGCCGGAAAAAGTGATCTCTATATTTATGGGGAAAGTGATAGTCGTCTAGACCTATCATGTATGCTTTACCCCAGTGTTCATTCTTATTGCCAAGGAATGGCAGAATCATATTTCTGATACCCAGGTAATAAAAGATACTCTTTTGAACTCTCGTACGAAGCCACCGTTTTTCGATAGGTACGATTTTGTACATCTGAGAGGATGCATTTAACTAGATGGAAAACGACTCTGATTCCTAGCAGCACTATATCCTGTAGAATGCAGTCAATTGTATCATGATAGAATCTACAGAGCAATGAAACATTTAATGAATGACTAACTTTAAGACAGGTTCATTATCTGTATCCAAACGTGAGTGACAGCTCACGAGAGAAGCCATCTTGTAGCCAAACATTTAGTGACTTTCAAGAAGAGAAAAGGGATGCCCGTATTATCGCTTGATTAGTCCAGAGATCACTGCTACACATGAGAACCCATTGCTAGCGGTTCAATTTGATTATATGGAAAAATCTGTGCTGGACATTATGTTAAGGAATCTTCGCTAGACGAGGTTAGGTCTAGAAGCCATCTTGGACATTGTTTATAATCTGACGTGCTTTGTCAGTAAACTCAGATGATATATATATATGGGCAATACTGAGTGCTTGGCTACTGACAGTCCATTATACTATTATTCTACATGAGTGCCCATGTAACATTGCAAGACCATTTATCCACTGTACCATGATGTATTATGCCAACCTGTGATTTGTCACTATCTGTGCTGTCGAGTGTGTACGTCCAAATTAAACTGTAGTAAAGGTACACAGTCGTTGGTGTCGATGACTTCCAGCCATACATGAGTGTGAGAAAAGAACATTTGTCAACACCACGAACTCTTCTTATCATTCGCATGTTATACACTCAATCTATGTCTACACACCACTGCGTAGGTCAAGTTGACATTCCATACTCAAACCACGAGCAACACAACAACACAGTATTTAACTCTGGTGATGTTCGAGTGAGCTTCAGATTTTTTCAGCATGTCTCTTGCTCAGGGCAAGGGTCTTGTATTATAAGAGTTTATCAACTGATGATGATGACGTCTGTCTTCCAAAAAGAGACCTTATCAACTGGTGGACCAGCTTTCTGGGTTTGACCTCGCAGAAGTTAAGAAGTCAACAGACTACCGATACCAGACCGTTTCCTGTGGCTGATACGACACACTTGCAGTATTAGTTTGCTCTTTGTCAACACTTCGTCACGTGACCTGTCAAGTGAATGCAGTATGTAGGTCAGCGTTGTTGACATTTTTACATTAGACATTACAGAGTTTCACAGAACAGTTGGATCAATTCTTGTCAATATTAACAGGAAGACAGTATTATTGAACTAAGAAGTCCTATTTTCATCGATGGATCTTCTTGTTTTCTATATATGAACTTTAATATTTAAGGCCAGAATGTTTAATTGAATAAAGTGGCAGTTTGTTTATTTTCATAAAAATAACTTTGCCATTACTGTAAAACTGAGCCTATTTTGCAACACATACTATCATACACATAATTTATATATTTATGTTTACATGTTATTTGTTTGTATAGTATGTTAGTTTCTATGTCAGCGGGTTGTGTTTAGGTTGGGCGGAGTCCTCACAACAGAATATCCCACGTCATAGAGGGTCCGTTGTGGGCGTTTTCTATAGGTGCAATTTTCTTGATTGAAAATTTGCTGCGACAACTGTTGCTTTTGTGTTAGCTGTGAAGACTGTAATTATTGTTATTTTTGTAATATTTCTTTGTTCTTTAGTTTTGTTTTGATTTGTTTGTAATTTGTTGGTCTACCCTTTTCTATCTTTCAGTTCTATTCACAATTTATATTCATATACTGTGACGTCATTTGTTTTGTTATCCCTTGCAGATTCAGTGATTATTTTCATTGATTTCCCTATTTGATTTATTTGATTTCTGCAAACGTTTTCGTATTGTCAGTCCTATTTGTACTTTATGTATTCTGTTGGTTGACATATGTTTTATATAGGTATATTTCATAAGACACTATTGCCTGTGCACTGCACTTGGATTATGGTATAAACCAGTACTTGATTATTATTACTGTTATACAAGACCTTATTAAGGCTTGTGACCCACAGATATTGGGATAGTGTACTGATTAATCAAGTCATTAAGAACTTGTGGTATTATTATTGTTTCAAGTGATTAGTATTATTGTTAGACATCATGTCTACATTAGAATACTTCATTACACAAGGGAAATCCCTTGATAAAACTGGTCAACAATTAGAAGAATGGGCGGTTGCTCAATATGACAAAGCATTAGCTGCAGAAGAGAGAAAAGCTGCTGCAGAAGAGAGAAAAGCTCTGGCTGAAGAGAAAAGATTAGAAAGAGAAGCTGAGGCTGCTGCTGAACAAAAGAAATTGCAGATGCAGATGGAGCAAAGGAGATTTGATGCTGAACAAAAAAGATTAGACAGGGAAGCTGAACAAAAAAGATTAGACAGAGATGCTGAACAAAAAAGATTAGACAGAGAAGCTGAAGAAAAAAAAGCAATAAGAGAACATGAATTTGAGTTAGAGAAATTGAGATTGACAAGTATGAGTAATGTTAATCAGGCATCTAGTGGTAATGGTAAACCTTCTACTTACAAGGTTAAGGTTCCACCGTTCAATCAGTCCAGTGACGATATTACATTCTGGCTGGATAGATTTGAACGTTCATGTCGTACTCATAATGTAGATAAATCTCAATATGCTAATCAATTAGCAGAAAACTTGAAAGGTGAATCTTTGACTAGATTATGCCTTGTAGGAGAAGCAGATAAGGATAATTATGATGTCATTAGGGCGGCTTTGATAAAGAAATACCAGCTAAGTGAGGAAGGCTATCGCCTTTTGTTTAAGACGATGGTGCCTGAGACAGGTGTAGAATTCTCAGAATTCACTGCAAAGGCACGTCTCACAGTTGATCGTTGGATTGAGCTTTCCAAAACAGAAAAAACGTATGAAGGACTTATGGATTTGTTGCTCAGAGATAAGATTATGTCATGTGTTAACAAACCATTCCTTGAATTTATACATGAGCGTAAACCCAAATCTCTAAAGGAAATGGAAGAATATTGTTCCCAATATGTCACTGCACACCCCGACGTGACTTTTGGCAACACTAAGATTAAGGAGAGTATGCCAGTTGCTTCAGCAACACCATACAATCCCAATTATTCACACAGATTTCAGGGACCTCAAAACAGATTTGATAAAAAAGGTAACCATAATAGTTATCAAAACCAAGGTAACCAATCATTTCAGGGTTCTTCTTCAAAGAACTGGAGACGAGCTGATAGCTCGCGACACAGGGGTGGTCATAATTATAGGAATTTCCGTAGAGGAAGTAATTATAGAAACTATCCGGGTTATCCGTCTTGGAGTCAACAAGATCATAATTACAGAGATACTCATTATAATGAATATGATAATGGTAACCAAGGGAACTATGACTCAAACCCAAATAGGGGTTACAATAGAGGTAACAATAACTACAGAGGTGATAATAACCGAGGTAGATCTCAAAACAAAAGACATAAACCACATTTTCAGGCAAACTCTGCACAACAAGAGTCCCATGAAGCCTATAAACAGAGTAAAGATAATAATGATGCTAGTAATATGGCATGTGCCGCTTTTGATTTTGGGAGAGCATCTCAGTGCCCCCAATGCAAAACATTATTTGAGCCAACCACAGTGTCTACTTTAAGCTGTGGCCATCCTCTTCCTGCTCTTCCTGCATCAGTCGCGCATGATGGAAGAGGTTCTCTTGTCTTACATAAGGGTTTAGTAAATAACAATCCAGTCTCTGTGCTATTTGATTCTGGATGCACCACAATTGGTGTTAGGCAGTCACTCGTAGATCCTTCCCGTGCCACTGGACAAGTAGTCAAATGTGTAACATTTGGCGGCACATTAGAGAAATACTCTACTGCTATCATTAGGATTGCTACTCCTTTCTTTACAGGAGATGTACACGCATGTCTTCTTCCGAATCCGATCGCTGACCTCATCATCGGTCGCATTCATGGAGTCAAAGAATGCACTCCGCAACAAATTTCCGCGTGGGAAAGGCAAAACATGCAGATTGCTAACGCTGTAGTCACTAGAGCTCAGGCTCTTAATATGCCTCAAACTTCATCTACTGAAGATAATGAAGTGCATAACCAAGATGATCCCTTGGTAATTTCTCGTGACTCGTTTATAAAACAGCAAGAAGATGATCCCACTCTGAAGAAATTCTTCATTCTTGCAACTAAAGGTGATCCGAATAAAGACACAAGTCGTAAATCGTGGATTACAAAGAAGAATGGCGTACTTGTACGTATGGTTCAAGACTCCATTACGTCAAGTCATTCTCAAATCCTGGTTCCCAAGAATTTGAGAGTTAAAATTTTGCAGCACGCTCACGACTCTCAGTGTGCTGGACACATGGGTTTTTCCCGTACTAAGTCAAGAGTCCTTGCGGCTTTCTTTTGGCCATTGGTAAACAAGGACATACGGATTTATTGTCGATCTTGTAAAGTATGTCAGGAAGTTAAATCCAAAGGTCCACGGCATGCTGCACCCATTCAGGCGGCGGACATTCCTATTCGGCCGTTTCAAAAAATGGCCATAGACATTATTGGTCCATTTAAGATCAAGTCTGCCAGAGGACATCAGTTTATCTTGACGTGTGTTGATATGTGCACACGTTGGCCAGAGGCTATTCCTCTGAAGAGCATTACTACTGCTGACATTGCAGATGCTCTTTGGCTTATATTTTCTCGTCTGGGGTTCCCCGGAGAGATATTGTCAGACCATGGCACCCAACTAATATCAGATACCATGTCTCAAGTAATGTCTACGCTGCAGATAGATAGATCTTTAAGTAGTATCTACCATCCAATGTCTAATGGTATGGTCGAACGCCTTAATAGAACACTTAAAAACTTACTAGGGAAGATAACTGAGGATCATCCTCAAGACTGGGACAGAGTTTTACCTGCGGCCCTCTTCGCTTACAGAGAGGTACCCAATGAACATACAGGATTTTCTCCCTTTGAACTCGTCTTTGGCGCGCGTCCGCGTGGCCCTATGTCGTTGCTTCATGATCTCATAACAGCTGACAATATTGACGATGACACAAAGTCATCCTACGAATATGTCATCGCGTTGAGACAAAAGATTATCGAAGCATGCAAATTAGCAACTTCTTCTTCTGAATTTGCGAAACAGAAGGCAAGGCAATTTGCCAATAAGAAGAGATGCTTACGACAACTTTGTCCTGGTGACAAAGCATTTGTATTACTACCTTGTAGGGAAAACAGACTACTTATTTCTTGGAAAGGTCCGTACGATATAATATCGAAAATTTCCGATGTCGACTATATTGTCAATATTGATGGGAAGCATAAAACCTTCCACATCAATATGCTTACTGAATTCCATGAACGTCCGGATTATTTGCAACCCATTTTCCAAGCAACGGACAATTCTCCAGTACAACATGGTCATTACTCATCACTGTCCGTGATACAGGATGAGGAAACAAGTTTTTCAGATGTAAATCTTCCTCTTCCAATGATCCCACTTCATTCTAGTGAATCATGGAAGAACGTTACTGTCTCTCCTGATTTGTCTCTAGGAGAACAGCGACAAGTTTCAACTATGTTGCAAACATTTCAGGATGTACTCACTGACATCCCTGGACAAACGCATGTCATTGAACATGACATTGTTCTAACTGACCATACTCCTATTAGGGTTAGACCTTATCCTATACCTATACATTTTCAAGCACAGGTTGAGAAAGAGTTGGATGAGATGATAGATTTGAAAATAATCGAACCATCCACCTCTGCATATTCTTCGCCGATGGTTATTGTTCGTAAAAAAGACAATAACATACGTCTTTGCGTTGACTATCGAAAATTGAATCAAGTAACGAAGTTCGATGCCGAACCTATGCCTTTACTGGAAGAGCTACTTACTCGACTCTCCAAATCTCATTTTTTCACTAAACTTGATTTGTCTAAAGGATATTGGCAAGTTCCTTTATCTGAACGCGCCAAACCTCTCACGGCTTTTTCAACACCTAGAGGTTTGTTCCAATGGAATTTTATGCCTTTCGGTCTTATGAACGCACCAGCTACATTCGTACGCATGATGCGCCGAATCCTATCTTATCGGTCAGATGTCATTGCATATCTAGACGACATCTGTCTTTTCAGCGATACTTGGGAAGATCACTATTCAGGGTTAGATGAATTGCTGTCTACTTTGCGCGAGCACAACCTGACAGCGAAACCCTCTAAAGCCTATATTGGTTTTAGCGAAATTTCTTTCCTAGGCCACCGAGTTGGTCATGGTTTCCTAAAGACAGAGGACCATAATACTAGTAAGAACTTAACATCTCGATCCCTAAGACTAAAAAACAGGTGAGAAGTCTGTTAGGTCTTATTCAATTTTATGGCAGATTCATTCAGAATCTATCCTCTATCATGGCACCTCTTTCTACACTTCTAAAGAAAGGTTCGCCTAATATGGTCCACTGGTCTCAGGAATGCCAATGCTCTCTGGATAAGATTAAAACATTGTTTTCAACACCACCTATTTTAGTGCTACCTACTAAAGATAAGACATTCGTTCTTCGTAGTGACGCTTCATCCACTGGGATTGGAGCGGCACTAATGCAAGAGTACTCTGGAACTCTGCATCCTGTAATGTATATTTCCAGAAAACTTAATGCGGCAGAAAGGAATTATTCGGTTTTAGACCGTGAGCTATTAGCTATGGTTTGGTCGATCCTCAAACTACAGAGATTCCTTCTAGGCGCACATTTCATAGTAGAAACCGACCAAAAAGCTCTTACTGCTATACAGAGTAAGAATTTGAAGAGCTCGAGGTCTACTCGATATGCAATTGCTCTTCAACCTTTTCATTTCTCTGTGCGAGCTATTCGTGGATCAGATAATGTGATGGCAGACATTCTGTCAAGATGCCCACATGATTCCACATAACTATTAGGGCTTAGACGTCTTGATATGTCTAGTTCTATAGTAGTTCCTTTTCTATATCATGATAGATACACATTTGTAATTTAATAATATAATGATTGTATCACTACATAGCGGTTCATTGATGTTTATTCACCGCTGTGCTTTGATGATTTTTCTTCATAAATCATAAATTTAAGATATCTAATACGAAATTATGGTATGAATTTTTTAGGCATCGTGTAATTGCCAGAATTGTATTATACTTTGATGACACCTTCCTGGAAAAATTTACTTGTAGAGAAATAATTTCTCTCAGTTTATGAGACACATTCTCACCAGTCGCTCCATAAGTCGACTTAGCCTCATATTAGGCGTTATATTTATTCCTGATATTTTCATCTACGCATTATTCATGCGTTGTGAGCCTATTGTACGTTGCTCCTAGATGTATTTCAAAAAAAAAAAAAATTTTCCATTTTTTTTCCCGGGAGGTGTGGTAAGACTGTTACGTGCAGTCTTTGATATCTTACAATATTATACATTGGTATACTTGTTATGTTCGCAAATATTTTGTAAACAAAATAGATACTTTTTAGTGCTTAAGGAAAAGTCATTATTGAGTTACTTCCCTTGAAAGTTGTGTCGTCTCTTTCGATCGAACTCCGCGGATGAATCCAGTTTTACTGCGATTTATTCTTTGTTTGGGTAGTAATAGATTGTTCTTGCTTCAGAATATCTATGGCCTGAATTTATGTGTATTGTTTGTCTGAGTAGGACGAGTCTGTCTTATATCTGTATATCTTTACATATCTAAGTCGAACTATATGTTCTTTTGTCTCTAGAGAGGTCAAAGGCTGTTCGGCGGATGTGTCGCGAGAGAGGGGTGTTTTGGCTTCGCCCTGATGATGGGCTGTGTTTTTCTATGTCGGCTTGTAGCCGGAAAAAGTGATCTCTATATTTATGGGGAAAGTGATAGTCGTCTAGACCTATCATGTATGCTTTACCCCAGTGTTCATTCTTATTGCCAAGGAATGGCAGAATCATATTTCTGATACCCAGGTAATAAAAGATACTCTTTTGAACTCTCGTACGAAGCCACCGTTTTTCGATAGGTACGATTTTGTACATCTGAGAGGATGCATTTAACTAGATGGAAAACGACTCTGATTCCTAGCAGCACTATATCCTGTAGAATGCAGTCAATTGTATCATGATAGAATCTACAGAGCAATGAAACATTTAATGAATGACTAACTTTAAGACAGGTTCATTATCTGTATCCAAACGTGAGTGACAGCTCACGAGAGAAGCCATCTTGTAACCAAACATTTAGTGACTTTCAAGAAGAGAAAAAGGGATGCCCGTATTATCGCTTGATTAGTCCAGAGATCACTGCTACACATGAGAACCCATTGCTAGCGGTTCAATTTGATTATATGGAAAAATCTGTGCTGGACATTATGTTAAGGAATCTTCGCTAGACGAGGTTAGGTCTAGAAGCCATCTTGGACATTGTTTATAATCTGACGTGCTTTGTCAGTAAACTCAGATGATATATATATGGGCAATACTGAGTGCTTGGCTACTGACAGTCCATTATACTATTATTCTACATGAGTGCCCATGTAACATTGCAAGACCATTTATCCACTGTACCATGATGTATTATGCCAACCTGTGATTTGTCACTATCTGTGCTGTCGAGTGTGTACGTCCAAATTAAACTGTAGTAAAGGTACACAGTCGTTGGTGTCGATGACTTCCAGCCATACATGAGTGTGAGAAAAGAACATTTGTCAACACCACGAACTCTTCTTATCATTCGCATGTTATACACTCAATCTATGTCTACACACCACTGCGTAGGTCAAGTTGACATTCCATACTCAAACCACGAGCAACACAACAACACAGTATTTAACTCTGGTGATGTTCGAGTGAGCTTCAGATTTTTTCAGCATGTCTCTTGCTCAGGGCAAGGGTCTTGTATTATAAGAGTTTATCAACTGATGATGATGACGTCTGTCTTCCAAAAAGAGACCTTATCAGGAGGTAATTGTAAATTATCTCCCTTTGCCAAAAGTACGACTTTTTTTAAATAGTCGCCCCTTTCTACGCATTCCGTCTCCCTCTGTTTGATCCTGTTACGACGATTTTCAATCGCTGGCTTCATAATTACAGGTAACTGGCTCAACGTTAGCTAAATAGGTCTGTTGTTAAACATTCCTAAGGAAATAGAGAACAGAAAATAAAAATAATGCTACATTAAGAAAGAGACAGATATCTGAGTGTAGGAGGGTTTTATGTTAACAAAACGTGCGTAGGTGAAAGAAAAATGTAGATATTGAAATAGATATATGAAAGCTATTTTTATAATATCCTCTGCCACAATTATGAAAACATGACAAACCATTCAAAATGGAATTCAGTTAAATCTGACAAAACAACATAAATATCTAGATTTTGCAGATGAACTTGCTCCTTTCAGCTCAGACCCATAGTCCGTTGGTTATTAGGGAGCATGCTCAAATGCAAAAGACCTTCTGAGCTGACTTCTTTGAAAAATTGTAAGTTAAATATAACTATTGTTGTATGCGAATAAAGTGCAGGCGTCCAATATCCAAGACCAGATGGAAGTCAAAATGAAAATACTGGATGTAAGGTCACAGCAAGTGAGTCTGAAAATCCGTAAAGAAAAGACAAAGATTGTGAGACTAATTGATGTAAATGTTAGTCAGATTACGGTTGGAGGAACACCGCTTCAAGATGTGGAATCATACATATATCCTGGTGTGGTAAAGTGGGATGATATAAATATTTATAGGGGACTTAGTGTACTGACTGAGATCAGCTGTGAAGGTATCTGTATCTAATAGTGTGGTGTATTACAGATGACCTTACTTGCTACCACATTTATACCTCAGTCAGACCTATTCTGGAATATTGTGATGACTACGTTGAATGTCTAGGGTTATGATAATGATGAAGTGTATGTTCACAACAACCAACAGACAGATACACAATTTAATTTAATCCACAATACTTTACAACACTGTGACACTCACATACATAGAACACTCTATAAGACTATCTTAAATGAGTCAAGTGTTAAAGTTTAAAAATATATATGTATTAATTCCTTCAAATATTAGATATCCTGATTCAACTACAAAGTAAACCAGAAATCACAATCAAATGTAATCACAAGTTATATGTACACAATTTATAGATAGAATCTTTGTATTGACATATATTATTATTGCAATATGTGTGTAAGTTGTGCTGTAGTACTCTGATGTAATACTGGCTTTTCAAGCTAGGTGGTTGTGTGTCATCATGACTTCAAGTGTTTGTTTCTCGTGGACATAATATTGGGAAAGTTCACAGTTTCTTTTTATTTGAAACTAATAAATGTCCCTCTAGATTTAAGGTAAAGTCACTGTTAGAGGGGGTAAACACAAGATTGAGCTGCTCTGGCCACAGAATCTTAACTTCTGTGTGGGCGGCAGGAAACAGTCTCCACTGCTCGCTTGCTTCACCGTGTTCTTGAGACACCACACAGGTCAATATATTGACTAAGGAGTCTGCTACCAGCCTCTGGATTCAGCAAAACTCAGACCAGGTGCTGCTTTTAATATGTTAGTACCACTGTCCCTGAAACAAGAAGGTTGTACCTCCTACTTCAGAACTAATTTATAATCTATTTCCACACTGAGCACAATACATAACAAACACCGAGTTCAGCGCGGTAGGCCAACTGTTAGCTTCTCATGTAATAACATTCACCAGTATTCCTCTCCTTAATGATTACAACGCCTCTGCAATTTCAGCTGTAATTCCTTCTATACAATAAGATAGGTCTTCTTCTTCTTCCGTCCTTAGCCACCGACCGTCAAAGCAGTCAGTGGCCATTACGCCTAGTGGCGTCTTAGGGCAACAGCAGATAGGTTTTCTTTGCCATTGTTTCCCATCACGCCTAGTGGCGTCTTTAGGGCAACGGCAAATCAACCCATTTGCTGTTGTTTCCGTAATCGAAGTGACTGGCAAACGGGTGATCAGCCCGTTGTGAATAAGATAGGTGTCATAGTACTATTGGCAATCCCATGCAGTTATACTACTCTCCGACAAGTTTTGTTCAGGTTGGAGCAATATCTAGGCTTTGCCTCATGTTTGCTACTGAACCACACACATATACAGACATAAATTATCAATTCACATTCAATTTTCATCTAAAACATATCAAATATTTCTAGCTTACCACAATTCATGGAAGTAATACACAAAATACGTTGACTGGCAATGAGTTATGGCACAATTCCGATCTGCCTCTGTCCCAGGCTTTCATAAGAAAAATATGAGCTGGATCTCAACGCACTTGCTTCTCAGTAAGTTTATTTTAAAAATGTGGCACTGAACAGACGCTCCTAATTGACTATATCAAATGGTCTAACCAATAGGACCATGTTTACAAAAGTATTTGAAAAAAAGTACCCTTCCTACCGTTTCCCGTAACAACCAAAAATAGTATCTGCAATCGACTAATCATGTTTAGGCTTACATATTCTTCTAGCCAATGAAATCGGATTTAACTTGTTGGCCTATTTCCCGTAAAATAGTGGTTTCAAAACATGCCACTGAGCAATTATGATTTGGTGCTGTCAGACAACCTCACTATTTTATTTTGGCTATAATTTGTTAATTCCTAGACTATTTGCGTAACACTTAACATATTCTTTGTCAGCAAGTCCTAAGGAACCCAAATATATAAAATTAATGGAGCTAAGTGGCTGCGTTCAAAATATGTATTTTCTTCTACCTCCTGTTCACTTCGATACGATGGGGTGTCATCTGTACTGTCAGGATTTCAGACGTAAAACAGTATAATGTCATGTTTCCTAATAAGCATTAAACATGTTTTTTTAAAACCTAACCGTGTATTGGTAGTGTTTTTTTATCACTGTCTATTTGAAAAAAAGTTAGTGCTTCATGCCTTTCGCGTTGGGGGTGGCATTAATATTAATCGCGAGACTGTGGTAGTATTGCATGCGTTCCTCCTTCTCTCTCTCTCTCTCTCTCTCTCTCTCTCTCTCTCTCTCTCTCTCTCTCTCTCTCTCTCTCTCTTCAAAGGCCGTCTGTCTTAGTTACGCAGTGTATAAAATGAAATTAATGCTAGTATTTTATCTAGGTCATTAAGCAGTGTGCGTATCTCAAGGTTTTCTAAGAAACACAGTACCGGTTTTTTTTTTTTGTGTTTTTTTTTTTGAAACGCGTGTTTGCTGCTGTAGGCTTTACTATCAAACGTGAAAGCGTTACACTATGCAGACGAAGTAGAAAAAGGGGGATTTTTGTACGCCATTGTGGCAGCACTGGTCTTTTACCATTCTTCTTTCCTTTTATTGAATTAATTCGTTAGGCTTTACATTTACCTTTTAATTTAGATATGTGAATTTAGAATGTTTCACGACAAATTCTCCCCACTTAAAACAGACGTTATATGTCAGTCTATATTTCTATATACACATAGAGAAATTTAATATTATTCCTGGTGATTTCTTTGATTTTCATCGCACAGATGGCGGCTTAGAAAATCTGCATCAACGTTTCTCTGATTTTATTTTTATCATGGATTAATGCAGGTGGGTCAATTCAAAGTAGGCACGACTCAAGAAATCTGCCCCAGACCTCTGCAATCCCAGAACCCATTTCAGATATGTTACTGAACAGCGGCAAGTGTTACTGCTTGTCTTAATGCTGCTAAGCAATCAATATTCACCATTTCTCTTCTCTGAGTCTGTTCAACGACATGTCCCGAAAATATTAGATGTTCCTCAAATTGTACGTTATGAGGAGTTAATCTATATAGTGATATCTGAGTTGTGTAGGGGATCCAATAATTTCCTGATCAGCCTTAATGACGGTGTACTCTCCATAGGAGAAAAAAAAGCGAGTTGCGTGATACTGTGGTTTCCGGTGCGCCTTCTGGCCCAGTATCTATGACTTTAGCACCTGTTCAACGGGAGAGTGGGCTCATCCCTAATCTGTTTATGTTCCCAGTAGTAGACTATTCGCAAGCAGCCTGGGGGTGTCACTGCTCTGCGCGGACCTTGTTTACCGAGGCGGCGTCCGAGCTCGTATGGTGAAAATATGGTTGCATTATCTTCAAAATAGCCCTGTCTTTCCTGCCATCCTGCAACTTTGAGTTAGGGAGTTCTGAGCTCCAGTCTCTTTCCCAGGCATTTTATCCTGGCCTGGCACGCATACAGAGGACCCCACTTCTGGTTCCAAGTTAGCAGTTGGGGATAGGTGGGGTAGCACACTGTGCATTCCCCGTCATCCAGGGGGCTCTCCAACTATGCAGAGCTTGCACAATGCTGTGCTCTGGTTCTGGGCTCACCCAAGGAATCCTCACGTCCTGCACAGAGCCACTTCCAGATACCCACCACCTGCCAACCCCCCATTGTAGAAATCTCCTGCATGCGGCCATCCAGTCAAGAGCCAGTATTAAGTCTGGTGCCCAAGTGATCCCCCCAAGCTCAGTGTGCAATTCTGGGTTCTCATCATGCTGCAACACAGGGGGGATTGTGATGCTCAGCCATCTCTCTCAACTCTGCACCGATAAGTGACATCGGGGACTTAACTGTGTCTCAGTACTGGGAGGCCCCGTTTCCGGGTACACCACACACAGCCAATTGAGGCAACGGTCGCCGTGGGCGTGTCTTCAGTGGGGAAGTTGTGGAGTCTTCCTGTCCATGTTCTTGCACATCCTAACACTGCCCGCAAGACATCGGAGGTTTGGAGAGTGGCCTTCTCTGCTTTTTTGAGCCGGGGTGGGCTCCCCGGGCAAGTCTCGATGGGGATCGGGACGTGTCCACGCGCCAGTGGGCCCAGCATCGGCCGCATCTGTTGGAGGACTTGCTCTGCCAGGTTTGAGTTAGTAAATTCCAACTTTGTCATCTTCTTGGCATTGTGATGCTGGGGTGCCTGTGGATTTCCTAACGCCCCGGGTAGAAGCCAGAAGTGTACTGTGCCAGCTCTGGGGGAGATAAAGGGGGTGTTTCTGCGTCTCCTTGTGATACGTAGCCACGGTAGGGCTCACAGTGCTCTTTCCCCGCCACCAAATTGCCTGCTGGTTACGCCGAGTTCTCCGAGGCTCTAGGCATGTGACCAAGAGTTGAAGGCAATAGGATCGTCACGTCCTGAGTCTCTGTGCCTGTACGATGGGTTCCGATCTTCAGGGAGCAGTCCACACTCGTTCCCACTCCCAGGACTTGTTCAGTATCCATCTGGCTCCTTCCCACCCACAGAGGGCGTGAACGGTGTAGTGCACCGGTTTTATTATCGAGGTTTGCTCCTCTAGATCCGTTGTGTTTAGCCTGAGGATTCGCACCCTCAGTTACCAGGACTACCTCGAGGAGGGTGTGGCTCTTCACCACGCACAACGATCTTGGGGTATGAGAGGTTTTGCTAGGCCAAGAGACTAACACCGCAATGGTCGCTCCTTTCATGAACAGAATTCACTAGGCCTAGGGTGAAGCAAGGGGGGAAACCCACTACCCACAACACCAGCACATCATACCCCCTGTCTGTAGACTTTGCCCCTCAGCCTTAATAAACACTCGGACTATCCTCAATTCAAAAAGGCAACAATGGAGACACTCTGCTCCTCCGAAATGTTCACAGCCAACAATTGGTCTGATTTCAGGCGTGATTGAATGTGGAAACACCCTTTTAATAATATATTTATAATGTTCTATAATGTGCCACTCAAAAGGAGGCCGTATTCACCAACTATAGTTCCACCTACCGACAATCTGGTGAATTAAGATAATATGTGGGGAAATGAGTTTCTGCATCAGAAATCAATTCGCCCTTAGCATTGCTATAAGATGTGTGGGTTATCTCCATCCAGGGTCCGAACACTACTTCCCCTTGGACGGTGTAGGGTCGGGTGACTACCAATGTCACCAGTGCCCTTTTAAAGCTAAGTTAATAGCCATATTGTGAAGCGCTGTGAGCATTTTCCGAATTGCTCACTCGTCCACTGCCCACTGTTCTTCTGTTAACAATTTGTTTCGGTTTTAACTTAGGCGGATCATCTTCAATGTCAATGTCAGCCAGCTCCCTAAATGCGGCTTCAAACTGTTCCTGGGTTGACTGGTCTGAGTTTCTATTTTCTCTGGATACCCTTCTCAGAGTTGCGAATCTAATTATTTTTGGTGAACACTGTTGGGGGGAAGGTGGATACCTATCCTCTATGTCAACCTTATTATTTTTATTTTCCTTGTTATTGTTAGGCCCATATGTTTCAGAATGCTTGGCTGGCATCTGATTACGATTTTCCCAACTTGGGGACTGTACCTTGCTACATTTTTCACAGGCCCCCACAAATTGTGCAATATCAGCGGCTACTTGGGGCCAGTAGAATTTTTCCGATGTCCTTTGACGGGTAGTCCCATTTCTCTGGTGTCCACCGTCTGGTACAACATGAGCTTGTGCCATCACTTTTTCCCTGTAGGGGGTTGGTAATACCAATTGTCCCTGTTCTGTGGATCCTGCTCTAGCTTTCCTGAAGAGCAGACCTTCCTTCAAATAAAATTGTCCTTTCTTAGGGTTTGCATGGCTTGTTGGCAATTTACCAAAGCAAGGTTTTAATGTTTTATCTTTTCCCTGGGCCTTTCTCATCTGCTTATGAGAATAAACTAGCGGTGGTTCCTCCTCCGTTCTATTAGGGGTCGACCTGACCTGAAGCGTGGCCATTACCACAGGTTTTACAGGGCTTCCTAGAAAAACATATTTGCTTCCTAACACCAGCGGGTAATTAGGGTCGTCACACACGGCTGCTCTAATCACTCCTTCCACGTACCTTGTCTCTACATTGATCTCGGCTACGGGAAGTGTCATGGTGGATATTCCCTTTACGGCCCCTTGTATCTCCACTTTCTCTGTGGTATACTGTTCAGGGTGCACTAGGGTTGCACTCACAACTGAGTCATATTCTAAACCTGAATCGTAAAGGCACCTAACCTTGGCCCCATTACATGTCACTTCTTCACAGATGGGGGATGTTGAAGATTTATATGATTCTCTGTCGGTTTCTTCTTCCCCTTGTCCACTGTTATCATGCATGCCGCGTGATATGGAGGAACTTTCCTACCACATTCACTAGTATTATGATTATGCATCCTGCATATTTGACAATATTTTCCTTCCTGTCTGAAGGGTTTCCTGTTATCATATTTCCTTTCATTGAATTGTGGGGTTTTATTTTTATTATCATAACGTTGCCTATCAAACTGGTGCTTACCTTTGTTTTGATCTCTATGATCAAATTCATTAAAGTTTTGTGGTGCCTGATAATTGTCTACCTGCCTCTTCTTATTACCTGTTACCTCTGCCTGAGCTGCTTGATACCTTTCAGCGACATTCAGTAACTCACCCAGTCTCTGCACCTTGTTCCATGAGAAACTTTCTCAGGTCTGGAGCCATGGACTCTCTTAATTGTTCTATAATGATCATTTCCTTAAGATCTTGGGTTTCCCCAGAGAAGTCCATATCTCCAAGTATGTCTCTAACCGTGCAGAGAACTGGTGATAGGTTTCACCTGACAGTAGTTTAGCATTCCTAAATTTTTTTCTATAAAATTCACCATTCTTTTCATATCTTAACAAAAGAGCCTGCTTTAGCATGTCATAATTTTCTTGATCACCTCTGCTCATTTTGGCGAAAACTTCATAAGCTGCACCACGAAGCCCTTGTGATAACTTTAAGCTCCACCTTTCTCTCTCTAACCCATACGTGGTAGCTAACAGTTCATATCTATTTAGATAGCTCTCGATATCATCTTCTTTCTCAACAAAATGATCTAAATGAAAGTTCATAGCTGAGGTTGAGGCTCCCTGACTAGCAGTGGCATCAGAGGTAAAGGGACTGGCACCATTTTCAGGGGCATGGCCTTGAAATTCCAACTCCCTTAGTCGTAACTCGTGCTCCTTTTGTAATCTCTTATCTTCTGCTTCCCTCTCTGCAGCCAATCGCTTGTCTTCCCTTTCTGCCTCCCTTTCGGCAGCCTGTCTCCGTTCTTCTGCCTCCAATTGTAACTTCTTAGCCTCAGCCTCCAATTGTAACTTCTTAGCCTCAGCCTCCAATGCCCTAGCCTCTTTGTCAGCCTCAATCTGCAACCTCTTAATTTCTTTTTCAGCCTCTAACTTTCTTTCAGCCTCTTTTTCTAATCTTTTTTCTTCACGTTTAATAAATTTGTCACATTCAGTAGTGACATAAGCAATCATAACTTGCCCGTCCATTCCTAACTCTTTCGCAGTCTGCACAGCAGCAGATCGAAATTTTGCCAAGTCGGCCATTTTCTACCAGGCAAATGTATACACTATTTAACCAAACAATTTTATCTATAAATAATTATCTAAGGACAACCACAGGCACTGAGAGCTCAACCTTATTTTTCCACCCAAGAATACCTTTTTAATTTTTATAATTTCCCGCAGTGAATTACTCCCAATATATATGCTAGGGGAAGGTTCAAAATCCCGGGAGCGAGACCCCAATATATGTGGTAAAGTGGGATGATATAAATATTTATAGGGGACTTAGTGTACTGACTGAGATCAGCTGTGAAGGTATCTGTATCTAATAGTGTGGTGTATTACAGATGACCTTACTTGCTACCACATTTATACCTCAGTCAGACCTATTCTGGAATATTGTGATGACTACGTTGAATGTCTAGGGTTATGATAATGATGAAGTGTATGTTCACAACAACCAACAGACAGATACACAATTTAATTTAATCCACAATACTTTACAACACTGTGACACTCACATACATAGAACACTCTATAAGACTATCTTAAATGAGTCAAGTGTTAAAGTTTAAAAATATATATGTATTAATTCCTTCAAATATTAGATATCCTGATTCAACTACAAAGTGAACCAGGAATCACAATCAAATGTAATCAAATGTAATCACAAGTTATATGTACACAATTTATAGATAGAATCTTTGTATTGACATATATTATTATTGCAATATGTGTGTAAGTTGTGCTGTAGTACTCTGAGGTAATACTGGCTTTTCAAGCTAGGTGGTTGTGTGTCATCATGACTTCAAGTGTTTGTTTCTCGTGGACATAATATTGGGAAAGTTCACAGTTTCTTTTTATTTGAAACTAATAAATGTCCCTCTAGATTTAAGGTAAAGTCACTGTTAGAGGGGGTATACACAAGATTGAGCTGCTCTGGCCACAGAATCTTAACTTCTGTGTGGGCGGCAGGAAACAGTCTCCACTGCTCGCTTGCTTCACCGTGTTCTTGAGACACCACACAGGTCGATATATTGACTAAGGAGTCTGCTACCAGCCTCTGGATTCAGCAAAACTCAGACCAGGTGCTGCTTTTAATATGTTAGTACCACTGTCCCTGAAACAAGAAGGTTGTACCTCCTACTTCAGAACTAATTTATAATCTATTTCCACACTGAGCACAATACATAACAAACACCGAGTTCAGCGCCGTAGGCCAACTGTTAGCTTCTCATGTAATAACATTCACCAGTATTCCTCTCCTTAATGATTACAACGCCTCTGCAATTTCAGCTGTAATTCCTTCTATACAATAAGATAGGTGTCATAGTACTATTGGCAATCCCATGCAGTTATACTACTCTCCGACAAGTTTTGTTCAGGTTGGAGCAATATCTAGGCTTTGCCTCATGTTTGCTACTGAACCACACACATATACAGACATAAATTATCAATTCACATTCAATTTTCATCTAAAAGATATCAAATATTTCTAGCTTACCACAATTCATGGAAATAATACACAAAATACGTTGACTGGCAATGATTTATGGCACAATTCCGATCTGCCTCTGTCTCAGGCTTTCATAAGAAAAATATGAGCTGGATCTCAACGCACTTGCTTCTCAGTAAGTTTATTTTAAAAATGTGGCACTGAACAGACGCTCCTAATTGACTATATCAAATGGTCTAACCAATAGGACCATGTTTACAAAAGTATTTGAAAAAAAGTACCCTTCCTACCGTTTCCCGTAACAACCAAAAATAGTATCTGCAATCGACTAATCATGTTTAGGCTTACATATTCTTCTAGCCAATGAAATCGGATTTAACTTGTTGGCCTATTTCCCGTAAAATAGTGGTTTCAAAACATGCCACTGAGCAATTATGATTTGGTGCTGTCAGACAACCTCACTATTTTATTTTGGCTATAATTTGTTAATTCCTAGACTATTTGCGTAACACTTAACATATTCTTTGTCAGCAAGTCCTAAGGAACCCAAATATATAAAATTAATGGAGCTAAGTGGCTGCGTTCAAAATATGTATTTTCTTCTACCTCCTGTTCACTTCGATACGATGGGGTGTCATCTGTACTGTCAGGATTTCAGACGTAAAACAGTATAATGTCATGTTTCCTAATAAGCATTAAACATGTTTTTTAAAACCTAACCGTGTATTGGTAGTGTTTTTTATCACTGTCTATTTGAAAAAAAGTTAGTGCTTCATGCCTTTAGCGTTGAGGGTGGCATTAATATTAATCGCGAGACTGTGGTAGTATTGCATGCGTTCCTCCTTCTCTCTCTCTCTCTCTCTCTCTCTCTCTCTCTCTCTCTCTCTCTCTCTCTCTCTCTCTCTCTCTTTCTCTCTTCTAAGGCCGTCTGTCTTTTAGTTACGCAGTGTATAAAATGAAATTAATGCTAGTATTTTATCTAGGTCATTAAGCAGTGTGCGTATCTCAAGGTTTTCTAAGAAACACAGTACCGGTTTTATTTATTTATTTTTTTTTTGAAACGCGTGTTTGCTGCTGTAGGCTTTACTATCAAACGTGAAAGCGTTACACTATGCAGACGAAGTAGAAAAAGGGGGATTTTTGTACGCCATTGTGACTATGGTCTTTTAGACGAAGTAGGCTTTAAACCTTTTAATTTAGATATGTGGATTTAGAATGTTTCACGACACCTGGCAGCAATAGAGACAAGAGTTGGAGGAACAGACACGGATATCAAAATAATAATACACAAGGCAGGATTCCACTGCATTTGTAATTACATGACACCCAAATAAATCAAATTCAAATGAAAAATAAGGATTTTCATTTCAAATGTCAAGTCAGTTCTATAATATCGCTCTGAAACAAATCGGAATAACATAAAACGGAAACCAAGAAGTTACAGGATTTCATAAATAGGTGCTTCAGCAGAATTAAAGGATTGAAATTGTTATGAAAAGGGGGGGTCACTTTAACTCAGAGTTGGTAGGAACAGACACGATATCAAAATAATAATACACAAGGCAGGATTTCACACGGGCACAAAACTGAAAGTTTCTTTCCACAGTGGCTGAGAAACAAAAAAATGGCTATAGAATTTTTTGAAGTTTAAAAAAAAAACATTAAAAAGTTGCCTCGTTTTGACAAGGCATGCCCCTATCAACTCAGACCTAGAGTCCGTTGGTTATTAGGGCGCATGCTCAAATGCAAAAGACCTTCTGAGGTGTCTTCTTTGAAAAATTATATGTGTTAAATATAACTATTGTTGTATGGCGAATAAAGTGCAGACGTGAGGAAATCTGACTACAACCTAACGAGCGTTAGAGGCGGGAATGATATATCATGTTATGATGCGCCACAAAGCTTGATGAGTTAAGAAAGTTAACGTGAGTTTAAATTACAGGGTGTCCATAAAGTTTACGTAAAATTTAAAAAAAATGATTAAAAATACACAAGAAGAGATAGCTCTGTGGAGTTTGTTGCATAATAAAACAAAACATTATAAAAACTTTTTTTCACATAATTTAGTCAACATGGGCACCATATGTTGCGCGAAGCACATCAAGACGGTATTCAATTTCCATCAATGTTCGCTCTAATATCGCTTCGTCAACTGTGGCAATGGCGTCAGTGATTCTTCCCTTAAGGTCGGTGATGCTCCGAACCTTAGTCTTATAAATGATATCTTTAACATATTTCCATATGAAGAAATCCAAGGAAGTAATTTCGGGAGAACAAAGTGGTCACAGACTTGGTCCTTCTCTTCCAATCCACCTATCAGGAAATGTTTCGTCAAGGAGCTAGCGAACAGCGGGTCCACAGTGAGGTGGTTCCCCATCCCGCTGGAACATGATAGTTGGTTGCAGGTTTTCCAGCTGTGTTACCACACATTTCCTCAAAACGTTACAGTAAACATCTGCATTAATTTTTTTTTTTTTTTCTATGAAGAAAAATATCCCAGTAATGCTTTTGTGCGTGAGGCCACACCACATCTTAACCTTTGGACAATCTCGTTGAAGCTCACTGGTTTCATGAGGGTGTTCTGATCCCCCAATCCTAACTTTGTGTCTATTCAGTTTTCCAGAGACATGAAAAGTTGCCTCATCACTAAAACAGAAACGTTTCAAGAAGTGTTTATCTTCACAAAGGTGGTTCAGCAAGCTAACAGCAAACTCTTTTCTTTGTGGTTTACGTTTGGTTCAAGAGTCTGCAGCAGTTCCCCTTTGTATGCATATAGCCGCAAATTCTTTGTGAATTGCTGAGCGTGGTAATTGTAACTCCCTGGAAGCAGTACGGATGGACTTGGAAGGGATACATGCAAATGCTTCCCGTGCACGGTCGACACGTCTTCTGTTTATCTACTACACTACCTACTTCCATGAGGAGTAGTCCTGAATTTTCTCTGAACCTGCTAATCTGACTTCGTTTCAATAAACCAGGATACGCACTGTGCCTTTTCTTGAGGGGTAACCATTTTCAATTACTAGTTTTTATACCACTCATTTATCCGAAACAAAAACAAAAGATGTCAATTAAAAACTTATTGTGTATTATGCAACAAACTGTGACCGGTAGCTTGGGACTTTAAGAATGAAAGAGAGTACAGAAAAATGGTTTGGGAAAGTTAAATAGAGTTGTTAAGAGACTGTATGTTTTTGTTAAGGGGAAGTGAAATGAGCAGAAGAGTGTTTTGAGGGAAGGGAGGTAACGCCGTAGGTCCTATTTTGGGAGATATAGCTTGGTGTTTTGGTTTGGTATTTCATGTGGGTTCTAAATTATGGTGTGACTGATTTGCATAGTAATGTTTTAGTAATATGATTAACGAACGAACGAACTTTATTTTCAAAGGGTTAAGAATTGGGCACGCAGGCCCGTCTGACATTCTGCCCTTCCTCTCTCTCTCATCATGTATACTAATATCCTTTCATCCTCACATTTACTTTAAGCATTATTAAGGCATTTATCATTATAAAAGTAATATTACATTTGCAATAATAATGAATTTGAAAAAAAAATAATAAAAAAAAAATAAATAAATAAAATAAATAAATAAATTTAAAAAAAAAAAAAAAGACACAAGAATCGAATTCTTCGTACTGTAAATTAGTGATTTGAGACATATTCAGAGGTATGTTATGAGAACTTGTAAAATGTTCATACGGTGTTCAACTGAATGACTCGGGGACTTTTTTTTTTTTTTTTTAGGTTCATCAAGATGAGGTGGGTAAACAGTTACATTCCATTTTCCTTTCCATTTCCTTTACGTCCCAAACTCAAGACCAGAATCAGACTAGGTAGATAGTTAGATAGACATATACGAAAGCAATTAATTTGCCAAGGGTTGAAAATCGGAAACAGTCCCCTCTTGCATTCTTCCATCCTCTTGCTCATCTTTTATTACTGTTACTCAAACATTCTCCAGCGTACTGAAAGTATTAATTTAAGGACAGTGCAACATTACAAGGAAGTATAACAGCATACATTAACAGTACCTGATCATAAAATTAAGAATATAAGTTATTAAGAATATAATATTAAGAATAAGTATATTGTAATGAAAACTAGATCATCAGAGACTCCATACAGTATATTAGATAAAAGTACAACACAATCAGTTAGGGTGGCATATAATCAGCACTCATAAAGTATTTGAACAGTATACGATTGTATGAGTAAGGACTGTGCGTGTTTTTCAGGTCATTGGGAAGATTGTTCCAAAGATGAGCAGCTGAGTAAGCCAAACTAGTTTTAAATAGGTCAAGTCTGGGCTTGGGTACCTGTAATTTGTTTAAGCGCTGACTACGTCTGTCATTGTATTTTAAAAGCGGCCAAAGATACTTTGGAGCATTCTGTGACAGGATTTTGTGAATAAATTTCCCTTTGTTAAAGAGTAAGCGCTTCCTGAGGGGTAATATTTGAAGATAATTATATAAATCTATACAATGTGATTGGTGTTTATCAACAACAAGGCGCATTGCGCGTTTTTGAAGCGAGTGGAGCCTTTTTGTGTTGGAGACAGAACAACCATCCCAGATTGTGGAACAATAGTCTAGATGCGTTTGTATATGAGATATGTAGAACATTTTCCTTGCCTCTTCATCCAGGAAATGTTTAATTTTGGCTAATTGGTAAACTTTTTGTGCTGTTTGCTTTGTGAGTGCATGTACATGTGAGTTCCAACTTAGGTGTTGGTCAACAGTGATACCTAGAGTTCTGTGTTCATTTACGTTTTCAATTAGTGATGTTCCAATGAATAGCTGAAGTGTTGTTTTCTGCAAGTTTTGTAGTTTTTGTCTGGTTGATATTAACACACATTTTGTTTTACTAATATTTATTTGCATGCGATTCTCGTTGCTCCACGTAATAAGATTATGTGTATCGTTTTGTAAAGATTTTTCTAGTGTGGTGCAACATTTATCACTAGTATAGACAGTACAGTCATCGGCAAAAAGGTCACATGATGAGTGTTTGAAGTATAGAGGAAGATCATTAATGTATACAGTAAATAGAAGAGGGCCGAGAATAGAGCCCTGAGGAACACCTGTATGGACAACGGTTGGGTTCGACAAGGAATTATTGTAAGAGACTATTTGTTGTCTGTCTGACAGGAACGATTTAATTAACTTTACCAGCTTAATATTTACTTTCATTGTTAAAAGATTAAAGAAGATTGTGTGGGTTTTGAGTTAAATCAGCAAAGGGAGATGACTTTAAATTACGTCCCTTGAAAGGTTTTGGTGAGCGATACAAAAATAAACACGCACAAGACAGTGTTGCGAAGGTGAACAGATTTTAGCAGAGAATGGGGAAACGTTAAATCGGAAAGAAGATTAAAAAATGTGATTTTTAAAACGCGCTTAGCGTTAGATAGCAAGTTTGCTATGTATTAAAGTTGTGTAGTGGCGAGCGATGTTTGATGGTTGATATTTTTGGCGAACAAGCCACTAAAGGTGGTTGGTTGCTGTGGTCGCAGTATTGTATCAAATTATTTTGCCGAACCAACAAGACGCTCAAACGCCACCTTTAATAGATGATAGATAAAGACAAGAAAGGCAATGTCGCCAGTTCAAGATTGTGTTAACAATTTGTCACGACTACAAGACGAACAGGTATGTTGTATTAGATGCAGAGACAATAGACAGTAGCTAGGGGCAGCTTGGAACGTGACTATTGATACAAATAAACAGCCCTGGTGGTTAGACCAGTCTTATATCAAAGATAAATTAATATGAAACAAATATAAAGGTATGTTATCAGGCACTCGCAGGAAATAAAGAAGTAGAACACCAGACAACAGAAAAACAACAGACATGAGTGGCTTACCCAGGATTTGAACACTGGACCTTCCGTGCGACAACCCCGCCTAGCCATGCAAGCGAATCACACTATCCGCTCTGCCATCTACGCATCATCAAAAAATGATGTTTCAATGGCAGGTCAATCGTGCGAACCACAATACACGACACCAGAAGTCCTCCATGGGCAGTTCAGCCTATTAATGACGCAATCACTTCTGTTGTATTTCTATCAAGCAGTATAGGCCGAATCCAACAAGACCCTTAGGACCTTAATACTGTGTCCAGTAAATGATAGTAGACTAGAACAGTGAGAACAGGATAGTGGGTAGGTTTGGTATTGTACAAACATTTATTACAAATAAGGGAGGGAAACCTGAGGCCTGTAAACAGTAAATTAATATGAAACAAATATAAAGGTATGTTATCAGGCACTCGCAGGAAATAAAGAAGTAGAACACCAGACAACAGAAAAACAACAGACATGAGTGGCTTACCCAGGATTTGAACACTGGACCTTCCGTGCGACAACCCCGCCTAGCCATGCAAGCGAATCACACTATCCGCTCTGCCATCTACGCATCATCAAAAAATGATGTTTCAATGGCAGGTCAATAGTGCGAACCACAATACACGACACCAGAAGTCCTCCATGGGCAGTTCAGCCTATTAATGACGCAATCACTTCTGTTGTATTTCTATCAAACAGTATAGGCCGAATCCAACAAGACCCTTAGGACCTTAATACTGTGTCCAGTAAATGATAGTAGACTAGAACAGTGAGAACAGGATAGTGGGTAGGTTTGGTATTGTACAAACATTTATTACAAATAAGGGAGGGAAACCTGAGGCCTGTAAACAGTAAATTAATATGAAACAAATATAAAGGTATGTTATCAGGCACTCGCAGGAAATAAAGAAGTAGAACACCAGACAACAGAAAAACAACAGACATGAGTGGCTTACCCAGGATTTGAACACTGGACCTTCCGTGCGACAACCCCGCCTAGCCATGCAAGCGAATCACACTATCCGCTCTGCCATCTACGCATCATCAACAAATGATGTTTCAATGGCAGGTCAATAGTGCGAACCACAATACACGACACCAGAAGTCCTCCATGGGCAGTTCAGCCTATTAATGACGCAATCACTTCTGTTGTATTTCTATCAAACAGTATAGTGATTGCGTCATTAATAGGCTGAACTGCCCATGGAGGACTTCTGGTGTCGTGTATTGTGGTTCGCACTATTGACCTGCCATTGAAACATCATTTTTTGATGATGCGTAGATGGCAGAGCGGATAGTGTGATTCGCTTGCATGGCTAGGCGGGGTTGTCGCACGGAAGGTCCAGTGTTCAATTCTGGGTAAGCCACTCATGTCTGTTGTTTTTCTGTTGTCTGGTGTTCTACTTCTTTATTTCCTGCGAGTGCCTGATAACATACCTTTATATTTGTTTCATATTAATTTACTGTTTACAGGCCTCAGGTTTCCCTCCCTTATTTGTAATAAATGTTTGTACAATACCAAACCTACCCACTATCCTGTTCTCACTGTTCTAGTCTACTATCATTTACTGGACACAGTATTAAGGTCCTAAGGGTCTTGTTGGATTCGGCCTATACTGTTTGATAGAAATACAACAGAAGTGATTGCGTCATTAATAGGCTGAACTGCCCATGGAGGACTTCTGGTGTCGTGTATTGTGGTTCGCACTATTGACCTGCCATTGAAACATCATTTTTGATGATGCGTAGATGGCAGAGCGGATAGTGTGATTCGCTTGCATGGCTAGGTGGGGTTGTCGCACGGAAGGTCCAGTGTTCAAATCCTGGGTAAGCCACTCATGTCTGTTGTTTTTCTGTTGTCTGGTGTTCTACTTCTTTATTTCCTGCGAGTGCCTGATAACATACCTTTATATTTGTTTCATATTAATTTACTGTTTACAGGCCTCAGGTTTCCCTCCCTTATTTGTAATAAATGTTTGTACAATACCAAACCTACCCACTATCCTGTTCTCACTGTTCTAGTCTACTATCATTTACTGGACACAGTATTAAGGTCCTAAGGGTCTTGTTGGATTCGGCCTATACTGTTTGATAGAAATACAACAGAAGTGATTGCGTCATTAATAGGCTGAACTGCCCATGGAGGACTTCTGGTGTCGTGTATTGTGGTTCGCACTATTGACCTGCCATTGAAACATCATTTTTTGATGATGCGGTAGATGGCAGAGCGGATAGTGTGATTCGCTTGCATGACTAGGCGGGGTTGTCGCACGGAAGGTCCAGTGTTCAAATCCTGGGTAAGCCACTCATGTCTGTTGTTTTTCTGTTGTCTGGTGTTCTACTTCTTTATTTCCTGCGAGTGCCTGATAACATACCTTTATATTTGTTTCATATTAATTTACTGTTTACAGGGCTCAGGTTTCCCTCCCTTATTTGTAATAAATGTTTGTACAATACCAAACCTACCCACTATCCTGTTCTCACTGTTCTAGTCTACTATCATTTACTGGACACAGTATTAAGGTCCTAAGGGTCTTGTTGGATTCGGCCTATACTGTTTGATAGAAATACAACAGAAGTGATTGCGTCATTAATAGGCTGAACTGCCCATGGAGGACTTCTGGTGTCGTGTATTGTGGTTCGCACTATTGACCTGCCATTGAAACATCATTTTTTGATGATGCGTAGATGGCAGAGCGGATAGTGTGATTCGCTTGCATGGCTAGGCGGGGTTGTCGCACGGAAGGTCCAGTGTTCAAATCCTGGGTAAGCCACTCATGTCTGTTGTTTTTCTGTTGTCTGGTGTTCTACTTCTTTATTTCCTGCGAGTGCCTGATAACATACCTTTATATTTGTTTCATATTAATTTACTGTTTACAGGCCTCAGGTTTCCCTCCCTTATTTGTAATAAATGTTTGTACAATACCAAACCTACCCACTATCCTGTTCTCACTGTTCTAGTCTACTATCATTTACTGGACACAGTATTAAGGTCCTAAGGGTCTTGTTGGATTCGGCCTATACTGTTTGATAGAAATACAACAGAAGTGATTGCGTCATTAATAGGCTGAACTGCCCATGGAGGACTTCTGGTGTCGTGTATTGTGGTTCGCACTATTGACCTGCCATTGAAACATCATTTTTTTGATGATGCGTAGATGGCAGAGCGGATAGTGTGATTCGCTTGCATGGCAAGGCGGGGTTGTCGCACGGAAGGTCCAGTGTTCAAATCCTGGGTAAGCCACTCATGTCTGTTGTTTTTCTGTTGTCTGGTGTTCTACTTCTTTATTTCCTGCGAGTGCCTGATAACATACCTTTATATTTGTTTCATATTAATTTACTGTTTACAGGCCTCAGGTTTCCCTCCCTTATTTGTAATAAATGTTTGTACAATACCAAACCTACCCACTATCCTGTTCTCACTGTTCTAGTCTACTATCATTTACTGGACACAGTATTAAGGTCCTAAGGGTCTTGTTGGATTCGGCCTATACTGTTTGATAGAAATACAACAGAAGTGATTGCGTCATTAATAGGCTGAACTGCCCATGGAGGACTTCTGGTGTCGTGTATTGTGGTTCGCACTATTGACCTGCCATTGAAACATCATTTTATGATGATGCGTAGATGGCAGAGCGGATAGTGTGATTCGCTTGCATGGCTAGGCGGGGTTGTCGCACGGAAGGTCCAGTGTTCAAATCCTGGGTAAGCCACTCATGTCTGTTGTTTTTCTGTTGTCTGGTGTTCTACTTCTTGATTTCCTGCGAGTGCCTGATAACATACCTTTATATATGTTTCATATTAATTTACTGTTTACAGGCCTCAGGTTTCCCTCTCTTATTTGTAATAAGTGTTTGTACAATACCAAACCTACCCACTATCCTGTTCTCACTGTTCTAGTCTACTATCATTTACTGGACACAGTATTAAGGTCCTAAGGGTCTTGTTGGATTCGGCCTATACTGTTTGATAGAAATACAACAGAAGTGATTGCGTCATTAATAGGCTGAACTGCCCATGGAGGACTTCTGGTGTCGTGTATTGTGGTTCGCACTATTGACCTGCCATTGAAACATCATTTTTTGATGATGCGTAGATGGCAGAGCGGATAGTGTGATTCGCTTGCATGGCTAGGCGGGGTTGTCGCACGGAAGGTCCAGTGTGTTCAAATCCTGGGTAAGCCACTCATGTCTGTTGTTTTTCTGTTGTCTGGTGTTCTACTTCTTTATTTCCTGCGAGTGCCTGATAACATACCTTTATATTTGTTTCATATTAATTTACTGTTTACAGGCCTCAGGTTTCCCTCCCTTATTTGTAATAAATGTTTATATCAAAGATATATCGATTAGTTTCACCAGTCCTACGGGCCTTATCTAGGGTTAGGAATAGAAGAAGAACAGAACAGTAGATGAGCTAGTAAATCTTAGAGACAAAGTCAGACTATATATATAAAAGAAATAATGGAGCGAGAGAAGATTTATTTCAAAAGTTGCCTATGAACAATGTTATTATGGGAGATGACCCGCCTCAGAGGAAAGGTTGTGCATGAATTATGATTTTCAGCCGATTTTATGACTAGCTGTAAATAAACATCATCTTTGTTGTTCACCGCTGTTTGAGTGCAGTACTTTTCGCCAGATGTTCTCCATCCCATCATCTGTCTGTCGTGCGATGTTATATCGTCAAGATTTGTTATAACATAGCATCATCAACACCTAGCTGCCCACTACGGGACAGTGAGACGAGTCCCACTATACGACAATAACAATCAACACTAACATCATCCGCTGTACGGCCACAAAACTACACACATCTATCTCTTCATTGGTATTTTTAATATTTTTAAAAAATTGTACAGAGACTTTATGGGCACCCTGTATATTTTTAACCCTAAATTAGAACGTACAGTTACTGTGGTCTCCGGAAGTAACACAGAAATAATAGGACTACCGCAAACTCTGGCATGTCGTACAAGGCAACTAATAGAAGTTTGCGAATGGGGCTGGAAACCTCATCACATAAACCTCACTGTCACACAAACCTCACTATCACACAAACCTCACTATCACACAAACCTCACTATCACACAAACCTCACTATCACACAAACCCCACTATCACACAAAACTCGCTATCACACAAACCCCACTATCACACAAAACTCGCTATCACACAAACCTCACTATCACACAAACCTCACTATCACACAAACCTCACTATCACACAAACCTCGCTATCACACAAACCTCGCTATCACACAAACCTCACGATCACACAAACCTCACTATCACACAAACCTCACTATCACACAAACCCCACTATCACACAAACCTCGCTATCACACAAACCTCACTATCACACAAACCTCACTATCACACAAACCTCACTATCACACAAACCTCGCTATCACATAAACCTCACTAACACACAAACCTCACTATCACACAAACCTCACCATCACACAAACCCCACTATCACACAAACCTCGCTATCACATAAACCTCACTATCACACAAACCTCACTATCACACAAACCTCACTATCACACAAACCCCACTATCACACAAACCCCACTATCACACAAACCTCGCTATCACACAAACCTCACTATCACACAAACCTCACTATCACACAAACCTCGCTATCACAAAAACCTCACTATCACACAAACCTCACTATCACACAAACCTCACTATCACACAAACCCCACTATCACACAAACCTCGCTATCACATAAACCTCACTATTACACTAACCTCACTATCACACAAACCTCACTATCACACAAACCTCACTATCACACAAACCTCACTATCACACAAACCTCACTATCACACAAACCTCACTATCACACAAACCTCGCTATCACACAAACCTCACTATCACACAAACCTCACTATCACACAAACCTCACTATCACACAAACCCCACTATCACACAAACCTCGCTATCACACAAACCTCACTTTCACACATACATGAGAATATGCCTGTGCAGGCTTCCTGCAAGGGGAACAAGCTACATTCCGTAAGCTCCGTATGGAACCCAGAGGACAAGAATGATAACGACAAGAACATAGAATGCACCTGGTTGTGAGAATGATCTTTTACAGAGATCCTGAGCGTGCTTTTGGTTAAACCAGAGGTTTTCAAACTGTGCGTCGCGGCTCCCAGGGGCGTCGCGGCCCTCGGCTAAGGGCCTAAGGGCGTCGCGGTGGCTTGGGAAAAGTGTTGGGCTCGATATTATGAGCCAAGGTCCATCAATAAATATAGATCTTCGTAGGACGACATGTTTGCGCCGAGGTATTATTACATGACCAATACGTGTCATTAGGTACTAGAAGTTATTGACAAATGCATCATAAAACTCCAGAGCAGGTCTATGTTACGAACAGCTGATCACTAACTCTGATGTCATCATGGCGGATGCTGGTGTAAAATATGCACATTCAGAAGTCATTAATATCTTTTTGGGTACAATTGCTTATATATAATATATAGTATAGAGAGGCGCCGCGGTGATTTATGCACAGGTCACGGGAGCCGCGGACCAAAAAAGTTTGAAAACCTCTGGGTTAAACAGTTAGAGCGCTTGCCTTTCGTGGCTAAGTTACCGGGTTCCGGGAACAAAACCTGGTAGCGTCAGACTCTAGTTAATCCTGCTGTAAATGGGTGCTTTCTTCTTCTTCTTCTTCTTTCGTTCGCTTGAAATATATTGTCTATATCTGCAATGTTGTTTCTTGTATAAACTTCACAAATGGGTGCCTGACTCTGCTCTTGAGTTAGGGAACGTACGAACGAACGAACGAACTTTATTTTCAAAGGGTTGAGAATTGGGGCACGCCAGCCCATCTGACATTCTGCCCTTCGTGGCTCTCTCATCATGCATAATGTATCATTTCATCCTCACATTTACTTTCAGTATTTTTTTAGGCATGTACCATTATAAAAGTAATAAAACAGCATACATTTGGAATTTTCAATCATAATCAAATTTAAGTGTGTTTTTAAAATAAAATAAAAACAACAACAACAACAGAAAGTACAACACACACACAAAAACAGACCGACACAAATCGAACTCTTCATACAGTAAATTAAACAATGATTTAGAGACATAATCAGATTAGGATGGCGTGTTATAAGAACTCGTAAAATATATTCGAACAGTCTGCTATTGAATGACTAGGGACTCAGCGTGTTTTCCAGTGTATGCGAGAGAGTTGACCAGAGGTGAGCGGGTTTGAGTCCCATTGCAGATACTGCCGTAGGGAGTGAATTAAAGGCAGTTAGGTAGGGAGCTGTTCACCTTCCCCCTCCCCCCCCAATACAACTGAACCTAGTATGGTGAAGTTTCTAACAATTCACTACCCTACGACAGACAGTATGTCCTATTGGACTACCTTAACCTTCACCGAGAACCTCCTACGCTGATAAAACCAATTACTTTTATTTTAAATTATCCATTCAGCCCACGCCACCATTAACACAGATCGACAAATTCGCCGCTGTCAAAGGCCCATAAAAATTGCCGGTTTGACTCGTTTTTTTATGACCAGCCAATATTTACAAGCTAGACACCTGCAAAGTCTTCTCAATTCAGAAAAGTTGAACGGTAGCGCTTAGACCTAGTCTAAATTCCTTTTATGCTAATTCTCGCAAAACTCTGTCCACCTGCGAGTATTGTCGAAGTCTCACGAGATTTAGACGGAGTTTGACGTCTGCTTGACAAAACGTAGGCCATATTTAAAAGTTAGGACAGCGCGTCTCAAATTTCCGTAGTTACCGGAGATAATTATACTGTTTTTGTGAAGTATGATTAACAATTCATTTATCATTTGTTCAGCTCGTTAATATATTCCCCTCTTGTCTCTTCAGTTTGTTAGCGTCTAAACGGATAAAAGTAGTCCCACAACATGTACTGCCGTAGGAGGGTAAAGTGTTAGAGATCAATGTTCTAGATCCAGCTGTTTTTAATGAAGTGGGGTGACCAGTTCCCTTCCTCGTTGCTTTTGCCATTCCCTTCTCAAGAGCAGAGTTAGGTACCCATTTACAACTGTGTAGACTGGAGCGTGGCGTTACTAAAACAATCGTGGAAACCGCTAACTAGGCCGCAAGAGGAAAACGTTTTAATCGGCGAGAAAATTTAACGTTTTTATTAGCATCTATATATAGTTAATAAGCTTTGACTCTAGAACGTTGTTATTTCCATCATCCAACATCACCCTTACTCCTTATAGAGCATGGGACCACGACTGTAGATGTACCCTTTGAAAGAAGCCTGCATCAAAGCCCATCCTCCTGCAGAGGCGGTTTCTGTAGTAAGTTGCATGACATGATGAAGCTTCCAGCCCCATGTACGACCTCAACTTAGTCGCCTCTGACTAAAAACTCTCTTTATCCTTGTCGTATATTTTCGATAGGGTAATTAAGATCAATTTTGGCCCAGCCTGAATAGGACTAGAACAGGTGATAGCTCGGTGAGAGATAAGGTAAAGAAATAGATTTTTCACAAGTGAAATGGTGAAAGGTTAAATCTGTCCCTGGATTTGAGAGATATCAATCCAGCCTATCGATTACGACTGAGAGTTGTAGATCAGACAGTTTCCCTATATATATATATAGGGACAATTAGATGCAAATACGTGAAACCTATATCTATGGAATTGGGATCTTTTGGGACAAGCTGACCGACATACGTAAATTTTATTTATCATAAAGAAACTACAACACAACAATATCTTTGAATATCAAAATCAAATACAATGAACATAGGTTAATGAGTTAATTAAAGAGTTAGACTCATAGGTTTAATCCTCCCTCCCTCTGTTGAAACAAGATCCCGTTAGAGCAAAGTTATTAACCCCCGAAAGAGTCAAAGGTTTTTACGCTTTGGTCTAAAATTCCCTCTACAGTAAAGAACAGAGTTATAAGTTAATCTATTCTGAAGTGAAATAAAGGAGCAGCTTTAGCAAAACTTGCATAAGAAAATACAAAAATAAGTACATGGGTTATATCCAAATAGAATTATTCTTCCCCCGCTTTCTCTCGCTCTGACAAACCTGTGATCACAAATTCAGTCTCTCTTACCTACAAAGGTGCTTTCACCACATCTGGAACAATTGTTAATGGCACCCACAGCCCATCCACGGTTGGTTGTTTGGCAAATCAAGCCCCAGTTTCTCCAACGACTAATTAATCAAATGTTGGGAAACGCTTGATTCACTATTGTAAGTAGGATGCTGATACAGGTCACTTCAATTTTGGTCCAGGTAGTAAAATAATTATGAGATCTAAATGTCACAGTGTACATTAGCTTGGAATCTTCAATCGTTACATCAAAGGTCAGGTAAATAAATCTGTTCAGGATCAATCTTCTTCACAATACGTGGTCGTTAACAGGTAATGTCAATGTTGGATTTTTTAGCCACCACAAGCTGAATGTTTATGAAATTGGGAAAAGAAATCTGGATATTCTATAAGTCCAGTTATCATTTATTCTTAATATTCTTTGGGTTGGTACTCTGTCTCTTTCTGGGTGTTCCCCGAGACCAGACAAGTCACCTTGAAAACCCCGATATTATATCAGAATGTTCTTTGATAAGTTTATTTCCAGTTTCATATGGAATGGAAGCCGCTGGTAAGGTTTAGGGTTTGACCCAAATACTCCAAACAGAACTATTAAGACTATTCTCCAACAAAAACTAAGAAACTCTACTCAAACGAGTGATTCTAGAATTGCCGCTAGAAGTCTTCTAAAGCTGTGGCAGTACTGGATAAATCTGAGTTAGAAAGATGAGGTATATATATATTTGAGATGAAAGGAGATAGTTAATTATCCCCCGAAAACCAGACCCTATCAGATGTTCTCACCTACGGGAAATTCTACGTTCAGTTTTCGGCTTATACGTAATTCAAAGCCGAAAACCCAGGATCTTTGTTCTCGCTTAGATCAGACATCGGCAAAACGCTAACCAGTGTGAGTTTCCTTCGTCTCTCTGCTCGTATTCAAGCGAGCAATGTCTTTAGATCTTACGATTCGCCGTGTTTAATTACTTATCAAACGAACGGGTTCGGGGAATGGTAATAAAGATTTCTCACTTAGGTTCCCAATCTCTAGTCAAATTTATTCAAATCTGGTTGCTATCTGATCTCGACAACGATTTGATCTCTGGCGCTGGTGTAAAAATTACAGCTCGCGTTAGCTAATAGGTCTCTGGTAGACCCTCATCAAAGAAATTAGCGAACCGCAATACAATGCGTGCTAAAAGAGAAAAGAGAGACAGATTTCTGAGTAATATGAGGTTTTATGTTAACCCAACAGGCGTAGGTGAAGCTAGGTAAAAGAAAAATGAAGATAAAGAAAATAGATATATGAAATCAATTATCATAATCTGCCACAATCCTCAGAGAACTGTAACCTTATTCTTTTTTTGTCTCCTCAGAGCCCCCCTCCCCGGGAGCTAGACGGGGCTACGTAGGGTTTTGCTGCTATTTAAAACCAGCTTTTTCATTTCTTCTTTCCTTTATCTTAGTGATAGTTTCTGTCGTTATCCATGATTTCTTGTTGTCCAAGAGCTCCATATATCATATTTCTTTTATTTGTGATTTCTTGCCAGTGGCCCTCTGTATTAGCTTCATCTTCTAGTTGTTAAAGCATTTGGTACTTATTTGAACCGCTTCTGGTGATCAGATTGCCTCCTGTTGTATCGCCCTGTAAAGAGTTTCCTATCATTGTAGTCTGTAGTTATGTATTGTTGTATACCTTTTTTGAATGTCATCTTTATTTTGGCTTAAAGGAGATGGTCATCTAACGTCATATCTGCGCCTCTGCAAATTTCTGTCATAAAATGATTATCTAAACTCTTGTTTATGTATATATAATCAATGTGATTTTCTGAGCTGTGGTCTGGAGACACCCATGTATTTTTGTAATATGGAAGCATTGTTCCTCCAATAAATAGTTGATTTGAAACACAGAAGTTTGTGAGTATTTCTCCGCTTCTGTTCATTGTTCCAAGTCCGTGTTTTCACAAGGTGTTTTCAAAGCCGAAACTGTATGTACTATTTGTTTATTTAGTTCGTCCATCAAAATTGTAATGTCTTTACTTCTTTTTGTTATCCTTGATATTTCGATAGATGGAGACAAACAGACAGACAGAAATGTCGGTAGAGAGATTGTTAGATGCATGGATGGACTGTAAATAGATTGTAAAAAGACACGCAGGCAGACAGGCAGATAGATAGACAGACAGAGAGAAAGATCGATAGATAGATAGACAAAAATCCGTGTCATTCGATGACCGAAGGTGGCAAGAATAATCTTTGCTACAACTGTGCTTTAATTTCCTGTATTTCCACCTTCGTGCCCACTACTAATCCCTCATGCCCGCTACTAATCTCCCTTGACGCAAGGAAGAATTAACGAATAATATCGAACACAGTCGGTAATCTCCCCTTAAGTTCAAGGTACACAAATCTAGTTGATAAACGTGCAAACCCAGCTAGCAACATGAAAGAAGATCCAAATAGCTTCGAAATATCGCAGTTTGTCGTTGAAGATCTTGGAGGCGGATTTTCTCGCAGACACTTGAGGGATTGCTGCTAAAGTTGGATGGGCACGTATTTCGCGACGCCTTTGAGAAAAATAAGTGTGTGTCTGAGTCGTTCTAACACTGGGGTTCGTACTCTAGATGTTAGTGGGTGCCTGGTAGCAGATGGTAGTTGAAATTGTTTAATGGAATTTGATTAAATGAATATTCTAGAATGTATCTGATGATTAAATGGATATTATAGAATGTATCTGATGATTAAATGCATGTTCTATAATGTATCTGATGATTAAATGAATGTTCTAGAATGTAACTGATACTTACTTACTTAGTCGTTCCCCTTCTACCGTGAGGTGTAGAGGTTTGGAAGAGAGAGCGCCAGACTATCCTATCGGCTGTCTTCCTCCTGGCCTGGTTCCATTCTAGTCCTCGATCCTTCAAAGATTGTCTAATGTTGTCCTCCCAGCGGCTCTGGGTCGTCCTCGGGGTCTGGATCCTGGCTCTTTGTTTCCCATGCTTGTCGTGGTATCCGATCTTCTCCCATTCTGCAGACATGGCCAAACCATCTTAATTGGGACTGTTCTACTTGGGTCTGCAGGGGGTAGGATTTAAGGCCTTGACGTATCGTCTGGTTGCGGACCATGTCTCTTCTTGTTACTTCAACCGCTTTCCTCAGATACCTCATTTCTGAGGTTTGGATCTGGCTTTTATGGCAAAAATTGTTGTAGTCATTGCCCATGACTCTGCATCCATATGTCAAGACTGGGACATAGGTGGAGCGGTATACAGCCATCTTCGTTTTCTTACCAACCTCTCTCTTGCTGAGGAATCCTCGATTTATGGCCTGAAAAAAGTCTCCCAGCTGCTGCTTTTCGAGTGGCCAACTCTTCTTTGATGCCTCCCTTTCGGTCTATAATAGATCAGAGATATTTAAAGTGGTCGACCTGCTCCAGGACCTGTTCTCACAACTTAATCTGATGTTTTCTTTCTTCTCGTGATATCACCATGGATTTTGTTTTAGAGCTGCTTATGACCATCCCTCTCTTCTCCAGCTCTTCCTTCCAGACTTGCAGTTTGGATTGGAGATGTGCCTCTGATTTAGCAATCAGGGCAACATCATCAGCAAATGCCAGCTCCGAAATATAGACCTGTCTCATCTTCCAGTACCCCCACTGAATACTTTCTTGTTCTCCTGTCCTTACAATGCCTTGATGACATCGTCCATAAGGAGTATGAAGAGGTAAGGTGATAGGATATCACCTTGTCTTACACCAGTGGTGCGATCCTGAACTCTTCTGACTTATGGTTTGCTGTCCTCACATAATTTCTGCAAGACTTGTAGAAGCTCTGTATAGCATGAATCAGAGGTGCTGGAATATTCTTCCTTGCCAAACAGTCCCCAAAGTTTGCTCCAGGGGACCCTGTCAAACGCCTTTTCCAGATCTATGAAACAAAGATGGATCTCACTCTTATACTCTCGGGCCTTTTCACTCAGCTGTCTGAGTGTGAAGATTAGTTCTTGAGTACTTCGGTTTGCTCGGAATCCGCACTGGACCTCATCCAATTGTGGCTCGGCTAGGCGTCGGAGTCTCTGCTCTAGGATTATAGAGTAAATTTTACCATGGACACAGAGAAGGGATATTCCTCTATGGTTTCCACACTGTCGATTGTCACCCTTTTTGAAAATTGGTGTTATGATGGCAATCTCCCAATCCTTTGGTATGGTCTTGTTGCACCACGCTGCCTGTAGGACCCTTAAGAGTAATAGGTCGCCGATGCTCCCATGTACTTAACCATTTCTGGTGTTATACCATCATGCCCTGCTGCTGCTTTGCCCATCTTGATTTTCTCCAGTGCTACCTTGTTCTTCCACCTTTATGTCATCTTCACCACCATTGGTTTCCTCTTCTGTGCTAGTGGTTATCATTTCTGATGCTTGACCTTGCTCACCATCCAGGAGTTCTGAGAAATATTCTTTCCATCTTTCCATTACTTCCTTCGGGGCAGTAAGCAATTTGCCTTGCTTGTCCTTTATAAATTTGAGAGGGCATTGTTTTTCCTTCCTCATGTTCTTAGGGTCTTATAGAACAATTTCTGGTTTTCTTGTGCATCTTTTTCTAGCTTTTCTCCAAATTCTTCCCAGGACTTCTGTTTTGCTGCAAGCACTTTGTTCTTTGCTTCTGTTCTGAGTGTCACATATTCTCTATATTTTTCCATTTGTCCTGTTGTGTTTTTAGCTCCTAAGTATTGTTTCCATGCCATTTTCTTCTCTCTTATTTTCTCTTTGACTTCCTCTGTCCACCAAGGTGTCCTCTTTCTCTTGTTCCCAAGTCGGACTTCACCGCATGCTTCTGCAGCAGCTGTCTTTATGATATCCTTGAATTTAATCCAGAGGGTTTCCAAGTCATCAGGTCGTTCTTCTGTGTTGCTCACCGCTGCAGCAATAAGCCCCCGATATCTGGTCTTAATTTCTGGCTCTCTCAGCTTGTAGGTCCTAAAGCTCATTTCTCCTGCTCGTTTACTTTGTTTCTTGCGTGATGTTGGGCAGTTCCTAGGCTGAGCAACTCTTTCAGTTGTTCTTTTGATTGTTAGCAGGTAGTGATCACTTCCAATCTCTGGCCCTCTCCAGACTCTAGCATCTCGGACATATTTAAATGAGCTTCTCCGAACAATGGCATAGTCGATCACTGACTTCTCATTCTTTGTTGGTTCACATCTAGTGTATGCATGTATGCGCTTATGGGGGAACTTTGTGTTCGTAATAATCAGATTCTGCTCACTGCAGAATCTAAGGAGTCGCTTTCCATTGTCATTGAGAGTATCTTCTCCATATCGTCCGATAACTCCACCCCATCTAGCATGGTCATTTCCAACTCTGGCATTAAAATCTCCGAGCATGATAACTTCATCTAGGCAGTCATCCACTGTCCTTTGAAGCAGCTCGAAGAATTCCTCCTTGACCTCTGCTCTCTCATCCTCATTTGGCCCATACACTATGACCAGGTTGACTATGGTTTCTCCTTCTTTTAGTTTAACAACCATAATGCGCTCCGAGACAAAGTTCCATCCCTTGATACTATCTTTTTGATTTTGGGCCACAATGCAACCTACGCCCCCTTTAGCTCTTTCAGACATGGGTACACCACTGTAGAGCAGCGTGTTGCCATCGAGATCCATGACTCCTTGTCCTTTTTTCTTTGTTTCCGTTATAGCCAGGATTTCTAGTTTTGCTTTCCTCATCTCTTCCACCAGTTCCTCTTCCTTCCCATTTATACTTCTTGTGTTCCAAGTTCCATAAGTCGTAGTCCGTAGTCCGTTCCAGTTCGTCGCCTTTAGAATCAGTCCAGTTTTCTCTCTTGTGTTGCTAGTAATCTTAATTTAAAGCAAATAGGTGATTGGCCTGTTGTGCCTTTGCATGGTGGAGGGGCTGCCTCCTTACGGCCTCCATACAGGCCGCCCTCCTCCTTTTTCATCCGGGCTTGGGACGGGCATTGGCGGAGTTGAATGTATCTGATGATTAAATGAATGTTCTAGAATGTATCTGATGATTAAATGAATGTTCTAGAATGTATCTAATGATTAAATGAGTGTTCTAGAATGTATCTGATGATTAAATGAATGTAAAAGAATGTATCTGATGATTAAATGAATGTTCTAGAATGTATCTGATGATTAAATGAATGTTCTAGAATGTATCTGATGATTAAATGAATGTTCTAGAATGTATCTGATGATTAAATGAATGTTCTAGAATGTATCTGATGATTAAATGAATGTTCAAGAATGTATTTGATGATTAAATGAATGTTCTAGAATGTATCTAATGATTAAATAAATGTTTTAGAATGTATCTGATGATAAAATGAATGTTCTAGAATGTATCTGATGATTAAATGAGTGTTCTAGAATGTATCTGATGATTAAATGATTGTTCAAGAATGTATCTGATGATTAAATGAATGTTCTAGAATGTATCTGATAATTAAATGAATGTTCAAGAATGTATCTGTGTGACGTTGGGTTCGAAATTTGGCCCTAGGGCGGAGCTCCCCCCCCCCCCCCCCTCCCAATTTCTTCTTGATTTTCGGGCACGCACATTTTTCATCTTTTTTCTAGTTTTCGGTTGCTGCTAGCATGTCACTTTGATCTGACAAGTTAACTACCCTTTCCTCCCGTGAAAGGGGCCAGTGGAGATGAAAGGTCCTTTAATGCTTGTAAGAGTGTCATTGTGACACGTCCGCAATGCTGCTGACTGGGCGGCAAAATTTCCCCACGTGGTTTTTGATTCCAGTGAAAGTCTGGTAAGCTCTAGCTCCAGAGTGGTCACTCTGTTACACAAACACTCTTGTAGTTTGTAGCACTGGCAGAAAAGTCCCCTGGAATTGTTATGCTGTTTCTTCAGGCTCTGTCCACGTGTTCAGACACCTGTGGCCGATTTCTTGTATATAATGAGTCCCCTTCTGTCTTTAGATGCTTTTAGTCCCTGGAACTTCTGTCGTGAGGTGGTAGAGATCTTTGTGCAGTTTGCCAGCTACTTTTAGTGTGGGAAATTCTTCACAATCTCGCGAGAACCGGTTAACTCCGACTGAGTTAAGGGACCTCTGGACCATCAGCCGGAATAGCCTTCCAGGAAAAGCAAGATAAATCTTCAAGCCATTTACATTGGGGTGTTCCCACCAACTACAGTTGTTTATTTTCCCGAGACCCTACAACGTGTACAATCGTGTGATTTCCGTGGCTGGGAAATTTTACGCCAATGCCACCTAATATGTGGAGCACACATGCTCCACCGGCCTCAACATCAAAGAGCTACACATTATCACCAGCTCTATCACCGTGTACCCATCGTCAGCTCTAGTGCATCCATAGTGCTACGCGCCGTCACAGGATTGGTAGGCTTGCATCAAATAGTGGATTTATTGTCTCCATCACCTTTAATCTTGAGTGCATTCATCACCACCCATTTAGATCCTGGATTTAAAGCACACCTGTACATCTAGAGGACTTAACATTTGTCCTGAAAATTCTTTTCCGTGGTGGAGTTATAGTTTTTGGGTGTTTCTTTCCACATCAGGAGAGGAAAGGGTCATCATATCTCCGTTGGCGATCCACCGACATCTGTAACACCAAGCGGAATATAAACACAAGTGTGCCGGCGAAGAAGGACTTTGGGAGGTGGATTCAGGTAAATTTTGTTGAGGGGGAGCTTGAAGTAACTGCGGGTTAGGGTCATTAAGTTGGATTGAACAGCTGTGTTGCTGACCAGAAGAAGTCAGCGGGATATTGTGTGTGTGTGTGTGTGTGTGTGTGTGTGTGTGTGTGTGTGTGTAGGGACTTCTTTATTTCAGGGTTTCCTGCAGAAGGAGTAGTAGAATATCTAGCCCAATAATAGTGGGAGTTTGAATTAAGCAAACGTGAGAGCCAAGCTCATTGGTACCCTTGTTTTATGCCCATAGTTTTTCTCTTAATAAATTAGACCACAAATTGCGGATTGTAGTACGGTAGGTTAATTGTTTTATTGGGCCCCATCTAAGTAAAGAGTGAATGTTGACAGATACACGAGAATGTATAGAAATAGATTTCACAGGTGGTAGGTTGAGGGAAAGATATGTCTCTGGAGTGAGTACGTTTCTCTCCTCCAGCCTATCCGTACAACTGTGCTTTGTTACAAGACAGTTTTTGCCTCCCTATCTAAAATAAGAACAGGTTACTCTACACCCACACTATGTGACAACCAGACACACAAACGTGAAAAAACTAAGGATAAATGGGTATGGGTTTGACCAACACACAAAGTTAAGTTTTCTTTGTTGTTTATTATCACTAAACTGTTTACAACATCAAATACCCAAAAGATATCAAGAAAATCATTTACATATAGAGGAAATAAAAAAGCATGGTGCGCCTTCACCGTATAAAGGAAAACAAACCCAAAGAAATGTTAACCCAAAGGTTGAAGGTTAGCACTATGTTATAGAATACCAAATCTTGGTACAATATAAGACCAAGTAAAGTAAACAAAACCAAACAACCAAATTAATAGTTTCCAGCAACAATAAAATCATCACACGCTCTCTCACTCATGTGGCCACCTCTCACTCTCTTACCTATTTGTATTCTTTCCGTGGGTCTGTGGTATCTCTTGTTAACAGATTTATTCCACGAACATAATCTCTATTTCATTGTTGATTAATGTATCACCCCAGCTGTCGAGGATACAAATTGGCCCCAGTCCATCCCAAAAAGAACTAATGAGGTGAACACCGAATATGTTTATTCTTCGATAAATCCTTGATGCAATATAAATCGTAAAGGTTGTCTTCACTGTTCTAAAACTATCACTGTTCCTCCGATGGGTGCACATTGGAATATAAGTCTAGACACAGGAACTACAACTGAATATCGTCGTTGTGACAACTCTTGCAGTGTTGGGGCGGACGGGGAAAAACAGGCTTGTTTCCCGCTCGGGCTGGAACTTCTATCTGGATATAGGGTTTACTACAAATATTGAATATTGTGAGAATCCTTGGTGTTTACCATTTAAGAGAGGGGAATACTTCTATTATCTGTGTTACGTGCAGTCTTTGATATCTTACAATATTATACATTGGTATTCTTGTTATCTTCGCAAATATTTTGAAAGCAAAATAGTGCTTAAGGGAAAGTCATTATTGTGTTACTTCCCTTGAAAGTTGTGTCGGCTCTTTCGATCAAACTCCGCGGATAAATCCATTTTACTGCGATTTATTCGTTGTTTGGGTAATAATAGATTGTTCTTGCTTCAGAATATCTATGGCCTGAATTTATGTGTATTGTTTGTCTGAGTAGGACGAGTCTGTCTTATATCTGTATATCTTTACATATCTAAGTCGAACTATATGTTCTGTTGTCTCTAGAGAGGTCGAAGGCTATTCGGCGGATGTGTCGCTAGAGTGTGGTGTGATTTGGCTTCGTCCTGATAGGGACTGTGTTTTTCCATGTCGGCCTGTCGCCGGGGAAAAAGTGATCTCAGTATTTGTGGGGAAGGTGATAGTCGTCTAAACCTATCGTGTATGCTTTACCCCAGTGTTTAGTCGTATTGCCAAGGAATGGCAGTTTCATATTTCCTATACCAAGGTAATCAAAGATACTCTTATGAACTCTCGATCGAAGCCACCATTTTCGATAGTTACGATTTGAATGTCTAAGAGAATATATTTGACTCGATGAAAACGACTTCGATTCCTAGCAGCACTATATCCTGTAGATTGCAGTCAATTGTTCATGATCAAATCTACAGAGCAATGAAATGTTTTATGAATGACTAACTTTAGGACAGATTCATTATCTGTATCCAAACGTGAGTGACAGCTCACGAGTGAAGCCATCTTGGAACCAAAACATGTAGTGACTTTCAAGAAGAGAAAAGGGATGCCCGTATTATCGCTTGATCAGTCCAGAGATCACTGCTACACATGATAACCCATTGCTAGCGGTTCAATATTATTATATGGAAAAATATGTGCTGAACATTATGTTGAAGAATCGTCGCTAGACGAGATTAGGTTTAGAAGCCATCTGAAATATTGTTTATAAGCTGACGTGCTCAGTCAGTGAAGTCAGATGATATACATGTATGGGCGATACTGAGTGCTTGGCTACTGACAGTCCATTATACACTTATTCTACATGAGTGCCCATGTAACATTGCAAGACCATTTATCCACTGTACTATGATGTATTATGGCAACCTGTGATTTGTCACTATCTGTGCTGTCGAGTGTGTACGTCCAATTAAACTTTAGAAAAGGTACACAGTCGTTGGTGTCGATGACTTCCAGCCATACATGAGTGTGAGAAAAGAACATTTTTTGTCAACACCACGAACCTTTATCATCATTCGCACATTATACACTCAATCCATGTCTACACACCACTGCGTAGGTCAAGTTGACATTCCATACACTACAGTGGAGCAAACAACACCATAGAGATCTTATCAACTGATGATGATGATGATGTCTGCTTCCATCCACTTATATCTATCTTTTGGTGGATATCATTAACGGGAATAAAAATCCAACTTTATCAACTTTATCAACTGGTGGACCAGCTTTCTGGGTTTGACCTCGCAGAAGTTCAGAAGTCAACAGATTACCGATACCAGACCGTTTCCTGTGGCTGATACGACACACTTGCAGTATTGGTTTGCTCTTTGTCAACACTTCGTCACGTGACCTGTCAGGTGAATGCAGTATGTAGGTCAGCGTTGTTGACATTTATTACATTAGACATTATAGAGTTTCACAGAACAGTTGGATCAATTCTTGTCAATGTTAACAGGAAGACAGTATGAGTGAACTAAGAAGTCCTATTTTCATCGATGGATCTTCTTGTTTTCCATATATGTACTTTAATATTTAAGGCCAGAATGTTTAATTGAATAAAGTGGCAGTTTGTTTATTTTCATAAAAATAACTTTGCCATTACTGTAAAACTGAGCCTATTTTGCAACACATACTATCATACACATAATTTATATATATTTATGTTTACATGTTATTTGTTTGTATAGTATGTTAGTTTCTATGTCAGCGGGTTGTGTTTAAGGTTGGGCGGCGTCCTCACAACAGAATATCCCACGTCATAGAGGGTCCGTTTGGGCGTTTTCTATAGGTGCAATTTTCTTGATTGAAAATTTGCTGCGACAACTGTTGCTTTTGTGTTAGCTGTGAAGTCTGTAATTATTGTTATTTTTTGTAATATTTCTTTGTTCTTTAGTTTTGTTTTGATTTGTTTGTAATTTGTTGGTCTAACCTTTTCTATCTTTCAGTTCTATTCACAATTTATATTCATATATTGTGACGTCATTTGTGTTGTTATTCTTTGCAGATTCAGTGATTATTTTCATTGATTTCCCTATTTGATTTATTTTGATTTCTGCAAACGTTCTTGTATTGTCAGTCCTATTTGTACTTTATGTATTCTGTTGGTTGACATATGTTTTATATAGGTATATTTCATAAGACACAATTGCCTGTGCACTGCACTTGGATTATGGTATAAACCAGTACCTGATTATTATTACTATTATACAAGACCTTATTAAAGGCTTGTGACCCACAGATATTGGGATAGTATACTGATTAATCAAGTCATTGAGAACTTGTGGTATTATTATTGATTCAGGTGATTAGTATTATTGTTAGACATCATGGCTACATTAGAATACTTCATTACACAAGGGAAAGCCCTTGATAAGACTGGTCAACAATTAGAACAATGGGCAGTTGCTCAATATGACAAAGCATTAGCTGCAGAAGAGAGAAGAGCTATGGCAGAAGAGAAAAGATTAGCTGCAGAAGAGAGGCTGAGGCTGCTGCTGAACAAAAGAAATTGCAGATGCAGGTAGAGGAAAGGAGATTTGAAGCTGAACAAAAAAAATTGGAAAGAGAAGCTGCGGCTGAACAAAAAAGATTAGACAGTGAAGCTGAACAAAAAAAATTGGAAAGAGAAGCTGCGGCTGAACAAAAAAGATTAGACAGTGAAGCTGAACAAAAAAGATTAGACAGGGAAGCTGAACAAAAAAGATTAGACAGGGAAGCTGAACAAAAAAGATTAGACAGAGAGGCTGAAGAAAAAAAAGCAATAAGAGAACATGAATTTGAGTTGGAGAAATTAAGATTGACAAGTATGAGTAATGTTAATCAGGCATCTAGTGGTAATGATAAACCTTCTACTTACAAGGTTAAGGTTCCACCGTTCAATCAGTCCAGTGACGATATTACATTCTGGCTGGATAGATTTGAACGTTCTTGTCGTACACATAATGTGGATAAATCACAATACGCTAATCAATTATCAGAAAACTTGAAAGGTGAATCTTTGACTAGATTATGCCTTGTAGGAGAAGCAGATAAGGATAATTATGATGTCATTAGGGCGGCTTTGATAAAAAAATATCAGCTAAGTGAGGAAGGCTATCGCCTTTTATTTAAAACGATGGTACCTGAGACGGGTGTAGAATTCTCAGAATTCACTGCAAAGGCACGTCTCACAGTTGATCGTTGGATTGAGCTTTCCAAAACAGAAAAAACGTATGAAGGACTTATGGATTTGTTGCTCAGAGATAAGATTATGTCATGTGTGAACAAACCTTTCCTTGAATTTATACATGAGCGTAAACCTAAATCTCTAAAAGAAATGGAAGAATATTGTTCCCAATATGTCACTGCACACCCCGACGTGACTTTTGGCAACACTAAGATTAAGGAGAGTATGCCAGTTGCTTCAGCAACACCATACAATCCCAATTATTCACACAGATTTCAGGGACCTCAAAACAGATTTGATAAAAAAGGTAACCATAATAGTTATCAAAACCAAGGTAACCAATCATTTCAGGGTTCTTCTTCAAAGAACTGGAGACGACCTGATAGCTCTCGACACAGGGGTGGTCATAATTATAGGAATTTCCGTAGAGGAAGTAATTATAGAAACTATCAGGGTTATCCGTCTTGGAGTCAACAAGATCATAATTACAGAGATACTCATTATAATGAATATGATAATGGTAACCAAGGGAACTATGACTCAAACCCAAATAGGGGTTACAATAGAGGTAACAATAACTACAGAGGTGATAATAACCGAGGTAGATCTCAAAACAAAAGACATAAACCACATTTTCAGGCAAACTCTGCACAACAAGAGTCCAATGAAGCCTATAAACAGAGTAAAGATAATAATGATGCTAGTAATATGGCATGTGCCGCTTTTGATTTTGGGAGAGCATCTCAGTGCCCCAATGCAAAACGTTATTTGAGCCAACCACAGTGTCTACTTTAAGCTGTGGCCATCCTCTTCCTGCTCTTCCAGCATCAGTCGCGCATGATGGAAGAGGTTCTCTTGTCTTACATAAGGGTTTAGTGAATAACAATCCAGTCTCTGTGCTATTTGATTCTGGATGCACCACAATTGGTGTTAGGCAGTCACTCGTAGATCCTTCCCGTGCCACTGGACAAGTAGTCAAATGTGTAACATTTGGCGGCACATTAGAGAAATACTCTACTGCTATCATTAGGATTGCTACTCCTTTCTTTACAGGAGATGTACACGCATGTCTTCTTCCGAATCCGATCGCTGACCTCATCATCGGTCGCATTCATGGAGTCAAGGAATGCACTCCGCAACAAATTTCCACGTGGGAAAGGCAAAACATGCAGATTGCTAACGCTGTAGTCACTAGAGCTCAGGCTCTTAATATGCCTCAAACTTCATCTATTGAAGATAATGAAGTGCATAACCAAGATAATCCCTTGGTAATTTCTCGTGACTCGTTTATAAAACAGCAAGAAGATGATCCCACTCTGAAGAAATTCTTCATTCTTGCAACTAAAGGTGATCCGAATAAAGACACAAGTCGTAAATCGTGGATTACAAAGAAGAATGGCGTACTTGTACGTATGGTTCAAGACTCCATTACGTCAAGTCATTCTCAAATCCTGGTTCCCAAGAATTTGAGAGTTAAAATTTTGCAGCACGCTCACGACTCTCAGTGTGCTGGACACATGGGTTTTTCCCGTACTAAGTCAAGAGTCCTTGCGGCTTTCTTTTGGCCATTGGTAAACAAGGACATACGTATTTATTGTCGATCTTGTAAAGTATGTCAGGAAGTTAAATCCAAAGGTCCACGGCATGCTGCACCCATTCAGGCGGCGGACATTCCTATTCGGCCGTTTCAAAAAATGGCCATAGACATTATTGGTCCATTTAAGATCAAGTCTGCCAGAGGACATCAGTTTATCTTGACGTGTGTTGATATGTGCACACGTTGGCCAGAGGCTATTCCTCTGAAGAGCATTACTACTGCTGATATTGCAGATGCTCTTTGGCTTATATTTTCTCGTCTGGGGTTCCCCGGAGAGATATTGTCAGACCATGGCACCCAACTAATATCAGATACCATGTCTCAAGTAATGTCTACTCTGCAGATAGATAGATCTTTAAGTAGTATCTACCATCCAATGTCTAATGGTATGGTCGAACGCCTTAATAGAACACTTAAAAACTTACTGGGGAAGAAAACTGAGGATCATCCTCAAGACTGGGACAGAGTTTTACCTGCGGCCCTCTTCGCTTACAGAGAGGTACCCAATGAACATACGGGATTTTCTCCCTTTGAACTCGTCTTTGGCGCGCGTCCGCGTGGCCCTATGTCGTTGCTTCACGATCTCATAACATCTGACAATATTGACGATGACACAAAGTCATCCTACGAATATGTCATCGCGTTGAGACAAAAAATTATCGAAGCATGCAAATTAGCAACTTCTTCTTCTGAATTTGCGAAACAGAAGGCAAGGCAATTTGCCAATAAGAAGAGATGCTTACGACAACTTTGTCCTGGTGACAAAGCATTTGTATTACTACCTTGTAGGGAAAACAGATTACTTATTTCTTGGAAAGGTCCGTACGATATAATATCGAAAATTTCCGATGTCGACTATATTGTCGATATTGATGGGAAGCATAAAACCTTCCACATCAATATGCTTACTGAATTCCATGAACGTCCGGATTATTTGCAACCCATTTTCCAAGCAACGGACAATTCTCCAGTACAACATGGTCATTACTCATCACTGTCCGTGATACAGGATGAGGAAACAAGTTTTTTCAGATGTAAATCTTCCTCTTCCAATGATCCCACTTCATTCCAGTGAATCATGGAAGAACGTTACTGTCTCTCCTGATTTGTCTCTAGGAGAACAGCGACAAGTTTCAACTATGTTGCAAACATTTCAGGATGTACTCACTGACATCCCTGGACAAACGAATGTCATTCAACATGACATTGTTCTAACTGACCATACTCCTATTAGGGTTAGACCTTATCCTATACCTATACATTTTCAAGCACAGGTCGAGAAAGAGTTGGATGAGATGATAGATTTGAAAATAATCGAACCATCCACCTCTGCATATTCTTCGCCGATGGTTATTGTGCGTAAAAAAGACAATAACATACGTCTTTGCGTTGACTATCGAAAATTGAATCAAGTAACTAAGTTCGATGCCGAACCTATGCCTTTACTGGAAGAGCTACTTACTCGACTCTCCAAATCTCATTTTTTCACTAAACTTGATTTGTCTAAAGGATATTGGCAAGTTCCTTTATCTGAACGCGCCAAACCTCTCACGGCTTTTTCAACACCTAGAGGTTTGTTCCAATGGAATTTTATGCCTTTCGGTCTTATGAACGCACCAGCTACGTTCGTACGCATGATGCGCCGAATCCTATCTTATCGGTCAGATGTCATTGCATATCTAGACGACATCTGTCTTTTCAGCGATACTTGGGAAGATCACTATTCAGGGTTAGATGAATTGCTGTCTACTTTGCGTGAGCACAACCTGACAGCGAAACCCTCTAAAGCCTATATTGGTTTTAGCGAAATTTCTTTCTTAGGCCACCGAGTTGGTCATGGTTTCCTAAAGACAGAGGACCATAATACTAGTAAGATACTTAACATCTCAATCCCTAAGACTAAAAAACAGGTGAGAAGTCTGTTAGGTCTTATTCAATTTTATGGCAGATTCATTCAGAATCTATCCTCTATCATGGCACCTCTCTCAACACTTCTAAAGAAAGGTTCGCCTAATGTGGTCCACTGGTCTCAGGAATGCCAATGCTCTCTGGATAAGATTAAAACATTGTTTTCAACACCACCTATTTTAGTGCTACCTACTAAAGATAAGACATTCGTTCTTCGTAGTGACGCTTCATCCACTGGGATTGGAGCGGCACTAATGCAAGAGTACTCTGGAACTCTGCATCCTGTAATGTATATTTCCAGAAAACTTAATGCTGCAGAAAGGAATTATTCGGTTTTAGACCGTGAGCTATTAGCTATGGTTTGGTCGATCCTCAAACTACAGAGATTCCTTCTAGGCGCACATTTCATAGTAGAAACCGACCAAAAAGCTCTTACTGCTATACAGAGTAAGAATTTGAAGAGCTCGAGGTCTACTCGATATGCAATTGCTCTTCAACCTTTTCATTTCTCTGTGCGAGCTATTCGTGGATCAGATAATGTGATGGCAGACATTCTGTCAAGATGCCCACATGATTCCACATAACTATTAGGGCTTAGACTTCTTGATATGTCTAGTTCTATAGTAGTTCCTTTTCTATATCATGATAGATACACATTTGTAATTTAATAATATAATGATTGTATCACTACATAGCGGTTCATTGATGTTTATTCACCGCTGTGCTTTGATGATTTTTTTCTTCATAAATCATAAATTTAAGATATCTAATACGAAATGATGATATGAATTTTTTAGGCATTGTGTAATTGCCAGAATTGTATTATACTTTGATGACACCTTCCTGGAAAAATATACTTGTAAAGAAATAATTTCTCTCAGTTTATGAGACACATTCTCACCAGTCGCTCCATAAGTCGACTTAGCCTCATATTAGGCGTTATAGGTATTCCTGATATTTTCATCTGCGCATTATTCATGCGTTGTGAGCCTATTGTACGTTGCTCCTAGATGTATTTCAAAAAGAAAAAAAAATGTTCCATTTTTTTTTTTCCCGGGAGGTGTGGTAAGACTGTTACGTGCAGTCTTTGATATCTTACAATATTATACATTGGTATTCTTGTTATCTTCGCAAATATTTTGAAAGCAAAATAGTGCTTAAGGGAAAGTCATTATTGTGTTACTTCCCTTGAAAGTTGTGTCGGCTCTTTCGATCAAACTCCGCGGATAAATCCATTTTACTGCGATTTATTCGTTGTTTGGGTAATAATAGATTGTTCTTGCTTCAGAATATCTATGGCCTGAATTTATGTGTATTGTTTGTCTGAGTAGGACGAGTCTGTCTTATATCTGTATATCTTTACATATCTAAGTCGAACTATATGTTCTGTTGTCTCTAGAGAGGTCGAAGGCTATTCGGCGGATGTGTCGCTAGAGAGTGGTGTGATTTGGCTTCGTCCTGATAGGGACTGTGTGTTTTCCGTGTCGGCCTGTCGCCGGGGAAAAAGTGATCTCAGTATTTGTGGGGAAGGTGATAGTCGTCTAAACCTATCGTGTATGCTTTACCCCAGTGTTTAGTCGTATTGCCAAGGAATGGCAGTTTCATATTTCCTATACCAAGGTAATCAAAGATACTCTTATGAACTCTCGATCGAAGCCACCATTTTCGACAGTTACGATTTGAATGTCTAAGAGAATATATTTGACTCGATGAAAACGACTTCGATTCCTAGCAGCACTATATCCTGTAGATTGCAGTCAATTGTTCATGATCAAATCTACAGAGCAATGAAATGTTTTATGAATGACTAACTTTAGGACAGATTCATTATCTGTATCCAAACGTGAGTGACAGCTCACGAGTGAAGCCATCTTGGAACCAAAACATGTAGTGACTTTCAAGAAGAGAAAAGGGATGCCCGTATTATCGCTTGATCAGTCCAGAGATCACTGCTACACATGAGAACCCATTGCTAGCGGTTCAATATTATTATATGGAAAAATATGTGCTGAACATTATGTTGAAGAATCGTCGCTAGACGAGATTAGGTTTAGAAGCCATCTGAAATATTGTTTATAAGCTGACGTGCTCAGTCAGTGAAGTCAGATGATACATGTATGGGCGATACTGAGTGCTTGGCTACTGACAGTCCATTATACACTTATTCTACATGAGTGCCCATGTAACATTGCAAGACCATTTATCCACTGTACTATGATGTATTATGGCAACCTGTGATTTGTCACTATCTGTGCTGTCGAGTGTGTACGTCCAATTAAACTTTAGAAAAGGTACACAGTCGTTGGTGTCGATGACTTCCAGCCATACATGAGTGTGAGAAAAGAACATTTTTTGTCAACACCACGAACCTTTATCATCATTCGCACATTATACACTCAATCCATGTCTACACACCACTGCGTAGGTCAAGTTGACATTCCATACACTACAGCGGAGCAAACAACACCATAGAGATCTTATCAACTGATGATGATGATGATGTCTGCTTCCATCCACTTATATCTATCTTTTGGTGGATATCATTAACGGGAATAAAAATCCAACTTTATCAACTTTATCAATCTGGAAAATCCCGGTTGCTTCAAATGTTAAAAATGATGATAATGGATTCAGGTACACGCCACTGTGGGGCCGTTAAAATATATCCTGGATTTGGTAAGTCCAGTAGTATAATTTATAGTCACACAATATCATCTGGCTAGTACACACTTATAAATGATATAGAAAAGAAAAAGACCGCTGGGGTCGTCCGCTTGTGGATCAGGTCTGCGAAAAAAATCAAGAAAACATTTGTGGGAAAATGCTAACACACTCTCTCTCTCTCTCTCTCTCTCTATGTATGTATGTATGTATGTATGTATATATATATATATATATATATATATATATATATATATATATATATATATATAGAGAGAGAGAGAGAGAGAGAGAGAGAGACGGGGACACGACAGTCTCTCGTCCGCTCTGTCAATCCTGACGAATTTAAAAGATACACGGTGTTCGTTCTACGCCTACACACAGACATCGCTGGCCGCGGATTTGGGTCGGACTGAGTCGATGAAGACTCACCCGCCCCTTCTCGCGGCTGGCGGTCATTCGCACAGTGTGTTATTTATTATTTTTTTTCTCACAATGTACCACGTACAACTTATCACCTATTATTTAGTAGCTATGAAATTGTCGGTGTCTGTTAATTTGTCGTATGGTATTTTAGAAAAATAATAGACGCTATAATTACAGATGAAATATAACCATGTATTCTTTTCTCCCACTGTCAGTCGTCAAACGCCTCTAAGTCCGGTCTGGTTAACCGTCGTGTTTATCTCTCTCTCTCTCTCCTGGAGAGTTTAAGTGTTGCGTCCGTTCTACACTGTAAATACAAATTACGGTCTCGTCTCAGTTACGTAGCGGTCGGGTGGCGTAGTCTAACATTTTAATTGAATATCTGATTATGAAAATCGCTACGCGTTATTTTAATTTAATTCGCCTTACTAGCAAGAAAAATCTAAGTGAAGTATAAGTGTTTAACTTTAAATGGCTATCACCGTAAAATACTTCTAACACTTAGAACTATTTACCAGAAAATCCAGAATGAAATCTCCACGAATCACGAAACAATATCCACAAGAAATGGTTTAAGACTGCGCGCTAGACTCTATTCGAATTCTGACTGACGACTGATGGTAGGGTTATAGAAACAACAGTATATATATCATTAAATTGCTGTTCATCTCTAATGGCGTTATTTCGCACTCCTGTGTGTGACAAAAATTCAGAAGCTAGAGGTTTCAAGATAAAAGACTTCGTTCGGTCTTCCAGAGTTTCTCGTCTGGAGCAGTGACCAACATCAAAATACTTTCTGTTCTCCTAGCAGTTTCCCCGTAGAATGCCCGTGTTCCAAGATCAAAGGATATTAGGGATTTCTAGATTTTTCCTGAGCAAACCTCAAAGGGTCAGTTCCGTCTCTCTCTCTCTCTCTCTCTCTCTCTCTCTCTCTCTCACGTGCTGTCTGTCAAGTATTATATGATTGACAGATGAGCTCGCGTGAGTGGAACGCAGTAAAAGCAAAGCGTGATTAGTTTCCTGTTATGACTGACAGATCAACGAAGATTGTAAACACTGCGTTAGATTGTGTTTAAAGAAAAGAGGGCGGAGACAAAAGAATGAGCTGCAGAAGTAAAGATGGTTGGTATAATGCATGTTTTAGCTAGCAAATCAGAGAGCAGCTATAAGGTTACAATAAGCTGTCAGATTTTTGTAGAATCTTTTCCATTACACGTCACACGGTTCAGGCGTCTTTTCTATCTGTACTTGTTCTTGATTGTTGTGGAGTCACTAACGTGTACTTGTCCTTACTCCTAGAAGAGAGGGGCGGAGTGAAAGTAGTTTTGGAACATAGTCACTGAGTGGTAGGAGGTGACAGTCATCATCTGACCTTTTACTCCTGATAGCTATAATTCACTCCATCCACATTCAACACCATAACTCATCTATCTTCTCAGTCCTCACTCAGATTTTGTCTTGTCTCAGACTTTACGTCTCGTCTCAGGAAGACTCTGTAAACCACTGGTGACAATATGATGATTAAATGTTCTAGAATGTATCTGATGATTAAATAAATGTTTTAGAATGTATCTGATGATAAAATGAATGTTCTAGAATGTATCTGATGACTTAATTAATGTTCTAGAATGTATCTGATGATTACATTAATGTTCTAAAATGTATCTGATGAATACATTAATTTTTTAGAATATATTTGATGATTACATGAATGCTCTTGAATGCATATGATGACTTAATCAATGTTGTAAACTGTATCTGATAATTAAATTAATGCTGTAAAATGTATCTGATGACTAAATGAATGTTCTAGAATGTAAATGATGATTACGTGAATGTTCTGGTATGTATCTGATGGCTAAATACATTTTCTAGAATGTATATGAAAGGTCACTGTAACAAGGAGAATAGTAGATAGTAGTTGTTGTCTGCGTCGACATTTTTTAAGGGAATTTGATTACAATAAATCTGAAATGAATCTGACGACAATTTAAGGCCACGGCAATAAAAAGCTTTCATTGCATTGGGAAATACATGGAGATCTATAGAAATCACATCTGACACAAAAATCAGAATCTTCAATTCAAACGTCAAATCAGTCCTATTGTATGGCTCTAAAACATGGAGAACAACAAAAACAACAACCAAAAAGTCACAGACATTCATACATGGGTGCTTGCGTAGAATAGAAGGATTGAAATGGTATGATAAGATCACTAAAGTAGTGGAAATGATTATAAGAACCAAACAAGTACCAGTGGAACAAGAGATGAGAAGAAGACGCTGGAGATGGATAGGGCACACACTGAGGAAACATGATGGTAGCATTACCAGGCAGTCCTCGTTCTGGAATTCCCGGAGTATGAGAGGTAGAGGAAGACCAAGAAAGACATGAAAAAGAAAACAGGAGACAGACATGAAGGAGACGAAGAAACGACCGAAAGACCTTGAGCTGATAGCTCGGGACAAGAAGACTTGGCTTAGGTTTGTTGAAGGCATATGCTCCTTGTGCAGCTGAAGGGTGATAATAATGAACCAACAGGAAAAAAGTGGGGCAGGGGCTGCTGATCCATTTGTGTTTGCATGGGACGAGCCCCCATATTATTAATTGTCAAAGTGAAATGTTCTGTAACGAACGAAATAAATCCCACCAGCTATTCTGGAAAATACTGAAACGGCGCGCATTACACTGTGAAATCGAACACCCATTAAAAGATCACGCAATCCTTTCAGTGTTTCTGTGGTGTAATGACTGTGGTGGATTTGATGTTAAAAAATTTTGTTATGTACTCTTAGTGTACTGAATGAGGTCAGCTGTGAAGGTCCCTGAATATAACAAATATTATGGTAAGTTTACAGGGTACCTTTTTGCTACCACCCCTATGATTTCATTCAGAATTATTCTTTGACTAGAATGTATGATGACTACGTTTGGTGTCTAGGGTTATGAATATGTAGTGTAATGTTGCATTAACCAACTAAACATATAAACAATTATTTTATTATCCAACACAACACAACAGTACTACGACAATCACATACAAACTACACTTTAAAAGACTATCTTTAGTAAGTCAGTGGTTGAATTTTGAGTAAAAGTTAAATTTTTTACAATTTATTGTCCTGGTTCTAGTTTGTTTTGAATCAGGACTGACAATCAAAAGTGAAATCAAAAGAATTATTTACATCAATTAATTAATACCATGGATTTTCTGTCCATAATACAAATGTTATTATATTATAAGTGTGTAGATGTAGTTTTCTAACTTAGGTTAATACTGGTATATAATGGTAGGTTGTTGGTTAACATCACGCACTATTGTTTGTTTTCTTTTCATTTGACACTGGTGGAATTTTTTATTAATATTCAGTCTTTATGTTAAACTAGAGGTTGAGCTTCCTGGTGCCGAAAAGGCACTTATCTTCGAAGGATAACACCAGTAGATCTGTTCGTAGGCTCGCTGGACAATCTGTTTCCCTTTATGAAAGGCAATGGCATCCAGCATGTGCCCGAAATATGCAAACAGTGTCAGGAATCGAACAGTTTCCACGAGCCTGGTACTACGTTAATGTCAGTACCAAAAAACCCACAAATTTCAATGAAATATACACAAGCGAACGATGATTGGCAAACAATTTATGGCACACTTTAGATCTGCCTTGTCCAGACTGCTTTCTATAGGTTTGAAAAGCACCAGCCTGCTCTCATCGCTCCTTGTTCATCAGAAAATTTTCTCAAAATAGCAACGAGCAGTCTACGTTTCCGATAATATATAATGTATGGGCCAATGGGACCATGAACTCATTTATTTTGAATCAAACTTTAAATAAACAAACTCTCAAACTACTATGTTTACTACTGCAAATATATTTTTAGTTTTAAAAAATCCTATCGCGCCTTCCTTTAAACTACCGCCAATCAAATTACAGGTACCTTTTAGTCCTCATTTCCCCAACAGCTTTTTTCAAAACATGCTATGAAAAAAATAAGCAGGCATGATTTTTGTTTTCGTCAGTCCGTCTTACAATACATAGTATTTTTGCCAATATCTTGGTTATTTATTGTACTAGTGCTTAACTGACACCATATTATTGCTCAGGAAATCATAAGGCATCCGATTATATAATTTTTATGGCCCCATGTATTATGGTTCATAATTCCATATTTTTTTCTATGTTAGTCGTTCAAATCTAGAAACTGCCACCTGTTCAATTCTTCTTACAACTATTTTCAAACTAAAAACGAGAATCGTCCGTAGTCCGTTAGAATTACGTCATTTTTTTTATAAGAGCTAAGGCTGTCTGCGTGACCAAATTGATGAACATTTTTTAGTTTTTGTACCGTAATTTGAAAATCGCCCAAGGCTATGTCGCTCGAGCTGGCTTTTTGAAATCAACGCGAGACGGCGTACCCTAGGTTGTCTTTCCATTCCCTCCCCTCCTTTTCTTTTATTCTATCACTCTGTCGTCTTGAACTTGCAAAAGTGTTACATTTAATCTCAAGGACGAATTTGAAAAGACAGTACCCTTCATTCGGCTATTAGGCTTATCAAAACCCGCATACCGGCTGGCGTGGGGAAGAAGACGCTGGACTCAAATTTTATTTTCTATCTTATTTTTGACTTATGCACTATAATATTATTTAATTTAGCTATTGTATTTAGAATATCGTCACAATGACCATGTAAGTCATGATAGCTTTGAATACAAAAATTCAATGAAGTTGAAATAAAATGGAAAGGAATGAAGTGACCATATGAAAATTGTTGCCGTCATCAGGTGGTGCAGTAGAAATAACACAATTATATTCCGTCGTGTTTTGGCGGGTTATTTGCTCGTCAATACAAATTTCTCTTTTGTCACAAACAACCGTTTTTTTTTTCCTTGTCACAAACAACTTCTAATTTTTCCTTGTCACAAACGACTGTTAATTTATTACCTATGTCACGAACATCTACTAATTTCACACTGCCACAAACAACTTCTAATCTCTACTTGTCACAAACAACTAATTTATTCTTGTCGCAAACATCTACTAATTTCTCCTTTGTCACAAACATCTACTAATTTCTACTTTGTCCCAAACACCTGCTAATTTCTCCTTGTCACAAGCAACTGCTAATTTCTCCTTGTCACAAACTTAGAATTTCTCTTTGGCACAAACATCTACTTATTTCTCCTTGACAAAAGCAACTTCTAATTTCTCCTTGTCACAAACTACTAATTTCTCCTTTGTCACAAACAACTTTACTGCTAATTTCTCCTATGTCACAAACAACTTTACTACTAATTTCTCCTTTGTCACAAACACCTGCTAGTTTCTCCTTGTCACAAGCAACTGTTAATTTATTCTTGTCACAAACAACTGCTAATGTATCCCTGTCGCAAACAACTATTAATTTCTGTTTATCACCTGTAATTTTTAATGTTAAATAATTTTATAATTGAATGCCTCAAAATGTGTGTGAGTTGATGGAAAAATGTATTGCTTTTTACAGTAAACAACACGGAAAAATATAATGTTTCTTTAGTGTGTGGATTCTGCGTGTCAGAAGATGTAGTTTGAAGTCAGTTTTGGACAAGATATTATGTTATTTTGTATGAGGTCCCCAACGTCTCGCAGCCTGGGGTACCGCCACGTTCTTGTAGGTCCCCAACGTCTCACAGCCTGAGGTAAAGCCACGTTCATGTATTCTGAGGACCAGAAGGTGTAGGTTGAAGCCAACTGGTTCTGTTGTACAGATTATATGTTATTTTGTATGAGGTCCCAATGTCTCACAGCCTGGAGTACCGCCACGTTCTTGTATTCTGAGGACCAGAAGGTGTAGGTTGAAACCAGCTTATCTGTTTGACAAGACATTACGTTATTTTGAATGAAATCCTCGACCTCTCACAGCCTGCAGCACCAGTACTGTCCTTGGCTAACCAACAATTACCACTCAAATACACTTCTGATCACCCCTTTATCAGCTCTGATTTAACATTTCCCTAGGCTGCAGCACGCATCGTAAGTTTAATCAAATGCACAGGTGGCCGATAGGCCCCGCTTGTAGATTAAATTCCTCAAACAGCCAAGCTTAGCTTAGCCAGTATGATCGTAGCATGATGTTTTTTCCCTCCCTCCCCTTAGTTCTTTCCGGTTTCTGCTATTTACGTAATTAAGTCGGTTCCACGTTCTGGCACGGTGCAATAATCTAGCGCTTTAAGCTGATGGAGAGGGTAGCTGTGCCTTATCTAGCTATACCACCCACCAGATTAATGCATTCTCTAGCCAGGTTTCACTCGATATTCTGGCATGTAATAGCCACATTCCATACCAAAATCGTGAAGTTGCATTAGCTTTTTTTGGCCGCGATGGTAAGTTTTAAAATTAGCTCTTCATGGTCTTGCGCGTAACGAACTTCTTATAAGTGATGTAACTTTGCATCTAAAACAGTCGTTGCAATTTATTCATCAATTCAATAGGTATCTGTCGGTTGGCGTTGTGATCATGCCTTTCCATTTTCGGTCTCTGTTTCTTGAATCAGCTTTGTCTTCAATCTTTTCCAATGCCATTCAGTCACTTTGTCGAGGTCTCTCTCTCTTTCTCTCTATCTCTCCTCCTCTTCTTCTCTGTGAGTTGAGTTTACCCTCTGTTACTAGTTTCTTCCATTGTTCACTATGCATCACTTATCCAAAGTACTTTAAATGCACATTATCGTGTTAATTAATTGACGACTTTTCATAATGAAATAGTGAAACATGCTTTCATGAGAGGTAATACGACAGGGGTATCCCTTTGACTTCCGTGGGATTTGCGTATGTTTGATTCCACTAGCCTTTGGCTCTTAAAATGTCTAACCACAAGGCAAGAGGTTTTTATTTCGAGTTTTCATTCTGCTAGGTGAGCTGTCATCTCAGGCGAGCTTCATCTGCCTGTGCTTCTAATTCTGCTTTAACGGGTTCGCTACGAAAAAGCCAGGAGCTGGACTTTTAACTGTTAAGAGGCTATTTGAAACACAGGACATAAGCGTTTATCGGTATTGAGAGTTTATCTTCATCCCCCTCCCGACTGTGACAGTATTTAAGTCCATGACAGGGTACATTGTTATATGATTGTGACAAAACGTTTGTACATGTACTTTTCAGCATCTCTCTCACGCCTTCATCCGCTTTTTATTTGGCATATTGTATGCACCTTCATTCATATTCTTGGTCTGAAGCCGCTCCCAGACTTGTTTACCAGTGTGATAAATTTAACCGTGATACAACGTTAAAATATCTCCAAAGATAAAATGTAGGGATAAAAATAATGCGTAAGCTACTAGAAGACATGATCGCCCATGCCGCGGTTCACTACCCGCCATGGAAACTAACTTGTTAGACGTGAAGACAAAACGTTTACCCTTGGAGACGGGAGGGAACGGAGATCAAAAAGAAAAAATATGACTGAACACGTTGTCGTGGAATATTCTAATCCACATATATAAATTAAAAGGTAAATGCAAAGCCTAACAAATAAATTTAATAAAGGAAAGAGAAATGGTAAAGAACAGTGCTGTCACAATGACAGTACTCGAAATCCCCTTTGTTTTATGCTTCGTCTGCAAATTGTAACGTTTCCACGTTAAATATAAGCCACTGCATAAATACAAGCGTTTCCACAACACATTAAAACGGGTATTGCATTTCTAAGAAAAACATTGAGAGGCACACTGCGTAATGACCTAAATTAATCCTAACATTAATTATACTACGTTACCAAAACGAACGAACAGATGGACTCAAATAGAAAGAGAGAGGGGCGAATGAAAACAAGGACACATGCAACACTAAACTCGCGTCGCGCGATACACAATTACTACTATCACGCGTGTAAGGCCACATGCACTAACTTTTTTTTCAGACGGACAGTGATAAAAACACTAACCTTCCCAGAGTTAGGTTTTAAAATCCTGAAAAACGCTTATTAGAAAAGATGACATTAGATGGGTTTACGTTTGAAAACATTACAGTACCCAGACAGCACATCTTCGAAACAGGAGGTAGAAGAAATTGCATATTTTTGAACGCAGCCACTTAGCTCTTTTAAATTTGTATATTTGGGTTCCTTAGGGCTTGCTGACAAAGAATATGTAAAACGTTACGCAAATAGTCTAGGAATTACCAAATTATAACCAAAATAAAATAGTGGGGGTGCCTGACAGCATGAAATCATTTCTGCTCATAAAATTTTTTATAACGTGTTTGAAAAAACCTTACGTTACGGAAATAGCCTACCATGTTAACTCCAAATTGATTGGAGCGCAACAAATATAAGACTAAACACGATTGGTCGGGCTATAAATACTATCTTGTGTTGTTATGGGAAACGAATAGAAGGGGTACTTTTTTGAAAAGATGGTTAGACGTGGTTTCATTGGGTAGAGCTGCGAATATACTTGATTCAGAGCGTCTGTTCATTGCCACATCTTGTAATAATCCTACTAAGAAGCAGTACGTTGAGCACCAGTGTATATTTTATATAAAATAAAGCCTGGAACATCGGCAGATCGGAGTTGTGCTATATTCATTGCCAGTCAACGAAACTGTTTATTATTCTATGAATTGTGGTAAGCTTGAAATATTCAATATCTTTTAATGAAAATTGAATGTAAATTGTTAATTTATGCCTGTATATATGTGTAGTTCAGTAGCGAACATGATGTAAAGCCTATAATGCTCCAGCCTGAACAGAAGGTGTCGGAGGAAAGTAAAACTGCATGGAATGGCCAAACAGTACACTGACACCTAGATTATTGATTAGACAGAAATAATGCTGGAATTGCAGAGGCGTAGTAACCATTAGGGAGGTTAATACTGGTATAAAGTATTTCAGATGAAGCTGACAGTTGGCCTAACGCTCTGAACTCAATGTTTGTGATGTATTGTGCTCAGTGTAGAAAGAGAGTATAAATTAGTTATGACGTAGAAGGTACATCCTTCTTGTTTTCAGGGACCGTGGTCTTAAAGTTATTGAGCAGCACCTGGTCAGAGCTTTGCTGAATCCAGAGTCGGACAGCATACTCCTTGGTCCATTTAGCTATCAGTGAGGTGTCTCCAGAGCCCAGGGGAGAAATCGAGCAGAGGAGTCTTTTCCTGCCGCCATCACGCAAGATAAGCTGATGTGGCCAGCTGAGCTCAACATTATGTACCCCCATCTTAAAATGACAGTGTAAAATACAATTAAGAGGGGAATTTAATTGTTTTAATATCAGGAACTGAGAACATCTCCAATACTAGTTCCAATAAAGACAAACTATTGAAGTCATGATGACAAATACCAACAGAGCTTGAACAAAACAAAACCAGTATTACCTCATATTACTACTACACAACTAACACACATAGGATACTATTAAAAATAGATGTCACTACAAGATTCATATTAATAAATTCTGTACATATAACTTGTAATTAAAATTGATTGTGATTCCTGGTTCCTTTGTATTTGAATCAGGACACATATACATTCATGACAGCAATGAATACATATTGTTGTTTGAAAAGTTATCAGTGACTCCTTTAAGATATCCTTGTAGAGTGTTTTATGTATGTGAGTGTCACAGTGTTGTCAAGTGTAGTGGAATAAATTAAATTGTTTATCTGTCTGTTGTTGTTTTGACTTACACTTCATCATACACATACCCTAGACATATAACGTAGTCATCACACTATTCCAGAATAATTCTGACTGAGGTATAAATATGTGGCAGCAAGTAAGGTTATAAATAATACACTACTCTTATTAGATATATATATATACCTTCACAGCTGATCTCAGTCAGTACACTAAGTCCCCTGTAAATATTTATAACATCCCACTTTACCACACACGTGCTTGAAACTAACAAGGCTAAAAAGACGCAATTGGTGGGGAAAGGAAAAAAATTCACGTCCACAAGTTGACACAATGTAAAGAAATGGACAAAAGGGACCTTAGCTATTATACGCAACAGTCATTTCTTGGACGCTTTTACGATACTGAGTCCTTTTATTTGAATTCAGCGGCAAACGCATTACAGAAGATGCTCGAACCTATTTCAAAAAAACAACTAACCTTGAAAAAGTAACTTTTTCTTAATAATAATGTTAGGAATATAAAACCTAGCTAGTCTGATAGCCCATCTTGAGCAGAGAAATAATATGCTTTCATTCATACAGACGGATAGATAATAATGAAGATATTGACAAAAGACTGTGTTGTTCATAACAGACGAGCGACTGCACTGTTAAAAAAATGTCACTAATTTTCAAAAATTGCGGCCTTGAGACTCAAGTGCTAAAATCTAGTTGGAGTGAAAGAGAGGGGGAAATAGTGGAAAATTGTGGCTAAAAATAACTTTAGAGACCGATTCGTGTAGAAAGGCATGTAGAACCAAGCGTGTTTTTTATGAAAAAGCAAGTAGAGACAGAAGGACCAACAGACAATAATACATACTTGACTGAGGTATGACTGAATTGACTTTTGGTAGGAGGTTTGAAATTTGAAAGAGGGAAGTCGGTGATTGGCCACAGATAATCATATTATCGGCGCACAGACGCGCATTTTTGCCATTCAACATAAATTGTCCATTAGTAGACACAGTAATTCTTCAGTGGTGTAGTTCCCAGAAGCTAATTGCCATATTTAGAGGGACGCCATACTAGAGCCAGCAGCTCAGCTGAGTTTTGCTAGAATATAACTGTGTTCTCTATTCCTAATTCTGGTAAGAATGAAAGTATTTCTTTGTATATTTTAATATTGTTTAATGTTTCGAGTGATTTGATACTGCCATATCAAAATCTATCCCTTACAACAAGTAAGGATTCGCTCTAGATCCCCAGCCCAAGTTCAGGGTCTAGAGACAAACCAAATACATAAACGCCAGCAAGGATTATGAAGGGCGGATCAAGTGTTGAGATCAGTGGAACATAGCACCTATCTTATTCAATAGCAGGAAGCTAATGAACATATTTCAGAATATGTAGTCTTGGGGAACTAGTTCTATGTGAAACCAACTTGGTAAGATGTGCTGTATGGTCAGAGAGATCTGACCCCGTCTATGTGGTGTTGTTGTGTAGTGTTGTGTGCAGAAGTGGCTCATGAGGTAGAGTTCTGACACATGACCCAATACTTTTGTTGCAGAAGTGTGAGTTTCTGTTTGGCACCAAAGTGGTGTCAAATGCTGTGTGGATATATACAAGTGTGGACCAGTGCAGTCTAGTATTTTGTCAGAGCAGCCTTATATTGCCCCCAAGCACGGAGAGGTGGGGCCACCAGATTCCAGCACCAGAACTACTCAATCAAGATACGTGAGCGTCTGGCCTGCTGGACCTTCACCAACTTATTTACTAACTAACACACCAACTATATTACCATCACTAGAACCCACAAAAATTTTGGGAAATAAAATTTGTATTACTCCCATCAGTGAAGGGACAATGTTTGGTAGTCATAGACAGGGAGTGATGATATCACCCCAACAGCATATCTAGAAATAAGTTCTCCTGGGACTATCTTAAGATAATTACTATTAATCAGTCATTTGAAATACATATGTACACATTTTCTAGTTTATTATGACATATATTCATGCATTTCATTCACAATTTCAAAACCTTTCATATGTTCTGACCAAAATAAAACCTTGGTTCAGAACAAATAAACTTAAAGAAAATTTAATATCAAAAATTTAAACAGCTTGAGTTAGTTCAGTGTGTTATACATTTTATTAATATTATTAGACTTATTAAATATCTGTGTGTGTGTATGTAATCTACCACAACACATTACATATCAGTACCCTAGATTTTAACGTAGCCACATTCATTAGTAAAAAAGATATGTGTGAGGTCGTAAGTGGTAGCAAGAAGGGCCTTCTGTAAATTCACAGCTACATTTATCTCAGGAGCCTTCACAGCTGACCTCATGCATCACACTAGGTAATATCACAACCCTACAGTACCATCAAATCCACTACAACCAGGCGAAACTAATAATACCCGGCTAATTAGACAGGTCATCGGTAATCCGTTTATCACTTCAGTCGCCAAGCCACCTTTGATAGAGGCGATCTGTGTTTGTACAATATGGTCGCACACGATCGATGTAGGAAGGCCATATTGTCTGTCTGAGAGATCCATCTGAGAGATCTAAGCCAACACAGGTGATAATTGGATAATCGCTTCCACTGGCCCGTCTTGGTATCAGTATTACAGATAATCTGTCTGAGGAGCCAATATGGTGAGAAAGCTGTAGACAGGAACTAAGAAAGAGGTCACGTGTTGGAATTTTAAAATGTAATATTTTAAAATACGCGGGGGAAATTAAATTAAATACCCCCACCCATATAGTTCAGAGCTTTCGACTGGTTTGATTCGAGAGACGGAATAGACATTGACTTTCATTTGAAAATTCGTCGGAAGTACAATCTGGGATTTTTAACAGAATTGGAAATATAATCCAGCGAAATCGGAGACACAGATAGACTGCATCGCCACGTCAATCTAGCAATTCACCAGAGCGAGAAAGAGCGGACGAAGGATTCCAAAATTATAAGTGACAGATCAGAGTATTTGGGCAACTTTAAAACTTACAAGTAAACCCGCATATTTAAATACAGAGACTGGAGACCTAAGGAATCAGATCACCCGTCATAAGAGGAATACACAATTTCCAGACCAAGTGATTCGAAAGCATCTAACCTAAGTTGCTAGTGTCCATTCTAAACTGTGCCAGGAGATTGTGTTCCCAAAAGTTACTTTGGGGTAAGTGTAAACATTTATTTACAAATGTGAATTTGACATGTTTTTCTTGCTAAGTGGTTATATGTGAGGCTGGCAACCTCAACATATGAAATTAGTATGTTCATAAACCACTACAGCAAGCGCTGGTGTTTGTTTTATGCTAATTCGCTCAGAAAAATGAAAGCAGCAACAACCCCATACTCCGAATGGAGCAGTGATGAGTGATGATTACATCCCATGTGCATCAAGTGTATAGTATCATTTTGTGAGATGTGTACCTTGTTAATTGTAATTCAGGCAAATCAATACAGTTCGCGCTGTCCAGACACATTTTCCCCATTTTAATACCCAGAAGGATATTGGTGATTTCTAATCATCTTACCAAAGCTACGCTGTGTATACTCAAGAGAAAAATTTTTCAGAGAGGCCAACATTGGTGGGTGCACAGCGAGACAATGCGCCTGTTAAATTGCAGCCCACAAGTGGACTTACCAGAGGCATTTGTTCTTTCTATTTTTGTCTAAAGTTCGTGGAACGAAACTATCAGACTGTTCGTGGAACGAAGCTATCAGACTGTTCGTCGAACAAAGCTACAGACTGTGAAGTGTCATCATCACAGAAGAACTGACGAAACCACGGCTGCAGGACTCACCTAGATCAGTTAAGTTCTGATTACCAGGAAACAGCACAAGGACAATATTTATTTCTTTAAAATCCTCACCTAAGTCTCAGTGAAGACAAAAATTGATTTACCTCTAAAATTCATCATCATTCCATCTCTTTTTTAACCTGTTAAAACTAATTGATTATTAAATTTGTTACATGTTATTTTAAAAACATAATCATAGTTGATTCAGTTATTTATACGTATGAAAGCAACAGTATGAACAAGACTTAAAAAGTTCCGGGACTCATTTTTTTTAATTGAATAAGTAGACTTACATACTAGTTGGTTCTATCTCCTTCAAAGTAGTTCCCTTGTGAGTGTACACACGTATTCTAACGTTCCTGCCACTGAAGGAAGCACCTCTGGTAGTCACTTTGCGGAATAGCCCTCATTTGTCTAGTCGCATTGGCTTGAATCTGCTCAATGTCATCGAATCTACGACCTTTCATTGTTTTCTTAAGTTGCGGGAACAAGAAAAAGTCACACGGAGCAAGATCCGGTGAGTATGGAGGATGCGGGAGAAATGGAATGTTGTGTTTCGTCAAAAATGCGTTTGTGGTGACAGACCTGTGTGCAGGTGCATTGTCATGATGAACAAGCAAATTGCCTGTGCGGTACTTCTCAGGGCGATATCTGCGCGGAGGCGTTGCAGGACTGTTTTGTAGAATTCAGCATTGACACTCTGTCCTATAGGGACGTATTCATGATGCACCAGGCCATCAATGTCGAAAAATGTTATTAACATGGTCTTGACATTGGACTTGACCTGTCGTGTCTTCTTCGGCCGAGGAGATGATTGCGTTTGCTACTGGGAGGACATTTGCTTTGTTTCCGGGTCATATCCGTACACCCAGCTTTCATCACCAGTTATTATCGAGGACATGAAATTTGTGTCGTTTTTTGCTATCTCAAGGAGGTCAGTGCAAAAGGACAACCGATCGTCCTTTTGGTCCTCAGTCAGATGGCGTGGCACGAGTTTCGCTGACACCCGTCTCATGTGCAAATCTTCAGGTACGATTTTATGGCACGTACCAATTGATATCCCAATATCATCAGCAACCTCTCTGATAGCCAGACGTCGGTCAGCGCGTATCATTTATTGAACACGTGCTACGAACTCGTCGGTGTGGGAGGTGGAGGGTCTCCCTTGACGGGGGCCATCTTCAAAGGATCGGAGTCCACTTTTGAAACGGGAATACCACTCAAATGTTTTAGATCTACTTAAACAGGACTCTCCGAAAGATGTCTGCAACATTTCGAGAGTTTCGGAACCAGTTTTTCCTAGACGAAAGCAGAAATCAATGCACACACGTTGTTGAATTTTGCCGTCCATTTTTGAAACGCGACGAGCACTACTAGGTCACATCCGCTTATACGCTACCAAACAGCGCATGCGCGAAATTACAAACTTCAGGTTTGGTACATATAGTGGCACGTGGTTGACACGTGCACTGTGTTAATATCACCTAGCTCCTTATAACGGTTTTCCGGATAAAAAATGAGTCCCGATTTACAGCTGGGTACACTAAAGCGTGTGGATACCGTCAATCGAACCAGGTACCTTTGCCGCAAGAGACCAACGCTCTAACCACACTGCCAATCGGGCGCTCAAATATAGCATGGATAATAAATTCGATTTTATAAATGGGGACTCTATTCCAGTCATTGTGCAAAAAGACAATTATGCATAAATTCATATGCAGTATATAAAGCGCGCTTACATATATCGTATTTAAGTTTAGGAACGGACAAATCATGTGACAGGTTTTTAATTAGTAATCACTTATAGTAACTATTCAAGTTTGGCAGGAATATTCTGTGTGGCGTTTATTATGACAGTTGACGACCCTGTTTTCTTCATGCTGGGACATGCCTAAACTTTAGTAAACCATACTGTACCATGCAAATACAAATTTCCAAAACTACTGCGTACTTTGCAACATTTACACAGCTCCAAAAACGGGCTTGTAGCACCTATACGGGGTATATCAATCGGAGTGGTTAATGGACACAATTTTTTTTTTCTTCTTCAAGTACCACGCCTCTTGGCATAGGTGATCACGTTTCTCTACATCTTTCTGTCTGTCTCCTGACATGCTCTCTATGTGACATTATCACTTTACAGATTGAACAGATCAGGTGACAGCACACATCCCTAATTTGTAATTATTTGTCTTTATTAATAGCTCCATTAGTTATTACGACTCTCCACTCTTGTCACTGTGTCAATTAAAAATGATGGGTGTTATAACTTCTAATGCCAATGTTCGTTTTATGAACAGCAACAAGATGGGGAACTACAGTGAATGCCGCACGCTCAAACTAGAAGAGAATTAAATTCACAAGAAGATGAAGAAGAAGAGGAGGAGGAATAATGAAAGGTGATGTAGTAGAAATGAAGAAATGAAAGAAGAAGAATAAGAAGAAGGATAAGGTATGAAAGAGGAAGAAGAAGAAAGACAGGAGAAAAAGAAATATAAAAAGAACAAATGAAAGAAGACACAAAACACGTAAAACAAAAAAGAAGACGAAAAAGAAGAAGTGAACAGAGACGAAGAAGACAATATTGAAAAAGAAGAATTGAAAGAAGGAGAAGGAATGAAAGAAGCAGAAGATGATGAAATGAAAGAAGAATGCTAATCCTTCCTATTGTTTGAAGACAATGAAATATTTTGCCTCCTTGTTATAATAGACGAAACGTAATGTTATTGGAGGAAGACCAAAAAAGTGGAGAATGTAACGTAGAATTAAAAACTAGTAAAGATGAATAACAGCAAGAAAAGAAACGAAGAACAGAAGAAGACCACAACAACGAGGAAGAAAGAAGAAATTTGCCTCCATTTTCAAAACCCAAAATGATTTGGATAGAGCCAATCGGTTACAACCAATGTCAACCTGTGTTTGAAGGCGGTTCTGTTTGCCTGACCCCACTGCACCCACCGGGGGCGAGGACATAGTTCACCGCTTTTGAGGAGGCACCACTAAGACCCGCGGGCATCAAAATGTTGTTTTCTCGTAGGTCAAACTTTTCAACAAAAGTTTCCCCTTATAAATAGAACCCGGGACGTTCGTCTCAATAATTGGGAACGATTTCCCCATTATATTTTCAAACTACCGTATCTTCTTGTGCAAATATTGCGCCTTTCTATAACCGTTTTCCCGTCAGTACGCTTAAACAATTATATTAATATCATTCATCGGTTTTCAACATCACCTGTTTATATCAACAGCCGTGCGAGTCGCCTCAAGAAAGACTCTTTGAAAAGATACCATTATGGCGAACAAGAGAACTCTTTCAAGTGTGTCCATCCTTTCACGTCATCGGAAGTGAAGGAATATGTCTCGTGTTAGCGCCACCTGTAGGTGTTGTTTGTCAAACATTAAAAAGTTAAGAAACGAATTAAAATTTCCACGTGTGAACTTTTTAAAGTTTTGACAGTTAGGATTCAAACTAGCCTCTATTAGCGTAAGGTCATTTGACACCCGGTTGGTTTGAATACAATTTTAGAGTCATTTAGAATTTATTGAATATGCTGAACTCGGGTTTGGAACTTGAAATACAAGAACGAGAAAAAGAGTTCAAACGAAACGTTTTTTTTTCCAAATTGACACATTAATAGCACTTTATGTTTACATTAAAATATCTAAACCAGAAATTAAAATTGTGAAACGGTTAAGAGTATAACGATTTGAGAAATATAGTCCCATAAGTTGGCTGACTCTCAGCATAATGAAAAACAATAAAGTAATACCAGAAGTATGCAAGCAACAAATTCTAAAGAAAATGGTCGCCACCAACAGCAGTCAACACTTCAAGACAATATGTATTTAGATATATCACAAAACTGAAAATAAAATTACACTTCTTTTTTCACCTTTCAACACCCCAAGGAGCATAGGCCTTCAACAAACTTACGCCAAGTAATTTTTTGTTCCTTTACGTCTAGTATTTTGCCGTTATACCCTGTTCAACCAAAACGGTTATAATTGGGGTATATAGGGTGTTAACTTCTTCGATGGTAGGACGTTACTAATGAAAAGGACTGGTCCTGAAAAGGACCGCTAGCTGACTGTTTGGTTCCTTCTCGTTGTTATCTTTTTTGGCTGTATGTGGTTTATGACTTTCTCTATTATAGTTGGTAGGAGATCCTCTGGGGTTTCGATAATTATTTTATCTTTGGTTTCTTTGCTTCTTTCTCTTCCTTGAGTGCTCTTTGTAATGATTTCCTCGATAATCTTTCTGTCAAGTATTTCTGTGAAATTACACTAAATACCCTATTTAGTGGATGAGCGGAGGCAACTGAAGATCACCTGATGGTAGTCCGATCTCCTAACATTTCGTAATTTTAAAAATTAACTAACAGACAGCATAATCTTGGCCACCCCCTTTCAGAAGAAATTATGACAATGAGAGAAGCCTGAGACGAACTTCCTGCTTTATGACAAAAATCATCATCATTTTCATTTTCGGTCTCTACATGGATTCACCATTGCAACTGGTCACAAAACGGGAAGCCTGTATCAAAGCCTTCATGTGCAACTGGTCACAATACGGGAAGCCTGTATCAAAGCATTCATGTGCAACTGGTCACAATACGGGAAGCGTGTATCAAAGCATTCATGTGCAACTGGTCACAATACGGGAAGCGTGTATGAAAACATTCATGTACAACTGGTCACAATACGGGAAGCCTGTATCAAAGCCTTCATGTGCTACTGCTGTTGTAATTTCTGTAACAACTAGTGTAAAAGCCCGTCATAAGACGGGAGTTAAATTCAAAAGCACCAATACCTAACGGCAATTTTACTTATTCAAAAGTATTAAAAAAACAAAAATATTAATTTACATCTGATGTTAAAAGTCTGAACATGACAGAAGAGCATCTTGATTTTCTGTTGTTTTAATCTGGTACAACTTAGATCATGGATCTCCGGATTTTCCAGTAAAATTTTACTAATAATGTAGTTTTACACTCTTTAATATTAATATATTTGTAAGTACCTTTGTTAATGAAAAAATACACCGATATAAGGGAACCAAATAATTGTGTACAAAGTATGAAAGAGAGATGTTAGTTGCATCGTCATTTGCGCATTCTGCTTTGGTTAGCGAGTACATATAAGGGAAACAATACAATTAATGACCAAAGTTGCATGCCTTAGCGTTACGCACTGACAGAAAAAGCTGGGATTTTATATATATGATTTATTTTACACGGTGAGTTTGCCAGCCCATGTACAACCTCACTAACCGTCTTTCACGACATGCCCCAGCGAGCAGTAGGTCGGTTAATTCTTGATCTCATCTGGAACCCCTCGGAAACTAAACCGGGAACTGTGGCAGAAATAGATAAGGCTCAATGTTGTCTGTCCTATTGCATGGCTGTGAAACATGGAGAATAGTTAAAATGACAACCATAAAGCTATAGACTGTCATGAGTGGTTGCTTGCGCAGAATAGAAGGATTGAAATGGTATGAAAAGATGACTAACGTGGTAAAATGGTAAAGGTAGTCCCATAGTAGATACTGCCAGAGGGGAGTGCAGCGTTAGAGAATTCTCTATACTAGGTCCAGCATTTAGAGATGGGGATGACTAGTTCCCTTGCTCGCTGCCTTTTCCTAACTCACGAGCAGAGTCAGCTGCCTATTTACAGCTGGGTAGACTGGAGCGTGACGCTACCGTGTTTAGAACTGGGCACTTATGCCGCGAGGGGGTCAGCGCTGTAACCACTTTGCCAATCGGATACTCTTGCACTAACGTGAAACTGGTGGCAAAAACCCAGAAAAACAACAGTGGAATAATAGGTGCGAAGAAGACACCTGGTGTTTTATACGACATGTATTAAGAATACCCGTTGATAGCATTAGACGTCAGTCCCTACTATTGACACATATTAAGAATACCTTTTGATAGCATTAGACGTCAGCCCTGCTCTTGACACATATTAAGAATACCTGTTAATAGCATTAGACGTCAGTTCCTGCTCTTGGCACATATTAAGAATACCTGTTGATAGCATTAGACGTCAGCCCTGCTCTTGACACATATTAAGAATACCTGTTGATAGCATTAGACGTCAGTCCCTGCTCTTGACACATATTAAGAATACCTGTTGATAGCATTAGACGTCACTCCCTGCTCTTGACACATATTAAGAATATCTTTTGATAGCATTAGACGTCAGCCCTGCTCTTGACACATATTAAGAATACCTGTTGATAGCATTAGACGTCAGTCCCTGCTCTTGACACATATTAAGAATACCTGTTGATAGCATTAGACGTCAGTTCCTGCACTTGACACATATTAAGAATACCTGTTGATAGCATTAGACGTCAGCCCTGCTCTTGACACATATTAAGAATACCTGTTGATAGCATTAGACGTCAGTTCCTGCTCTTGACACATATTAAGAATACCTGTTGATAGCATTAGACGTCAGCCCTGCTCTTGACACATATTAAGAATACCTGTTGATAGCATTAGACGTCAGCCCTGCTCTTGACACATATTAAGAATACCTGTTGATAGCATTAGACGTCAGTCCCTGCTCTTGACACATATTAAGAATACCTGTTAATAGCATTAAACGTCAGTCACTGCTCTTGGCACATATTAAGAATACCTGTTGATAGCATTAGACGTCAGCCCTGCTCTTGACGCATATTAAGAATACCTGTTGATAGCAATAGACGTCAGTTCCTGCTCTTTACACATATTAAGAATACCTGTTGATAGCATTAGACGTCACTCCCTGCTCTTGGCACATATTAAGAATACCTGTTGATAGCAATAGACGTCAGTTCCTGCTCTTGACACATATTAAGAATACCTGTTGATAGCATTAGACGTCAGCCCTGCTCTTGACACATATTAAGAATACCTGTTGATAGCATTAGACGTCAGTCCCTGCTCTTGACACATATTAAGAATACCTGTTGATAGCATTAGACGTCACTCCCTGCTCTTGACACATATTAAGAATATCTTTTGATAGCATTAGACGTCAGCCCTGCTCTTGACACATATTAAGAATACCTGTTGATAGCATTAGACGTCAGTCCCTGCTCTTGACACATATTAAGAATACCTGTTGATAGCATTAGACGTCAGTTCCTGCACTTGACACATATTAAGAATACCTGTTGATAGCATTAGACGTCAGCCCTGCTCTTGACACATATTAAGAATACCTGTTGATAGCATTAGACGTCAGTTCCTGCTCTTGACACATATTAAGAATACCTGTTGATAGCATTAGACGTCAGCCCTGCTCTTGACACATATTAAGAATACCTGTTGATAGCATTAGACGTCAGCCCTGCTCTTGACACATATTAAGAATACCTGTTGATAGCATTAGACGTCAGTCCCTGCTCTTGACACATATTAAGAATACCTGTTAATAGCATTAAACGTCAGTCACTGCTCTTGGCACATATTAAGAATACCTGTTGATAGCATTAGACGTCAGCCCTGCTCTTCACGCATATTAAGAATACCTGTTGATAGCAATAGACGTCAGTTCCTGCTCTTTACACATATTAAGAATACTTGTTGATAGCATTAGACGTCAGTTCCTGCTCTTGACACATATTAACAATACCTGTTGATAGCATTAGACGTCAGTTCCTGCTCTTGACACATATTAAGAATACCTGTTAATAGCATTAAACGTCAGTCACTGCTCTTGACACATATTAAGAATACCTGTTAATAGTATTAGACGCCAGCCCTGATCTTGACACATACTAAGAATAACCGTTGATAGCATTAGACGTCAGTCCCTGCTCTTGACACATATTAAGAATACCTGTTGATAGCATTAGACGTCAGTCCCTGCTCTTGACACATATTAAGAATACTTGTTGATAGCATTAGACGTCAATTCCTGCTCTTGACACATATTAAGAATACCTGTTGATAGCATTAGACGTCAGTTCCTGCTCTTGACACATATTAAGAATACCTGTTGATAGCATTAGACGTCAGCCCTGCTCTTGACACATATTAAGAATACCTGTTGATAGCATTAGACGTCAGTCCCTGCTCTTGACACATATTAAGAATACCTGTTGATAGCATTAGACGTCACTCCCTGCTCTTGACACATATTAAGAATACCTGTTGATAGCATTAGACGTCAGCCCTGCTCCTGACACATATTAAGTATACCTGTTGATAGCATTAGACGTCAGCCCTGCTCTTGACACATATTAAGAATACCTGTTGATAGCATTAGACGTCAGTCCCTGCTCTTGACACATATTAAGAATACCTGTTAATAGCATTAAACGTCAGTCACTGCTCTTGACACATATTAAGAATACCTGTTAATAGTATTAGACGCCAGCCCTGCTCTTGACACATATTAAGAATACCTGTTGATAGCATTAGACGTCAGCCCTGCTCCTGACACATATTAAGTATACCTGTTGATAGCATTAGACGTCAGCCCTGCTCTTGACACATATTAAGAATACCTGTTGATAGCATTAGACGTCAGTCCCTGCTCTTGACACATATTAAGAATACCTGTTAATAGCATTAAACGTCAGTCACTGCTCTTGACACATATTAAGAATACCTGTTAATAGTATTAGACGCCAGCCCTGCTCTTGACACATATTAAGAATACCCGTTGATAGCATTAGACGTCAGTCCCTGCTCTTGACACATATTAAGAATACCTGTTGATAGCATTAGACGTCAGTCCCTGCTCTTGACACATATTAAGAATACTTGTTGATAGCATTAGACGTCAGTTCCTGCTCTTGACACATATTAAGAATACCTGTTGATAGCATTAGACGTCAGTTCCTGCTCTTGACACATATTAAGAATACCTGTTGATAGCATTAGACGTCAGTCCCTGCTCTTGACACATATTAAGAATACCCGTTGATAGCATTAGACGTCAGTCCCTGCTCTTGACACATATTAAGAATACCTGTTAATAGCATTAAACGTCAGTCACTGCTCTTGACACATATTAAGAATACCTGTTAATAGTATTAGACGCCAGCCCTGCTCTTGACACATATTAAGAATACCCGTTGATAGCATTAGACGTCAGTCCCTGCTCTTGACACATATTAAGAATACCTGTTGATAGCATTAGACGTCAGTCCCTGCTCTTGACACATATTAAGAATACTTGTTGATAGCATTAGACGTCAGTTCCTGCTCTTGACACATATTAAGAATACCTGTTGATAGCATTAGACGTCAGTTCCTGCTCTTGACACATATTAAGAATACCTGCTGATAGCATTAGACGTCAGCCCTGCTCTTGACAGATATTAAGAATACCTGTTGATAGCATTAGACGTCAGCCCTGCTCTTGACACATATTAAGAATACCTGTTGATAGCATTAGACGTCACTCCCTGCTCGTGACACATATTAAGAATACCTGTTGATAGCATTAGACGTCAGCCCTGCTCTTGACACATATTAAGAATACCTGTTGATAGCATTAGACGTCAGCCCTGCTCTTGACACATATTAAGAATACCTGTTGATAGCATTAGACGTCAGTCCCTGCTCTTGACACATATTAAGAATACCTGTTAATAGCATTAAACGTCAGTCACTGCTCTTGACACATACTAAGAATACCTGTTAATAGTATTAGACGCCAGCCCTGCTCTTGACACATATTAAGAATACCCGTTGATAGCATTAGACGTCAGTCCCTGTTCTTGACACATATTAAGAATACCTGTTGATAGCATTAGACGTCAGTCCCTGCTCTTGACACATATTAAGAATACCTGTTGATAGCATTAGACGTCAGTCCCTGCTCTTGACACATATTAAGAATACCTGTTGATAGCATTAGACGTCAGTCCCTGCTCTTGACACATATTAAGAATACCTGTTAATAGTATTAGACGCCAGCCCTGTTCTTGACACATATTAAGAATACCCGTTGATAGCATTAGACGTCAGTCCCTGCTCTTGACACATATTAAGAATACCTGTTGATAGCATTAGACGTCAGTCCCTGCTCTTGACACATATTAAGAATACCTGTTGATAGCGTTAGACGTCAGTTCCTGCTCTTGACACATATTAAGAATACCTGTTGATAGCATTAGACGTCACTCCCTGCTCTTGACACATATTAAGAATACCTGTTAATAGTATTAGACGCTAGCCCTGCTCTTGACGCATATTAAGAATACCCGTTGATAGCATTAGACGTCAGTCCCTGCTCTTGACACATATTAAGAATACCTGTTGATAGCATTAGACGTCAGTCCCTGCTCTTGACACATATTAAGAATACCTGTTGATAGCATTAGACGTCAGTTCCTGCTCTTGACACATATTAAGAATACCCGTTGATAGCATTAGACGTCAGTCCCTGCTCTTGACACATATTAAGAATACCCGTTGATAGCATTAGACGTCAGTTCCTGCTCTTGACACATATTAAGAATACCCGTTGATAGCATTAGACGTCAGTTCCTGCTCTTGACACATATTAAGAATACCTGTTGATAGCATTAGACGTCAGTTCCTGCTCTTGACACATATTAAGAATACCCGTTGATAGCATTAGACGTCAGTCCCTGCTCTTGACACATATTAAGAATACCTGTTGATAGCATTAGACGTCAGTCCCTGCTCTTGACACATATTAAGAATACCCGTTGATAGCATTAGACGTCAGTCCCTGCTCTTGACACATATTAAGAATACCCGTTGATAGCATTAGACGTCAGTCCCTGCTCTTGACACATATTAAGAATACCCGTTGATAGCATTAGACGTCAGTCCCTGCTCTTGACACATATTAAGAATACCCGTTGATAGCATTAGACGTCAGTTCCTGCTCTTGACACATATTAAGAATACCCGTTGATAGCATTAGACGTCAGTCCCTGCTCTTGACACATATTAAGAATACCCATTGATAGCATTAGACGTCAGTTCCTGCTCTTGACACGTATTAAGAATACCCGTTGATAGCATTAGACGTCAGTCCCTGCTCTTGACACATATTAAGAATACCTGTTGATAGCATTAGACGTCAGTCCCTGCTCTTGACACATATTAAGAATACCCGTTGATAGCATTAGACGTCAGTCCCTGCTCTTGACACATATTAAGAATACCCGTTGATAGCATTAGACGTCAGTCCCTGCTCTTGACACATATTAAGAATACTCGTTGATAGCATTAGACGTCAGTTCCTGCTCATGACACATATTAAGAATACCTGTTGATAGCATTAGACGTCAGTCCCTGCTCTTGACACATATTAAGAATACCTGTTGATAGCATTAGACGTCAGTCCCTGCTCTTGACACATATTAAGAATACCTGTTGATAGCATTAGACGTCAGTCCCTGCTCTTGACACATATTAAGAATACCCGTTGATAGCATTAGACGTCAGTCCCTGCTCTTGACACATATTAAGAATACCCGTTGATAGCATTAGACGTCAGTTCCTGCTCTTGACACATATTAAGAATACCCGTTGATAGCATTAGACGTCAGTCCAAGCAATCATATTTGCAGATCCAATACATAATATCTGAAAGATGACTGGCCACGCCATCTGTCAATAACCGGTTAAAAGCATTCCCTGCCTTTTTTTAACGGGATGAGAAGTAAAAGGAAGAAAGATATTGTCTTATTATCTGTCCCGTTGTCTTTTGTATCTTTATTATTCTTGATCTGTCAGTCTAGGAAGAATTTCAGTAATGTATTTTCTACCAACTAAGCATGCCCACTGTAACTCCCATAATTCACATTCTATTCACATTCTATTTCATTTCATTACACGGCGCGCCGGCACATATAAAAGTCTAGAGCTAGTTCGCGCAGATATGCTATAATAGGGTAACAATTATGACAGCGATTCTCAATATTTTAAGAAGCAAGGTCCCTTTAATAAAGCTAGTGCGCTTTGATCCCTTGAATTTACGCCTGTAAGTGTTTATGTAGCAGGATAGGTCCCTGTAGGATTGTTTCTTATTAGATTTAGATTTAGCGTCCAATGTGTACATCTTTAGAGTTCTCTGTCTCTTTTCTCAGTCCCCCCCCCCCCCTTCCCCCCCCCCCTTCCCCGTGATCTAAAAAAAAAAATAGAGAGAAAAAATTCTCCTTAGCGAATTCTCTCTAGAATAGAACTGGAACGTTCGCACTCTAAATGAACAAGGGAAAAAACTGCACAAGTAGCAGCAGAAATGTCTTCTTCGACAATTCAGTATTTCCTTTTAAATAATCGTGGAATTGACAGCAAAATACTTTAAAAAATTATAATGAGGAAGCAAAATTCCGTTGATGGAATCCACATAGAGCCGGTTTCTGTATTTTGTCTTGTGACTTTCCATTAATGAAATAAGACTGTTCACGCGTATGTTGTGATCAGGTGCCGCAAAGAAATATTGTGCGATCATTAACAGTTCAGAATGAAAGTAAATTTGTACTGATTGTTTTAACATTTTGATTTAGTTCTCGTGTGTCAGCAAATGCATAAATCCTTCATCATTAGTATTACTTTCAACAAATGTTGTCAGATTGTTCAGTTGATCAGAGCACTTGCACCGTCAAATGCAAAGTCTTCATCAATTAAATATTGTCCAGAAGCTCGCACATCTTCCCATGTTGGTACTTCATATAAGGTCATCCATGAAAAATATGTGAAATCTTCTAATGGTTTCATCGATATCTTTAAGTCTTCTAAACAACTGATGTACAAGCATGAAAGATACATGAAACGTGTTACACAAACTGTCAAGTCCGCCTCAACAAGCGTATTCTGAATCTTCACGTGCAAAGACTCTGACACAATGAGCCTCTGCTTAAGAATGTCTGTCACAGATGTAACACAGTTTAGAACAACTGGACTATACGTCTTTCAGTTCGTTCACTATTTACTTGTCAAAATACTCCTTAAAGAATGTCTTTGCATAAGTAGACCTCATCTAAGTTCTGTTCAATCTCCGAGAAAAACAGCCGGACAAAATGCACTCTCCAAAGAAACCGCACGGACGCTCAATCTTAAGGTGAAAAAGAGGACCGGGGGGGGGGGGGGGGGACAGATGGTCACTCTAATGTAGAAGACTGTTCCAAAGATGAGCAGCAGAGTACGCCATCTTTTCTTGAATAAGTCAAGCCCTAGGCTTAGGCCCTTGTAATTTGTTAAGGCGTTGACTGCGTCTTTCATTGTATTTGAAAATTGGCCACAGATACGTTGGAGAATTCTGTGACCGGATTTTGTGAAAGAATTTAGCTTTATTAAAAAGAAAGAGCTTTCTTAGGGGCAAGATTTTGATTTTTAAAAATAGACCTACAGACTGTGTTTGGCTATTGTCCGAAACCAGACGCAGTGCACGCTTTTGTAGTGAATGGAGTCTCTTTGTGTTGAACATGGAGCCACCATCCGAGATTGTGGAGCAATAGTGCCAATAGTCAAGGTTTTATTTTTTGTATTTGAAATATATCAAACAATTTTCTTGTTTCTTCATCTAGGAAATGTTTAATTTTAGCTTTAGAGAAGCAATACCAGCAGACTGGAAGGAAGGTTATCTGGTCAAGTTGCCTAAGAAGGGAAATTTACAAGAGTGCACAAATTATAGAGGAATAATGTGCCAGGAAAAGTATTAAACAGAATCATCCTTGACGGATTAAAAGAGTCCATAGACAAGCAACTGAGAGATGAACAAGCAGGTTTTCGACACAGAAATCCTGTACAGACCAGATAGCCTAGCCACTTTGAGAATAATAGTTGAACAAAGTCTGGAATGGAAATCACCGCTATACATTGGATTTGTGAACTATGAAAAGGCATTTGGCAGTATAGATAGAGAATCATTTTGGAAATTGATGAGGCGTTATGGAGTTCCCATGAAGATCATTAACTTAACAAAGAAAACTTATGACATGAAATGCAGAGTTCTTCATAAAGGATAACTTACAGAACCGTTTGGGATAAAAAAGGTTGTGCGACAAGGGTGCCTCTTGTCTCCCTTTCTTTTATTACTAGCAATAGAATGAGTTATGAAAATATCAGTATAACAGCAGAAATGGAATCCAGTGGAATCTGACTAAACAGTTAGATGATCCAAATTTTGCAGATGACTTGGCTCTTCTGTCCCATAACCGTAATCAGATGCAAGAAAAAGTGAAATTACTCAGTGAGAGGTCACATCAAGTGGGTCAGAAAATACACATGGAAAAGACAAAAATAATGAGAATAAATGCAAGAAATGATAAAAAGGTCAAACTTGAAGAAACACCACTACAAGATGTAGAATCGTACACATATCTTGGCAGTAATATAGACAAAGTTGGAGGGACAGACAGTGATATCAAAATAAGAATACAAAAAGCAAGAGGCTCTTTCATTGCATTGGGAAACATATGGAGGTCAAGAGAAATCAAGTTCAACACAAAAATTAAGAATCTTCAATTCAAATGTCAAGTCAGTCCTATTGTATGGCTCTGAGACATGGAGAATAACAACAAAAACAAAAATAAAAAAAGTTACAGACATTCATAAATGCGAGCTTGCGTGGAATAGACGGATTGAAATGGTATAACAAAGTCAGTAATGAGAAACTGATGACAAAAACCAGACAAGTGCCAGTGGAATAAGAGATGACAAGAATACAATGGCGATGGATACGACACACGTTGCAGAAACCTGTTAATAGCATTACAAGGCAGTCATCGTTTTGGAATCCCAAGGCAAAGAGAGGCAGAGGTAGATACACACAAAAAAGAATATTTGCCACTAAAGCTTTGATACCAATATACTATCCATGCATCTATTGCTCTTCTTTCAATTTTGCTTGTTGATCCCTATCAATTCCAGATCTACATCCAGGGGCGTACTTAAAGCATTTGGCACCCGAAGCGGATCCTACCTATGGTACACCCCCCACCCATAAATAAACACTAGATAGTATATTTGTAACTGTAAGTACTATCATAATAGTGTCCGCTGGCACCCCCCGCTTTGTTGTCCCCGTGATGACGGACCGTTCTACCACACCCCCGTCTTAGTACGCCACTGCCTACATCTGTTTGGCGGTACATACCAGATAAAAGTTAGTCCCATAGCAGATACTGTATAGGGAGGTGAAGTATCAGAGACATCATACTAGGTCCAGCTTTTTTAATGAGGTGGGGTGACCAGTTTCCTCCCTCGCTGCCTTTGCTTTCCCTAATTCAAGAGCAGAATCAGGTACCCATTTACAGCTGGGTATAGTGGAGCGTAACGCGATTAGATTTAGATCCGGGAACGCGGTAGCCTTGCCGCGAGAGGCAAGCACTCTAACCGCTTAACTAGTCGCACGCACACAGATCAAATACCTAAGGTTGTCACAGGATTTGCCTCCCCTTTGCTCTGCAGTAGTGATCCACCAGTAGACAAAACTCAAGAGTATCTAAAATGGGTCTTTAAAGGTGTCTACCTTCGCATAAGATTTCTCTTGGCAGAGTTGTAGATAGAAGGATAATGACGCTTCTATCTCAAGGGTATTTCACATGATAATTCAGAAGTCAAGAACAATGCTGCATAGGGCAGAGCACTTTTAACTTATATCTGATCCGGCACCTTTTGTGAAGTTTTAAGCAATGTTTTGGCTTGTTCGATCCCCCAGCTGGTTTAATCCAGCGAAATTGTTTTTATAAGTATTTTTGGCTCTATGGCTGTAACTATATGTATGTATATATTAAAGATTCTCGATCATACTTGCGCTCTTTTATCTATAGGAACTGGATCAACTATGAATTTGTAAAAAAATAACATATAACAAATTTAATAATCAATTAGTCTTTAACACATTTAAATAAATATGAATGAAAGTGACTTACGAAGGTTTTAAAATTGTCTTCACTGAGACTTAATTGGGGACTAATGGTTAGTATTGTCCGTTGCGTGCGCCTGTTACAAACAAGACGCAACTGGCGGAGTACTGCAATGGGTCGTTGTCAGGTCGTTTGTGATGAGGACTCTTCTCTAGAGGCGTTTAGATGAACTTCACTCCTAATGTCAAGGTGGGTGTCTTCACAACGTGTCCACTGTAGGTAGTTGGTATCGAACCCAGCTCTTTGAATCACAAGATAGTGGCCAAGATTCTTACTTCAGACTGGTCTGATACTGAGAACCATCTTATAGCTTCGAACCACGAACTTCAGGAAAAATAGAATAACAAATGCCTCTAATAAGTACATTTGTGAGCTGAAGATTAACAGGCGCATTGTCTCGCTGTTCGCCTATCTGAATAATTATTCTCCCTGAGTATACACAGTATAACTCAGGGAATATGGTTAGAAATCACTAATATTCATCTGGTCACTTGAATGGGGGAAATGTGTCTGGACAGCGCGAGTGCAATGGCTTGCCTGAATTACAATTAACAAGGTGCATATATTTCACAAAATGATACTATACACTTTATGCACATGTGGTGTAATCATCTAACTGCTCCATTCGGAGTCTGGGGTCGCTTCTGCTTTCGTTATCCTGAGCTAGCTAGCATAAAGCAAACACCAGTGCTTGCTGTAGTGGTTTATGAACATACCATTTTCATATGTTGAGATTGCCAGCCTCCTATGTCTGGTATAACCACTTAGCAAGTACAGACATATCACAATTCACATTTTAAACTATATGTTCACAACTTACCCGAAATGTGATATACAATCTCATTGCACAGTAGAATGGACACAGCAACTTTGATTTGATGCTTTGAACACCCGGTCTGGGGTAGTTTCAGAATCCCTGTTATGACTTGTGTTTTTGATTCCTAAGTTTCCAGTCTTTGTATTTAAAATTGCGGGTTCTCTTTTAAGTTATAAAGACGCTCAAATACTTCGATCTGTCACTTTTAATTTTGGAATTCTTTGTCCAACCCTTCTCTCTGGCTACCGGGAGTTGCTACTTGACGTTTGAAAATGCAGTCTGATTTGTATCTTCGATTTCGCCAGATTATATTTCCATTTCTCAGTTCAAAGTCCAGATGGTATTTCCGACAAACTTTCCAATGAAAGTCAAAGTCTATTCCGGCTCTCAAATTAAACCAATGGTAAGCTCTTTAGAACTATGTGGGTCAGGGTGTTAAATCATTACTTTCCCCCACGTGTTTTAAAATATCAGTTTTAAAATTTAAACTCGCGACCTCTTTCAAATATGGCATTAATACTTCCGATTGCATTTGTACAAAATCACAAACACATCGGGGAACTTATTTCCTGGCTAATACCTTCCGCCTATATTGTCTCCTCTGACATGTTATTCGTATTACTGCTACAGAGATGATCCAGCGGAAGTGATTACATATTATCACCTGTGTTTGCGTACATTCCCCAGACGGATTTCTTAGACAGCCAATCTGGCTTTCTTTCCCTCGATCGTGTGCAACCACCTTGTGTCAACAAGAACTGTCTCTATCAAAGGTGGTTAGACGACTTAAGTGATAAAAGTATTACCCGATGACCTGTCTAATTAGCCTTGTAATACTACGATTCACATGGTGAAACGCAAACAAGTCTAAGGAGTGGTCAGAGCAAGATATGTAAGTGCATAAAATATGCCAAATAATAAAAGTATCGGTGAGGAAAATGAAGAAATGAATTGATGCTGCAGGAGAGAACGAATGTTATGAAAAAGTACACAACTGATTTCGCCTCAAAGGTACAGTTCTGCGCAGGGCTGAAGAGTCGAAGTCGTACAGTCGGTCGTCATTTAGTGAAGTCAAGGTCGGCAAAAAATGTTCCGACTCCGACTTTTACGAGACTTGAACCCAGGCAGATCATTTTTTTTTTTCAGAACCAATTCAATTTAAATTTTAAAAATTATCATATTTAAAATACTTTTTGAGTTTTTGTTTTGTATTATTGTATGAATGATTGAATAGTATAAATTGTAATCACGAAAGCCGCGTATTCATTTACTCACAAATATCCCTGACTTTATACACGTAACTACATATAAGTGCATAACTTTGTGTCATATTAGTTAAAAAAAAACAAACAAAAAAACTGTAGTCAGAATCAGCAGTCGAAGTCGGGCTTTTAACATTTCAGGTCCGAAAATTTTTTTGACGGATTCTACAACCCTGGTTTCGCGTCATACAAGCGGTTCACCGATCACAGATTATAAGCCGTTCATTTATAAAACCCACGTACAAACATTAAACTAATACAACATTTCACGCCTGGCAGATCGAAAGGTCTGATATAGTTGAGCACACGGCCTAATGGACATCTCATTGTTAAATTCATTCGACAAAAAACAAAAACAGTAGCATTCTATTTGTTTTGTTGCTTTAGAACCATATTACAATATTGAAAACTTTGAAACCGTTACGGGCTGAATTCACAATCACTGAACACATTTGGACAAGAAATTATCGAAAAAATTCCTTGAAGATTCAAACTCATCATGACACACCAAAAGTGTGTTATTCTAAAGAAGCTAAGTGCAACCGTTTTATTCATTAAACCAAAAAAAAAAAAAAATAATAATAATAATAATAAAATAAAAAGAAGGCCCAGTCAAAGCTACTCTTGCAGATTATAAATAGGAAGAATTCTGAAATTTTCTTTAATCTTATCTATAAAATCGACACTTGAGATGAACAAACAAAATGTTAGATAAATTTTTATATAATAGGGTAACTAATCGCCATTACCAAAAGCACTTTCCTTCTTTAGCACGTAGAAAAAAACAATTAATCACAACTACAAATCGGCTTTGAAGCCAGAAAGAAAGGTGAAGGAGAGGTATTATGGTGTTATGCGATCCCTGAAGCATAAAACTCTAGCGAAAGAAAGTACGTACAATATACCATAACTTCTGCTGGCGCATAGCTGTTACAGTTTTGGACGCAATTCCTGATAGCTGCGAATAAATCGCAATTCCCGCGCTCTGGTAGTGTTTTATTATAGATCCAATGTGATACAAAAATAAAACACCCGAGGTCTCTTTCTCAGTAAGGAGGGGGTCGGATGGGCTAAGAGGTATGTCGTCCGCCTCGAAGTCTTGAGGTATCGGGTTCGATTCCCAGTAAAGGGAATATAATTTATGAAACTTTGTTTCAGAACCAGTGGTCATAATAATGTCATACTCCCCTTGTCCCTTGGTCTCATGGGTAGTGAGATCGGATGCCTTGCCTTCGCGGATAAGGGCGAAAAAATAAGAGGTCCCGTGTGCAAATTGCGCACGTTAATAATCCCATGGCAGTTGGAAATCGTAAGGAGTATGCCATAAGGCCGCCTGGCAACATTTAGAAATTAGAAACCTACCCACCAAATATATTTATAGAATGTGTGATTCCTATATACACACATTGGGATTATCGCCAGTGCTACGGAGTTCGTGCACTGTGCTGAGATCCTCCTTGTGTGATCTTAAAGAAGAGATGGGAGCACTGATAGAGTTGTCCGTGTGCAATGAAGATAGTCCTTTAAACCAAACCAAATCAATCAGTAACTAGTGAAATGTGCAATGATACATTTAAATAGACAACAAAATCAACATAATTATACTTTAGCTGGGACCTAAGACGCGTCAACAGTGAGGAATGCAGTTAGCGACCCGTAGCTTGACTGCTTGCGTCAGCGAACCAGAGCTGACCAAGACCCTACTCCACCTCCAAGTGGTGGTCCCAGAAACAGGCTGCATCACTGCAGTCTGGCTGAGGGAGTAGGGATCGAAGAGGGAAGGCTAACCCGGTCCCAAAAATGCCGTGCTGAAGTTGGATGTGTCGGCCGAAAGGCGCTGTGAAAATGGGTACTTGACCTTTCATTTCCCCCCCCCCCTCCCCAGGTAGTATCTGCTTTAGACGAACCTTCATCTTTGTTTTCCTTTATCAAATTATTACACCATGAAGAAAACTATATCATACGAATAAAGTAAGAATTTAAAAATCATCTAAGTTGCAACTGCAGCAAAGAAAAGTGAGTCATTAAGACCTTGTTATTGGCTATAAACACACACATATTTTTGGCTATAAACGTTAAACAACGTATCATTTGCGCAGCTAGCTATTAATAACAAGAGTCGCACCTTGATAGAGCCAAAAATGAGGGAAACTGTAAGGGGGGGGGGGGGGAAGCTTTAATCATATATATATGTACAGCATGAACTTTCTTGTAAGTGTGAACGATTGATTTTTTTTTATGTACATAATTGCTATAGCACGTTTCACTAGCTTTGCCCTCAAACAAATGTAATTATCTGATTAACCGTCTAACGTATTAATGCCATTTTTTGCATACGATGTTATATTGGGTTAGACCCAACAAATATATACTTTATATCTGTGCATCTTGTCCAGTTCCCATAAACGGATGAAATCCTTTGATCTTTGTCGGCATACTAATTATTGTGTATCGAGAAAAGAAATTTTACCACTTCATGCACAGATTCTGTGAATTGATTAGGCATAGGAGTGTCTACTACAGTAGAACTCCATTTATCCGAACCCCAATTATCCGAACATCCAATTATCCGAACACTTTTTCCAGAAAAAAAAAAAAAAATCAGATGCCACAGTCACGTTAGACTAAAATTCTGAATCTTTTGATGCGGCAAACTTCAAATGTGTGCGAACAATTTGTAGAGAATGGGATGGCTAATGGTCGGTCGCTTACGTACAGGAAGTCAGTTAGATCATAAAGTCAGTTAATATCTGGTTTACCAATCTAGTGTACGTGTGCGTTCTAGGTAGAACACTGGCTAAACAGACAGTTCAACTTAAAATAATTGTGTCTGCTACTACAGCAGAATAATTTTGGTGTACAAGTATTTCTCTGTGCGATATGGCACCTCCCAGTAGGCCTAAAGCATATAAAAGGAACCGCAATGTTTTGTCAATTGAAACGAAAACAGAAATTATCAAGAGACTAGGACAAGGTGAAACTGTGTCTTCACTTGCGAGGATTTTCAATGTTGGGAAAGCTACCGTCTCTGACATCAAAAGTAACAAGGATAAAATTATGAGTTTTGCATCGAAATTTGATAGTGAAAATGGGTCGAAGAAACGTAAAACCATGAGAAATGCGAAAGATGTGAACTTGGAAGAGGCTTTGTATATATGGTTTGTGCAAAGAAGAAGCAAAGGGGAACCTATCTCTGGTTCTCTGTTGTGTGAAAAGGCACTTCAGTTCAACAATCAACTTGACGGTCCTCCTGACTTTAAGGCTAGCCAGGGATGGTTAAGAAACTTTAAATCTCGTCATGGCATACGAGAATTGGAGATTCAAGGGGAATCTTTATCTAGCGATGCAACTGCCGCTAAAAATTTTAAAGAAACTTTCTTGGCTTTTTTGGAAGAAGAAGGTTATTCACTCGATGATGTGTATAATGCCGATGAGACTGGCTTATACTGGAAATCATTGCCTCAAAAATCACTTGCATCTCAGCGCGAAGCAGCTGCCCCTGGGTTTAAAAAGTGCAAAGAGAGAGTAACAATTTTGGTAGCTGCGAATGCCAGTGGAAGTCATCGTTTACCGGTGCTAATGATCGGCAAAGCCAAAAAACCACGTTGTTTAAAGAATGTGACATGTCTCCCATTGTGTTACAAAGCACAGAAGAGTGCTTGGATGAATAGTGAAATATTTCTTGATTGGTATACAAATCAGTTCATCCCAAATGTGAAGAGGTTGAGAGAACAAGAAAAGAAAACTGGAAAAGTAATTCTTCTACTGGACAATGTACCATCTCATCCAGAGACGGATACATTGAATGCAGTTGATGCAAATTTTAAAGTAATTTTTCTGCCTCCCAATGTAACAGCACTGATTCAACCAATGGATCAGGGTGTTATAGCAAAGCTTAAAAAGATGTACAAGAAGGAAGTCCTGCGTCGTTTATTGTTGGCTGAAGATGAAGAAAGTGTGGTGGCGTTTTCCAAAAAGCTTAATCTCAAAGACTGCTGCTATATGTTAGCTGATGCTTGGACCACACTGTCACAAGATAATCTCAACAAGGCTTGGAGTAGATTGCTTGGGAAAAAAGGAGGAAATGAAACTACTGCAGTGGACACAAATGATGATTGTATAAATGAAGTTGTGGAACTGTTTCAAGCAAAGCCCGGATTTTCGGACTGTGACAAAGATGATGCACACATGTGGCTAGAAGATGATAATGATTCTGGTTTTCAGTTTTGAATGACGAAGAAATTTTGTCTTTTGTGCAAGAAGAAAACCAAATACATGTAGTGACCGATGATGAAGACTCCTCAGAAGTACACGATGTACTTGTAGATTATGAAGAAAAACCAAAACGTCGACCAAGTCCTGAAGAGGCCTTTATAGCACTAGAAACAGCGATGGCTTGGTACGAGCAAGAAGATGACAGCTGTCCTACACAGCTTCTGCTGTTGAAGAGAATGCGGGACTTAGCAGCCAAAAGGAGACTATCCAGTTTGGTGCAAAAGAGGATTCCTCATTATTTTAAATAGTGGGCTACATCTGTGCAAGTACATGTATACGTAAGTTGCGCCTGGTTTTGAATCGTTTGTAATGTTATTTTGAAAACATTTCTCTTTCTTAACAAAAATAATTAATACAAGTAGTACATGCACTGCAGTGTAATAAAAGATTTTGGTGATACAGTGATCTAATACAGTGTGGGTATTATTATTACAGTACAAGTAAATATGTTTTATAGTGTATTTTCCTTGTGATGGTTAATTATTTTTAGAAATATGTGTACATGTACTCGATACATTATGTAATCCAATTATCCGAACATTTGATTATCCGAACGATGCTCGGTCCCATGGGGTTCGGATAAATGGAGTTCTACTGTATTACAATAATGTGGCCATCACGTTTGCAATTGAATACGTGTTGAAGATGATTTCTTAAATGATCTGCATGCGAAATACTCGTGACATTGTTTGTCATTGACATTTAATGCGCTACCAAACTGGACCTTCCTTGATCTAATTATTTCAATGGGTATCATCTCTTTGCGGTTCATAAATATCATAATGGAACGTTGCTCCTCTAATGTGCTTGTAAATAACGGTAAGGTCATCTTTAAAGAAATTAAACTTCATCCGAATCATAATCAGATGTCTCTGAGAAATTGAAAATCAATCTCGGCTGAATGAAGGACAAACCATCATTCTTCCAATATTCCTCTTCCTCTTGTAACACATGGTTCTCACTTTTCTTCCAATAATCCCTGGCTATATTGGAGATGGCGGCTTTTATAAGTATTTCAACATCTTTTAATTTGAACGTTCTATTTTCTGTTGCTACCTGTTCCTTAATTTTAGCCCATACTAATTCTATTGGGTTTAAGTGAGAATGGTAAGGAGGTAATCTTAAACATCTGTGACCATGTTCATGGATTGCCTTGTCTATGTGAAATATCTTTGTATGCTGTGTCTTTTTTTACAATTCCAAGTAATTCAGGTTCATGGACATTTCGTTGAATGGAATTTTGTTTATGGTCAGCCAAATCTTTATTACATCTTTAATACTTGGTGAATTAGAAACTTTATCTTCTGGTGCCACAACGTTGTGATATGAGGCATTGTCCATTATCAAACACCACGGTCTATCCAAGGAAGGAAGTACATGATTCACAATCCAATCTTGAAATATCTTGCCATTCATCTCTGCATGGTAATCCCTATTATCTGTGGATTTTGAAACAAATATGAGTTCAGTATTATTTAGAAGCCCATGATGGCTGCTTCCTGGATGTGCAATTATTAGGCGCTGTCCTTTGCTGCTTGGAACTAGTCTCTTAGTTGTTCCATCAGATGATTGCCATTCTCGTTCATTACTGTGGTGCGCATTGATCCAAGTTTCATCTAAATACACAAAATCATAACAATCTCTTCTCATTTCTCTGACCTCGCGTAAATATTTGCTTCCCATTGCACCTATATGAGGCTTCTCATAAATAAGGTTTCTACCACCAACATATTTTCTAAAAGTGAATCCCAAACTCCTAATAGTCCTCCATAGCGTAGATTTGGAAATATCAATGTCATTATTCTTTCTTAACCAAATTTTCAATTTCCTTAAAGTCACTGCCTCATTATTGTGAAACATATTGCAAATTTCTCTGCGGATCAATTCTCTGTCAAAATTATCCACCACTCTTGGCCTAATTTTCGTGTGTAAAACACTGGAATTAGACATTTCAGAGGTCGCTATCCAGCGGTGCAATGATCGTTTGCTTATTTATCTCCAAGGCGTGAATAGTCCTCTTTTGTGGGTTTGAAATAGAATGATATAGTTTTCCTCGAGTAGCTTCATTGCAGAAATACTTAAAAATCCTATTTGTGATTTGCTGTAATATCATAAAATGTACTCGCAGACTCATTTTTCCTTCTTAACCACACAATAATTTTTGTAGACACACCTCTGATTGACAATGTGTGCGTTGCACCGGATATAAACTGTTTTATGTTCAAGAAGTGCGATTTCACGCAATTTCACTCAGAAATCATGCTAATTGCTTGATAAACCAAAAATGTGCAAATGAGGTCGTATAATTTACTGTAGACATTTCAATATTTGTGCGTGTGATGTGTGTTGGCAAGTAGGATTTTATATTATATCGCAAAGAAACGAAAATTGAAACCAATGGCCGCATTTTAATGAAAAATTTAATTCATAGGGTCTATACCATTTCAAATTCACACACAAAATTTCACTTATATGCGTTATATATTCGCTGAGATATAGCATTTTGAAGTTGGGCAAAGCTAGTGAAACGTGCTATAATTACTTTTTTTAAGGTTATGGAAGATAATTTGAACCTTATATCTAGTTAATAATTATTTTGTTTAATAAAAACATGCATGGCTTTTGCACCTTCATAGTTATGTGAAGTTATTTATTATAGCTACAAGAAATACAGGTAAACAATATTTTAAGTCAAGACGTTTTCTGCTCTACTACTGTTACATATTCTAAATATTTCTGTTCTCGAGTTATAATAATAATAACCCCTTCAGTCATAACTGACTATGGGAATGCGCCCCTGAGGTGACAGCCCTCAGCTGCTTATTTTCCTGGTGTTTCTTTCGACGTTTTCTCCTCTCTTCTGCTTGCCCCCAGGTTGCTGGATTTATGTCCAGTTCCCTCATGTCTCTCTTGCACACTTCCACGAACCTCAACTGTGTTCACCTAACTGTTCTTTTGCCATCTGCCAGCTGTCCATAGAAAATATCTTTCGGGATGCGGCCATCTTCCATGCGGCGGACATGGCCAAGCCAGCATAGTCTGCGCTGTCTAAGCAGTGTATACATGCCTTTAAGGCCAGCACGGAACAACACCTGGACATTTGTCACTTTGTCCTTCCACTAAATACCGAGGATATGGCGTAGACACCGTAGATGGAAGGTATTGAGCCTTCTTTCCCTGCTTACCACAGGTTGTGCATGTCTTGCTGCCATATGGCAGTTTGCTGGTGGCGCAGGCGGTATATACCGCAGCTTTGGTCTTCGTTGTGAGTTTGGAGTTTCCCCAAACACGCATTGGCTCCAGGGCTCGAGCTTGAGCACAGTTGTATGTAGATCAAGCTGTTGCCCATGCAGTATGTTCCCCTTCTCCACAGAGCCGCTAGATCCCAAGGAACGGCAGTAGCCGATACAGTTTGGTACCAGCTACGTCGAAGCAGTTACCAGAATAATGTTGAACCAACATTAGACTACCTTAGGGACTTCGACTCCTAATTGATCCTCCGGGTGTACTCCCGAAGCCTTTCCAGTAAACACGGATATTCCCGCAAGGCAGCCGTAGTTTGAATTCAGAGTTTTATCTTCTAGATAGACTAACAACCAAGGATCACGAACCCTATCTGCCCAAAGCTGCTGGTTTTAAGACGCCGGTGACTCGCGTTCCCCACTTCTCTCGTCAGTGAGCTGGGGCTCAGATTGAGCCACACATGAAGGCTGGGAGCTAGGCTTTTGGTTGTCAGAGGCTATTTGAAGTGCGTACTGTAGAAGCATTTATCTGCAGTGAGAGCTAATCCTCACTACAACTCCCATCTATGACAAACTAGATTTAAGGTTCAAATTATCTTCCATAATCTCTCAAATAGTGATTAACAATTATGTACATAAAATATCAATCGTTCACACTTATAAGAAAGCTCGTGTTGTATATATATATATATATATATATATATATATATATATATATATATATATATATATATATATATATATATATATATATATATATATATATATATATATATATATATATATATATATATATATATATATATATATATATATATATATCAGTGGCGTATCCTGGTAATGCGAGCTAGGCGTGCTGCTACTTAAAATGAATATGTACGCCTACTATTTAACTTCTTCCCCTCTTAATTTAAAAACCAACTATATTCAATTATTCAACGATAGTTATTAGGGGTATATGTCAATTATCTCCCGAAATACTAATTAACTTACAACTTGAAACTCACTGTCACTGTAATAATCTGAATTCCCGGCAACTAACAAAAATTAATCACAAAAAACACTGGACGGACACAGCCGATTTTTATAACTCGAGAGCTGCAAGATCACCGCACGCATGTTTGCATTGTATTGACGTATCTGGCCATGACCCGATTCACACAAACCAGTCTTTAGACGTGAATCCGAAAGGTCCAGCACGCATTGTGACGGAATTACCCGAGAAACTTCGGGCGATTTCTACAACCAATAAAAACTGCACTATAAAACGCGTCTGTGAAACTGAAACTAGATATACTCGTAGATTCTATGCGGGAAAATCCGTTATCCTGATGCGTGCGGTCCGAAAGCAGAACATTAGAAGAGAAATATTTTATAGAATAATAAATTAAATTTTTATTTTCCTTCGCGCATAGGTGTGCGCAGCACGTACAGCACACATAGAGAATACGCCACTGATATATATATATATAAAGATGATAGCTCCCACCCCGACTGTTTCCTTCGTTTTTGCTCCACCACGGAAAAGCAAAAGGCGGAAAGGAAGGAAACTTGTCATCCTACTTCATAGTAAAGTTGACCTAGTGTAGTGAAATCTCCAACAGACTATCTTTAAATTATGCTTTAAAATTTAAAAACAATCTGTGAAATATTTGTTTGACATCTTCTCCGCGATGCTTCTGTAGCACTAAGATTGTTACTATTTGAAGTGGGATTACACGCACCCAAACCTTCTACCTTCTTACTGCGTTTTGAACTGCCCATGACGGAAGTAGATAAACATATCAAAGTGGAAACGGAAATAAAACATTCTGAATTTTTTTTTTCTCTATAGACATCGCATGACAATCCTTAACATAAAACGTGCAGGAAAATGGAAACACCATGATCTTAGGGAGGTCACAAAACACGCGAGGAACAAACCTGGGGGCTTACATTAAAAACCGGAAATCACCTGGACATAACTAATGAGACGTGCTCACGGCACTACATACCGGGAGCTGCAGTATACGTGTTATGCTTCGAAGACCGGCGAGGAAGATAAAATCACGTGTGGATTTTAAGGCAGAAAAAAAATTATCTGTAAAAATCAGAATGAGTAAGCTTCCATTCACTTGTACAGTTTCTTCTGTTAATCACCATCATATCTTCTTCTTCTTCTTCTAAATTTCAGGACGGTGGTTGCGTTGTGTCTGGTTACAGCGAAGCTGCGAAATTTGCGCCTTTCGGCCGACACATCCGACTTCCGCACGGCAATTTTTAGGACCGGGATTGTCTTCCCTCTTCGATCCCTACTCTCTCAGCCAGACTGCAGTGATGCAGCCTGTTTCCAGGACCACCACTTGGAGGTGGAGTAGGGTCTTGGTCAGCTTTGGTTCGCTGACCCTGACGCAAGCAGTCAAGCTATGGGTCGCTTACAGCATTCCTCACTTTTGAATCGTCTTCGGCCCCAATCACCATCATATCATCATAACACTTCAACTCTCCAAGGAGCAAAGGACTTTAACAAACATATGATCAGTCTTCCTGTCCATTTCCATCAGTTCTAGGTCGTTCTATGCCTTCCTCGTCATTTTCATTTCTGCCATCATCTCTTGTCCATGTGTTCTTTGGTCTACCTCTGCTTCTTTTTCCCTGGAGATTCCAGAACACGGATTGCCGTGTAACGCTATTAACATGCTTCATCAATGTGCAATCTATCCTTCGTCAGCACTTTCTTCTCATCTCTTGTTCCACTGGTACTTGCCTGTTTTGTTTGTCATCAGTTTCATATTATTGATTTTGTCATACCACTTCAATTCTTCTTGTCTACCCAAGCACTAATTTGATCTACTAATGCGATATTAAAATTCTCCCTACGTAGTTCCCGGGGATGTCTGAGGAGGCAAAGAAAGAACGGGACTTCTGCTACCTCCGGCATGTCATAAGGGGCGACTAACATTTCGTTGTGCACGGGGTTGGCAACTTCATCACGTAAACGATTTCACTACAGACAACCACCGTTGCAAGCGCACGGGAATTCTTTGATGCATGCTTCCTGCATGGGGGTTCGGGGAAAGGGGAAAGGGGAAAGGGGGGGTCTGAAGTGGCTCCATTCTTCATCAGGAGCGAAAAAGGGACAAGAAGAAGAAGATATTAATATTCATAGTGGTTGGACTAGCAGAAAATGTAGCAATGGGATAATCATGTTGCATTAATAAATGTAGTAAATACTAATAAGTACACAAGAAACAATGTGATAAATGATATGATATATAACTTATATCAAATAAAAGAATAAACATTATTGTATTGTAATTTTTTACATTTTCAGAAATCACGATGCCCCACATTTCTATAAATCATTACTAGAAAACACGGGCAACGCCGGGCACTTAATGCTAGTAATATTGTACATATAATATCTTTTTTTTTAAATCAGTGTGATTTTCATTAATATGTGAGTGTGGTCCACGTGTTAAATATATTTATAGTTTTTAAAGTGCATCACGAGAACTAACGTTGTACAAATGAACAGCTTCAAGTACCAATGCAGCTGGTGTAGGTGATCAAGTCTCTCCACAACGTTCTGCCCCCTTGATGTTTATCAATTCTGTTGTTGACTTCTTTATATGCCACGATGTCAAACTGTCGAACATCGTCTCTCTTTGCTGTCCAGTATATCTTTTTCCTTCATTTTCCATATTGTTGCAATATATGACATAATTCCTATTCTCATAACATTCTCAAAGAAAGTGGATTTCTTTCTTTTTAATATGAGCTTCCTTTGTGTAATGGCTTCTTTTTGGGACGTATTCGTTACTTTTACTAGCTGTTCTTTGTATCTTTAACATTCTTTTGAACAGCCGGATTTATATGGTCCCCGTGAATTTTCCTGTCGTATACTAAATTTCGTCAAACTATTCAATATCTTCTCTCCTTGTTGTCGTCTTCTTTGACCCTTAGCCGCCGACTGTCAAAGCAGTCAGTAGCCATCTCGCCTGGTGGCTTCTTGTAGGACAGCAACAAACTGCTTCAACTTTGCTCGGTCGGTGGCCATCCTTCGTGTAGTGCCCCAGCTCTGGTTTATTCTTTGCATCTCGGTCTCCACAGTTCTCCGCCAAGTTGTTTTTGGTCGGCCTCTCTTTCGCTTTCCTTCAGGTGTCCATAGCATAGCTGTTCTGTTGATGGAATCAGGGTCTCTTCTGAGGACGTGTCCAACCCACCTCCAGCGTCTGCCAGCTATGATGGTGTGCATGTCCTCTTGGTTGCTCCGAGAAAGCAGTTCTTGGTTGGTGATGGTATTCGGCCAAAAGATTCGAAGAATTTTCCGTAAGCTGATTGTGTGGAAAGAGAACAATTTCAATATTTCCTTCTTTGTTTCTCTACCTCATTCCGCACCATAGAGAAGCACAGAAAGTACACCGCTCTCATATAATCTTAATTTGGTACGTGTGCTATGTTGAGAGGACTTCCAGATGTTGTTTAGACTAGTGTCACGAAGTGGATTTAAGTTAGAGTGTGTCCAGTGTATAGACACGACCCTAGTATGAGATAGACTGAGAAGATAGATTTAGATGTGAAAATTATAGTGAATGTGGACAGATGAGCCTATTGGCCCGAGAGATGAAAACCGAGATTGACTCTCCCTCGCCACTTGTGACTACTATAATGGCGACCGGGTGATTCAGGATCAAACCCGGGCGACGGCATTTGAGGATTTTTCGTCGACCGGGATTTGGAATGGATTAACTCGAGACCTGGCGAGGACATTTGAAGGAGTGTCGTCGACCAGGGACTGGCGGCTCCTGAGCCGACCCAGCTCTAATGGGTACCTCCGAAAACGGCGAGTATCTGCCTGAATGGCGAAGGACACTTGTCTCTGTACAAGAAAATAGGATACTCACGTAAAAATCAATGTCAGGTTAGACATTAAAAATAACCTGAGATTTCGCCTCGAGTATTAGCTGGCGTACGGAAGAAAAAAAAAATATCAACATCTCTTGAAAATAAATGGAAAATCCCATAACAGAAATATAGATTACATCTCGTGTCTTCTGACTATACAACAATAAAAATGCACAATAAATAACGTACGCCAAAATTATGCTAGCGTATTTAAACTGCAATTAAACTATAAACAATCGAGGTTATCAATGTATCCCCCTGTAGTTAAATTACAGTGTTCAACATAATGTTAACTTCACCCTTCTCTGGGCTCTGGGTAACATTCCTGAATTAAATCTCAATACAATAACCGTGCCCACGTGCTTAAAATTTACAAAATCCCGCTCCCGTTTATATACAGAAGTTTATCATAAATCAAAGATGCGGGTTTTTCCTACAACCTTCTGTAAAAAATTTAGACCTTCTTTTAAATATTACGGAGCTCACATTAAATGTCTAAAAATCTTTACACACTCCTAGCTACGGCTATTATCATATGAAGACTTCTCTGCACCTCTTACATTAAATACTTTCTCTGAGATCGTAATTGATGGCCCTTCGGTTTAAGAACTAAATTAAAACCTCCTGAGGAAAGCTTATACTTTAACCGGCTAGTCTCTATTTGAAGCGAATTACAAGTACCACGCTAAATAGTTATGGCTTACCTAATAGATCAAATTTCTCACTGAAGAGCAAGTGTATGACGTAGATTCTCACAGCTGAATATTCTTCGGACAAAAGGGACCCGCAATTAATTTCCTCTAGTATTTATTACAAACCTCAGAAATGAGGTATCTGAGGAAAGTGGTTGAAGTAACAAGAAGAGACATGGTCCGCAACCAGACGATCCGTCAAGGCCTAAAATCCCATCCGCTGCAGACCCAAATAGAACAGTCCCAACTAAGATGGTTTGGCCATGTCTGCAGAATGGGAGAAGATCGGCTACCACGACAAGCATGGGAAACAAAGAGCCAGGGATCCAGACCTCCAGGACGACCCAGAGTCCGCTGGGAGGACAACATTAGACAATCTTTGAAGGACCGAGGACTAGAATGGAACCAGGCCAGGAAGAAGACAGCTGATAGAATGGTCTGGCGCTCTCTCTTCCAAACCTCTACACCTCACGGTAGAAGGGGAACGACTAAGTAAGTAAGTAAGTAATTATTACAGACAACGAGGCTAGATACGTCATCGCTGGCGTTCCTCTCCGACCAATGAAATCCCTACAAAATTAAACAACCGAGCCTCCGCCAATAGATTTGAAAGCAACGCGTGAGTCATAAGATACAGACCGCGTGTCCACAAAAATTGCGTCACGTTACGCGACGACCGCGATTCTTTTAACAAAGAAACTGAGATTCCGTGATCGCGATTATCTAGCGAAAAGAAGTGGTGAAAAAACGAACTGGTGAAAATCTAATATTCTCCCCTGTAGTCTCTATTAAAACCGCAATTATTAACCCTACAGAAAAAGACCAAACTCGTAATAATTTCGAAAGAGAAGAAAACTGGGCCTCTTGAAAAACAGAATTACAGTACTGCATCACAACTAGCAAAGGCTGTTCTTGCTTTATTCATTCTGTTGTTGATGTCTTTGCTTGTTCCGCCATCTGGTGTTACTATGCATCTTAGGTATGTAAATGTATCTGTCTGTTCCAGCTTCTGGTTTCTTATTGTTATGGGCTCAGAATTGCCCACATTGAGTGTCACGACCTCTGTCTTCTTTAGATTGTTGTTCAGATCCACTTGCTGTTGTACTGTGACATCTACAGATCAACCTGCTGCTGTACTAAATATATTTTTCCTTCATTCTTCCATATTGTTACAATACATGCCAGTTTTCCTCCTCTCATAACATTCCCAGAGAAAGCGAATTTCTTCCGTTTTAATATGAGCTTCCTTTGTGTTTTGGCTTCTTTCAGGAACTTCCTCATTACTATTTTTACGTGGTCATGGTATCTTAAACATTCTTTTGAACAACCACACCTCTGATGGTCCTACTGGATTTTACTGCTTGTTTACTAAACGTCTATGTCCCGTATGGCATAATTAGCTCTGTGCAATCAGAATAACTCTCTTCTACACCGGTGTCACGGGATTTACTCACGTTGCCCTGCAGTGATGGTATAACAGTGGCCACAATTCAGAGTTTCTGCTGAGGGTCTTCAAAGGTGTCTACCTTTCGCTCAAGATTAGTCTTAGCAGAGATGTTAACTGAAGAATGGTGCTTCAATTTTAGCGAGCCTCATAGGAATTTAAAGAAATCAAGCACTATGGCTGATAGGCGTATAAACTTTGTATCTTTCCTTACCTTCTATGAGTTAAGATTTTGTTCGTTCTGATGAGCCCCCAACTGATTTAACTCAGTAAAATATTACTTAAATAGCTCTGTTATAGGTATTTAAACTTACTGAGACATACGGGTGCAGTTCACTCAAAATGACTAAATCAACTATTAATTTGTATATCTACAAATAACACAATTTAATAGTCAATTATCGTTAACAATTGCAAAATAAAGAAGGGTGGGGTGAATTTAGATAGAGTCTTTAAAATGTCCTCATAGGTGATGGTCTGATTTGAAAAATTTTAAAAGTAGAGAATTCTCTTGGCAGCTTTGAATGAGTACTTAGCTGCCAGTAAGATGTCGGTTGGCTTCTGCTCCAGCCGATGCTTGTTCTTTGCAGGTTGTACACTGGTCCACTCTCGTCACTGGTCAAGTCTGGTGGCTGCAACACGTCCCTCGTAGTATCGTGGGGGTAAATGCGAAGATGGTCCAGCGTCTGTTAAGACTCGTCTGCTATAGATGTCTAGCTTAGACGGCAAGCCACATACCACTCACTTCTTCCACAGATAGCACCACCAATTGGTACCACCGGCTTAAATTTCTTTGGGAATACAGACTGACTTCTGGCTCAGAGAAATAGTTAAGGCAACTTGATTAAGATGCCTCTTACACGTGGTCTGGTGTGTTACTTTGCAAATAGAATCCCACAATGACTTAGTGTTCAGGTTCCAAGGAATCCGGGGCATTTCGTATTAATGAAGGTAGAGTTTTCCTGGGATATAAATCCACGAGATGCTCAAACACGTTGTCCGGTCCTTTAAAGCTGAATCCTGATTCTATTCCTTATTCTGGCTTGTCTGGCTGTCTTCTAGCCGAGTTGAATTTCACAGTGCGGTAAACTCACAAGGTGCTAAATTATAAGGCAACATTCAGCCCACATCCAGATTGCCACTATATGACAAGGCTGCAGTCAGAAATGTTGTAATTTTACATATCAGCCAATACCATGCAAGATGCATATAATTCCCCTTCTCCCGATAAAAATTCCTGCTTAACAAAACGTAAAGATATATGTTGTTTACAGTCACCATATATGGTATGCCAGCTTCCGTCCATTATCGATCATGTCTACACTCACAACTTCGTAATGTATCACAGGTAATCTCTTTCAAGATGGATAATTATTCTTCCGACAAGTCTTGTCCAGAAAAGATTATGACATTCACCCGGCCCAGCAAACATTGACAACAACTTGGTCCGACAGAGACATTCCCAGCGATAACATAATCGACTGTCGTCATCCCAAGGTTGTTTACTTATTAATCGGCCGCAACCATGCACGATTTGGCAGGAAAATGTGTTACACAATAGTAAACCACATCTCTCTCTACCGATCCCAGATGTCAATATGTGTTCAAATGAAAGGGATTGGTTACCCTAATCAGCAAAAGGTGGTCGCTGAAGTCCCGACATATCTAAGAATTGGGGGAAGGGAGTGCAAACAGTCAATCGGAAATACTAAATACTGTCAGAGGTGGGAAAAACTAAAGCGAAGAGCACAGAATTAATTATAGGATGTCACAGGCAAATGTGACGTTCGAGGTAATTCTGTCACAACCGGTTAGTTGCGATTAATTTTATAAAATTCTACTTTTGCCCTGACTATTCTGCTCTTCACTTATGACCTTCCATCTGATGTTACTTTCGTGCCTATATATTTGAATCTATTGACTTGCTTTAAAACTGTTCCATTTACTTTGACGATTCTTTCTAGAGAAGTCAAATGATATCGGAAATTAATACCGTCATGTTTGGCCAGATGTAATAACAAATGTAGAGCTAAGGAAAAGTTGCGGGCAACAGCTAATACAAATGGAAATTAAGGTAAGAAGGTGGGGATGGATAGGTCTCAGAAGAGAACAATCAAGCATAGCCAGAGGTGCCCTTTACTGGAACCCACAAGAGAAAAGAAGAGTGGGGAGGCCAAGGAGAACTTGTGAAAGAGGAGGCTAAGGAAATTGGAATGACTTGAGCACCGCTGAAAAAGACAGCCCAGAATAGAAAATGATGGAGAGCAACTGTTTCAGCCCTATGTTCCACGGGGAGCGGAAAGGAATGATGATGATGTTTTTCTTTAGAAAGAAGTTGAACTCACATTATTAGATAGATCAACATCAATACCCCTTTAGCTCCCCAAGGAGCATAGGCCTTCAATAAAAAACATGTTAAGCCTCCTGTCATGTGCCATCAGCTCAAGCTTATTCCATATTTTCCTCATCATTTTCACTTCTGTATCTAGTTCTTTTCTTCATGTGTTTTTTGGTCTACCCCTGCCTTACTTTCCCTGGGGTTTCCAAACAAGAACTGCCTTGTAATGCTGTCAACAGGTTTCATCAATCCTTCTATTCTACGCAAGCACACACATATGAAAGTCTGTAGCTTTTTGGTTGTTGTCTTTGTTGTTCTCCATGTTTCCGAGCCATACAATAGGACTGACTCCACATTTGAGTTGAAGATTCTTATTTTCATGCTGGACTTGATTTCTCGTGTTCTCCGAACAACGAAAGCTCCTCTTGCTTTTTGTATTCTTATTTTGATATCATTGTCTGTCCCTCCAACTTTGTCTATATTACTGCCAAGATATGTGTACGATTCTACATCTTTTAGTGGTGTTTCTTCAAGTTCAACCTTGTTATAATTTCTTGTATTTATTCTCATAATCTTTGTCTTTTCCCTGTGTATTTTCAGGCCCACTTTTTGTGACCTCTCATCGAGTATTTTCATTTTGTCTTGCGTCTGATTACGGTTAGTCTACAGTCTACACTGTGAAATACCTTTTTGTAGTCCACAAAACCGATGTGAGTTCCATTCCAGACTGTGTTCAACTATTATTCTCAATGTAGCTATCTGGTCTGTACAGGATTTTTATAGATCAACATAATAAATTCGTATAGATTAAGTACAGATTTTTAAACAAGCGAAAATCTTACATTTACAAGATGAGTGTTAATTATCATTATTATTTTTCTTTGCGCTCATTACGGAGCACGGGGCCACCAATCTTCCCAGTACATTTGCAGGAAGCCTGCACCAATCATTCACTTGCTTCTGCAGCGGTGGTGTCTGTAGCACTTTAAAAAAATGATGAAATAGCCAGCCCCAATCCCCAACAACATATTAGTTGCTTTACACGACATGCTTGTGGGAGCAGTTTGCGTATTCTTTCTTTGTCTCAGTTATAATTGTAATTGCCGTTTAATTGCAATCTGCAGAATATGCCATTTTCAAAGACAGAAAAAGAGAAATAAGACATGAGATATAATTCTTTTTTTTTTTTAAGATTAAAAAAGAGGTATTAATAATTAATCAGGCTGGGTGAAATCAGTGGAAGCAAACAACAAAATCTTAGTTGTTAATTTAGCATTGCTTAATTATGGGGAGAGTCAAATTGGCAGAGTGGTTTGATCGCTGCCCTCTCGCAGCAAAGGTACCAGGTTCGAAACATGGTGTTTACCCATCTGTACACGAGTTGACTATGCTCTTGAGTTAGAGGAGGCATACGGCAGGGAGAAAGTGAACAGGTCACCCCACTTCTCGAAGCTAGATCTTAGATAATCTCTAACACTACGGTAATATGTCAGATGGAATCTTTACTTTTAATTATGTGATCACTTGCCACACATATAGTCTATCCGGCATATGTGCACGCATATCGTATTCCCTGCATGTACAGGAAGTTGTTAAAGCTGCGTTTGCACACTCGTGGTGGGAAAATCGCTAACTCCGCTTTACCAGATGGCTTTATTATTGCTACTGGTGATTGCGGGCGAAAGGCATATATAATTGCTTCATAATTTTCGCCTTGACTGCACCAGCTGGAAGTAGCGGTTTGCCTACTCGCATATGGGCAACATGTTTGGTAAGAAAACGCAAATTTATGGGTAACTATCAGAGATACCCGGCGTCGCCCGGTGTGAAAAAAGTAATCAAACTTTTAATATGGTTTTATTTGCAAATTAAAAACCCTCTGTGGATAGGAAGGAGCGAAGCTCCTGACCGGGTTGGAAGGAAAGTCCACAGGCTCCCCAGCCTCGCAATGACATGTCATTGGGCCGAAGGGCTGAAAGCCCAAGTGCCGCTGGTTAAGAAACAAAAAGTGCAAATTTAAGGATAAAAACATCTAATGCTTGATTATAAAGTTACCTAAATAAAATATTTGTGGCATTGCATTGATATTATTAGAACAACAAAAGATGAAATTAAAGATGACCTGTGTTTCCACCTTTCCACAAATAATATTTGGAGAATGGGGATTGGAGATAAGGGACTACCTTGTAATGCTTATAAGCTGGAGCGCTGTGTATATATCCTATTCATCGCCAGCGTCTTCTCCCCACCTATTGTTTAACTGGTGTTTAGTTTTTTCAATTAGTTTCACACCTGTGATCTTGTCATACCATTTCAGTTCTTCTATTCTGTGTAAGTGCCAATGTATGAAACTCTCTATCTTTGTGTTTATTCTAAATCCATCACTTTCCTGTGCGCTCCGTACAGAGTATGGTGTTACTACTGCCGATGACCAATCAGGTAGCCTGCAACAAGCGGTCACGTGATAGTGCAATGGCGGCTTCTATGACAATTTATTTTACATAATGAGTTTGCCAGCCTTATGAACAACCTCGCATAAGTCGCCTTATAGGACATACTTGCTGGTACAGTAGCAATATTCTTCCTTTGCCTTTGGAATGACCAAAAATATATTACCAGTAAACTTATTCCGTATTCTTCTTCTTCTTCGATCCTTAACCACCGACCGTCAAAGCAGTCAGTGGCCATCACGCCTAGTGGCGTCTTGTAGGGCAACAACAAATTGATTCCACTTTGCACGGTCGGTGGCCATCCTTCGTACAGTGCCCCAACTCTGGTTCATTCTTTGCATCTCAGCCTCCACAGTCCTCCGCCAAGTTGTTTTTGGTCGGCCTCTCTTTCGCTTTCCTTCGGGGGTCCAAAGCATAGCTGTTCTTGTGATGGCATCGGGGTCTCTTCTGAGGACATGACCAACCCAACTCCAGCGTCTGCCAGCTATGATGGTGTGCATGTCCTCTTGCGTGCTACGAGTAAGCAGATCTTGGTTGGTGATGGTATTCGGGCCAAAAAATGCGGTGAATTTTTCTTAGGCATGTTGTGTGAAAAGAGGACAATTTTGACATTTCCGTCTCTGTGACTCTCCAGCATTCCGCACCATAGAGAAGCACAGAAAGCACGCAGCTCTGGTATAATCTTAATTTTGTGCTTGTGCTGTATTGGGAGGACTTCCAGATGTTATTTAGGCTAAAGAAGGCTGTTCTTGCCTTATTCATTCTGATGTTGATGTCTTTGCCTGCCCCACCGTCTGGTGTTACTATGCTTCCTAGGTATGTGAAGGTATCTGTCTGTACCACTTATTCCGTATTACTCAAATAAATTTCCCTTAATTCTTATCCAATTAATATCAAATTTAACATCGGACAATTTGTGTGTTTGTGTGTGTGTGTGTGTGCGTGCGCGCGCGTGCGTTTGTGTGTACTAAACTCTTATAACGAACATTCATCAAAAATCTGTCTAGTAGCTCTTGATTTCTCTCCTGCAAGAGATGAAAAATGTGAAATTAAAAAAAAAAACAAGGTCAAGGTAGTCTCTAAGCAGAAACTGCCGTAGGGGAGAGAAGTGGTAGAGACTTCATCATACGAGGTCCTGCCTTGTTATGATACGTGGTGACCAGTTCACTTCCTCGCTACAATTGTTTTCCCTAATTCACAAGCAGAGTCAGGCTCTCATTTACAGCTGGGTAGATTGGAGCCTGACGCTACCAGGATTAGAACCCGGAATCCGTTGACTATGCCGCGAGACGGAAGTGCTTTAATTGATTAGCCAATCGGAAGCTAAAGTCAAATTTGTAGTGAGTTTTTGCAGTTTTCAGTTGCGAAGGTGCTTTAAAAAAAAAAAAAAAAAATATATATATATATATATATATATATATATATATATATATATATATATATATATATATATATATATATATATATATATATATATATATATATATATATATATATATATATATATATATATATATATATACTGTTATACAATGTTACACACTTTTCACCTAGGACTTGGTTTTTAAGAAATGTTTGAACGAATTAGGGAAATTAATTTATCCATATAGTTCAGTGCTTCTTAATTGGGGTGTGGAGAGTGCACTCCCTGGGGGTGCGAGGCCCACCTTCAAGTTTCGCGACATATGCTAGATATTTCTGAAGGAGAATCATCATGAACACTATGCAACACAGAACTCAAATGTATATGTCTAAAACAGAACGTTGACATCGTGAATTCAATACCGAACCTTAGCCACATTTTGTAAATTAAGTTTTCTCAAAACATAGTCGTATTTATTTTTCCCATTTCTGGCATATTTTGCGAGGCTAGAAGCTAATGGGATGGGAGACTTCTTAAAATGCTATCAAGTAGTGTAAATGAGTGCGAACCTTCTTACGACGACAAAGGGGTGCGGGGCTTCTAAAAAGTTAAGAAGCACTGATCCAGTTCAACCCGCTGAAATAATGTCCACTACAAGAACTGATCCGGTCATTGATATTCTCACGCGACCTGGTATCAAATTTTGTTCTACAGTATGCAACAAGTTCACATGCGCACTTTATGAGTGCGATTAGGGAAACTAAACGTGAGCGAGAGAGGGACACTGACATTTAAAAGAAATATATGAGAAAAGAAAGTGAGTGTGAGAGAGAGAGGAAGCGAGTGTGTGAGGGAGAGAGCGTCAAAAAAATTATATAGTGCGACATTTAAACATTTTTCGAGGTCCATCGCATTTGTATACAACGAGTTCTATTTGTTAAGTACCGCCCCTTTCAGATAAAAACAGTCTTAATTCACGGCTAAAGATTGGTTGAACGATTAAACAAACGGATTTTGACACCGATTCAGCGCGTGTTCTGTCTCAAATAAGTCACTTCCAATCAGTATGTTTTGCATTCGAAACCCGGTGTGTTAATTTATGCATCACGTGAAAGCAGCCGCCAATCACCGTCAATCGCTACTTCTTGGAGGAATGCATTCGGGGCACAAACGTGGGAGGCGAAGCTCACGTTACTCAGTGTGTTGTGAAACCTTGGTTGTGACAGGTTGTGAATGTGCCCACTGTGATATGGAGTAACTTGTTCATTCGGAATTTTGGATTACAGTTCAAAACCATGCTTCGTCTCGAATATATACTGCATGTTATTGAAGTTATTGTCGCTGTATCGCAATCGGTGGAACTACTAGCAAATTAATCGAGTTCAATGTCGGGCCAATATGGCCGCCGTGTTGTTGTATGTCAGTTCAGCATTGGTTGTTTTGGTGTGCTGTTTCACGCCACCGGTGCAAACAGACAGTGTGCGGTGTCCTTCATCGTGCACTTGTCTGGGGAATAATGTTGACTGCAGCAACTTTGGTCTCATCAACATCCCCAAGGATATACCAGTATGGGCTACACGATTGTAAGTATTTAGAGTTCAAAGCGGGCGAGTCCATTTTTCTTCTTAGGGTTCGTCCTACAACACACTCCAACAGTTCACACGCTCATTGATACTTCTAGCAGAGATTTATGCAAGCATTAAAGAACAAACAAGTAAATTGTCAGTTACGGCCAAAAAAAAAAAATGCCTTCTTACGTTATGTGCTGCACATATTTGTCGGCATGTATTTGTTAAGCAATTATTTTAGCAAGAACTGCAAAGATCTAGCTAAGCAAATTACCATCAGTCGTGAATATGTAGGCTATCTGACATTGAATCTGAAAAAAAAAAAATACAGGTCTATATGATAATTGACTGAACAGATTAGAAACCAACTTTAATAAAATTAAGAATAAATTGGAAGATACTAGAACAAGTGATACGTTTCTCATATCTTGAACACAAAGGCCGAATAACATATGGGGAAAGAAAGTGATGAAAACAAATAACGCAGTCATAGAAAAATTAGTAACGAAAATAGGAGTTAAAGAATAAGATCAAAATTAGATAGATGAAACATATTATGCACATATAAAGAGACATAACACCTTGTTGAAAACCATTAGCCTATAGAAGGAAAAGTTGACGGGATACTAGCAAGATGAAGACAACGATTATACTGTAAGTGGTAAGATAACATGGCGAGATGGCCAGGGGAAGAGCCTATGAAAGTACTGTCAGTGCAAAATAAAAAAATTAGTTGAAATCCATTGCAGCCGATCTTCGATGCAGACATTGCATCTGAATAGGCCTATTTGACGCTTTTAAAAATCTGAGAACGACGAGCAAACACAAGGAGGCAGTGCAAATGATCATTTTAACTCATAACTTACCGAGCTTGCTTCTAGACTCAGCTTGCTTCTAGACTGTCGTTCAACTGTTTTTAAATATACCGTATATCTTGTCCATTACATTTTAAATAGTTACTTCAGCGTGCAAAAGTTTTACCGTTGGATTTTTAGCCCACCAATCACATAATTAAAAGGCTTTATGACTGGTATGTAGGGACACGTTTAAACTCTGTAGCCTATGTTTTAATTAAAAGCGTTCTCAAAACAAGATTAGTTTGGCTAGTAAAGTCACACTTTAACAAATTTCTTTTTATAACAGCTCTTACAGATTGAGTCTGGACAGTACACATACTTTAGCTCCCCGAGGAGCATAGGCCTTCAACAAACACATGCCAAGTCTTCCTGTCCTGTGCCATCCGCTCAAGTTCTTTCCATCTTTTCCTCATCATTTTCACCTCTGTATCCAGTTCTCTTCTCCGTGTGTTTTTTGGTCTACCTCTGCCTCTCTTTCCCTGTGGATTCCAGAACAAGGACTGCCTTGTAATGCTATCAACAGGTTTCCTCAATGTGTGTCCTATCCATCGCCAGCGTCTTCTTCTCAACTCTTGTTCCACTGGCATTTGTCTGGTTCTTGTCATCAATTCCACATTTGTGACTTTGTCATACCATTTCAGTCCTTCTATTCTACGCAAGCACCCGTTTTATAAAAGTCTAGCTTTTTGGTTGTTGTTTTTGTTGCTCTCCATGTCTCAGAGCCATACAATAGGACTGACTTCACATTTGAGTTAAAGATTCTTATTTTCGTGTTGGACTTGATTTCTCTTGTTCTCCATATGTTTCCCAATACAATGAAAGCTCCTCTTGCTTTTTGTATTCTAATTTTGATATCATTGTCTGTCCCTCCAACTTTGTCTATATTACTTCCAAGATATGTGTATGATTCTACATCTTTTAGTGGTGTTTCTTCAAGTTCAACCTTGTTATCATTTCTTGCATTTGTTCTCATAATCTTTGTCTTTTCCCTGTGTATTTTCAGGCCCACTTATTGTGACATCGAGAATTTTCATTTTCTCTTGCATCTTGACTATGGTTGTGGGACACAAGAGCCAAGTCATCTGAAAAATCCAGATCATCAAGCTGTTTAGTCAGATTCCATTTCTGTTGTGTGATGTCGATGTTTTCATAACCCAATCTATTGCTAGTAAGAAAAGAAATGGAGACAAGAGGCATCCCTGTCTCACTCCCGTTCTAATCCTAAATGGTTCTGTAAGTTGTCCTTCACGAAGAACTCTGCATGTCATGTCTTCATAGGTCTTCTTTATTAAGTATAGATCTTCATGGGAACTCCAAAATGCCTCATAAATTTCCAAAGCGATTCTCTGTCTACACCAGGGGTTCCCAATCTGGGGTGCCCGCAGCCCCAGGGGATCCGAGATGGCATTTCAGGTGGTTGCGACAAAGAAGCCTAAGGTCAAGTCTCATGCTTAACCAACTGAGCTATCAACGTGATATTACTTTTGTAGGGGGTGCGAACATTAATCAAACATTGCCTAGGGGTGCGGGGCATAGAAAAGGTTGGGAACCCCTGGTCTACACTGTCAAATGCCTTTTCATAGTCCACAAATCCGACGTATAGCAGTGAATTCCATTCCAGACTTTGTTCAACTATTATTCTCAATGTGGCTATCTGGTCTGTACAGGATCTATTTTGTCGAAAACCTGCTTGTTCATCTCTCAGTTGCTTGTCTATGGATTGTTTTAATCTCTCAAGGATGATTCTGTTTCATACTTTTCCGGGCACTGATAGTAACATTATTCCTCTATAATTTGTGCACTCTTGTAAATTTCCCTTCTAAGGCAACTTGACCAAATAACCTTCCTTCCATTCTCTTGGTATTTCCTCTCTCTCCCAGACTTTGCCAAGTAGTTTGTAAAAGGATACTATAATTTTATTCAGTATATTCAGTTGTCGCTATTTTCTTATGTCATCATCCTTCCTGGCCAGTTGCTGAACATGTATATGGTTATTGAAAATTTATAAATTGTGCATGTATGTGTCAATATACACACATTTTGCTATCCTGGAATAAAGTTATTTTGAAGGTAGACTTGTAAGTTTAAGCTGTAAGATTAATCAAGTGAAACTGTAGTTAAGTTTTAGACAGAGCTAAAGGAAATGCAAAAGCATGAACAGTATTGACTTTCTGTTCAGTGTAAAAATTTTTGTTAAGCAGTTAGTATGTTTGAGTGTTTATAAACATTTGAGCTGTTTCACTAACAAATGCTACAACGCCAGCTAACACAGGTTAATATATTCATAATACAAATTAAAGTAGTGTCACAAGCTATTAGTCTTTATTAATGTACTAATGCTATTATTGCAAACAGTTTTGGTGCAGGTGGCTATTTTGGCGATGATTTTGAAGTAATTAAAAAAAAAATCCAGGTTTGCTAATGGACTTGCTATGTCTGTTATTATGACATTTTGCTGATCTGTGACTTTTAACCTCAATCACTTTGGTGCATGGAAGTGACACTAATGATTACATACTTATGATTTTTTTTTTTTTTTTTTTAAATCCTGCCAGCCAAAGCATAAATGACTTTATTTTCTTGTTTTACTGCCAAAGAGTCAGTTTTAGTGTAATTTAGGTCTAAACTGTTTCCTGTCTGTGATTTGATTAATGCAAAAATGAAAGTGTGTGTGAGCAAGGTCTTCGTTTTGTTTTGTCCTTGTGCCAACTTTATCCATCCAGTGCCCACCAGCCCCCCAAGGAGCGTGGGCTTTCAACAAACTCATGCCAAGTCCTCCTGTCCTGTTCCATCACGTTCTTTGTATGTCCTCATTCCTTTCATGTTTGTCTCAATTTCTCTTCTCCATGTGTTTTTCGGTCTCTCTGCCTCTCTAACCTCGGGGATTCCAGAAATAAGGACTGCCTTGTAATACTATCACGAGGTGTCTTCCATGTGTTACAATAGAATGCCTCTTTATTTGTCCAGTTAAAAATTTTGTCATTGAGAAGTTATTCGGCGAGCACATTATAGCATGTGTCACGTGTTTCCAGTCACTCTGTCTGTTGCATGTACATTCCGTTTCCTCTCATTTGATTGTTCATCATCATCCTTCAACTACCCAAGGCCTTCAACAAAACGATGTTCATCATCATCCTTCAACTACCCAAGGCCTTCAACAAAACGTATGCCAAGTCTTCCTGTCCCGTGCCATCAGCTACATATCTTCCTCATCATTTTTATTTCTGGCGCCAGTTCTCTTTTTGCATGTGCTCCGGTCTACGCGTGCGTGTTTCGCCCTGGGGTTTCCATATCAAGGACTACCTTGTAATGTTATCACCAAGCTTCCTTAATGTATGCCAAATCCATCGTTATCTTCTCATCTTTTATTCCACAGGAATTTGTCTGATTCTTGTCATCATTTCCACATTAGTGATCTTGTCGTAACACTTCACCCCTATTCTACGTAAGCACACATTTTTAAAAGTCTGTAACTTTTTGGTTCTTGCTTTTGTTCTCCGTGTTTAAATTGGTTCTCAGTTGCTGCTATTCTTTGCTGGAAATGAAAAGTGCACAGATAAACTAGCCGGTTGTTCTCAAGCTAAGTCATTTCAGACTAACTTTTGTCGACACAACAATAAAACAATACAGTCTTTAGCTGGACTTTGCGTCGCCCGTCTAGAATTTCCAGTCGCCACGGGTCGCTTTATTACCTGAGTTAAGTGGCTCATAGATAGGTTAGACCGCGTCCTTGGTTACGCTAGGATGTATTTAAAAATGTCTTATATATTTCTGGCTAGATACGGCTCTAAAAACCCACAGTATTACAAGGTAATAAAGATAGCGATCGCGTCTTCTGTTTGTTCACTGTTCACGTTCACTGAATTTTGAGTGAATAACATCTTTTTTTCACTCAAGCAAAGAATAATTGAGTCGCATAACATTCAAGGTGTCCACAAAAGACGTGTTCCATATGGAGTATGACATTTCTTTTGTAAAGTAGTGAAACGGGTAGCATTTGGGGTAATATTTATTTATAACAATGTGTGACGAAATGGACGACCTCTTCACGATCTCGGATTCACTCCGACAGGATCAGAGACATATTTTGTACTGGTTTTTATTTGTGTACTTTTAAAAGTACCAATTTCTTCTCATTATCGGTCAAGGAGCAAGTAGTTTGTATGTTCAAACATTTGTGACACTCCTTGCAGATAATGTTTATCCCAGCCTGCGAGAAGCAGCTAGATAAGATGAGCGCCGGCGTGTTTAGATTAAACCGCTGATAAGCGACTCGTTTGTTGACAAGCTGTGCAGACACGGAATTTTTGCTTACTCATACGACAGATAACGAGATTACTGTCCGTGTGACATGTGTGGGCAGACAAGTGTGACATAATCGCTTCCGGGCCGACTTGTTATGACAACATTACTTTCTAATAAAGTAATAAGTATTACAAGTTACACAGGTTGTCATATGAGTTCCCCGATCTGTCTGTAAGTTTGTACACACGGGCATCGGACATCATATTACTATATATGGGAGAGTTGACCTCCGCCTTACGTTCAAAATTATCCGATGTCGGAATAATTTTGAAATCATCACACCCTATCTGCATGATTTGAAATGATTTGATCTTTCTGATTAGATTCATAACAACAATGCATGGGAAGAAAGGCATATAGTCTGACCATTTCACAGTTTTATTTCACTGTGAATTTCACGCTCGCCAAGACAACATCAGACCTCACAAGAGTGAAGACTAGATTCATAATTCCTTTTTTTAACTGGACCTTTTCTTGGAGAACCAAATAAGACGTACAAAGCACAGGAAATCTCTACATTTTAATAAGGAACATCGGTACTAGGAAACTGAAGAAACACACGGAGTCAGAGAGGGGATCTATTGTCAAATTAAGATGCATGTAAGAGACAGACTTGTCTCTTTTATTCATCTGAGCAACAAGTCTATAGCCAAGATTGGCGTATGTAGTGCATTTTTCATTCTATGTTTCATTACTAACATGTGAACTAACACACACACGGGATTAAATTTAATTCTCATCGAGGGTAAAGTCTGAGTAATTGGGATGGTGGTATGGGAAGATAGGAACCCATAACTATGGGGTGGAAAACGCAATACTCAGAAGAGCATTTCGTTTTATTCTTTTACCATAGTTATTGGTGGTACCAGCAGAAAGTACTATCTCTGGAACAAGAAGGGAACCGTGGCTTAAGCTTTAAGACGAAGGACCCACGTGGTAGACTCTCCTTGACGTATCTGGGTGTGGTGAAGTGGGATGTTATAAATATTTATAGGGGACTTAGTGTACTGACTGAGATCAGCTGTGAAGGTATATATATATCTAATAAGAGTAGTGTATTATATATCACCTTACTTGCTACCACATATCTATATATCTCAGTCAGAATTATTCTGGAATAGTGTGATGACTACGTTATGTGTCTAGGGTATGTGTATGATGAAGTGTAAGTCACAACAACAGACAGATAAACAATTTAATTTAATCCACTACTCTTAACAACACTGTGACACTCACATACATATAACACTCTATGAGAATATCTTAAAGAAGTCACTCGTAACTTTTCAAATAACAATATGTATTCATTACTGGCATGAATGAATATGTGTCCTGATTCAACTACAAGGGAACCAGGAATCACAATCAATTTAAATTACAAGTTATGTACAGAATGTATTTAATATGAATATTGTAGTGACATATATTATTACAAATGTTCTATGTGTGTCAGTTGTGTAGTAGTAAAATGAGGTAATACTGGTTTTGTTTTGTTCAAGCTCTGTTGGTATTTGTCATCATGACTTCAATAGTTTGTCTTTAGGGACTAGTATTGGAGATGTTCACAGTTCCTGATTTTAAGACAAGTAAATTCCCCTCTTAATGTTAATTTTTCAAAGTCAGTTCAAGATGAGGGGACATAATGTTGAGCTCAGCTGGCCAAGTTAGCTTATCTGGCGTGATGGCGGCAGGAAAGGACTCCTCTGCTCGAATTCTCCTCTGGGCTCTGGAGACACCTCACTGATAGCTAAAAGGACCAAGGAGTATGCTGTCCGACACTGGATTCAGCAAAGCTCTGACTAGGTGCTGCTCAGTACCATCAAGACCACTGTCCCTGAAATCAAGAAGGATGTACCTTCTACTTCATAACTAACTTAAACTCTCTTGTTACACTGATCACAACACAGCACAAACATTGAGTTCAGAGCATTAGGCCAACTGTCAGCTTCATTTGAAATACTTTATTCCAGTATTACCCTTCTTAATGGTTACTACGCCTCTGCAATTCCAGCATTATTTCTTTCTATTCAATCATCCAGGTGTCAGTGTACTGTTTGGCCATTCCATGCCGTTTTACTTCTCTCCGACACCCTCTGTTCAGGCTGGAGCATTACAGGCTTTACCTCACGTTGGCCACTGAACTACACATATATATACAGGCATAAATCAACAATTCACATTCAATTTTCATTAAAAGATATTGAATGGTTCAAGCTTACCACAATTCATACGAATAAACACAGATACGTTGATTAGCAATGAATTCTGGCACAAACTGGCACAAATTCCCATCTGCTTATCTTCCAGGCTTTTATTTAGCCAAATATAAGCTGGCTTCAACGCACTGATGCTTTATCAATCTTATTTAAACAAGTGGTTTCGAACTAACGCTCCCAAGTGTGTATATCAGCGAGTCTGACCAATGATCCCCGTTTCGACAAGTGTTTGAAAAAATGTTACCTTTCCCCGTTTCCCCTAACAACCAAGATAGTATTTATAGCCCGACCAATCGTGGTTAGGCTTTCATTTGTTGCGCTCCAATCAATTTGGAGTTTACATGGTAGGCTATTTCTGTAACGTAAATTTTTTTCAAACACGTTATAAAAAAAATCTTATGAGCAGAAATGATTTTAGGCTGTCAGGCACCCCCAATATTTTATTTTGGGTATAATTTATTAATTCCTGGACTATTTGCGTAACGTTTTACATATTATTTGTCAGCAAGCCCTAAGGAACCCAAAAATACAAATTTAAAGGAGCTACGTGGCTGCATTCAAAATATGCAATTTCTTCTACCTCCTGTTTCGAAGATGTGCTGTCTGGGTACTGTTATGTTTTCAACCGTAAACCCATCTAATGTTATCTTTTCTAATAAGAGTTTTTTTTTGATTTATAAACCTAACTCTGGGAAAGGGTAGTGTATTTTATCACTGTCCGTCTGAAAAAAAGTTAGTGCTTGTAGTCTTACACGCGTGATGGCAGCATTTGTGTATCGCGCGAAGCGTGTTGCATGCGTTCCTGATTTTCAGCCCTCCCCTCTCTCTTTATCCTTTTGTCCATCTGTTCGTTCGTTTTGGTAACGTAATATAATTAATGTTAGGATTAATTTAGGTCATTACGCAGGGCCTCTCAATGTTTTTCTTAGAAATGCAGCACACGTTTCATTGAAGAAAGCGGGTAATAATACAGTAAGCTTTTACTATCAACGTGAAAGCGTTACAATTTGCAGACGAAGCATAAAACAAGGGGGATTTCGAGTACAGTCATTGTGACAGCACTGTTCTTTACCATTGCTCTTCTCTTTATTTATTATATGTATTTATTAGGCTTTATATTTACTTGATAATTTATATATGTGGATTAGAATATTCCATGACACTGGGAAACGAGCTACCCCCCGACAACCTTGATCAGAGACGAGCGTGAGCAGAGTGAAAAACAACCCATAAGAAGGAGCAGAACCGTCATTGGCAGCTAAGTTCAAATATATGCTGCCACTTGAACTTCTTGTAATATCTCACATTCCCTAAAGAATGTGATGATAACTTTTCTTGATCCATTACTATTCAAATTATTTCCAACTGTTAAAACCTAAAGTGATTATTAAATTTTTTAAATTTGTAATGTTACAAATTTAACTTTGAATCATTTAAAAGTTACTGCATGTTTGTCTCAATCAAATTACTACACACACTCTAAACCCTATACTAAAATAATAGAATTCCACCGAGTAAATCAGGGGTGGGGGCTTAAACGAGCTGAAAGTAATAAGTGCTTAAATCCTTCACAAAAACGTCGGCAGAATTACAGAGTTAACATGCTCAGCCAAATCAGTATTGTTCTCGCTTATTCTGAATATCTTGTGAAGACTCCCTTTGTAATAGAAGTGTGTTTTGGCCACTGTTGGACCACTATTGCAAAGCAGGGGAGGCAGTACCGTCACACAATGGTCACTTACGGCGGAAATAGCAGGATTTGGGTTACACGTTCTCGAATGTGGTTTCCTCTTTGGATTTCTGCCGGGACTTAAAAGGAATGGCGTCAGTGCTCTACCTTGCCACTAATGTGAAGTTGTGCATTGGGCTAACAACCTCACCGTGTACAATTAATTGCCATACAAGAACCACCAGTATTGTTTTACGTCGATCTCCGTAGTATTACACCGCCACCTCACTTCCTTATCTTCTTCTTCTTCTTCTTCCGTCCTTAGCCACCGACCGTCAAAGCAGTCAGTGGCCATTACGCCTAGTGGCATCTTAGGGCAACAGCAGATAGGTTTTCTTTGCCATTGTTTCCCATCACGCCTATTGGCGTCTTTAGGGCAACGGCAAATCAATCCATTTACTGTTGTTTCCGTAATCGAAGTGACTGGCAAACGGGTGATCAGCCCGTTGGTTCCTTATCTTATGAATAACATTAAAGACGTTTTAATTTGAGAATTGTATAATTGCATGGCAGAAATATTAAAAAGGCAATAATGCCTAATTCTTGACCCCGAAGAAATAAAGATTTCGTTGTCATCGCCAAACAGTTTCTCCCTTAAAGGGAATAATGATGGCTCTGCTGCCAGTCGACACCTTTCATGGAGCAGACATTCGAAAAGGACACAATCAATTGTTTACTGTTTTGCTTACATGAACTTATGATGTCTGTCTGATTGATTAATAATTTGTTGTCATGCGTTGCAAAGTCACCCGTGTAAGAGCTCAGCGAATAATTTGGCATGCATTTCTTGTATTTTATGGCCCCATGCTCCATAATGAAGTTTAAAAGGAGGAGGTAGACGTAATTGTAAGACGGTTACAGATTATGAACTAACAGGATTCTTGTAACGTTTATTTGTGAGGATGGGTACTGGTGGCTCATATTGAAAAAATAACGTCGTCTTTGTCGTTTGACCTCAAATATAAACATCTATCTGTCTTATAAAGCCGGCAGTCCGTCTCAGGCTTCTCTCTCAACTGGGTTGGAGAAGGCCATGCTGTCACCCTGCTCCTGTCATGAAGCCGACAGTTTTGGAGTACATGTTCTACTGTGTGTTTGTCCTCCCCACGTGAGCACTTATTTGTCTGTCCGATTTTCAGTTTGTTGTACAGATGGTATTTGAGTCTGCTATGGCCGGTTCTTAGTCTGAATTGTGTTCTTTTCATAAAACAGATTACGTGTCAGTGCTTTCATTAATAGCTGAAAGAAAACATTGTCCGCATCTTTCTGGACACATCATTATTGCCAGTGATTTACCTCTGTCTTACTTACTTACTTAATCGTTCATCTTCTACACTGGGGTTTAGAGGTTTGCCAGAGAGAACGCCTTACGATCCTATCTGCTGTAGATCAGTCCAGTTTTTTCTCTGTCATTTCTTGTGATCTGTTTTTAAGACAAACAGGTGATTTACCTGTTGTGCCTTTTTGCAAGGTGGAGGGGCTGTCTCCCTACGGTCTCCGAGTATGCCGTCCCTCCAGACTTTTTCAGCCGGGCTTGGGACCGTCCTACAACAGCTCTGTTAATTTACGGCTCGCACCATTTGTTTTATTCGTTGTGCATCTAGCTTAGTTTACACTATCTTTTCTCTAATGTTTTTGGTTGTTTGTTTCCGTGGAAGACATTGTCGTCGAAACGTAGGCTTGACGTTTGTTCTAGAAAGACGTACTCTGTAACAATTTTCGTTCAGCCCACAGTGTTATTGTCACCAGAGATGGAACTGTCTGTTTATATAAGCGTACGTTACATAAATAAAAATTAATTTTCTTTTGCTGAAAGACAAAAATTACTAGTATTATTTGTGTTTCTTGTCCACAGAGAGTTACAGTCAAACAGTATAACAGAGATACGGCCGGAGGACTTGAAAGGTCTACACAATCTCCAGTACCTGTAAGTGAGACATTGATGTGATATAGTTATAAGAGCTCTCGTTAAGAGTTATTAGCCTGATATTATAGCAAAATCATATTCGCCCCATCTTACGTCATGCCCGAGGGAACAGTAGTTCTGTTCTTTATTTGTCTCTTCAGAGATACCCGAGAACTGCACGTGCTATCTACTAACTTTAGTAGTACAGTGTTTCTCACTCTTTTGAAGCAACGCTTGCTAACATTGCCAGTTCTGCTGATCTCTTTCCACAGTGTCAGCTATATAATTTAGAACCCCTTAGTACTAGCGACACTTTTGGAATAGTTTATATCAGTAGCTTGATTTGAACCTCGTGGCCTTCATTAGGATTCTAACATTATTATTATAATGGGGGGTGTCCGAAAATTGTTTTATATTAAGTGAAACAGATACACACGTGGGAGATAGACACTCATGACCTGTTAGGATAGAAAAAGGTTTTGTCATATCCTTTATACTCCACCAGACGAACAAAAATCGATGATGTTACCGATCCTCTTGTTAACTCTTACCATCACTTCTGCTTCGTACTTCTGCAGTGGTGCTTGATAGTGTGTGCGCCACAAGCAGCTTCATTTGTCATTTTCTAAGAAAATTTTGCTTACATTTCCAACCTCTTCGTAGTCACCCTTCAAAATGAACATCACCTTAAGTTATATTATCTTCATTTTTACCATAAGCGCTGTATCATACTCCTGTAAAATTTTCATCTTATTTATCTTGTTTTGAACGAAGAAAAAAAAAGCTATGTGTGCATTTTCCCTCCCCTTCCAAGTCAGCTACTTGGTCCCTGTGACTCCGTCCCGCGGCTTTCTTTTATAACTGATTAAACTTTATATAACCGTGAATGTTTTAGGGGTCTTATCAGTTGACTTGGCTGTTGGGAATGATTAATACCAACAAAAATGCACACTGTAGAAATGATCAACCTTCTTACATTTTGTTAAAATAATAAATTGATGCAAATTAATGTGCTTAGATTAAAGCAGACGTGTTGTGGAGAACAACTCCCAAAGTGTCAACTATAGATTTTATAACCTCTGTAGATTATCTGAGTTATTTCTTCCCAGTCTGCCTGCTCTGGCCGTTGAGAACGGAGAAGTCTACTAACTTGTTATTTTGTTCCTCACCGAGCATGGAGCCACAGCTACAACTGGCCCACTTGCAGGAAACCAGCGTCAAAGCTTCTGTGCTCTAGGAGCAGTGGTTTCTGTAGCAATTTGTTTGACATGTTGCCAACCTCATAGTAGTCCCATCTTACGACATGCTTTAGGAAGCAGTGGTCCTCTTCTTTGTTCGTGTCGTCGGAGATCCATGAGAACAACACACGACATATTCTAACAACAGTTCAGTGTTCCTCACGCTTTTGAACCATCCCTTGATAACAGTACCAGTTTTGCGTATCCGCTACCGCAGTGCCAGCTATAGAATTTAGAACCTAGTTTATTTGAGTTATTTCTTCCCCGTCTGTCTGCTGTGGCCATTGAAAACAGTTTGCGTGGAAATGAAGGTACAGTATATGAGATCCCGTACTGTTTTATACGATCTGGCATCGAAACGTCCCCGTATGCTGCTTGTTTGCTAAATCTAGACATGCCATTCAGCAGTGCCTGGAGAAAAGGTCATAGTGTAAAATCTCTCAGAGCCCTTGGTAATGTACGTTGAGGACGTGTGCTCATAATTTTATAGTCACTTGCTCGCCTCCGTGTTCACATTCTAAATGAAGGGTGTAAAAGTAGTCCTTTGACATATGTTGGCGTAGGTGAGGGAAGTGTTAGAGAGTTAACCTATACTGTGTGTCAGCTTTATGAAGTGCAGTGACCAGTCTCTTTCTCGATGACTTTGCTTTCCTTAACTGAAGAGCAGAGTCAGGTACCCATTTATAGCTGAGTAGACTAAAGCGTGGTGCCACCAGGTTTCGGACCTGGTAACTTAGCCGCGAGAGGCTAAAACTTCAACCACACTGCCAATCGGACGCTACATTATACTGTAACCACATTCGATAGCAAAGACATCGTTGTGGTAAAGTTGTTAAATCTGGACCTGTTGGCTGTTGTTTTTTTTTCGAGGCATGCTGGTGTGTTACTGGACAAAAGGTCAGTGGTGGGTATCTCGAGTTTCTGAAGGGTGTGCTGTTTTTCTGTAGTGCTCTTCACAAAGTCCAGTTGCTCGCTGTATGAAACTGAGTGGCCTTTTCGGGTTTCTTTAACCTCGGCCCTTTTTCGTGGTCTAGCTAAGCTTCAGAAGCGAGTTCAGATCTCCGTGGTGACCAGCAACCGGGTTAAGCACACACTGTAACAATTTCCTTCAGAATAAATTTCCTTTCTTCGAATTTAAAAAAAATTTCTCTGCCCTCTCTCCCCAGCACAAACCCTTTGTCAAACAACCCTTCTTTCTTGGCCTTTATTCCTTGTATCAGTACTGGCGGAGAATGTCTATGGGTATGGCGAAGCGGTGAAGAGGTTTATGAAATGGGGGGGGAAAAATGTAGGAGACGCTACGACTAAGTGAAGGGGTTTCTTACAATGGATATAGTCGGAGTTTTAAGCCTGAGGAGACGAGGAGAATGAATAGGAGAAGGAAGGAGTATGCATTAAATTTTAGGAAAAAGATGAAAGACGTCCGTGAATTGAGAGCGTCAGAGATACAATGAACTGCTTCCAATTTTTCCCCCCCACGGTATAGAAATCCCAACACTGCCGTTTACTTTATGTTTAGAAGGTGAGGGTATGAAGAGGAGTTGCCCTGGGGCCTGATGGAAGACACATGCTGAATACAGTCGAAGCGTAAAATGGTTGGGTTTAAATTAGCTAACGAATGGTTGTTAGCACACGGTAGTAGTTTTTATATTTTAATATAAATAGGAAAACATACTAGCAGTGGGTGTGAATAAGAGTGTCGATATGTAGAACCGGTTCTGTGCTACAGATGCGAATTATGGACAATCGGGTTAAAGTTAAAGAGAAAAAAAAAACTTGTAACAGTTTGGTTTCGGAGAATCATGCTGTGCATATGGTAAACAGACATTACAATTAAAGCGAAGAGAAAAACAATTTAAAAGCTCACTTTCAGCTACAGTGAAAAGAAAACAAAAATAAATTTCGTTTGTCATGGAGTCTGGGAAATGGGGTGACTATTGGGGGGATATCTCAGGCATGTTGTACAAGGCGACTACTATAAGGTTTTACATGGGACTTGCAAGCTCATCATGTAAGACAAAGTGCCACAGCAACCACAGCTGCAGGTGCGTGTGAATGCTTGTGTGCAGGCTTCCTGCAAGGGGGGCAGCTACAATGGTGGCCCCATGCTCCATAATGAGCACAAAGGAACATGATGATGGTGACCAGCTTCGCCACTCTAAATTTTTAAACATAAAACTAGATATCGGCGACTTTATTTCATAACAAACTCTAACCCATGATGACCATTAACATCGCAACAGCAGACCTGAGGCAGACATGAAATCTAACGGATAACATTTGAAGGCATTTCAGAGTGTTGCGCTGGGCAAGACACACTTGCAGCATCGTTGGTGGCCTTTGCCCTGAGAAATGGCACGCTACAAAAAGGGGCTACTGTGGGCGAATTCTAGGTGACGTTCTTCGGCTAATGAAGGAAAATGACACATAGACGGGACCAAAAAACCTAGATCTAGGTGAGTCCACTTATGAGTGGCAACGCTGGTCTGGACAACACGACTGAATGAATGGCTAGGAAGACAGTATCTGAATAAAGCCGCAGTTCTCTCGTCAACGCCATCAGACATGGCACGTGATGAATAATTTTGAAACATTACTCAAAATTGATTACATAAGTGTCAACGCCACGCCATATCTAAGAAGATTACAGTCGTTATGAGTGAGGCTTTTTGGTACTAAATCTAAGCTTGCCAGTTTTCTGCATTATACGCGCATTAAATCACGACTAGTCCCACCAGAGTGTAGTAGCTACCATTCACAAATCCTACCTCATAATCCTTCCATTATCAAAATAGTACCACAAGCGTTGTTAGTAATCCGTTTGGCGATGTATTTTCTGAGTACTTTGTCTCACGTTAGCTTTACACGCTGAAAGCCCTGTCGCCGACAATCAGTTTAAATTCATTTTAATCCGGTCCTTTGAAAACTGCTGTAAACGATCTGCATTGTTCGCGACAGAGTAGGGGAACCAGACAATGATGTCAAAATAAGGTTACAAAAGGTAAAATCAGATTTCCTGGCGTTGGCAAATGTATGGAAAGGAAAAGAAATCGAGCCCAACATAAAATAAGAATCTTTGGCGAGCTGTCAAGTCAGACCAACTGTATGGCCCTGAAGCACAGAGAGCAACAACTACAAATTACAGGCGGTCATAAATTTGCGCAGAATAGCATTCAAATGATGTGATCAGATACTAGTTTAGGACTGATTGAAAGAACCAAACGAATAGCATTAGAGCAAGAGGTAGGGGAGAATACATTGGCGTTGGATATGGTACATAGTGAGGAAGTCGGTTGGTAGCTTTACAAGGCAGTCCTTGCTCTGGGATCCCTAAGAGATATAACGGGAGACCTAGAATCACACGGAAAAAGGAATTAGGGGGCAGACGTAAAAGGAATGTGGAAGACATTGTGCTATTGTGGGTGATCAGGGCCGTCACTTTTCAAGCGATGACGCTATAAAAATACAGATGGTCTTCTGATGGTATATCTTAAATGAAATGGAACACAGAAAGAAAGCAGAAAATACTCTAGAATAAAAAGCACGTTCCGGTCTACCTAGCTGGAAATGGACACCTCACTCTACTCTTAAGTTAGGAAAGACAAATGGCAGCGAGACAAGAGACCTGGTCATCTGACCTCTTACAGCTGGGCTAATATAGTGAAATTATCTATCAAACAGTTCCCTACGGCAGTATCTGGTATGGGACTGCCTTTACCTTTAGGCAAATAAGTACGATTTATAGACAAGCAAAGTAGTATTGCATACAAGGAAAATAATGCAAGAAAATAGAAGACATTGAAAAAAACGCAAAACATAAAAATATGCATGAAGAAATAAAGAAAATGTCAGATAGGGAAAAGGTTGTCCAAGGAGGTGGCAGTATAAATTTTTTTTTTGTTTAAAGTGCAATTTTGCCTTGTTTTGGCTTAGACACATGGTCCTTTGGTTATATTAGGGCGCATGTTCGAATAGAAAAGACTTTGCGGCCTGTTTCAGTGTCTGACAGTATCGCGAACACGAATGGAGAAGTCATGTTTGATGAGAAGGATATGCCTGAAAGAGGGGCAGAATACACAAGAGAGCTCGAAGGACAATGGAGGAAACGAACCCGTCACCACATTGTACTGAAGACCCAAATGATATATTAATGAAGACCCAAATGTTATCAGATCAAAAGTAAAGACAGCAGTAGATATTTTTAGTAAAACTAAATCAGCAAGCATGGATAACATAAAACATAGAAATGGTTGAAGCCCTAGACGATTTTGATATAGATAAAATCACGAATCAATTTAACTGCATACACCACATGACCTGTAAACGCCAGTCTTGTCGACTTTGCAAAAAACCTAGTGCAACGGAATGTTCAGACTTTAGAACACTCATCCTGCTCAGCTTTATGGTGTAGGTCAGGGATTCTCAACCTTTTTTTGCTCATAGCCCCCTTCAGAGTCTCATTTACCTCTGTGGCCCCCCCCCCCCCCCTCATAGTCGCTGTTAGCTGGAAAAACCCTACTTTACCATCTTACTGTGGCCCCCCGAAGAAATATGGCTTGACCCACGTTGAGAACCACTGGTGTATGTGACCAGTTCCATTCCTCGCTGTCTGTGTTGACTTTTCTGAAGTATAAGCCAGCGTCCTTCGTGGCACACACTACGATTTTCTTCACCTTAAAGGCTATGCCCTAATTTCCTTACTTTGATCGTAAGAATATCTGGGATCTCATAGACTTCCAAGATGACTAATTGAAACTTCTTGAAAGAAGCTAATGAATGTAGAAATGTTTTGCAAACAATCTGCAAGAAATAAATATACCACATGTTGGATTAGAATGTTGAACGAAGAGTAATTCATTTTTCTTGCTTCCCTTTGGATATGTTTAGTATTGAAATTATTTGGACATATTCTTGTCTGTTACCTCGTGAAGACGAGCATATAACGCGCACGAGATACCACCAACTTCTTTTCCTTAATCCGAGGAATTTAGTTGCGGACTCTGCTACCAAGAGAGCCTGGGATTTGGCAGCCAGAGAGCGGAGTGCGTTCCAGACAACTATTTGAGAGGCAGGTGTCGTGGTTCTCACCTGCATATTTTTGTAATATAGATGATCTTGTAGAGTTGGAGTTGCTTTCCTTTAAATTGTTGTTGCAATTAGATGATGTGTAAGTGCATTGAGATGGGAGAGGGGGTTGGGAAAACTAAAAGCCCAGGGCCGGAATAGAAAAGAAATAGTACAGATTCAGTAAATAACAAACTTAAATGGGTGTACTGTAGGCACTCGTGGGTCATAAAACAAAGGAGAAAACTAGGCAACAGAAAAATACAAGAAGTGATAGGCTTACCGGGGAATCAAACCCAGGACCGTCCGAACGGCGCTGTCGCATCGCTACGGGTGTGAATCGTGACTAGTCACATTGCCAGCTCAGTACCACAACAAGTAATGCTTCGTTGTCACGACCACTCCTGGCAGCTATGGAGTATAGGACATGGGAAACGACCCAGACTAATTATAGATGCAGTCACGTCTTAAACTCAGCATTGTTGAGTACTCACCAGTTTAGGCCAGATAACACAGGGCATGCAGGCTAATTATGAATATAACAGTCATAGTATGGTATTAGTTATGGGAGTTTAAAGGCTGTCACCACTAGATACGTGATGTGAGCCTATCTTTGATATTAAATTAACATTTATTGTGTTGACACTGGGTTGTAGAAGAGATTCGACTTTTCATCGACTGCACGTAGTTATGAGACAACCTGGTGACATGTGTCTGGAGACAAAGTCTCGTATAAATGCCGCGATTAACGATAATCCCAAGAACAGCGTGGATGGAAGGTGGAGGCGTGGAATTTACAATCAAGATAGTCCGTGCTGCGGCTTTGGGGGTTTAATTTGTCAGGTCTCACCTGTACAGGTGATTACCAACAATCTGTTGATCTGCGATGTAAATCCCTACTTCGGGGGAGGAACTCGCGAAACGAAATTGTTATCGCAGTTAGTTCTGCGGACAGTCTTTATCATACTAGGGGGTAGTAACTAAACATTCTGTGGTCGAAACCGTGGCTGGTTCAACACATAGAACTATTTTCTGCTGCATGTTTGGAAGAAAAGATGGCAGGGTTGATATTCCGAAAAGGTGGTTTTTGCATTTCTTCTTTCAGTTGGCTCATTCATACGTCCAGCGTCGGTCTTGTCAGGAGCGCGCCGTTTCTAAACCGATCATTTGCCGTCTCCATTGTGTGTGCATTGTTGAGTGGCATTTTAATATTAGTTGTGGTACTGTAGGTTATACTGGATTCTTGTGTTAATGTATGTTTCTACATATATCATAAGGAAGATTGTCTGGTAATTCTATCTACAGTTTTTCTCAATGTGTCATATCCAACTGCAGCGTCTACTTCTCATTCCTTGTTCCAACTGGCGCTTGTCAATAGATCAGCTCTTAATCATATTAACACGTCTCTGACTTCATGCCTGGGGAAGTTGTTGACATGTTCTTTCTTTGTCCGCTCAGAGAGTCCAAGGAGGTCGAATAAGGTAGTTAACTGTAATTATTATTATGCATAGGTTGCATGTCACACTAATTCTTGTAAGAGGTAAAAAGGTAAAGGAACCCGTTACACGCCCATTGAATCATATTGGGAATATGGTGTTAGGCCCATATTATCTTGACCGTCGGCACACGAGGGGTGATGTGGTCGGCATCACGCCGGCCGCCTTAACCTTCCCAGAGTAGCTCTGGTACCCATTTGGGGCTGGGTCGACCCAGGAGCCGTTTGTGGCCTAAAAATTTTCCGCCTCATCTGGGGATCGAACCATAGACCACTGCGCTAGGAAGCCAGTGCACTAACCACTATGCTACCGCGGCTCCTTACTAATTCTTGTGCATGTTTCTATTGCTGTCTTTGGTCGTCCCGTCTTCACGCGGGTGTGTGACGTCACATCATGTTTACGGGGGGAACCTCTTATATTCATTGTTGTGGAGTCGGCCACAAAATGTTCCGACTCATGAAATTTTAGAAGTCCGACTCTGACTACAGTTCTTTACAGGTCACATGATATACAATTCGGTTTTGTTTTTTTTAACCGACACCGACTGCACTAAAAAAACGACGGACTCCACAGCCCTGGTTAGAAATGTCACGGAACTGATCAGAATACTTATCAAATGGGAGGTAACTCTGAAAAAAAATTACTTATTATTTAAACGTGAGGGTTCGTTGAGGAGAGACGTGCGTACTAATCCCAACTCAGTCTGATCTGATTAAGTGCCATCTTCTCATCGGAGCTTGGTTGCAGTGAATCTTCAACGTGTTTTGTCTCCTGCCTTGATGTTACACTCTGATTGGCTCTTTCCTGCCAATTTCTTGATGTTATATTCCCATTTTTAGCTGTCTTGTTTGCCTTTAACTGTTACCTCCATTATGGTTTTCAGCAAGTTTTAATGTGAGCGGAATATTTTATCTGTCTGATCTTATTCTTCATTATTTCTCTTTTCATTTATAGATCTTTGACATCTTTATTTTTGTTTTCTTCTCTTTCCATGAGATGCGCCCCATTTTTTTTAATATAACCTAATGCAAGGGCTTCAGTTCTTTCTTCGACCTGCTTGTTCAATGTCCATGAATCTACGCCATACACTAATAAAGAGTATATATAACGCTTGATAACTCGAATTTTTACTTTGTGACTTATTTGTTTGGATGTTAATTTCTTTCTTATGCTGTTAAATTTAGCTATACTGAACTGGTCTATAGGGTCAACAGTGGTGTAGTAGCATTGTTTGCTGGCGCAAGGTTATCACGCGCAGACGTGAAGCGAATGAACTATTCTCTGACATTCGGGCAGGCCATGCAGAAGAACTCAGTATTGTCCACGACTTTTCAGGCCACCGGCTGTTCTGCCGAGTTCTTTAATATCTTGAGACCTTTCAACCGGGTTATTCGTTCTACTTCTAGCCCGCACATTGAATATGCCTCTATTCAAAAAGTGTCTCCTGCGTCTTGTATCGTTCACCCCTGGGCTGTGCAGGTTTTTTTTAAACGCATTAAAGTCCTTGTCATGTGCTGAGGTTGGCTAGGGGAAAAGTGTGTTATTATTTGTTGCCAAAAAAGTTTTGACGAAATATAGTTTTCTGTTTGTGAAATGTTATATGTTTGATAGCATAATTTGTTTGTGGTTTAACATTCTTCTGTTCTCATGGGAGGATGAAGCTGCCGATCGCACTAAGTGGCGATGCTATTTACGGCGCCACCTCAGATTGGGCGAAGACAGGCTCACACAACAAGCAGAGGAGGGGAGAAAACTTCGAAAGGAGCACCAGGAAAATAAGCAGCTGAGGGCTGTCACCTCAGGGGCGCATTTCCATAGTCAGTGATGACTGAAGGGGCTATTATTATTATTATTATTCTGTTCTAGAATTCTCCATTCCTCCGCCGCCTTTTTTTTCCTTCTCATTCGAGTTCTCTCTGCCTCTCGAAAGAGTGAGAAAGACAGGAGGATAATTCTCAACTGTGAATTGTGCTTGAGCAAAACCGCCTTCGAATTCTAACCACGATGGGGGGGCAAAGAAACAAAGTTGGGGAACAGCCAAGTTTGAAAGTTTGTAGAAAGGGTTAGATAAAAGTTCAAGGTAGTCCTGCAGTAGACTGCCGTAGAGAAGTGTTAGAGACCTCACTTATATACTAGGTATCAGCTTCATGAGGTGGGTGACCTGTTCCAATCCTCTCTGACCTTTGCCTGACCTAACTCGGGAGCAGAGTCAGGTAGGCCTCTCCTTTTTTTTACAGTTGGGTAGGCGGGAGAGTCAGAGCGTGTCTCACACCTCAGTGTGTCGGAGCTAATCCTCATCGACAAAGGATTACCGCTGGAAGAATGGTGGTGAGGCATTTTCCTGATGTTTTTCTCAAAGAGGTGTTTCTGTCACACCTGCTGTCGATTCTCTCCCGTTCAGAGATTCGCGGTCTCTGTTTATGCCGCGTTTGGTGTTCCCTCGCTACCGAGTTTGCAACAATATACGGAAGCACCCGAGACTCTTTATTTCGATACTTTAATGTAGAGCCGAGTTCGGATTAGCTAAGCGGTTAGAGCGTTTGCCTCGCGCGGCAAAGTTACTTGGAATTGATACTTGGTAGCGTCACTCTCCATTCCACTCAGCTGAGAATGGGCACCTGATTATACTCTTGAGTTAGGGAAAGCAAAGGCGGAGAGGAAAGAACCTGGTCATCACACCTCATAAAAAGCTGGGCCTAGTATGGTGACGTCTCTAACGCTTCACTCCCCTACAGCAGTATCTGTTATGGGACTACCTGTATTAATATAGACTTATCATAAGTCAACTCTCTTGTCACGTTAAGGCATTGTTTCTCAAACTGATTTGACCGCCACCCCTAAATAGTTTTTCACTCAGTCCAGCCACTCATTGAGTTGGTACATAATAATAATAATGAGAGATGGAAAGTGTACTTTTATTCAGGAAAATGTAACAGAAAATGTTATATTGAAGATATTAAATGAACTATTATTTTTTTTTTTTAAATCGTTTAGACCAGTGGTTCTCAGCGTGCGCCATGTCATATTTCTATGGGGCAACAAAAGATGGTAAAGTTCCTTTTTCCAGCTAACAGCGACTAAGGGGGGGGGGGGGGGGGTCACAGCGGTAAATGAGGCTCAGAAGGGGTGCCATAAGCAAAATAAAGGGTAAGAACCCCTAGTTCAGCACTTCTCACTATTTGCTCTGCTTTTTTTTCGTGCTTGTGTCCCCGACGAAGGTATTATGGTCTTAACGTTGGCCATTTCTGGTCCTTGTCTTTTAAGACTTACCACCTTTTTTCAGTCAACGCCCTTTAGCTCCCCAAGCTGCATAGGCTTTGAGCAAACAGATGCTAAGTCCTCTCTCCGATGCCATCAACTCAAGGTCTTCCCATATCTTTTCACTGTTATCTCCAGTTATCTTCTCCATGTTTTATTCGGTCAACATCTACTTCTGTTTCCCTGGGGGTTCCATAACAATGACTGTCCAGTAATGCAATCAACACGTTTCCTTTTCATTACTGCAGAAAAACAAGACAAAAGTAGGTAGTTATCTGCTTTAAATGTAGGGGTAAAGATGGCCAAATGGCAGATGCTGTAGAGTTAGAGATTTCACTATACAGGGTCTAAGCTTTGTGAGGTGCAATGACCGATTCTGTTTCTCTCTGTCTTTGACTTCCCTAATTCAAGAGCAGCGTCAGGTTCCCATAAGCACTGGGTAGACTGGAGAGTCGCGCTTCCGGGATTCGAACCCGATAACGTTGTCTCGAGAAGCAAGAGCTCTAACCACTATGTATGTTTTGTTTGTCTTTTGTTCCTTCCCTTATTACTTTTCATTCGAGCTTGGGGTTTAAAAAAAGATTGGGGGGGGGGGGGATGCCCACGTTTCGCCTCCGAATCATGCTTACTGATTGGGAATGATCTGATTAAACAGCCGTGTGTGTTTTATCTCCATTCTTGTGAAATAACCATTGAACGGTTTCAAAGGCGTCACCCATTTGTGTAGCGTGCCATTTCTCAGGGCAAAGGCCACCAACGATGCTGCAAGCGTGTCTTGCCCAGTGCAACACTCTGAAATGCCTTCAAATGTTATCTGTTAGATTTCATGTCTGCCTCGAGGTCTGCTGTTGTGATGTTAATGGTCATCATGGGTTAGAGTTTGTTAGGACGATATCATGCCTGTAATCCAAAACAGTTGCGGGGAATACCGTGCAATTACGGGAGTACATAGATACAGTTAGCACGCCACGTTAACATAGAGGGTTATGGGCTCTTTACGTTCAAAGCAAGCGAGTTTTATTTTTGTTAACCGAATTTAGAAGGAATATATTTTATAATGTGTACTGTATATATACACTTGGTGCATTCTTCCTGCATCAGGAGTACGACAGGGACGCCCCATCAACCACTTTATTTTTGACAGTCAAAGACTGGGTGATGCACCAGACAACAGAGGACAGTCCAAGGAGACTAAGATGGACAACGTTTTCTACACTGAAAGATCTGGAATATGCAGATGGCATTGCAATGCTCGCACATTCACATCAACACATTCAAGAAAAAACAGATAGACTGAATAAGTAAAGCTAGCAGGTAGGTCTGATCATCAGATGACAGAGGTCGTTATACTCAGTGGGCATTCCTGAGCCCATAACAATAAGGAACCAGAAGCTGGAACAGACAGACACATTTACATACCTAGGATACACAGTAACACCAGATGGCGGAACAAGCAAAGATATTGTCACGGAATTGCATCCCCTGCTTTGCAGTAGTTGTCCAGCAGTGGCCAAAACTCAAGAGTATGGGCCTTCAAAGGTGTCTATCTTTGCACAAGATTACTCTTGGCAGAGTTGTAGATAGAAGGATAATGATGCTTCTATCTCAAGGGACTTTTCATAAGATATTTCCGAAGTCAAGAACAAGGCTGCATTGGCAGGGCAATTGTTAACTTATATCGGCCCGCCGCCTTTTATGAAGAATTAAGCAATTATTAGTGTTGCTCGTTCAAGCCCCCACCATGGGTGGGGGGGGGGGGGGGGGGGGTCAGTGGAATTCTTATTATGGGGGGGTTAGTTCTGTTTAGAGTGGATTTAGGGGGGGGGGGGGGGGGGACAAAACATGGGGTACATTCAAAATGATTAAATCGACGTTGGGGGGGGGGGGGGTATATTTACAAATAACAGGGGGGGGGGGGGGGGGGGGGGGGGGGGGGGGGGGGGGGGTTTTAGGGGGGGTTGGGGGGGGGGGGTTTTAACAAGGTTTTGGGGGGGGTGGAATAATTATTTATTTAAAAAAAAAGTTTATCATCACTGTTGTGATGGAATAGAAGTGTGTAAAGGAGGTCACTTGGCAGCTTTTAGGGGTTACTTAGCTGTCAGTGTTGGTTCTGCTCCTTCTGATGGGTTGGTTCTTGGTAGACTGATCACGCTCGTCGATGGTCAAGGTTGTAGGGCGCAGCACGTTCCCAGAAGTGTCAGGGAGTATCTATGAAGTTGGCCCCTCGTCTTAAAGCTCAGGCCACTTTTCCCTTCTGGTTCCTGTGGTGCGTTTTGATGTTAAAGAGAAGTAGTCAGTATGTGTCTACAGAGTGAGGTCAGCTATGCAAGTCCCTGAGTCTAATAGTTGATGCTGTTTTGGGGGGGGTACCTGGGTGTTGGGTGGGGTGGGTTGGTGGTACTAGTGCGATTTTAGGGTACGGGGGGGGTGGTGTTTGCGATGGTTTGGGTATCTAGTGGCGATTTATTTATATGGGTTTGGGGGGGTAATGGGGGGGGTAGTGATAATTGCATTAAACAAATACAATTTTAACTCACTAAAAATCGAATAAAACAAGACTGGGTTTAAAGTTATGATATATATGTATATACAATTTTAATTTCCTGTCCCTCAAATTTTTTAGGACAGGAATGTTTAAAACTTAAAAGTGAAAATATGGGTTTATACCAAATTAAATACACAAGAAGGACATCTGTCCAATATATCTTAATATGTTAATGTTTCTAAACGTTTATTCCCTAAGGAAAATACTGTTCTATAAAGAGTCAATATTGGGAAAAAACTTTTTCGCATCATCACAAATGTTGTGGGGGAAAAAGTGTGTAAAGGAGGTCATATGGGGGCTTTTTCGCATGGGGGGGGGGCTGAATAGTGGGGGATTAAACACATTTGAAGTTTGGTATTTATCAGCCTGGTCAAGGTTTTGGCTTATCTTAAAAGTGTCTTGTAGACACTGGATGACTTGCTCGAGAAAAACTGGCACACTGCTTCACTACAGTGTATACTGGAGACTGCTAAATACTCTTAGGTGTCTACAGATATTAGAAATGCAACCGGTAGGTAATGCCTCAAATTTTCTGCAGGGTACCTGACTTCTGACCAACTTGATACTGGGTGATGGGTAACCCGAAACAAGAGGAACAGGGCTCCTAAGTCTCTAGGGTTTAATTATCTCCACCACTACCAATTTTAACTCACAAACAGGTATTGTGATCAGATAAAAGACTGGGGTCGAAATTAGCTAAAACAAGGTATGGGTTTTCATCAGTTATGATATACAGCTAGTATATACAATTTTAGCTTTCCTGTCTTTCAACTTTACTGTAGGACAGGAATTTTTCATTAAACAGTGGGTATCTGGGTTTTTCCAAATTAAATGACACAAGCGGACATCATCTATATCTTCAGCTGGAATTTACATGTTTCTTTTTCTCCATTTATTCCCTAAGGAAAATACTGTTCTGCCAGTGTCTTTCTGGTTTTCGCATCAGTCACAAAATAATGTTTCTGAATGGGTGGAGATTATTCACATTTGTTTAAGTTTTATTTTGCAAGATTTGGCTTATCTTAAAATTCTTGTTAGACATCCTGGATGACTTGCTAGTAAACTGCGCAATCTTCCTACAAAGGGATATGTGTAATATCTTAGGTGACGATGTATGGCGCCTATCCGGGGTTGGCCTCAAATTCTAATAATGTTCAAAAAAAGGTTATTCATCTTACCCCGAAACATGAAACAAATCACACAAATTTGTTAGTTAATTAACAGGCCATACAATTTAACATCATTTAGAAGCTGGTATGTTCAGACGCAAAGAGCTAACCAATTTGGTCATTAATTGCTCTGCTTCTTCTTCTTCTTTCGTTCGCTTGAAATATATTGTCTATATCTGCAATGTTGTTTCTTGTATAAACTTCACTGTCTTTTGTAGTTCATACAGGGGTCCATATAGTTTTGCTTCCAGTGTTGTTTCTCTGGGCCAGTGGGTTTGCCTCAATATATCATATTCGGGGCAATCTTGCAGTACGTGCTCCGCTGTCTGGGGTGCCTGTCCACATGTACACATGGCTGAATTGCCAATCTTGAATTTTGTATACATGTGGCTGCGGAGGCGGTTGTGTCCTGTTCTGAGGCGCAGAATGACTATTTGTTCTGATCTGTTCATAGCTTGGTAGTCATCCTGCGTTGATGTTGGTGGCTTTCTGATAGATTTGATCATCTTTTTCTTCTGATGGTACGTTACTGGTACATCCGGTTGTTCGTCTGCAGCACCTTCTTTAGCCAGTCCGTCTGCTCTCTCGTTTCCTGGTATTCCACAATGAGACGGTATCCACTGCATGGCGACCCTGCGCTGGTTGCACAGTTCAGAAAGTAGGGCCTGTATAACTGGCAGTTTTCTGGACTGAAGTGCTTGGAGTGCTGATCTTGCATCTGTCAGGAATACTACAGGCTGTGGGCCGAGATTGGTGTTCAGTAGTTTCTCAGTTGCCACCTTGATTGCCTGGACTTCTGCATCATAGTTGTTACAGAATTTCCCCGTTGGTACTCTGACCGTATCCCTAGTGTTGTTTGGGTATTCTATGTACACTCCTGCTCCTCCATTCTTTACTGCATTCTGTGCTGACCCATCCGTGTATACTCGGACCCAGAGGTCCTGTGGGTATTTATCATCCAGGAAACTGAGAGTGACTGTCCTACGTTGCACGCTGTTCTGTTCATCCCTGTCGAATATTCCTTTCACTTTTGTGTGGATGTGTACTGGTAGTCCATGCTCCTCTCTCCAAGGGGTTTGTTCTGGCACAGACTTTAGAGGGCTGTTAACTTCAGGCAGGTCTGAGGTTTGTCTACGAAATCGTTTGGCCTGGTGGATAAAGCTGCTTCTTTTCAGTCGCCCCATTGCTAGGTTTTGGAATCTGTCCTTCATTGGATGGCTCGGCATACAGAGGAACTTTTCTGCCTGTGTTAGCACTTTCGTGTCTCTGCGTTCTCTCAGTGCTTGTATCCTCCCCATTTTCTCCATCTCCACTATAGGCGTTGATTTCATTGCCCCCGTGATGACCCTAAGCGCCTGGTTTTGCACCTTATCTAGCTCTTGTAATGTGGTGTTTGATGCTGGACACCACGCAGCTGACCCATATTCCAGGTGTGGTCGTATGCCCTGCTGGTAAACTTTACTAAGTATTTTCCCGCTGGCTCCCCATGTGGTTCCACTTAGTTTTCTCAGGATGGCTAGCTTCCTCCTGGCCTTTGTTGCTGCCTTGTTGATGTGCTGCTTCCATGTCAGCCTATCATCGAATGTAACTCCGAGATAGGTGGGTTGTTTATCTTCTCTCAGGAGCTCTTTGTTTATCTTGATGACACCAGCTTTTTGTTTGGGAGAGAGGGTGAAGAGCGTAGTGCTGCACTTGTCTGTGTTGATGCTGACACACCATCTATTTGCCCATGAGGTTAAGGCATCTATAGCTCTTTGTAGCAGTTTGGTGGCCACTGTTGCATGCTCATCTGTGCACCATATTACCAGGTCATCAGCGTACATTGCCACTTTCATTCCATGTGGTAGTTCAGCAACCAGGTCATTGATGTAGACTAGGAAAAGTGTGGGGGACAGAACCCCTCCCTGAGGGACGCCATGACGCAGTAGAATTTTCTTACTCTTGAGGCCATCTAGTTGTACTCGGGCTCTTCTGTTATGCAAGTATGCTTTCACCCATTTGTACATCTTACCATTCACTCTACAATTTCTCAGTTTCTTCAGAAGCCCTTCTTTCCAAACCTTGTCAAATGCTTTTCTTAGATCTATCCATGCTGCTAGTACCAGTTTCTTATCTTGGAACGCATCCTCAATCTCTTGGGAAAGGTAAGTTGCCTGATCTTCGGTGGAATAACACTGCCTAAAGCCCGCCTGCTGTGGTACAAGAAGGTTTTCACTTTCAAGGTACCACTGTAGCCTGAGGTTGATGATACGTTCCATTGTTTTGCAGAGGCAGCTTGTAAGGCTGATTGGTCTGTAGCTGGAGGCAGTGGAACTGTCTTTTCCTGGTTTTAGGAGTGGTATCATGATTGCTTCCCTCCAGGTCTGTGGAACTCTGCCTGAGTTCCAACAGATATTGAAGATCTGCAGCAGCTTTGTTTTTGCTGCGGTTCCCAAGTTCTTAATCATTTCATTGGACACTCCATCAACTCCTGGCGACTTTCTCATTTTCAATTTGGATATTGCAAGCTCCAGTTCTCTGAATGTGATTGGTGCCTCCATAACTTCAGGTATGGTTCCATCTCGTCCTGCGTGTTGTTTCTCACGAGTCTCCTGTTGCTTCTCTGGGCTAACTTCGATGTTGTTGTCTTTAGCAAAGGAGTCTGCAAAGTGATCAGCTGCCTGTTTTCCCATGAGGATGTTTCCATCTTTGTACAGAGCAATCCTTGAGTTTCTCTCTGTACCTTCATCGTTAAGTTGCTTTACCAGCTTCCACAGTTTCCTCGTATCTCTTTCAAAGTTCAAGGACTCTGTTTTCTCCTTCCAGCTTCTTCGCCTGGCCTGCAACTTGGCCCTTTGAAATTTGGCCTTAGCTTGCTGGTAGTTATTGTGGTGTTCTTGGCATGGACTGGTCTCTGCCTGCTTTCGAGATGTTTCCACGTCGTTGTGCAGCTGCTCTAGTTCACTATTCCAATATGGTTTGTAGTGCTTACGAGCCCCTCTAGGTATTGTTTCACGAGCAGCCTGTAATATGCATCTGCTGAATTCATCAACTAGCTTATTGATGTCTTTGTCTACAGTCAGATCTCTAGCCAGTATACTAGTACGGTGCTGGTACATTGTCCAGTCTGCCTTCTTGTAGTTCCACCTAGAGAGAGTGCTGCTCTCCTTGACAAGTTCATTTTCCACAATTAGGAAGACTGGCCGGTGGTCGCTGCCTCCAAGTTGTTTCCCTACAACGCGTGTGGTGTTCCACTCCAAGCTGGGTGAGTGGAATGCCAGGTCTGGTGTAGAGGTGGTGTGCCATGATCTCGAGTAGAAGGTTGGTGGGTCGATTGGCTGGTTAATCAGGATAAGCCCATTGTCATCCTGCCAGTTTTCAAGCTCCTCACCTCTCCTGTCCATGTGATCATAGCCCCAGCTCTGTGAGTGGCTGTTGAAGTCTCCGCATACAATCAGTCTTTCTTTTGCTGGGATTGTATCTAGTGCCAGTGGGCGGTCGCTCGGACAGTAGTAGTTGAGCAGGTGGAATTCTGAACTTTCTGTCCTGAGATGAAGCATCTGGTATTCCGCCCCCTCCATATATGTTTCAAGCTGACATGCACTGATGTTATTCCTCACGAGTGTCAGTATTCCACCTTTTCGCCTGTCTATTCGGTCAGATCGGTAGCACTGGTAGCCTCTGATTTTGAAGGCTATGTCTTTGTTGAGGTGGGTTTCTTGCAAGCAACATACATTTACTTGCTCTTCATTCAAGATATTTTCGAGCTCTAATTTTTTGCTGTAGCCGTCTTTTTTACTATTGACGCCTTCAGCATTCCAGTGCATTATTTTAAATGGTCTTTTCTTTGCTTGGCCAGTAGCTCTATTCTCATGCCTCCTGGCTCCCCGGGGCAATTGAGAAGGACCCCCAGTAGTAGGGGTTGGGCCCTTCCGAGGCAGAGGGCCCGGCACTGCGCCTGCCTGGGTGTCCGTCACAGGGCGAGTGCCATAACGTTTTGCAGATATAGGCATACTTCCCATAGCGCTAATGCGTGGCATCCTGATTGCTGTGGTGCGCCTCTTGGCTGGTTGCCTCCGTCTTCAGCACCTTGACTTGCTAGGGCAGACTGTGGTCTTGCTCGAGTCTAGGAGGGCCTGGCCAGTCTTGGTTTTTCAGCCGCTGATGGCTGTACTTGAGCCCCATCTCCACGTCAAGGAGCTGGCCTTGATGGGGATTGCTCTGCTTTGAACCTTGCTTGTAGGAAATCTTTGTCAAGTGGCACCCTGCATAGCAGAAGCGTTAGTTTTATTCCATCTATGTTTAGACTAACATTAGCCAATCAATTTAAACTACGCCGATTTTACTTGCTTCCAAACAACGTGTCTAGAAAAATGTGCCATCCCAAATTTTTAAAAAAAAAAAGAGCGGTTACCAATGCGTCTGTCGGTCTGTAGTCAATTTTTATTTTATGCAATAACTCAGTCACGTTTGAAGCGATTTAAAAGATGAAAAGTGATTATTAATCAGGCTAGTGTCCTTTATCTAGCCAGTATGTTTTCATCTACGTCTTTTTCTAAGTTTGCATCTTTGTACTTTTCTCTTTATTTATTCTGAATAAAATACTTTTACTCTAAGTCTAGATACGTTTTTATAGGAAATGGTATAGTATTGAATAAACAACATTATCGTTTTTAATTCCATTCTGTCCTTTCCTTTTTATTCATCCTTCTATAGAATGAAATACATTATCTAACGTTTTTGTCTTTCTTTAGCCCCTTTCGCTCCCCTGCACTCATTTGGTTCGTTAGTTTCAGTTTGAAAATACCCAAGTGGGTTTAGACTTTTTCCATGCTAACCCCCCTCTTCTCTCTATCTCCCGTCTTTTTTGAAAACGAAACACGTGTTGGCCGACTGCCAAAACGGTTTTATGTTATATTTAAAATTTAGTACTGAGTAACGAAAAAGCCTGTGATAAAAGGGGTGGGTACCATCGCGTGGCGTTAATAGTTTCAAAACGCAAGCAGCTCTCTGGTGTTTTTTTAAAATGCGACGTTCTTGAAAAGAAAAAAAAAATATAACTACTGTAGTTTATTACTCAATTATTTATCAAATGTAGTTATTTTTAGACAACAACCTTCGCCAAACTTATAGGACGGATGGGTAGTAGGGAAGGAGATCCCCTTTCCACTATAATAGAAAAATATTCAAATATTGCGTCCAATTCTTGGTAGTAGTGTGACCTTTTGCCCTTAACGATTTTTTTCAAATATATTAGCGGGTTAAAAAGTTGTTAAAACTACTTTCTTAGATTTTGAATCAAGGAATTTATTGAGAGGGAGGGGTAATACGGACTGACTTTACCACAGTTCCAGAGATAGTACCCTCAACTGGTACCACCAACTAGTATGGTAAAAGAATAGAAACAAAATGCTCTCCAGGGTATTGCGTTTCCCGACACATGCTTATGTGTTTTCCTATTCCTATTCCACCATCCCATCTACCTCAGAATTTACACTCGATGAGAATTAAGCTTAATCCCTCGAGATAAAACTTTCTTTACATTTAAATTGAATAGCTTTATATTTACTTTACATTCAAATGAAAAAGGTTAATAGTATAGATAGAATATGTTTACATTAACATCTACACTGATGGAAAAGTGTTCACAATATAGATTGAATGTGTTTTCATTTACATCTATACTGATTGAAAAGCTTTGAAACTCATAAATTTTAAAGTGAATATGTTTACACAGACATTTACGCTGGTTTGAAAATGTAGATATTAAAATTAGAATGTACATCATTTCTTTCATCTTTCCCTCCCTGCTCCATATGGAACTTGGGACTACCTATGCTTTTAGTTCTTAGTAAGAAACTAGCAATAAAGCAGTCACCATCCCTTGCAGTGGTGGTTCATGAAATCATCATTCTATATGATGATGTTGCCAGCATCAAATGACTTGAACATCCACTAGCACTTTTCACATATTAATATTCACATGGCAATATAAACATACGTATCACATGTTAGTAATGAAAAATATAAAATGTAAAAAGTACAGCTTATGCCAGTCTTGGCTCATACAGACTGTTTGCTCACAGAAGTAGGTTTAAGGCACTGGCAGATGCCTTTTTTCACGTGTTCTTGGGGGTCGTTATTTTAACCATTAATTCCCACTATGACTCCGTGTTTCATTTTCCTCAGATTCCCGTTCCTTATTAAAATGGTTTTCCTGGGCTCTTTAAGTCCTTCAAGATGTTCCACAAAGTCCGTTATGATAAATGGAATTCCGAATTCTAACTTCTGGCAGTCTGGTTTCGTCTTGGCAAGCGATCCTCACAATGTCTTGACACTGAAACGTGTCAGGTTATATTGCCTGTCTTCCCCCGCATTTGTTTTGTTACGATGCTAAGAAAGCTCCAATCGTTTCAAACATGCGTGTTTAGTGGGATTATTTCAAAATTATTTCCGCCTGAAATAATATGCGTGATGCAAAAGGTCACGTCTCCCATATGTGGAATGAAAACATCCGATCCTCTGTCGGCAATGTTTACAAATAACATATTATTACTTTAATCTAAAGTAATGTCTTTGTAACAAGGTGTGCCGGAAACGATGATGTCATGCATGTCTGTCCAAAGTGTGTCGCACAGACGAGTAATCTCGTTAACTGTCGCTTGAGCACACAAAATCCGTCTCTTCACCACCTTGGCAAAGAACGCACCCTGGCCTTATCAGCGATTAAACAAATGCGCTGGGTGATTTTAGTGTTAATCTGTAGTCTGATGTCGGCCACACCAGAGATTAACCAACATGGTTGTCGATTAATTATTATCTCAGCCGTTCCTTGCAAAGCAGGGATGGACGAGTAACAAACAGACATGACGACATATCAGTGAGAGGAGTATTTACACTGTTTGAAAAAAAAAACAAAATATTTGCTACATAGCAGAGAAAGAAAAAAGGTGCTGATCACTGAAAAGCACGCAATTAGTCAGTACAACGAATACAACTGATTACTGCCGGAATGAAGCAGAGATCGACCCAACTAATGTCACAAATATCAACAACAGAATGAATAGAGCGAGAACAGCGTTTGCTAGTCTAAATAAATATTAGACAAACATAAAGGTATGTTTTCAGGTCTAAACAACATTTGAAAGTCCTCAATACATCACAAACACCAAATTAAGATTATGTGAGAGCTGTGCTTCTTTGTGGTGCGGAATGCTGGAAAGTAGCAGAGAAGGAAATATTGAAATTGTCCTCTTTCCACACAATCTGCCTAAGGAAAATTCTCCGAATCTTTTGGCCGAATACCATCACCTATCAAAAGCTACTTACTCGGAGCAGCCAAGAGGACATGCACACCATCATAGCTGGCAGACGCTGGAGTTGGGTTGGTCACGTCCTCAGAAGAGACCCTGATGCCATCACAAGAACAGCTATGCTATAGACCCCTGAAGGAAAGCGAAAGAGAGGCCGACCAACAACAACTTGGGCGGAGAACTGTGAGGGCCGAGATGCAAAGAATGAACCAGAGCTGGGGCACTGCACGAAGGATAGCCGTCGACCGAGCAGAGTGGAAGCAGTTTGTTGCTACCCTACAAGACGCCAACAGGCGTTATGGCCACTGACTGCTTTAACAGTCGGCGGCTAAGGATCAAAGAAGAAGCAGATGCTTCCTGCAGGGGTGGCTCCATACTGCGCAAGAAGTTCAAAGGAAAATGATGATGTGTAAAGGAGGATCCGATTGGCAGAGTGTTTAGAGCGTTGGCCTCTCTCAGCAAATTTACCGGATTCCGGGTTTGAAACCTTGTAGAGTCATGCTCCAGTCTACTCAGCAGTCGGTCGTGACTGCTGTCTTTTGAGTTAGGGAAGGCTTACGCAACATAGAAGGAAACCTGTACTGTCACCCCACCTCATAAAGGCTGAGACCTTGTATCGTGCAGTCTCTAACACTTCAATCACCTGCTAGAAATGTTTTTCTTTTTCACTGTATAGCGGGACGCTGCCGTAAAGTCTTGAATGTTTAATACATTTTGCAGTAGTTAAAAATTATTTTTTTATTAATAAACCTGAAGTCTGACGTTTTTGCTAAGTTTTATTGAATATTGAATGCACGAGTACGTCGTCTTGGGAGATCGCCATAATAGCACCAATTTTCAAAAAGGGTGACAATCGACAGTGTGGAAACCATAGAGGCATGTCCCTTCTCGGTGTCCCTGGGGAAATCTGCTCTAGAGTCCTGGAGCGGAGACTCCGACGCCTGGCTGGGCCACAGTTGGATGGGGTCCGGTGCGGATTCCGAGCAAACCGAAGTACTCAGGACCTAATCTTCACACTCAGACAGCTGAGTGAAAAGGCCCTTGAGTATAAGAGTGGGATCCGTCTTTGTTTCATAGATCTGGAGAAGGCGTTTGACAGGGTCCCTTGGAGCAGGCTTTGGGACTGTTTGGCAGGGAGGAATGTTCCAGCACCTCTGGTTCATGCTATACAGAGCTTCTACAGGTCTTGCAGAAATTATGTGAGGACAGCAAACCATGGGTCAGAGGAGTTCAGGACCACCACTGGTGTGGGACAAGGTGATATCTTATCACCTTGCCTCTTCATGCTCCTTGTGGACGATGTCATCGGGGCATGTGGGGAGAGAACAAGAGGGTATTCAGTGGGGTACTGGAAGATGAGACAGGTCTGTATTTCAGAGCTGGCATTTGCTGATGATGTTGCCCTGATTGCTAAATCAGAGGCACATCTCCAATCCAACCTGCAAGTATGGAAGGAAGAGCTGGAGAAGAGAGGGATGGTCATAAGCAGCTCTAAAACAAAATCCATGGTGATATCACGAGAAGAAAGAAGACATCAGATTAAGCTGGGAGAACAGGTCCTGGAGCGGGTCGACCACTTTAAATACCTCGGAGCTATTATAGACCGAAAGGGAGGCATCAAAGAAGAGTTGGCCACTCGAAAAGCAGCAGCTGGGAGACTTTTTCAGGCCATAAATCGAGGATTCCTCAGCAAGAGAGAGGTTGGTAAGAAAACGAAGATGGCTGTATACCGCTCCACCTATGTCCCAGTCTTGACATATGGATGCGAGTCATGGGCAATGACTACAACCCATAAAAGCCAGATCCAAACCTCAGAAATGAGATATCTGAGGAAGGTGGTTGAAGTAACAAGAAGAGACATGGTACGCAACCAGACGATACGCCAAGGCCTAAAATGCCACCCCCTACAGACCCAAGTAGAACAGTCCCAACTAAGATGGTTTGGTCATGTCTGCAGAATGGGAGAAGATCGGCTACCACGACAAGCATGGGAAACAAAGAGCCAAGGATCCAGACCCCGAGGACGACCCAGAGTCCGCTGGGAGGACAACATTAGACAATCTTTGAAGGACCGAGGACTAGAATGGAACCAGGCCAGGAGGAAGACAGCCGATAGAATAGTCTGGCGCTCTCTCTTCCAAACTTCTACACCTCACGGTAGAAGGGGAACGACTAAGTAAGTAAGTAAGAGTACGTCGTCCTCAGCTACCCGGCGCCTTGAAGTCTTAATTTTGAACACACCTACAAAAATGGCGCATAAAAGAATACATCCTTTCAAATCTCACAATTGATTGTTCTTTATCGTGTGTTGATAGATTGTTGTCTCGATAGGTGCGGTCCGCGCTGTTCTTTCAGGTGAAAGGGGAAAACATGAGGAAAGCAGGAGGAGGGAGAGGGGGTACTTGCAATTGAGGCTGTCATATTAAGACTATCTTAAGTGTGCAAGGAAAAAAAATCAAACAGACTTGGCCTGGTAGGAATGGGAATGTTCCAGAGTCTCGCACACCCCGGTTCTGCTTGGTCGAAAACGCGCTACTGAAAAACACGAAAAGAGCGAAGCTGCCAATATCTGGTTTACTCGTTGACGTTCTGATGCGTTTTCCACGCGCATGCACGGTGAACGCGGTCAATGTGAAGGAACCTATGATCAAGATGAGCCAGCCCTGCGCCTGAGCGTAAGTGGCTGAGGGGAAGACGGTATTTGATAAGTTCTGTAACATGCGGAGAAGTAAGGAGGCGAAGAGTCGATCAGAAATGAATATCGCCACTTGGCTTTGGCCAGGTTGAACTATTTCATGTTGTACTTCTGAGTAAAAGGTAAAGATATTCTTGTAGCGCATACTGATGTAGGTTATGGAAGTAGAGTCTTCACATATACAAGGGTTTAGCTTTATGAGATGGAGTGACCGGTTCCCCTCCTCGCTGCCTTTGCCTTCCTTAACTCACGAACAGAGTCGGGTATCCATTAACAGCTAAGACGACTGAAGCATGACGGAACTTGATTTTGAACCCGAAAACTTTGCTTAGAGAAGAAAGAACTATAACCCCTCAGCCACTCGGCGCATGAGTTGTGAATACATGGGCGAAAGATAGTCCCATAGCAGATAGTGCCATTGGGGAGTGAAGTCTTAGAGACTTCACTATATGGCCCATAGCAGATACTGCCTTTGTGGAGGGAAGTGTTAAAGACTTCACTATACTACGAAGGGCGTTCAGAAAGTAATGCACCACATCGTTTTTCTCAGGAGCTGCTTATTCAAAAAGCATGAAATTTATACACAATATACATGGATATGTCATGTAAACATCGGTATTATTCAACATAATCCCCATCAACTTGTACGGCTTTATGCCAGCGCGAAACAAGTGCATGTATTCATAGCCCGTACCAGATTTTGTCTTGATCATGTAGCCATTTCTTCGCTGCATGAATCACTCCTTCATCATCTTCAAACCTTGTCCCACGGAGTGCATCTTTAAGTGGACCAAATAGATGAAAATCAGAGGGTGTCAAATCGGGACTATAGGGTGGATGGGGTAGTACAGTCCAACCCAATTTGGTGATTGCTTCCCGTGTTGCCAGACTTGTGTGAGGTCGCGCATTGTCGTGAAGGAGAAGCAGGTCTGCTGGATTCTTGTGCGGCCGAACTCTGCAAAAACATTGATTGAGTTTTTTCAATGTCTTAATGTAAGCTTGCGAATTGATTGTCTCTCCTCTTGACATAACGTTCACAAGAATCACACCTTCAATGTCCCAAAAGACAGTGATCATGACCTTTCCATCTGAAGGAATTGTCTTGAATTTCTTTCTTCGTGGTGATTGCGGATGATGCCACTCCTTTGACTGTCTTTTTGTCTCAGGTTCAAAATGATGTGCCAAGGTTTCGTCACCTGTAACGATCTTAGCCAAAAAGTTCTCTGCATCAGCATTGAAACGCTCCAACAATTCAGAAGAAATTGCTTTCCTTTGCAATCGGTGGTCATTTGTGAGACTTCGAGGAACCCATCTTGCGCAAACCTTAGAAAATCCGAGAGTTTTTATAACTGCATTTGCACTACAAATGCTGACTGACAGCTGTAAGGCCAATTGTTGAGTGTTGATTCGCCTATCAGTAAGAATAATGCCCTCTGCGCATTTCAACATTTCTGCGTTGGTGGCTGTGGCAGGACGTCCACAGCGCGGCCGATCAAGCAGCTCCGTATCTCCACTTCCTGATTCTTTGATTCTCTGAACCCAGCGACTGACTGTACTCCTGTCGACTGCAAAACTTCCATACGCATCACATAGACGCTTGTGAATGTTCACAACAGTTTCCTTCTCTGCAACGAGAAATTCTATCACAATTCGCTGCTTATAACGCAAGCTGCTAACACGCTCCGTTTCAACGGTTTAGGGCAGCCGTATTATTTGGCCGGTTGAGGTACAATTTGGTGCACACAATTGGCACATGCCATATTTGAAGTGTGCAACATTTCATGCTTCTATCTTCATTATTAGGTGAGAAAAACGATGTGGTGCATTACTTTCTGAACGCCCCTCGTATGTCCAGCTTCGAGAAGTGGGGTGACCAGTTCCCTTCCTCGATGCCTTTTCTTTCCCTTACTCTAGAGCAAAGTCAAGTACCCATTTACAGCGGGATGGACTGGAGCGTGTCGATACTGTGAATCTAACTCGGCACATTTGCCGCGAGATACCAGCGCTCGAACTACTATGTCAACCGAAAGCTCGGGCGAAAGAGAGCAAAGTGAAATATTCCAGAATTTGAATTGGTTACTTAAAGCTAAACATAAGTACATATCATCTTTCACTTTTTGCATGGGGCTGGCGAACGCACCATTTAAAACACATCGCTACAGAAACTTTTACTGCAAATGAACACCAGGGCTTTGGCGCAGGCTTCCTTCATGGGTGCTGCTGCAATAATCTTCCCATGCTCTACCAGGAGCGGAAAATGGAAAAAAAGATGCCGTCACTAAAATTCTCCATTCAGACAAAATCTCTGGCCTTCAGCTCTCGTCCGTGGAAGGTAGGTTATACAGTATGTGTATTCCATATTTTTAATACTTTTTCTTCTTTCTTCGTGCCGAAAAGGACGTTGGTTGCGTTGTGTCCGTTTACAGGAAAGCTGCGATATTTGCGCCTTTCGGCCGACACATCCGACTTCAGCACAGCATTTTTGGGACCGGGTTAGCCTTCCCTCTTTGATCCCTACTCACTCAGCCAGACTGCAGTCTGTTTCCAGGACCACCACTTGGAGGTGGAGTAGGGTCTTGGTCAGCTCTGGTTCGCTGACTCTGACGCACGCAGTCAAGCTATGGGTCGCTGACTGCATTCCTCACTTGTGACGCGTCTTAGGTCCTAGATTTTTAATACAGATTTGTATACAGCATGATCTGGTCACATTATGCAATGACAGCCGATAAGACTCGTGGCCTAGGACGATAGAGAGGTCTTTTGTTTTGACCTGTGTGGTAACCGGAGGTCAGTTGTGAGACAAAGAATGACTAGGACTCCTGCTCCCTGAGGCGTGTCGTACAAGGCGGCTAATATGATGTTGTGTTTTGAACCGACAACCTCCTGATTTAAAACAACTTGCTGCAGAAACCACGGCTGTAAGGAGCACGTGACTGCTGCATCCTCCATAAGGAACGAAAATGAAGAGGATGATGATGTCTTTTTTGAGAATTTGTTCCCCGCAGAGAGAGAGAGAGAGAGAGATAGAAAGAGAGATAGAGATAGAGAGAGATAGAGAGAGAGATAGAGAGAGAGATAGAGAGAGAGATAGAGAGAGATAGAGAGAGAGAGAGAGAGAGAGAGAGAGAGAGAGAGAGAGAGAGAGAGAGAGAGAGAGAGAGAGAGAAACCTGTTAACAAAAGAGGAAGAACTAGCAAGGAACAATATAGAAATGCATAGTGACAGCAAGTTAGACCTTACTACATGCGCTGAATCGGAAACATCCAATAAAAACTGTGCGATGCTTCACATCGTAATCTGTAGAAGAATATTGAACTAAAGAATATTGAACTAGTCCCTTCTCACCTGCTTGTTGAGGGAAAGGGGCGGGTGGGGCCAAAATAAAACCTTATCTACACCGGGGGTCCTGTCTTGACTGCTAATCCCAGCAATATCACGGAACCTCTCGCCGATAAAGCAGCGGGCGCCTGCCCCCTCACGGGATCACATTTCCCCGTCTGGAAAGCTGAGACTAAATGCTTGAGCCGGGCTTTGTTCCTTTGTTTGTCTCACAGGAGAGTTTTAAGGATATCCAAGCCGGCCCGTTTTAACAGGGCCCTGGGTGTTTGGGCGAGGGGAGAACTGTGTATCAAAATGTGAACGATTTTAGTTAACTACTATATTGCGTTCGGCATAGCTTGCGCTGCTGCAGAATATGATTCCCTCATCGTGCCCTGAATTGTGGCTTGCCTCTCTACCACGCGTTACTAGCGTGCGTTTGCATCGCGAGCTAAAGTCAACGCTTTTATTGTACTGAAAATTATATCTTTTTTTTTCTCCATTCCCACCCCACCTCACTTAGTTATAAATATAATCCACTTTTGCCTGATAACATGTGATTGTAACCACGGAAATTATAAGGTCTTTTATTAAAGGCTGTACCGTACCGGCTTTTATTGCAGGAACTGTAACAAAAGCAGAATTTTATAATATGGCAGACTTTTTGGCGGGAAAAGAGGAGTTTAAAAGGCATCGTCATCACGTGGCTTTTTTCTAACCTTCTTAAGGAATCATCAACATCATCATCTTTTTCACTTTTTTTTTTATCCTTAAGGGGCATGGAACTTCAGTAGTAGCTGGCTTTTGCTGAATTCCTGCACCATAGCATTTATTGTACTCTTATAACCGTGGTTTCTGTCGCAGTTCGTTTGTAAGGTTGCTAGCCCCATGCTTAATCTCTTATTAGTCGCCATGTACGACATGCATGAGGGAACAGTGACCATATTCTTTCGTTGTCTCCTCAGAGATCCCCAGTTTTACACGTGCCCTTTCTTTTTGTTTACAGAGTTTATCAAGTTGCGATGTTTGAATTTGCATTACTCATGATGGAGCAGGTGTGGAAAATTCGAAACAGCTATGCAGAACACATATCTGGCGGGCTTGCAGTTTTGACACTGGTTAATTGGTAATTTCCATTTCCACGTGGTAGCGGTGTCGCGCCGCTGCAGCGCAACGGTATATGATGTATCAAGACACACTTTGGGGACGCGCATAGTGGGTTCCGTATTTTAGTGTTTCCCGAACTTTCTTACTGCGACTAGTTTTTTTTTTTCTCTCACTCTAGTGACCGAGATCCATGGAGGTGGTAAGGCAGTCCCATTGGGCAAAGAGGTAGTAGAGACTTCACTACACTAGGTTTAGCTTCAAGAGGTGGGGACCAGTTTACTTCCTCGCGGCCTTTGGCTTCCATAACTTACAAGCAGGGTCAGGTACCCATTTACAGCCGGGTATACTGGATCGTAACGCCACAGTGTTTCGAACCCGGTACCTTTGCCGCGAGTGGCCAGCGCTATAGCCACTGTACCAATCGGACGTCCGGTGCATGTGTACCAATCGGACGTCCGGTGCATGTGTACCAATCGGACGTCCAGTGCATGTGTACCAATCGGACGTCCGGTGCATGTGCTACATGTTAATACTGAGACGTAAAACATAATGATATTAAGGATATTAGATTTAACAGAAAATGCACCCAAAAAATTTTTTTTATGAACTTCATGATTTATTGGAATTAAGGTGTTATTTGTAATATTTGCTTAGCCATGATGTGCCTATAAAACGTCATATTAGATGGCTTAAAGGTAACAACAAATATTCTTTTGTGAGAAAACAGTGAGGCCGTCCCGTGGCCCTACTTTAAGCCACGATCAGTGGTTTGGAGACCACAGCTGTTTTTAGTACAGGCTACAAATGGAGAACAACTCTGCAGGAGACACAGGACAAAATAATTGTAGAAGAATACACAGGCATCTGAAGATATCAATCTAATGATCAAACAATTGAGATTAAGTTGGATCTGTCACGTAATGCGCAGGAGAAGAGGCAGATGGCCAAAAATGTTCTGCTATAGTGGTATTTAAATTGTTACACTCGCCATTTTCCCGACGTCTGCTGGCCCTGACATGTAACATAAGCTAGCAAATATGATCCAGGGCGACTATATTTTCACCGTTTTTTTTAATTTTTGCCCTGAAGATTCAGGGGGCACTTTCCTAGTAGCAAGTCTTGACACAATTCATACGATGCGCGTGTTGACCCAAAGTCAATACGCCGCTGTTTACACAGTAAGAGGAAACCTATGGAATAGTAACTCTTATTCTGGGAGAGGTCTTCCGGCAGTATCTAGGCAAAACCTGAAGTCCTCACGAAGGGTGTAGCTTGTGTGTGCACGAATGATTTGAAAAAGAGAAACAAAAAAGCCAGAGAGAGAGAGAGAGAGAGAGAGAGAGATATTTTCTTTTCAAGCGGCCTGAAGCTCTCATTCAAGGCGATGTCTTAATTTTATTTTCAGCTCCTTTCATCTGTTATTTATGTATACATGTAGACATTTTTTTCGATTTCTTTTTGTTTTGAGTGTATGAAGCCCCCTGACTCTTCGTACAATTTATTTTGTTTTTCACGCATTTCTTCGAGTTATTTTGTTGTTTATCGTATTTTTGTTGTTTATTGTATTTGTTGTTGTTGTCGTTTTGCTTGTTTGTTTGCTGACGAAGACATTGTTGTCGTTCCAGTCTTATTTCACGGTCTTGCTGTCTTTTACTGCAGTGTTTATAAACTTAGTTTTAGGACTCTAGAACCCACTGAGAAAAGCCACAAGTTCCTCGATTTTGCTGGAGCTCGTTTGATGTAACTTGTAGACTCCCTGGGGTCCACGATCCACCGTTTGAGAAGCAGTGTCCTACCCTGTTCGTAGATTTCACAGGAGTTTGTGTAGGGTACAGTGATTGGACTGGAGACAGTATTTTAGTGGTAGCCTCGACGTTACAACTTTTTTTCTCTCTCTTTCGCTTTCGTACCACTTCGGTTTCGTCGACTTATTTACCATTCTTTATAACATGATAGTGGGCGGGGGAAAAATGGTGGGGATGTGACCCTCCCCCATGTACACCCATTTTAGTGATATTTTACGACATTACTTGGTAGGTGTTGCATCTTCTTTTGCGCACTACGACGTGTTCACTTGTGTGAATCCTTGTTGTGCTCAAACGGAGTTTCTATTGAACTCATTAAACAATGACGTCATGTAATTTATTCAAGCAGGTGCTTTTCTATCTCTTTCGCTTTCGTACCACTTCAGTTTCGTCGACTTATTTACCATTCTTTATAACAGGATAGTGGACGGGTGGAAAAAGGGAGGGGGCGCGGGGGGGGGGGAAGTGTGACCGGTCCCATGCACACCCTTTTTAGTGATATTTTAAGACATTACTTGGTAGGTTATCTTGTTAGTATACTTTGCTCCACTTTCGAGACCCCATAACTGACAAGAGGTGGACCGAACAACACAAGGAAAAGAGAGCTGGAGACAGAAATGAAAATCATGAGGTGGACATGGAAAGATTTTGTGCTGATGACAAGGGAAAGAAGGATTTGGCATGAGTTTGTTGAAGACCCATTTTCTTTGGAGAACCGAAGTAATGAATGAATGAAGTATAATTTTGTTTTTAATTCCTGATGCCCCTGTTAGTGATCATCTTCGTACACTTTCAGACGTCTACATGAATATTTTCAAATAAAGCAGTGGTCAGCATGAGACAGTTTGCATCTATGTTCCACATATGTTGGGCATCTTTGAAGCAGATGTTCAGCAGTATTTTATCAGTGCCACATTTACACTCATTGGTAGTTCCTGTCTGTAGCCTGTTGAATAGAATAGATGCTTACTACCAGCTCAACAGAAGAGAACAAGTGGTAATCTTCAGACTCCGCGCTGGCCACAACCATCTATTCAACAAGCTAAAGATAGGAATTACCGATCAGTGGCACTGTTAAAATGACCGCCGAACATCTGCTTCAAAGTTGCCCCTTATATGCGGTACAGAGAAAGCGCATATGGCCGACGCCAGTTCCTTTCGTGGAGAAGCTTTACGGGGATTCAAATAGCCTCAAACTGACTACTGTTTTCTTTGAGAACATTCAAGTGGACGTCTGAGAGTGTACGAAGAAGAAGAATAGAATAGATGATATCCCAATCTAGTGTGGCCCGTGCGGAGTCTGAAGATATCACTTGTTAATGATCTGATCATTTTGAAACTACGAATTTGTCACAGATATGACAAACTGTTCTCTTCTTTTGTCTTTTCAGAGACCTGAGTAACAATAATATCCACGCGATCAACGGCACGGTGTTCAAGGACCTCATCGGCTTGCAGACACTGTAAGTAACAAGCGTTGTTGGTGTGTGTTTATGTATTTTGTGTTGTCTAGACAGTGTCTCTGTTTGTATGTTATCCATACTGCTGGCATGTCAGTCTGTTTATTTTTGTTAGTTTAAATCTCTTGCGCTTATATGGACGTTAATAATAAAACCGAGTGTCGGAAATAGCAAACAGAAAGTGCAGTAAAAAGTGTCAGCCCGAACAACAAAAACAACAAGAAAAATAGCAACAATGGATATTTCCCTCACACAAGAGCTCTACGTAAATGTAGAATAATGATAAATGGGACAGCATTTAAGAACACGGCCATTTCAAATATTTGGGCACAATGATTAGAATCAGATGGACAATGCATCACTCAGATAAAGAACAGAATACGTCAAGGAAAAATAGCTTTCCATAAATTAAGGAACATCCGTCAATGTTTGTCACGGAACGCGAGAAATAGATTTATGAAGTGTTACATTAAGCCAACACTATTGTATGGAAGTGAGCCTGAACAACCAAAACAAGTAATGCAGAAATCACTGGAAGCAACAGCGATGTTGTTTCTCAGAAGAGAGTGTTAAGAAATCTCATGGACATCTGAGATAACTAGCCAGAAATGCTTGAGAAGACCGTTGAACAAAGAAAAAGTCTCTTAAATTACAATGCTCACGGAATCTACCTGCAGTGTTGTGCTTAAAAGTTGAAAGCAGGATTATACAAAGAAAAAGTGTCTTCCATTATTACATTCACAAAATCCACTTGCAGTATTATGCTTAAAAGTTTGACGCAATATTATGTATACTAGCATTATTACACGCCGCGCTGGTGTAGTGGATACCAAACTGCGCTGACGACCGGGTGACCCAGGATCAAACCCGGGCGAGGACATTTGAAGATTTTCGTCGGCCGGGATTTGTACTGAATTAACTCGAGCCCTGGCGAGAACATTTGAAGAAGTGATTTCGACCAGGGACTGGCGGCTCCTGAGCCGACCCAGCTCTAATGGGTACCTCCGAAATCGGCGAGTATTTTGCCTGAATGGCGAGGGACACCTGTCTGTGTACAAGAAAAAGGGGATACTCACGTAAATATCAGTCTCAGGTTAGACATACTAACCTGAGATTTCGCCTGAGAAATAGCGGGCGTACGCAAAAAAAAAAAAAAAAAAAAAAAATTACACTCACAAAATCCACCCGCAATATTATGTTCCAAAGTTACATGCAGTATTGTACAAAAAAATGTCTTCCATTGTAGGACTCGCACCGTGTCGTTCCTGGAGTTTTGTAATGAGATGAATAAAGAATAGAATTACTGCTCCATCAAGCATGTCGTATAAGGCGACTAATGTGAGGTTGTATATGGAGCTGGCAGTCACAACACTTACAACAAATGGCTACATAGCCCACCGCTGCAAGAGCACGTGCAGGCTTTGTACAGCCTTCTTGCAGGAGGGCCAACTTCAATGGTGGCTCAATGCTCCATTGCCAGCGAAAAGGAATATGACATTTGTTAATGTTAATCAGAATCGACGTCATTGCACTCCGGGCAAACCCATAGGTGCTCAGTCTCCCGCAGCAAATGTCGAAGGGTATGAATGCTAATTGTTACTGTTGCGCCCTGGTTGTATACACGTCGGATGCGTCCTCTCATACGTCCATCCCTGCTGGTCTTACGTTTGATGCCAAATTCCAGCAATCTTAGCCTTGATGATTCATCGATTGCAGTGTCATTCTCTAATAGACGAACATGAATCGCACTCAATATTTCTTCCTTATCCATGTCCAGTGGACCATTTATGGATGCTCTTGAAGCTAGTCTGTCAGCTCTTTCGTTGCCACGTACCCCGGCATGACCAGGACAGTAGATCCATATCAGTTCTTGAAGATTCTTTGGCATTTTTTAAACTCACAAATCCACCTGCAATGTTAAGCTTGAACGTTTCACGCGGGTGTTATATTAAGATCCTCCTTTCTCTCTCTCTCCCTCCCCCCCCCCCCCCCCCCCCCCCCCCCCCCCCCCCCTTCCGCCGGCCAGTGTTACACTCAAAATCCACCTGCCATGTTAATACACTAAAATTGATCGTTATGAATGTTAGTTTTACACAGTAAATTAGCCTTTCTCAACCTTTTTAAACACGGAGGAACCCTTGGAATAATTTCCAGGTGTTGGTGAACCCCTGCATAAAAATTATTATGTCTACAGCTCGTGGTACTTCAGCGTGATCAATACGTTGTAAATATAATAATCCAGTAACAATTGTCAGTGCTCTTTGAGTAGAGAATGATTTTTGTTCTGTGGATCTATTTATTTTGGCCATCTTATTAGCCGCGGTAGCATAGTGGTTAGTGCACTGGCTTCCTAGCTCAGTGGTCTATGGTTCGATCCCCAGATGAGGTGGGATTTTTTTAGGCCGCAAACGGCTCCTGGGTCGATCCAGCCCCAACTGGGTACCAGAGCAACTTCTGGGAAGGTTAAGGCGGCTGGCGTGATGCTGACCACATCACCCCTAGTGTGCCGATGGTCAAGAAAATATGGGCCTAACACCATATTCCCAATATGCCTCAACGGGCGTGTAACGGGATCCTTATTAGCCTACTATTTTTGTGTGGTTCCCCCTCCCTGTCGGCGTCTGTGGCCTAATGGATATGAACGCAGTTTCATAATCCAGATATACCAGGTTCGAAACCTGCTGCAGGCGGTGTGGTAGCAGATCGCATTGTGTGGATTTTTAACAATGGTATAAGCGCCGTACCGTTCAGAAAGCAATGGCAAACTACTGAATGAAAAAATTGCCTAGAAAAATCACAAACAGCCAATAAAAGCTGGGGTTGATTGGCACGTCCTGTAAAGGATAAGCAACTAACTTTTTTTTTTCCCCCTCCCTACAAAGGATATCAACTCTTATGTAAGTCAATAGTGTAGGTAAGAAGAAGCCTTATGACAAATTTCTTATCTGCAAGATGCTAATGACATTGGTATGAGCAAGAATGAATACGGTCCTATTGCGTGCTGTCATACGAGGCTGCTCGGCCACTGCCTACCACTGCGAGCGCTAATATCGCCCGGCGTAAAGTTAAAAAAAAAAGACGAGGATTATTTTTTTAAATTTCAGTCACGATCTTTCGCGGAACCCCTAGTGGCATCTCGCGGAAGCGTAGGGTTCCGTGGAATCCTGGTTGAGAAACCCTGCTGTAAATTGTTAATTAATTTTTTCCCCCCACTTCGACGCAGGCAGGCTGCTTGCATATTGACAGTTTATATATGTCATGTCACTAGGTTGTTTGCGAGATATCGTAAGTCGGTACTACTTCAGAGCTTCGGGAAGTGTCGGGTCTTCCCGTTATCGCACGAATCGGCTTTAACAACTAAGCGCTTAATTCAGATGTTTAATGAAGGCCCATAGTTCTGCTATCTCCCCAACAACTCTTGCTATCGTCCGACAGTGCCAAAGTGCATGAATTTGATGGATGCTGGCATTAGTGTCTTGTCGTACGGTTTGTTATCTTATCAGCGCCTTGAAGAGTGTGACAGAGATTGTTTTAGATTTTCTTTCTTTTTTTTTTCTTTTTTTAATTTGAAACTCTTTTTGGAGATAACGAGAAATATAACACGCAGACGCAGTTTTTTTTTTTTTTGGTATGTGTATGAGTGTATGTACATGATTAAAATGTTCGTTCTAACCGCTGCATTATTTTAATTTATTATACAGTAGGAACGTAGAACTATTCTTATAAGGAAAAAGCATTAGAAATATAACGGTAATGGTAGTCCCATAGTAGATGGTGTCGAAGGGGAGTGAAGTGTTAGAGATTTCATCATATTAAGTCATGCTTTATGAGGTGGGGGAAGCAGTTTGCTTCGTCGCTGCCTTTGCCTTAGCTAATGCAGGAACAGAGTCACGTGCCCGTTTGCGGTTTGGTAGACTGAGGCGTGACGCCACCAGGTTATGAACCTGGAATATATATGTAGATATTTTGTATCTGAGGAAATAAGAACTCCATCATCACTATCATCATCTCTGTATTGAGTATGGAGCCACCACTGCAGATAATTCCCTTGAGGAAACCGTTGCCAAGGCTTAAACTCGTTCTGTGATGGTTTCTATAGCAACGTGCTTTATATGATGGGGTTGGCAGTCTCACACTTAGCCTCATATTTGTTGCCACTTACGACATGCCTGATTGGAGCAGTGAGCCCGTTTCTTCTTTCATCTCCTCACAAACACCAGTTTAATAATTTAATGTTGTACTCGTATTAATACGTTCCGAGATATGTGATTTAAAACAAAACAATACCATTACAACTCTTTGAAATATTACAGTGTAAGAAACATTAATATACACATACTATTTTAACAAGAGAAGAAGAAATTTGTTTTACAAACAGGCAGAAGTGGCATGTCATAAAGAACAGCAGTCAGCAGAATACTTTTCAACGGGGATTCGTTCTCTGTTTCTTAATACGATTTGTGTAGCTAAGCCGACTTCTGTTACGTGGTCTTTTGTTGTCGTCAGAATCTGGTGCTTGAACCGGTGGTCACATTCCAAGGTTCACTCAGAAGACACGTGCAGAAGAGAGGGACCCGTCCACTAAAGGAAATTTCAACAGATAATGGCGATAGTATTTCCTTTTTGAGTAGTTAAGAGGCTGTCACTTAACTGTAGCTTCAGATAGATATAGCAAGCTATCATCCAGACCAGTGACGAATTGTACCCTCGGATTTGTCAAACGGTCTAGCGAGACCAGATAAGTCGAGTGTCTTGGAAAGAAAGGCTGCTACAAAAGCTAGATTTAATTTAGAACCACGGGTAGAGCGCGTTCCTTTCGCTTTACAATTACCACATTCCGGGATCGAAACTTGGTAGCGTCACGCTCCAGTCTGTCCAGCTGTAAATGGGTACCTGACTGTACTCTTGAGCTAGTGAAGGGAAGAAACAGGGACGTAGGAAACTGTCACTCCACCTAAAAAAACCTGGACATAGTATGGTGGAGTCTGTAACAGTTGACTCCCTTACGGTCGTATCTGGAATCGGACAACCTTTGCCATACTGACAAATCGAGTGAGTGAACTGCAGCAAGTTTTGGACTAGTGCCCAAACTTCTCCATAGATGCCTTGATCCTATAATTTTCTTTGCCCCAAACATTCTCCTGTGCCGGTGGTTCTCATAGTTTCTTATTTTTGGCCCTCTTCTTCTTCTTCTTCTGCGTTCAGTTTGAAGTCATGCTAAATCTGCAGGCCTCTCGCCAGGACGAAGTCCACAGTCTTTACCAGGTCGGCTTGGCAGCCCCATAGCTTCTGCTGGAGCTCAGCACCCCTTGGCCAGGTCGCACGTCGCTGTTCATCGTGGGTTGGACAGTTCTGGAGAATGTGTTCTGGGGTCTGGATTCCTGTTCCGCATGGGCATTCATTTGTGTGGGATATCTTGAGGCGATTGAGATGTCCTAGTAATCTGCAGTGGCCGGTCCTCAGGCGGAACATTGTGGGCTGTTGGTATCTGTTTAGATGGCTTGAGATTAATCGCCTTGTAGGACTTGCACGAGGAAGCAGTAGACATATTCTGTCATTGTCTCATAAGAGGCCCTCCCCGGAACTACACTAGGCCCTCCTTGGAACTACACTAGGCCCTCCCAGGAACTACACTAGGCCCTCCTTGGAACTACACTAGGCCCTCCTCGGAACTACACTAGGCCCTCCTCGGAACTACACTAGGCCCTCCTCGGAACTACACGGGGCCCTCCTCGGAACTACACGGGGCGTTTCGGGCAAGGTCTTTCCACATCTTCGTTATCCATGTCACACCTGTCCCCAACTCCTGTCTAGTCTGGTCTGCTTTTATTTTGGTGACCTTGCGGAGCCGCGGTAACGCAGTGGTTAGTGCACTGGCTTCCTAGCTCAGTGCTCCATGGTTCGATCCCCAGTTGAGGTGGGATTTTTTTAGACCGTAAACGGCTCCGGGGTCGACCCAGCCTCATAAATTGGGTACCAGAGCAACTCTGGGAAGGTTAAGGCGGCCGGCGTGATGGTGACCACATCACCCCTAGTGTGCCGATGGTCAAGAAAATATGGGCCTAACACCATATTCCCAATATGCCTCAATGGGCATGTAACGGGATCCGTTACCTACCCCTCCCCCTTTTACTTTGTTAATAACGAAGTGGTTCTTTCTTTGTGTGGTTCTAATTGTGTTTCACTGTATGTCGTTTGTGTGTGTGCACGTGCGTGCGTGCGTCTTGCTCTTGCCATTATTTATTTATTATTTCTGTGTGAGTACCGGTTATCTGTTTTCTTCTTTTAAACATTAATTCCCCCCACCCCCGGTTGAGTAATTCTCTCCTCTCTTCTTCTCCCCCAAACGCCCCGAACTGCACGGGGTAAAGATAAGTATAGACTGCACTTGTTTCAAATACTTTAAAACTGACGTGATTTTTATCAAGGTAGATCTATAGAGTTTCTTAAGAAGATTCCCACACCTCCTGAGCTGCCTGCCGCTGGTATAAATGATCGCCTCTGACTATAATCTGTTTGACAGAACAGGTGTTATTGTTGTATCCATCAGTCCAGTCTAGCTATTTCTCAGTATTTTTCTCATCTATACTGTTGGGCGGCTGTCATCTGAGCGACTATTTACCAACGTTAGACGTTGGGAAGGTCGTGACAGGAAGGTCGGTACTTCACAAATATTTAGACAGGCAGGGGACTTGAGAGAAACTTCAGTACATACACGTTCAAGGCGTTAACTAGGGCAGGGCGATAAGGGCTTTGCCGTCTTTTTGAGAGCGCAGATGTTAAAAATATTGATTAAAACAGATTTTAATTACAAAGTTGAAACGGTTATGTCTGTAATTTGTCCTAGATTCAAGACAGCCGCGGCGCTAAAGTATATAATTGCATTGTCTTGTCTTTGATCCATTATGACTGGGCGTTAGCTCTTTGTGATAAAATATATGATTACTAGTGTAAAAGCCCGTCACAAGACGGGAATTAAATTCAAAAACACCAATACCTAACGGCAGTTTTACTTATTCAAAAGTATTTTTAAAAAACCCACCGTGCATCACCACAGTACACGAACTACGTAGAAGCAGCGAGGATCACAATGTGTGTATATACAGGATCACATATTCTATAAATATTTTTATGCACACCGTCATTTGCGCACTTTTCTTGTGTAACTATTTCGGGAGAGTACATATAAGGGAAACAATAAATTAATGTCTAACTTTCAACCAAAGTTGCATCCCTTAGCGTTACTGACAGAAAAAGCTGGGATTTTATATATATATTGATGACTTTGCATATACTTGGGTATTTGTAACGCTCCCGTGTAGTTCACTGGGTCTTTAAAGGGACAAAGAATGAATAGGCCTTCTGCACCCGCAGCCATATCGACAAGGCGATTAACATAAAGTTATGCATGGTGCATGCAACCTCATCTTGTAAAACAGATTGCAACAGAGGCCACTGCTGCAGGAGCAGTGAATGCTTGGTGCAGGCTATCTGCAAGGGGACCGGCTGAAATAGTGCTTCATGCAAATAATGATGATGATTATCTATCTGTTTTTTCATTTTCGTTATAAGGTATCGTTAACATCAACACTTCTCTCCGTTGTGTTGCTTATTAAGTCATCGCTCACTATAGTGATCTAATGATGACACATTTTTGTGTTTTTCTTTACAGAAAACTGGATTCCAATAAACTGACTGAGATTCCACTGTTCCCAGGTCCGTTAGGCATTACAGAACTTACGCTGTGAGTATCACATGTTGTGTCTGTCCGTCTGTTGACTTCCGAGTTCCACACTGGCGATTTTGCACATTGATATATGAGCACAGGCTTATAGTTTACATTTTGTCAGTGTTTATCACTTCTTTTTCACTTTCCTTCGTTTTTTTTTCTTTTACTCTCTCTCTCTCTCTCTCTCTCTCTCTCTCTCTCTCTCTCTCTCTCTCTCTCTCTCTCTCTCTCTCACACACACTCTCTCTCTCAGTTGTTTATTCTTTGTGGGTTCTGTATTTTCACTTGTTTATTAAGTGTTACGTTTTCTTCCTGGTATCTGTTTATTCTTTCTTTTCTTTTTTTTTTTCATCTGTCTGTGCTACTCATCTTATCTTCTATTTTTGTCTATACCGGTCTATATTTCTTGTCATTGTCTCCTGTTTGTGACTTGCTGACAAAGGGTTAACCCCGAAACGTCTCGTGTTTTGACTATCGTTCTATTGTGACTTTATACCAGTTTTTGTTATTTTTATTAATTAATTAATTTATGTATTATCTGTTGTGTCTGCCTGTCTGTATCATAGTGGTCATATATATATATATATATATATATATATATATATATATATATATATATATATATATATATATATATATATATATATATTAATATGGGGAAAAAAGGTGCAAATCTAAATATATAAAGAGATGCCGAGAGGCAATGTGCTTCCCAAACTTAACAATAATCCCGTACCCCAACTGAGAGTTAGGTCTTACATTCGTACCCCTTCTCAGGCGAATATAATTTGGATGTAGTTTTAATAACTTTTTATTTTGTATCTACATTAGCGCACATATTATATATGTGCGCTAATGTAGATAAAAATAAAGTAGTATTAAAACGATACCCATTTAAGTTTTGGAAGCACACTGCCCTCTTGGCATCTCTTTATACATTTAGATTTGTTCCTTTTTTTTAACGCTCTCAACAATTTTTGCCATAACAATTTTTAACGTCAACTCTATGCCTTCCCTATTATTTTTACCCAGCACCATTCCAAAGCATTTGTACCGCTTTGTAAAGGTGCTATATATAATATATTAGTTCTGGGAGTAGATTAAAAAATTTGGAAAATTAACAGCGCCTATAAAGCATTTCTTAATCTTTATTATACGATTTTACACCCGACTTACAAAACAAGAAGACAGCACATCTTCAGTTCTGCAAAACTTGAACGCAGTCTTTTAGCCCGCGAAAACTAAAACTAATTTGCCAGGTGTGACATAAAACATGCTGGAATGTAATCTCATTATGAGAAGTGCTGGGAGAAGGTGATACGTTGCAAGCAAACCCCAGATTTCTAAGATATTTTCTGAATATTTTCTCATGTTTTTTTTTTTAAATTATTTTAATTTCTGGTCACGGTCAACATGCACGTTAAATCTGGCCTGGCCATCCTTCACTGAATCGAAAGCTGTAGACCAAGGTTTCTTAATCTGTGGCCCATGGTCCCCCTAGAATAGATTCTAGATGATCATCATACATTACCTAAAAGTTTTTATTCAGGACATTTTCATCGATTTTTGCATGGTTTTCAACCTTGGCTTGAGTCCATTGATTAAATCAAAAAATAATATAATTTAAAACAAAAAAAAAAGTATGGAGTTAGTTATATCAGAGCCCATTTTGCCATTTAGAAATAGGTAAACACTGTTATCTGAAGTATATTGAAGGTCAAGGACGATCAGGGGAGCTGCAGTAAGACGTTGGAGTACAGTAGATGGGTATTGAAAAAAACAAATAAAACGAAAAAAATAGGTGAAAATAGCCAACGTTGCGGCCACAAGGCAATCGTTAGGGAAAGGAAGTACTGCATAGTGTTGATAAAAACTAAGCGCTGAAAGGATTAATAACTTCTATCAGCTAGCATGAAGTAGAACTGAAAAGGACTGCTAGCTTGTGCGGCGTTGATAGAGACTAACTCCTGAAAAAGGATTAATAATAGTATCGATCTGCTAGCATAATGAAGCCCTGAAAAAAGACTCGCCCTGAAAAAGACGCTCTGAAAAGGACTACCAGCTACACCAACGCTTCCCGTGCCTTATCAGTTTTCAGCGAATCCAGTTAGTTGAGAGATTTTGATGAAAACATGGGATCCTTGACCTCATAATGTGTTGTTAAGCCAGCCATCACAGGGTGATTCTAACACTTTCTAACGAGTGTAATTTACTAAAGCCATCATTCCGCTGGTTTATTCTGGCATTGTGCAATTTATAGTCTCGTCACGCTATGCGTGTTGTTTTAGTGCAAGAGGCTTTTACTATAGCGAGGTTGTAAATTCAAGTGAAGGAACACCTTCATAGTAAAGATCCGTGAAGACAAAGCCGCTGTGCCTGCGTTAAAATGAAATAGTCCGTTAGTTTATAGCTGGGATAGGTAAAGTTGGGAGCCGCGGTAGCATAGTGGTTAGTGCACTGGCTTCCTAGCTCAGTGGTCTATGGTTCGATCCCCAGATGAGGTGGGATATTTGTAGGCCGCAAACGGCTCCTGGGTCGACCCAGCCCCAGCTGGGTACCAGAACTACTCTGGGAAGGTTAAGGCGGCCGGCGTGATGCTGACCACATCACCCCTAGTGTGCCGATGGTCAAGAAAATATGGGCCTAACACCATATTCCCCAATATGCCTCAATGGGCGTGTAACGGGATCCTTAGCTAAAGTTAGACATTGTTTAGATCTGCCAGTAACTAAAATTATAAACGCAACTAGACTTGAATGATTTGGTCTTGTGGAAATCTTTGAAAATAATAGATATGAAAATTAAGTACAAGGCAGAAAATGTTGGCCACAGAAGGTTGGCGACAGAGAAGATAACAATAAACGCAAGGACGGACTGCGAAAATGTAAGGAAATAATTATGTAATGACAAGGACCAAAAATACTCTTGAGTTATAGAAGGCATAGGCAGCGAGGAAGAGAACTGGTCATAAAGCTGGGCCTAGTATAATGAAGTCTCTAACACTTTACTCCCTTACGGCAGTATGTGCCACGGGACTACCTTTACCACGTGTATGTCCCATCCAACGCCAGCGCTTCTCCTCAGATGTAATATGGACAAGTCGACTAAAGAAGTATAATATACGGTTGTCAAATTTACGAACTTACCCACCTACGTGCAAATTAGGAAGAATGACGGTTGTAAATATCTTAACATAATCTACCGCAATCAATTTTAATTACGTTCACTGCTAACAACATTTGTTAACTCGTTACTTATCACGTACAGTATCAATCACGTAGACTATAAAACCTTATTGTACAGTTATAAACAAATTGATTTATGATATATGCAACCTGCTCCCCACCCCAATGCGGGATTAATGAACGTAGGTTGTCTTGAATAGAAGTACCATTCCCGCATTCCCCTGCAACAGTCGCTGCTTATGATCTGAGCAATACCGAGTGATTCCGAGTAGATCCGAACGTGCACGAAGTTGCAAGACCAGCACTTGGTACACAGCCAGAGTCACAAACAAGCATTGTATATTTTATTGAAAGCCCATGAAGATATTTCACTTTATAATGTAAGGAAATATTTATATACAGTGTCCGAAAATTATTCACTGGATTATGAAGTTCAGTAACCTGGATCAGATATAAGTGTTACGACTAAATGGAACTGCGTTTGTAACCTTCAGCCAAATAATTTTATTGGTCACATTAATTTAAATTCATAATGAAAAGTTCAGACTACAGTTTTTCAATGTCTCCTAGTGGGCACTCTTTTTAGCACATACTTTGTTCAGCTGATACTTCAGTTCCCGCCACATGTTTTGCAGTAGAGCACGTGCAATCAGTTTCGATGAATGTAACCAATTGGGTCGAAGATGCAAGTGAAGTATCATCTATCCGTAACACTCGTATCTGCTCGCGGTTATTGAACTTCATAAACTTTTGAATAATTTTCGGACACCCTGTATATAACCCCATAGGATATTCCCATCTTCCGTAACGGTCGCTGACTATAATGTGAGCAATTCCGAGTCGATCCCGAACGTAGACGAACTTGCAGGACAGCACTTGCTTCAAAACCAGATTCACAGACAAGCAGTGTATAAAGGATCCCGTTACACGGAAGGCATATTGGGAATATGGTGTTAGGCTCATATTTTCTTGACTATCTAGGGGTGATGTGGTCAGCATCATGCCGGCTGCCTTAACCTTCCCAGAGTTGCCCTGGTACATACTTATTGGTACCCAATTAATGAGGCTAGGTCGACCCCGGAACCTTTTGCGGTCTAAAAAATCCCGCCTCAACTGGGGATAGAACCATGGACCACCGAACTAGGAAGCCAGTGCACTATCCACTGCGCTACTGCAAGCAGTGTATATTATATACTGTTCAAAAAAAAAAAACGCATAGCTATCCGAGGGCGCGTTTTTTATGAGTTTGTAAGTCAAATTTGGTGCTAGGGTATATAAAAACCAGCCTCAAATGTTCTTTACAGTGTCAAATGCACGTGTTGACCTGAATTGCGTTCGTTTTTGTAATCGTTACAACACAGTGGTCAATAGTGTTTATGACGCAATTTTTGACCACAGCTCATGTTGCGCGCACGTGAAAGCAACAAAATTTGGGGTGAACACTATTCACTGACTACGCAACTGAAACCCTATAAAAGGATAACGCTACACACACAAAAATTCAGTTCATTTTCAAGCAGACATTTATGGCGTCTCTATCGATAAATTTAAGGAACATTGCTATTGGCCGACTGCATGCAGGCGAAAGTCAAAGTCAGGTTGCCAGGCATATCTAAACGTGCATCAGAGTACCATCAGTCGACTTTGGCACCGGTTCCAAGCCACTGGCTCAGTTGAAGACCGGCATCGCAGTGGACGACCCAGAGTGACAACAGCAGTGGAGGATCGCTTTATTCGGCGTCGTCACCTCAGAGACAGGTTTACAACAGCTTCCTCAACTGCCCAGTCATTGCCTGCAGGACGTCATATGTCTGATCAAACTGTCCGGAATAGACTGCATGACGCTGGACTTTGGGCACAACGACCTCACCGAGGACCTGTCCTTACGCGCCGCCATCGCCAAAATCGACTTCTTTGGGCCAACCAGCATCGTCCCTGGGCAGCTGACAATCAATGGAGACGTGTCTGGTTTAGTGACGAATCTTTCTTTTGTTGCAGCGTCATGATAGACGGCGTAGGGTCTACTGTAGGCGAAATGAACGTTTTGCCCAAAATTGCGTTGATGAAGCTCCGCCGCACGGTGGTGGAGGTGCATTGGTGTGGGGAATGATCAGTTACAACGGAAGGAGTCAATTGGTGCACATTGAAGGAGGCTTGAATGCGCAACGATACGTCAATGAAATTCTTCGACCCCATGTCCTTCCACTTTTGGCTGCCCAAAGGTCTGTGTTTCAACAGGACAACGCCAGACCCCATTGTGCACGGTTGACCACGCAGTTCTTGACTGCCAACAACATTCTCACCCTTCCCTGTCTTCAGACATGAGTCCGATTGAGCACCTGTGGGATGAGCTGCATAGACGTGTTTGTCGCCGAGACGTTGCTACAGCCAATCGTCATGATCTGTTCCAGGCGCTCCAGGAAGAGTGGGCAGCCATCCCACAGGCCCACATCAGACGTCTGATCGCATCCATGCTGTCGTGAAATATTCTAATCCACATATATAAATTATCAGGTAAATATAAAGCCTAACAAATAAATTCTAATAAAGAAAAGAGCAATGGTAAAATAACAGTGCTGTCACAAAGAATGTACTCGAAATCCCCCTTTGTTTTATGCTTCGTCTGCAAATTGTAACGTTTCCACGTTAAATATAAGCCACTGCATAAATACAAGCGTTTCCACAACACATTAAAACGGGTATTGCATTTCTAAGAAAAACATTGAGAGGCACACTGCGTAATGACCTAAATTAATCCTAACATTAATTATACTACGTTACCAAAACGAACGAACAGATGGACTAAAGGATAGAGAGAAGGGAGAGGCATAAAGCCGAACACGTGCAACACTAAACACGCGTCGCGCGATACACAATTGCTGCCATCACGCGTGTAAGGCCACATGCACTAACTTTATTTCAAATCGACAGTGATAAAATTCACTACCCTTCCCAGAGTTAGGTTTTAAAAAACCTGGAAAACGCTTATTAGAAAAGATGACATTAGATGGGTTTACGTTTGAAAAACATTACAGTACCCAGACAGCACATCTTCGAAACAGGAGGTAGAAGAAATTGCATATTTTGAACGCAGCCACTTGGCTCTTTTAAATTTGTATATTTGGGTTCCTTAGGGCTTGATGACAAAGAATATGTTAAGTGTTATGTAAATAGTCTAGGAATTAACAAGTTATAGCCAAAATAAAATGATGGTGCTGTCAGACAACACCCAAAATCAGAATCGCTCAGTGGTAGATTTTTTAAACCACCATTGTACGGGAAATGGGCCACAAGTTACATTTGAACTGATTGGCTGGAAGGATATGTAAGGCTAAACACGATTAGTCAGACTATAAATGCTATCCTTGGTTGTTAGGGGAGACGTAGGAAGGTAAAATTTTTTCAAACACTTGTCGAAACGTGGCTCCATTGGCCAGACTCGCTGATATAATCACTTAGGAGCGTTAGTTCGAGACCACTAGTTCAAATAAGCTTGATAAAGCAACAGTGCGTTGAAGCCAGCTCATATTTTTGCTAAATAAAAGCCTGGAACATAAGCAGATGGGAATTTGTGCCAGTATTTGTGCCAGAATTCATTGCTAGTCAACGTATCTGTGTTTATTTCCATGAATTGTGGTAAGCTTGAAACATTCAGTATCTTTTAATGAAAATTGAATGTGAATTGTTAATTTATGCCTGTATATATGTGTGTAGTTCAGTAGCAAACATGATGTAAAGCCTATAATGCTCCAGCCTGAACAGAAGGTGTCGGAGGAAAGTAAAACTGCATGGAATGGCCAAACAGTACACTGACACCTAGATTATTAACTAGAGAGAAATAATGCTGGAAGTGCAGAGGCGTAGTAACCATTAAGGAGGTTAATACTGGTATAAAGTATTTCAGATGAAGCTGACAGTTGGCCAAACGCTCTGAACTCAATGTTTGTGATGTATTGTGCTCAGTGTAGAAAGAGAGTATAAATTAGTTATGACGTAGAAGGTACATCCTTCTTGTTTTCAGGGACTGTGGTCTTAACGTTATTGAGCAGCACCTGGTCAGAGCTTTGCTGAATCCAGAGTCGGACAGCATACTCCTTGGTCCATTTAGCTATCAGTGAGGTGTCTCCAGAGCCCAGGGGAGAAATCGAGCAGAGGAGTCTTTTCCTGCCGCCATCACGCAAGATAAGCTGATGTGGCCAGCTGAGCTCAACATTATGTACCCCCATCTTAAAATAACATTGTAACATAAACTTAAGAGGGGAAGTAAATTGTTTTAATACCAGGAACTGAGAACATCTCCAATACTAGTTCCCATAGAAACAAACTATTGAAGTCATGATGACAAATACCAACAGAGCTTGAACAAAACAAAACCAGTATTACCTCATATTAACACTACACAACTGACACACATAGGATACCATTGATAATATATGTCACTACATGAATCATATTAATAAATTCTGTACATATACCGTGTAATTAAAATTGATTGTGATTCCTGGTTCCCTTTGTATTTGAATCAGGACACATATACATTCATGACAGCAATGAATACATATTGTTATTTGAAAAGTTATCAGTGACTCCTTTAAGATATCCTTTAGAGTGTTATATGTATGTGAGTGTCACAGTGTTGTCAAGTGTGGTGGAATAAATTAAATTGTTTATCTGTCTGTTGTTGTTATGACTTACACTTCATCATACACATACCCTAGACATACAACGTAGTCATCACACTATTCCAGAATAATTCTGACTGAGATATATATATATGTGGCAGCAAGTAAGGTTATCTATAATACACTACTCTTATTAGATATAGATACCTTCACAGCTGATCTCAGTCAGTACACTAAGTCCCCTATAAATATTTATAACATCCCACTTCACCACATATATTGGGGTCTCGCTCTTGGGATTTTGAATCTTTCCCTATTAAAAATAGTGGGGGTAATTCACTTCAGGGAATATAAGAATTAAAAGGTATCCTTGGGTGGAATTAAATAAGGTTGAGCTCACGGTGCCTGTGTTGTCCATTAGATATATGTTTAGAGATTGAATTGTTGGTTAGACATTGTATAAATTTACCTGATAGACAATGGCGGACCTGGCCAAATTTCGATCTGCTGCTGTTCAGACTGCAAAAGAGTTAGGATTAGATGGGCAAGTTATGGTTGCCTATGTCACTACGGAATGTGACAAATTTATTGAACGCGAAGAAAGAAGGTTTGAAGCCGAAAGAAAGTTAGAGGCTGAAAGGGAAATTAAGAAGTTACAATTTGAGGCTGAGACTAAGAGGTTGCAGATTGAGGCTGAGGCTAAGAAATTGGAAGCAGAAGAAAGAAGATTGACTGCAGAAAGGGAAGAGAAGAAATTAGCTGCAGAAAGGGAAGCCGAGGAAAGAAGATTGACTGCAGAAAGGGAAGAGAAGAAATTAGCTGCAGAAAGGGAAGCCGAGGAAAGAAGACAGGCTGCAGAAAGAGAAGAGAAGAAATTAGCTGCAGAAAGAGAAGATAAGAGATTACAAAGGGAACATGAGTTACGACTAAGGGAGTTTGAGTTTCAAGGCCATGCTCCTGAAAATGGTGCCAGTCCCTTTGCCTCTGATGCCACCGCTAGCCAGGGAGCCTCAACCTCAGCTATGAATTTTCATTTAGATCATTTTGTTGAGAAAGACGATGATATAGAGAGCTATCTAAATAGGTATGAACTATTAGCTACCACATATGGGTTAGAGAGAGAAAGGTGGAGCTTAAAGTTATCTCAAGGACTTCGTGGGGCAGCTTATGAAGTTTTTGCAAAAATGAGCAGAGGTGATCAGGAAAATTATGACATGCTAAAGCAGGCTCTTTTGTTAAGATATGAAAAGAATGCAGAATTTTATAGGAAAAAATTTAGGAATGCTAAACTACTGTCAGGTGAAACCTATCACCAGTTCTCTGCACGAATAGAGACATACTTGGAGAAATGGACTTCTCTGGGGAAAACCCAAGATCTTAAGGAAATGGTCCTTATAGAGCAATTAAGAGAGTCCATGGCTCCAGACCTGAGAAAGTTTCTCATGGAACAAGGTGCAGAGAGGCTGGGTGAGTTGCTAAATGTTGCTGAAAGGTATCAAGCAGCTCAAGCAGAGGTAACAGGTAATAAAAAGAAACAAGTGGATAACTTTAGGGCACCACAGAACTTTAATAAATTTGATCCTAGGGATCAAAACAAAGGTAAGCACCAGTTTGATAGGCCACGGTATGAAAATAAAAATAAATTCCCACAATTCGATGAAAGGAAATATGATGAAAGAAAATCTTTCAACCAAGGAAAAAGGTGGTGTAAGAATTGTCAGATGGACAATCATGACACTGACCGTTGCAGAAGGAAACCTGTGTATATGGCAACCCTTCAGGTCAGGTCGACCTCAAGACAGGAGGAGGATATTATGTTGAATACCACTCCAGATGAGATGAGGAAGGCACAGGCTGGGGACAAGACCCTCAAGCCTTGTTTCAGAAAATTGTCAACTTGTCATACAACTCCAGGCAAGGGAGATTTTTACATGAAAAACAAGTTGATGTATAGGAAGACTGGAGCTAGATCCAAAGGTCAGGGACAGCTGGTACTTCCTAAAAGATATAGAGCAGACTTAATAAGGAGCCTACATGTGAAACCAGATGGGGACCATGAGAAGATAGGTACCATCATTCAAAAGGTGGCTCACCATTATTATTGGCCCAAAGCAAGATGGGACATTGAGAATTTTGTAGAAAGGTGTAGCATAGCACATGAGGGAACACCCACAAGTGGGAATATTGATCAGGACCTGGACACGCCACGGGGCACAATTAGGCCTGATAATAAAAAGAAAAATAGATTTGATAAAGTGGACCAAATGGAATGGGAAGCCCCTTTTCACGGACAAGCTTCACTTAACTGTTTTACAATGGCCACTATGCGGAGAGTGCAAAAAGATGTCTTACCCCAGGATAAGCCGAAAATCCCTCAGTCGGACTTAAACAAACTGGAGGAAGAGGATGCAGAGAGGAAATCTCTCATCAAGAATTTTAAGTGGGGAGAAAGCCCCAAAAGAAAAATTGGTAGCGGTCGTTTTGTGAATGATAATTCTGGGAGGAAAAATCATCACTATAAAGCTTCGAGTGGAAGAGACCATACCGGTGCATGGACAAATAGGTCCACACAATTAAAGGTCCATATGTAGCTTTGTTAAGAAAGTGGACTGATGAAAAGGCAGAGGAAAACATTACATCTTCATACCAATATGTGAATGAGCTGACCACTCGTTTAAAAACTGGCTGGAAACTTGCAAATGAAAATTTGAAACAAGCCAGGAAGAAACATGCTGCCTATTATAACAGGAAGGCGAAAGACAGAAATTTGGCTGTGAGAGAGAAGGTACTGCTTCTTTTGCCGGGAGTCAGAATAAGTTACAAATTGGATGGCAGGGTCCATATACAGTTCTAGAGAAGGTGTCTAGAACAAATTATAAGATAGATAAGAAGGGGAAAGAAAAAATCTATCATGTGAATCTCCTGAAGAAATATTTGGAAAGAGAACATCAGGAAGAGACACACTTGTTGACCTTGTCCATCGCCATGGAGATTGTAGTGAAATTGACAGAGATACAACGGTAAAATACCTCCAAAGATAACATGTAAGGATAAAAACATAATGCGTAGGCTGCTGATAGTACATGATCGCCCAGACCGCGGGTCATCACCCTCCATAAAAATTGACTTGCTAGACAGGAGGGGAACGGCGGATAAAAGAAAAAAAATATGACTGGAAAGATTGCGTGAGACTAGAAAGGCTAAGGAGACGCAATTGGGGGGGAAACGGAGAAAAGTCACGTTTCCCCAAGTTGACATAAAGCAAGGAACTCGACAGAAGGGACCTTGGATATGTTACGCCACAGTCATTTATTGGTCGCTTTTGCGATACCAAGCCTTTGATTTGAATTCAGCGGCAGAACGCGGATGTTTGGAATATTACAAAAAATTAAAAAGTAACTTTTTCGTAATATTAATGTTAGGAATATAAAAATTAGCTGGCCGGATGGCCCATTCTGAGCAGTGAACTAATATGTTCTTAATTTTACAGACGGATAGATAATATTGAAGATAATGACAAAAGACAGTGTTGTTCACATCAACGACAGACTGTATGGAATAAAAAGTGTCGCTATTTGCACAAAAAAACACGACCTCGAGACGCAGGTGTTCAAATCTACTTAGTAGGGAAGCGAAGGGACATTGGTGGGAGCTGTGTCTAAATATAACTTTTAACGACAAAATTTTGGAGGGGAGAGAAAGGTTGGTTCAAAAATCAAGTACATTTTGAAAAAAAAACAAGTAGAGACGGACAGACTAACAGATAAACATCCATACTTGACTGAAGCATGACTGAAATGACTTTAGGGTAGGAAATTTGAATTTCAAATAAACCTAGGCAGTGATTGGCCACAGACAATCATTTTATCGGCGCTCAGACGCGCAAGTGGGGCCATTCCTCAATAGTTGTTCGATGATAGACACAGTATTTTAAAGTGTGGTGATTTCCAAATGAAAGAAAGTGAAATAAGTTCAGGGACGCCATACTATAGCCAGCAGCTCAGCTGAGTTTTGCTAGCATTTCTGTGTTCTTTATTCATAATCTGGTAAGATTGATATTATTTCTTTGTATATTTTGAATATTGTTTAATGTTCGAGTGATTTGATACTGCCATATCGAAATCTAGCCTTACAAACAAGTAGGGATTTGCTCTAGACCCCCCGCCCAAGTCAGGGTCTAGGGACCAACAATATACATAAACTCCAACAAGGGTTAGGAAAGACAGATCAAGTGTTGAGAATATGAAACATATTACCTATCCACTTTTAGGGAAGGAAACTAATAAATATTTTTCAGAATCTATAGTCTGGGAGGACCTATCTGATGTAAAACCACCATGGTAAATGTGCTGTTTGGTCAGAGAGATCTGACCTGTCTGTATGATGTGGTTGTTGTGTCCGTGTTGTGTCCAGACGTGGGTAGAGAATAGAATTTTGACACATAGCCAATACTTTGATTGCAGAGCTGTGAGTTTCAGCTGTCAACAAGGCGGTGTCCATTCAGTTGGTGATCTTACTCGAGTGTATCTGTGCAGTACGTTGTGACAGAGACCACTATTATTGCCCGCCAGCACGGAGAGGTGAGACCATCAGATTTCAGCACCAGAGCTACATATGCAAGATGAGTGAGCCTCTGGTCTGCTGGAAGTTCACCAACGCTTTTTAATTACTAATACCCCATAAAATTCCTGCAATTTACTGGACACTGTGTAGTCAATATAGACAGGTGTGATGAGGCCACCCCAACAGCACAAGCATTAACTATCATCCCAAGTAGATGACTACTAGAACATTTTAATAAAACTAACTAGTCTAGTACTTATATATGTACACTCTTGCATTTATTATGTAACATTACATGCATTTCTTTCATAAATTTTAAATCCTTTTTTTTAAAAAAAGTTCTGGTCAACATAAAACTTGATCCAGAACAAATAAATGTAATATAATTCTATCAAAAATTTTACACACGTGAGTTAGTTCAGTGTATTTTAACATTTGGTAATATTATTAGTCTGCTTAAATATCTGTGGGTGTATCTATAATTATCACACCACATTACATATCATTACCCTAGACATTTTACATAGATACATTCATTAGAAAGAAAAAAAAATAAGTGTGAGGTCGTAGTGGTAGCAAGAAAGGCCTTCTGTCAATTCACAACTACATTTTATCTCAGGAGCCTTCACAGCTGGCCTCATACATTACATTTAGTAATATCACCATCATACAATACCATCAAACCCACTACAGAGATGAAAAAGGAACCACTTTCATCGTTTGAATATCCATTACACCCCTGTGAGACAGCAGCACAGGTGAAAATCAGTACACATTTAACGAAAACTCAGAAAGAGAGAGTGCAACAGGTTCTAAATAATCATGCAGAGGTGTTAACAGACCGACCAGGGCATACAAACCTATTGGAATATGATATGAAACTGATAGACCCCACCCCTGTCTGTATGAAACCATATTCGATTCCGTTTGCTAAGGAGAAAGCTTTGAAGGAAGAGATAGACTATCTGTTGAAGGAAGGAATTATTTCGCACAGTGAATCTTCGTATAGTTCCGGTGTTGTACTCTTAAGGAAGCCCTCTGGAGAACATAGACTCTGTATAGATTACAGGAGACTGAATGCTATTACAGAAGGACAGGTGGATCCATTGCCGGATACAAATCAGCTGTTTGCCAGACTAAATAAAGCTAAATATTTCTCAAAAGTGGATCTGAGTAAAGGATACTATCAGATTCCAGTAAAGCCTGAGGTTAGACCATACCTAGCTTTTAGTACCGGTACCTCAGAAGGACACTATGAGTTTAATAGATTGCCATTTGGATTGAAGAATGCGCCTAGTGTCTTCTCTAGAATGATGAGAAAATTGTTGGATGTAAACATTTCGGAGGAACGTAATGAATCCCTGAGTTGCCTCTTTGATTGAGGATATTCCGAATGTTTCATACAGGATAATAAGAAGATTATGGGATCCACTACGAAAACTCTGCTATCACCAGGTATATGTTATCTCCTCATAACGTACATTTTGAGGGAAATATAATGTTCTCTGGACATGTCATTGCACAGACTCAGAGAAGAGAAATGGTGAATACGGGTTGCGAAGCAGCATTAAGACAAGCACTCACACTTGCGGCTGTTCAGTAACATAACCGAAATATATTATTGGTTGTAGAAGTCTGAGGCAGATTTCATGAGTAGTGCCTACTCTGAATGGACCCAACTACATAAAACCATGATAGCACCACAGCAGAGGAAAGTCAAGTTGACTTACATTTATCTATGTGTATATAGAATAAAGGACTGACATATAATGTCTGTTTTAAGAGGGGAGGTGTCGTGAAATATTCTAATCCACATATATAAATTAAAAGGTAAATATAAAGCCTAACAAATAAATTCTAATAAAGAAAAGAGCAATGGTAAAATAACAGTGCTGTCACAAAGAATGTACTCGAAATCCCCCTTTGTTTTATGCTTCGTCTGCAAATTGTAACGTTTCCACGTTAAATATAAACCACTGCATAAATACAAGCGTTTCCACAACACATTAAAACGGGTATTGCATTTCTAAGAAAAACATTGAGAGGCACACTGCGTAATGACCTAAATTAATCCTAACATTAATTATACTACGTTACCAAAACGAACGAACAGATGGACTAAAGGATAGAGAGAAGGGAGAGGCATAAAGCCGAACACGTGCAACACTAAACACGCGTCGCGCGATACACAATTGCTGCCATCACGCGTGTAAGGCCACATGCACTAACTTTATTTCAAATCGACAGTGATAAAATTCACTACCCTTCCCAGAGTTAGGTTTTAAAAAACCTGGAAAACGCTTATTAGAAAAGATGACATTAGATGGGTTTACGTTTGAAAACATTACAGTACCCAGACAGCACATCTTCGAAACAGGAGGTAGAAGAAATTGCATATTTTGAACGCAGCCACTTGGCTCTTTTAAATTTGTATATTTGGGTTCCTTAGGGCTTGATGACAAAGAATATGTTAAGTGTTATGCAAATAGTCTAGGAATTAACAAGTTATAGCCAAAATAAAATGATGGTGCTGTCAGACAACACCCAAAATCAGAATCGCTCAGTGGTAGATTTTTTAAACCACCATTGTACGGGAAATGGGCCACAAGTTACATTTGAACTGATTGGCTGGAAGGATATGTAAGGCTAAACACGATTAGTCGGACTATAAATGCTATCCTTGGTTGTTAGGGGAGACGTAGGAAGGTAAAATTTTTTCAAACACTTGTCGAAACGTGGCTCCATTGGCCAGACTCGCTGATATAATCACTTAGGAGCGTTAGTTCGAGACCACTAGTTCAAATAAGCTTGATAAAGCAACAGTGCGTTGAAGCCAGCTCATATTTTTGCTAAATAAAAGCCTGGAACATAAGCAGATGGGATTTTGTGCCAGTATTTGTGCCAGAATTCATTGCTAGTCAACGTATCTGTGTTTATTTCCATGAATTGTGGTAAGCTTGAAACATTCAGTATCTTTTAATGAAAATTGAATGTGAATTGTTAATTTATGCCTGTATATATGTGTAGTTCAGTAGCAAACATGATGTAAAGCCTATAATGCTCCAGCCTGAACAGAAGGTGTCGGAGGAAAGTAAAACTGCATGGAATGGCCAAACAGTACACTGACACCTAGATTATTAACTAGAGAGAAATAATGCTGGAAGTGCAGAGGCGTAGTAACCATTAAGGAGGTTAATACTGGTATAAAGTATTTCAGATGAAGCTGACAGTTGGCCAAACGCTCTGAACTCAATGTTTGTGATGTATTGTGCTCAGTGTAGAAAGAGAGTATAAATTAGTTATGACGTAGAAGGTACATCCTTCTTGTTTTCAGGGACTGTGGTCTTAACGTTATTGAGCAGCACCTGGTCAGAGCTTTGCTGAATCCAGAGTCGGACAGCATACTCCTTGGTCCATTTAGCTATCAGTGAGGTGTCTCCAGAGCCCAGGGGAGAAATCGAGCAGAGGAGTTTTTTCCTGCCGCCATCACGCAAGATAAGCTGATGTGGCCAGCTGAGCTCAACATTATGTACCCCCATCTTAAAATAACATTGTAACATAAACTTAAGAGGGGAAGTAAATTGTTTTAATACCAGGAACTGAGAACATCTCCAATACTAGTTCCCATAGAAACAAACTATTGAAGTCATGATGACAAATACCAACAGAGCTTGAACAAAACAAAACCAGTATTACCTCATATTAACACTACACAACTGACACACATAGGATACCATTGATAATATATGTCACTACATGAATCATATTAATAAATTCTGTACATATACCGTGTAATTAAAATTGATTGTGATTCCTGGTTCCCTTTGTATTTGAATCAGGACACATATACATTCATGACAGCAATGAATACATATTGTTATTTGAAAAGTTATCAGTGACTCCTTTAAGATATCCTTTAGAGTGTTATATGTATGTGAGTGTCACAGTGTTGTCAAGTGTGGTGGAATAAATTAAATTGTTTATCTGTCTGTTGTTGTTATGACTTACACTTCATCATACACATACCCTAGACATACAACGTAGTCATCACACTATTCCAGAATAATTCTGACTGAGATATATATATATGTGGCAGCAAGTAAGGTTATCTATAATACACTACTCTTATTAGATATAGATACCTTCACAGCTGATCTCAGTCAGTACACTAAGTCCCCTATAAATATTTATAACATCCCACTTCACCACACATGCCCAGGAGATGCCAATCGCTGATCGATGCAAGAGGAGGCCACACACCATACTAACGGGAAAGCCCGTACGCCAAAAACTCTCGCGACACAGATGCAAAACAACTGTCAATTGATTGGTTGAACCCTAAGGTATTCTTGTGTGCAATTTGAACAATTAACTCATTAAATTAAAAAAGTTATTGAATGTCAAAATTATGGCTATGTGTGTGCCTTCAGTAGCTATGCGTTTCTTTTTTTGAACAGTATACAATTAATCTATGAAGGCATTTTACTTTTTTGTGTAACAGTACGATAATATTACTTAACATGTGAGAATGGAGTATCTGATATAGAAACCAGAGGTAGCAGAATATAAACGACGATGTGTATTTTTTTTTAAAAATGTTTTATATAGAGGTGTGAATTTATTTGTTAGAGAGTGACTTGGATTCAGAGTCAGCTTGCAGTCTCGCAAAACAAGGGTGCTATATTGTAGTAGTAGACGGCTATTTTTCTTATAACTAAAGTTCTCAACACGATTTATGAGGTCGTCGTTCTTGCTGTTAATCAGGTGGGAGGAGTAATGACCAGAGTGTAAGCTTTATAAAGTCAATGACAGGCGTGGAGTTAAACCAAGATCTACATACTGTATGTAAAGTTATGTCCTGTTATGTGCCTTGATTTGTGTGTGTGTGTGTGTTTTTTTTATATTGTAAGTAAAAGTTGAAGTATTTTTATAGTAGGCGTGGGCTTAACAATTTCGTATATATTTTAGCTGAAGTGGCTTCATTGTTTGAACCGGTTGATTGGGCCATTAAGTGAAGTGCACCTACTACCTGTTCAAATGGTTTTATGTGGTGCTGCATTAAATTACCACAAACCTCTCACCATTCATTCCGCAATAAAATTATATAAATTAAGGTTGGATAGTTCAGAAGAGGAAGGATTGCTGTGTGGAATAAGTAGGTTATGTACACAGAAAACCCTGATACTTGGATCTCCTACTTCAGTGTTTCCCCAACCAAAGTGTGGTTCGCGTACTTTATGATGGGGCGGGGGAGAGGAGAAAACACAAAAGGGGTCAAAATGGTGCACGACTGAAATGTTTTATTTTACGTTATCGTATTTGTTTTAGCTGCAGAAAATAGTTCATATTAAAATGAAATGTATAGTAGGAGCCCCCTTCAGTTCATAACTGACTATGGAGAATGCGCCCCTAAGGTGATAGCTGTGAGCTTCTATTATTCCGGGAGCACTTTTCGACGTATTTTTTTCTTTGCTGCTTGTTGTGAAAGCTTCTTTTCGCCCAATCTGAGGTGGCGCCGTAGGAAACATCGTCACTTGGTGCGATCGGCAGCTTCATCCTCCCAGATTTGTTGGATTTATGTCCTCAGCTGCAATCGCCCGGCTGTTCTTTTGTCATCTGCCAGTTGTCCCTAGAAAATATCTTTGAGGATGGATGCGACCGTTATCCGTGCGGCGGACTTGGCCAAGCCAGCGTAGTCTGCGCTGTCTAAGCAGTGTGTACATGCTTTGAAGGCCAGAACGTGACAGCACCTCGACATTAAATTGTCACTTTGTCCTTCCACGAAATACCAAGGATGTGGCGTGGACACCGTAAAGGGAAGATATTGAGCCTTCTTTCTTGCTTAGCATAGGTTCTCAGTGTCTTGCTGCCATATAAATTAAAATATATGAGAATGGATTTACTAGTGTGCTTCGCATTTTAAAATGTTTATTTCTATATGTAGTATATACTTTATACCTTTTATTATACATATTAATAAGTAACTAGCGCATATACTACATATGCGCTAGTATAGATCAAATAGTATTATTGAAGCTACACTGTTTGAAGTATGCTTTTTAACCATAAACATATGTCCTTTGGTTATATACAGATGTGTTTATGTTTGTTTTAGTGAGTTCTCAGATCATATTTGACGTCAGATGTTTGTGTATGGTACTGAGTATCTTACTTCAAGTAGTCAGTTTGTCTTTGCAATTATTGTCGTTATCTGCTTTTTCAGCTGCTTTAGTGTCTATTTAACACCATCAGCTTTTCAGCATATGTATGGTGTTCTCCTTCTCCAGATATCATATGAGTGGAGGTACCATGCCATTATTGTATCCTTAGTTTTCAGTGTTCAGACATCGCTGTGCACCTTCCATTTTGGTTATATCGAGCTGGTCATTTTTTAAGATGGGTTTCATTCTCAAAGTGCCTTTCATTCTCTTTCCCAGGTCTCATAACCATGTTGTGACTATTCCAATGCCAGTGATGCTTCATATGCCAGAACTTCTCATCATGGACCTCAGTAACAACTACATACTGAGTATCACAAATGGAAGTTTCCCAGCAGGATCAAAACTGACTCATCTGTAAGTTTTTCCACAGTTTTAGTTAACTTTGTTGTCTTGCCCACTTCATTAAGATATGGCTTACTGTAGACTTTCATCAATGGGTGCTTGCATAGAATAATAGGATTGAAATAGCTCAACAAGATCACCAATGTGGAACTGATGACAAGAACCAGACAGGTGCCAGTGGAAGGAACGATGAGAAGAAGATGTTGGTAGTGGATAGGACACACATAGGGAAAACTTGTTGATAGCATAATGAGGCAGGTCCTTATTCTGGAATCCCCAAGACATGAGATGTAAGGGGAGACTGAACAACACACAGAGAAGAAAACTGGAAACAGGAATGAAAGGGAGGGAGAAGACATGGAAAGACCGTGACAAGAGGATTTGGCATAGATTTTTTTCCCCTAAGGTCTGCACTTCTTGGGGGACCTGAAGGGTATTGATGATAGTGAAATTATTGACTGTTTGAGCACAGTAAGATTTGGATCATTCATGACACACTTTATATTGAGAATAGACTCATGTGTAATGTAACAGAGTTGAAAGGATTATATAAAATCAGAAAGCCAGGAAAGGTAATGGGTTTTTAAGAGATGGCATGAATATGTCCTTGTCTTCTCCACACACATTCATCAAAATATGGTTAGAGAGTTCTATTCGTTCGTTACCATTCAGCTAATACCTTTGGCTTCCTTGGGTGCACCTAATAATGGTTACACATTTCCTTCATTTCTGTAAAGTCTGATGCTCTTCCTCCTTCTGCTCTCAGTTAACATCAGCTTCATCTTCTTCATCATTTCTTGTCATGACAAAACTCACGACCCATCTTATACTTTACCTGTTGTTGCCTTCCTCAAATGTGTCTTTCTTTAGTTTGGAGTCCTCATTCCTTTGGTTCTGCCTTGGTTGTTATTCCTCTGTGGACTCCACTTCATCGCTTGTCTTGACTGTTGTTTTCATCCTTAGTAAGTGACCTGTCCAACTCCATTTCCTTCATTTGACATCGGTGTTGATGGCACCAGCTTTAGCAGTCTTTTGATGGTACCAGCTATAGCAGTCCATTGATGGTACCAGCTATAGCAGTCCATTGATGGTACCAGCTTCAGCAGTCCATTGATGGTATCAGCTATAGCAGTCCATTGATGGTACCAGCTATGGCAGTCTATTGATGGTACCAGCTATAGCAGTCCATTGATGGTACCAGCTATAGCAGTCCATTGATGGTACCAGCTTCAGCAGTCCATTGATGGTACCAACTATAGCAGTCCATTGATGGTACCAGCTATAGCAGTCCATTGATGGTACCAGCTTCAGCAGTCCATTGATGGTACCAGCTATAGCAGTCCATTGATGGTACGAGCTATGGCAGTCCATTGATGGTACCAGCTATAGCAGTCCATTGATGGTACGAGCTATGGCAGTCCATTGATGGTACCAGCTATAGCAGTCCATTGATGGTACGAGCTATGGCAGTCCATTGATGGTACGAGCTATGGCAGTCCATTGATGGTACGAGCTATGGCAGTCCATTGATGGTACCAGCTATAGCAGTCCATTGATGGTACGAGCTATGGCAGTCCATTGATGGTACCAGCTATAGCAGTCCATTGATGGTACGAGCTATGGCAGTCCATTGATGGTACCAGCTATAGCAGTCCATTGATGGTACCAGCTATAGCAGTCCATTGATGGTACAAGCTATGGCAGTCCATTGATGGTACGAGCTATGGCAGTCCATTGATGGTACGAGCTATAGCAGTATGTTGATGGCACCAGCTATGGCAGTCCATTGATGGTACCAGCTATAGCAGTCCATTGATGGTACCAGCTATGGCAGTCCGTTGATGGTACCAGCTATAGCAGTATGTTGATGGTACCAGCTATAGCAGTATGTTGATGGTACCAGCTATGGCAGTCCATTGATGGTACCAGCTATAGCAGTATCTTGATGGTACCAGCTATGGCAGTCCATTGATGGTACCAGCTATAGCAGTCTCTTGATGGTACCAGCTATGGCAGTCCATTGATGGTACCAGCTATAGCAGTATGTTGATGGTACCAGCTATAGCAGTATGTTGATGGTACCAGCTATGGCAGTATGTTGATGGTACCAGCTATGGCAGTATGTTGATGGTACCAGCTATGGCAGTCTATTGATGGTACCAGCTATATCAGTATGTTGATGGTACCAGCTATGGGAGTCTATTGATGGTACCAGCTATAGCAGTATGTTGATGGTACCAGCTATAGCAGTATGTTGATGGTACCAGCTATAGCAGTATGTTGATGGTACCAGCTATGGCAGTCTATTGATGGTACCAGCCATGGCAGTCTATTGATGGTACCAGCTATAGCAATATGTTGAAGGTACCAGCTATAGCAGTATGTTGATGGTACCAGCTATGGCAGTCCATTGATGGTACAAGCTATGGCAGTCCATTGATGGTACCAGCTATGGCAGTCTATTGATGGCACCAGCTATAGCAGTATGTTGATGGTACCAGCTATAGCAGTATGTTGATGGTACCAGCTTCAGCAGTATGTTGATGGTACCAGCTTCAGCAGTATGTTGATGGTACCAGCTTCAGCAGTATGTTGATGGTACCAGCTTCAGCATTATGTTGATCATACCAGCTTTAGCATTATGTTGATCATACCAGCTTCAGCAGTATGTTGATGGCACCAGCTTCAGCATTATGTTGATCGTACCAGCTTCAGCAGTATGTTGATGGTACCAGCTTCAGCATTATGTTGATCATACCAGCTTCAGCATTATGTTGATCATACCAGCTTCAGCATTATGTTGATGGTACCAGCTTCAGCATTATGTTGACCATACCAGCTTCAGCAGTCCATTGATGGTACCAGCTATGGCAGTCTGTTGATGGTACCAGCTTCATTCAGCAGTATATTGATGGTACCAGCTTCAGCAATTTTGACAATACCATGTCATGGTTTTGGACAAAAAGTCCAACAGCAGCGAATCAGGAGCAAATCCGCAAAAGGAACCAAATACAACTGACTACTGCTGTCAAGAAAATTTATTAAGTTAAAGGAAGAATATTTGATGTCATGTCATTTAACTAAAACAGTTAATGGTCTTATTAAATTCTTTGTTTTCATTCTTTTCACAGAATTTTGAACAGCAATCAGATTTCAGTTATTGAACAGGGCAGCATGAGTAACTTGACTTTCTTAGAGACGCTGAAATTAAACAAAAACAAACTGACAGAGTTGCCACAATTAGTCTTCAACCACCTCAGCAGCTTAAAGACTTTGTGAGTATCAAGTCATTTTAGTGTGTGTGTCCAGAACTTAGTGTCATTAGGAAACTTTTGACTAAGTACTGTATGCAGTGTTTGTTATGTGACGATTGAAAAATAAAGTTGATTTATGCATCATCTGTAAATCATAAATAAATCAACATCCATATGAATCTGCAATTAAATAACAAATCCAAAATATCAGACTCGCTCAGCTACACTCAGCTCACAACAGCTCAAATACACAGATGGTTTTCACAAAAATGTACAGTTTACGTATGACTTGTCATAATCATTCAAATAACCCAGCACACTCCCCTACAAAGCACATCTTCTCAGCACCTATTCTCAAAACAGTGTGTGATAAACCTCTTTTTTCTGATTTCTAATATAGAGATATGATGCGCAACAAGATTAGAAGTATCAAGGGTCTGACGTTCCAGGGATTGGGTAAACTGCAGGTCTTGAAGCTCCAGAGAAACAACATTGTGTTTTTGAAGGATGGAGCATTCTGGGGTCTGCCGAGTCTGATCAGTTTGTAAGTGTTATTATTTGTATGTTTAACCTTTGTGTTGTCAGTTTGTTTGTTGTTTATGGTGATGTAGATGTTTCACAAAAACATTCATTGCCTGTTCTTGTCCATCACAGTAAAGTTGATGTAATACCATATTTTTTCTTTTTATCTTTGTTAATTGAGTTGAAATTATTTGTGATCTACAGGTACAGCAACATTATTATATTCAGTAACGTTGAAAGTTTTATAATATTTAGAAGTGAAAAGGTTATTAGCTTTTCTTGTCACAATCCTGGTTTGGAAGTTTGATAATATTTAGAATTGAAAAGTTTATCAGTCTTTCTTGTCAGGTTTTATCATAACCCTGGTTTGAAAGTTTTATATTATTTAGAATTGACAAGTTTTTCCACCTTTCTTGTTCAGTTTCGTCATAACCCAGGTTTGAAAGTTTTATAATATTTAGAATTGAAAGGTTTTTCATAACCCAGGTTTGAAAGTTGTATAATATTTAGAAGTTTATAACCATTTTTTCAACATGTCAAAGTATGTGATATTCAGCCAGCTTGGACTATATTATGTTGAAATGACTAGAGTGTTGTTGGTACATTAAATGGAATAAAGATTCTCCCTTGTCGTAATGTTTTTTGTTTTCTGTATAGTTCCTCTGTGGTCTGAGGCATGTTGTAAAGGTAGTCCCATAGCATATACTGCTGTAGGGGAGTGAAGTGTTGGAGACTTCGTTATACTAGGCCCAGCAACGAGAAGTGGGTTGACCAGTTCCCTTCTTCTCTGCTCTTTCCTTCCCTAATGCAAGAGCAAAGTCAGGTACCCAGTGTAAAAACGAATAGCTACAGAAAACTACACTAAAAGCTCCTGAATGCTTTGGCAAAGGAGCCAGTTGCAGTTGTGACTCCTTTCTCCATAGGGAGCATAAAGAAAATAATTAATGAAATTAATTTCTTTATTTAATATGGATTGGGAGAGACCATCTGGAAGGTGCATAGCTTGTTCTGCTTTTGGAATACAATATATTTTTTTATTCCCATAACAGAAAGGACTTTTAGGGCACAGTTGTTTGGTACATTTTTGTTTTTACTTTTTTCTGTTTTCAGGCAATTGGATCATAACAAGATTGTCAATGTTACCCAGGCTTGGCTTTTTGGACTGAAGATGTTAAAAACATTGTGAGTATTTGTTACACTGAGCCCGCAACTGATTCATGTCAGGTACTGCTATCCTGTGCCATCCTTTTAAAGTCTTTCTTCTTTATCTCTTTCATCTCTCTCCAGTTCCCTTCCCCTATGCTGTTTAGTTTACCTATACCTCTCTTCTCCTGGGATTTCAGAACAAGGACTGCCTTGTAAATGTACATGCTGCTACATTTCATTATTTTAGTTTCGTTATTTCCTCCTGAGAGTGCTTTGTCGCTAGGGATGCAGAAATTACTGGGTGCCAGGTTGCTATGGTACCTGGAAATGTACTCCAGACATCCAGAACTTTACAACTCCGTATTAATTTAGGGATTCTGAATTTTACTATTTTGTTTATCATTAATTTCACTCCAGGCAACCAGAATGTTAAAGTCCTATTTATTTAAGAATTCTAAAATTTAATAGTTTGTTTACTGTTAATTTGGCTCCCCTATTTCTTGGGTTGGCTCCAAGGTGAAAGTTTCTACCCCCGTGACCTAAGCCATCTGTCATTTTCTATTTGTAGTCAATGTTTCTTCTAAGTCTTGGCTGGCTTATTTTTTCACATCTATAAAGCTTGGTCCTGATTTTTACATGTATTGTTTGTGTACGGTGATCATTTCTGGTATTGCCATGTTATGGTTTAGTGAAGGGTATTCCATGTATTACCTTCCAGGTCATTATCTCACAACAAAATCAGCAGGATTGATCCTGGAGCATGGGAGCCATGCAGGCATTTGGCAAAATTGTAAGTATTCCACTTGCTTTGTTATTGTCACATCATTTCATAAGCAGTTAGTGTATCACTGCTTTGTCATATCCTTTCATAATTTGTCAGAGAATATCCCTGCTGTGTTGTATCCTTTCATAATTTGTCAAAGTATATCACTTCTTTTAAACGAACGGGAGAAATGAGCATTAAGACCTACAAGCTGAGAGAGCCAGAAATTAAGACCAGATATCAGGGGCTTATTGCTGCCGCGGTGAGCAACACAGAAGAACAACCTGATGACTTGGAAACCCTCTGGCTTAAATTCAAGGACATCATAAAGACAGCTGCTGCAGAAGCATGTAGTGAAGTCCGACTTGGGAACAAGAGAAAGAGGGCACCTTGGTGGACAGAGGAAGTCAAAGAGAAAATATGAGAGAAGAAAATGGCATGGAAACAATACTTAGGAGTTAAAAACACAACAGGACAAATGGAGAAATATAGAGAATATGTGACACTCAGAACAGAAGCAAAGAACAAGGTGCTAGCAGCAAAACAGAAGTCCTGGGAAGAATTTGGAGAAAAGCTAGAAAAAGATGCGCAAGAAAACCAGAAATTGTTCTATAAGACCCTAAAGAACATGAGGAAGGAAAAACAATGCCCTCTCAAATTTATAAAGGACAAGCAAGGCAAATTGCTTACTGCCCCAAAGGAAGTAATGGAAAGATGGAAAGAATATTTCTCAGAACTCCTGGATGGTGAGCAAGGTCAAGCATCAGAAATGATAACCACTAGCACAGAAAAGAAAACCAATGATGGTGAAGATGACATAAAGATGGAAGAACTGAAGGCAGCACTGGAGAAAATCAAGATGGGCAAAGCAGCAGGGCATTATGGTATAACACCAGAAATGGTTAAGTACATGGGAGCATCAGGCGACCTATTACTCTTAAGGATCCTACAGGCATCGTGGTGCAACAAGACCATACCAAAGGATTGGGAGATTGCCACCATAACACCAGTTTTCAAAAAGGGTGACAATCGAGAATGTGGAAACCATAGAGGCATATCCCTTCTCAGTGTCCCTGGTAAAATCTACTCTAGAATCCTAGAGCAGAGACTCCGACGCCTAGCTGAACCACAATTGGATGAGGTCCAGTGCGGATTCCGAGCAAACCGAAGTACTCAAGACTTAATCTTCACACTCAGACAGCTGAGTGAAAAGGCCCTTGAGTATACGAGTGAGATCCATCTTTGTTTCATAGATCTGGAAAAGGCGTTTGACAGGGTCCCCTGGAGCAAACTTTGGGATTGTTTGGCAAGGAAGAACTGTATTTCAGAGCTGGCATTTTCTGATGATGTTGCCCTGATTGCTAAATCAGATGCACATCTCCAATCCAACCTGCAAGTCTGGAAGGAAGAGCTGGAGAAGAGAGGGATGGTCATAAGCAGCTCTAAAACAAAATCCATGATGATATCATGAGAAGAAAGAAGACATCAGATTAAGCTGAGAGAACAGGTCCTGGAGCAGGTCGACCACTTTAAATACCTCGGAGCTATTATAGACCGAAAGGGAGGCATCAAAGAAGAGTTGGCCACTCGAAAAGCAGCAGCTGGGAGACTTTTTCAGGCTATAAATCGATGATTCCTCAGCAAGAGAGAGGTTGGTAAGAAAACGAAGATGGCTGTATACCGCTCCACCTATGTCCCAGTCTTGACATATGGATGCGAGTCATGGGCAATGACTACAACCCACAAAAGCCAGATCCAAACCTCAGAATTGAGGTATCTGAGGAAGGTGGTTGAAGTAACAAGAAGAGACGTGGTCCGCAACCAGACGTTACGTCAAGGCCTAAAATCCCACCCCTTGCAGACCCAAGTAGAACAGTCCCAACTAAGATGGTTTGGCCATGTCTGCAGAATGGGAGAAGATTGGCTACCACGACAAGCATGGGAAATAAAGAGCCATGGATCCAGACCTTCAGGACGACCCAGAGTCCGCTGGGAGGACAACATTTGACAATCTTTGAAGGACCGAGTACTAGAATGGAACCAGGCCAGGAGGAAGACAGCCGATAGGATAGTCTGGCGCTCTCTCTTCCAAACCTCTACACCTCACGGTAGAAGGGGAACGACTAAGTAAGTATATCACTTCTTTGTCATATCATTTCATAATTTGTCAAAGCATGTTACTTCTTTGGCATATCATTTCATAATTCGTCACAAAGTATATCACTTATTTGTCACATTAGTCCGTCTACCACTGGAGCAGAGGTTCCCATCCTTGTGTTGAATGAGGTGATGTTTTTTCAAACTTGTGTGGTTCACCAAAAGAGTAAAAAATAGGGTTACTGCTCCTACAGGGCATGTAATTAATCCATATATTATCCTTTGTGCTCCTTACGGAGCATGGAGCCCCTTCTGCAGCTAGTACTACAAAAAAACCTGCTGAAAGCAGTTACGGGCTATTGCAGTGGTGATTTCTGTGGCAATATTTTTACATGGTGAGGTTGCTAGTTCCATGTAAAAGGCCTTGTACGACATGGGTGCAGCAGTCCAGTTCTTTCTTTGTGTCCTTAGAGACCCCCCGGGAACCACGTGGAGCTGAGCGTGAAAGATGATTAATGTGAGGTGCATAGGGCTGGTAACCTTGTTGTGTAAAATACATTACTTCAGATGCAGGAACTACCACTACAAGTGCTTTGTTGCAGGTTTCCTGCAAGGAAACCTTTCACAGTGATGGTCCTGTGAGGGAACCCAAAAAAAAAAAGGGAGAGAGAAAGAAGCAAACTACGTGGTCATTTATATTTGTACATGCACCCTAATATAACCAGCGGACTATGTGTCTTGGTTGAACAGAGCGCACAAAAAAAGTTGAGAACCTGGACTATAAATCAGGACATAATTCAGTACTGGTTTTAAACTGTATCGCTAAAGAGTTACTGGAAGACAGCTGATAGGATAGTCTGGCGCTCTCTCTTCCAAACCTCTACACCTCACGGTAGAAGGGGAACGACTAAGTAAGTCAGTTTTAAACTGTATTGCTAAAGAGTTACTGGAAATTGTAAGGATAAGTAGTTTAACGGTCTCTTAAAACGGGAGGAAAAGATATATCTTTTCCCTTTGCTTGAAGAAGCTATGCGCGGGAAAAGATTAATACCAAAAGTTCCTAATGTATGAAAAGCTGTATAAGTCATATTTGCAGTGGTGTAGGTTTTAATGATGTCGTGTCCTACTTGATTGTTTTGCGGCGCTGTTAATTAAATCAGCATGCCTCTGTGACACCTTGTTGGAATTTCTTCAACGTGACAAGTCAGATTCAGCTAGCCAGGTTATTTACCTTTGAATTGATTCACGTTTTACCATTACCTGTTCTGAGTAATTCAGAATGTCTGTCAGTCCCCAACGCAGGAGGTTGAGACACTTAGGGAGTGATGAGCCAAATCCCTTCCTCTCTATCTCTTCTCTTCTCTCTCTCTCCCCCCCCCCCCCCCGTTTTTTCGCCTTAGAGTAATAAAGATATAAGGACCGAAACACACGTAGTACGGGGAAACCTGTCATCAGATGTCCTCCTGCTGTAACGATAGGTATAGAGTTTCTTTGTCTTTGAGTCTGGTACAACGAGGTTCCATGTTGTCATGGAGTCGGAGTGGCTGAGAGGGGATGGCGTCCGCCTCGAATTGTAAAGGTACCAGTTTCGATTCCCAGTAGAGGGAATATAATTTATGGAAACTGTTTTTCAGAACCAGTGGTCCTGATGTCACACTTCCCCCTGGTCTCCAGGGTATTGAGATCGGATGCCTAGCCTTCTCGGATAAGGGCGAATAAAAATAGGAGGCTCTATTTGCAAGTTTTGCGCGTTAAAAATCCCACGGCAGTTGGAAATCGTAAAGAGTGGGCCACAAGGCCAGTGCTGTGGCAAAAATGTAACAAAACTAGAAACCTACCCACCACAAAAATATTTATAGAATGTGTGATTCCTATATACAAACATTGGGATTCTCGCCAGTGCTGCAGAATTCGTGCACTGTGCTAAGATCCTCCTTGTGTGATCTAAGGGAGGAGATGGGAGCACTGATAGAGTTGTCCGTGTGCAATGAAGATAGTCCTTAAAAAGTGAACCAACAATCCATGTTGTCATACAGGGGGTGCGCGGCAGTGAGAGAGCTGACAGGATTTGCTTTAAGAACACCCCTTAGAGGGGACAATGGATAACGGTGTACTAAGGAAGTTGGTGATCGTCTCTTTAAAAACGACACTGCAATCGATGAATGAACACGGCTAAAACTGTTGAAATTTGGCATCAAAAGTAAGACTCACAGGGATGGACGTATAAGAGGATGCATCCGGCGCATACAACCAGCGTGCTGCAGGAACAGTTAGTATTCATCCACTTCGACATTTACTGAGGGAGATGAGCGCCAATGGGTTCGCCATTAGGAGCAATAACTGCCATTTGATTAAGTTCCTTATCTTATTTCTGCTACCTCCTCTACCTGCTTTATTTCAACAACTGATCCCCAGACCTTAAAGCCGGCAACAATTTGTTATATACCTGCAACTTCAGTTTATTGACCACCTGTAACTTCAGTTTATTGACCACCTGTAACTTCAGTTTATTGACCACCTGTAACTTCAGTTTATTGACCACCTGTAACTTCAATTTATTGACCACCTGTAACTTCAATTTATTGACCACATGTATCTTCAATTTATTGACCATATGTGGTAAAGTGGGATGTTATAAATATTTATAGGGGACTTAGTGTACTGACTGAGATCAGCTGTGAAGGTATCTGTATCTAATAAGTGTGGTGTATTACAGATGACCTTACTTGCTACCACATTTATACCTCAGTCAGAATTATTCTGGAATATTGTGATGACTACGTTAAATGTCTAGGGTTATGAAAATGATGAAGTGTAAGTCACAACAACAACAGACAGATAAACAATTTAATTTATTCCACAACACTTACAACACTGTGACACTCACACACATATAACACTCTATAAGACTATCTTAAATGAGTCAAGTGTTTAAGTTTAAAAATATATGTATTAATTCTTTCAATAATGGATATCCTGATTCAACTACACAGTGAACCAGGAATCACAATCAATTGTAATTACAAGTATTATGTACACAGTTTATATATATGAACTTTGTATTGACATAGTTTATTATTATTATTCTATGTGTGTAATTTGTGCAGTAGTAATATGAGGTAATACTGGTTTTGTTCAAGCTTGGTTGTTGTTTTTCATCATGACTTCAAGTGTTTGATTATCGGGGAAATAGTATTGGGAAAAGTTCACAGTTCCTGTCATTTGAACCAATTAATTGTCCCTCTGTGTTTAACAAAATGTCAATTTTTGAGGGGGCACATAATGTTGAGCTACTCTGGCCACAGAAGCTTATCTTTCGTGATGGCGGCAGGAAAAGACTCCTCTGCTCGATTGCTTCCTGTGTTCTGGAGACACCTCACTGGTCGCTATCTGGACCAAGGAGTATGCTGTCAGCCTCTGGATTTCAGCAAAACTCAGACCAGGTGCTGCCTCAATAACTAGGACCACAGTCCCTGAAACAAGAAGGTGGTACCTCCTACTTCAGAACTAATTTATAATCTATTTCCACACTGAACACAATACATAACAAACACTGAGTTCAGAGCGGTAGGCCAACTGCTAGCTTCATCTGGAACAATTTACACCAGTATTCTCCTCCTAAATGGTTACTACGCCTCTGCAATTCCAGCATTAGTTCTATCTAGTCAATAAGATAGGTGTCAGTGTACTGTTTGGCAATTCCATGCAGTTTTACTTTTCTCCGACACGTCATGTTCAGGTTGGAGCAGTATCTAGGCCTTGCCTCATGTTTGCTACTGAACCACGCACATATACAGACATAAATTATCAATTTACATTCAATTTTCATTAAAAAGATATCGAATATATCAAGCTTACCACAATTCATGGAAATAATACACAGATACGCTGACTGGCGATGAATAATGGCACAAATTCCGATCTGCCTCTGTCCCAGACTTTTATTTAGAAAAATATGATCTGGCTCTCAACGCACTGTTTCTTAGTAAGTTTATTTTAAAATGTGGCACTGAACTGACGCTCTTAATTGACTATATTGGCGGGTCTAACCAATCGGGCCATGTTTACACAGCTTTTCAAAAAAAGTACCCTTACTACCGTTTCCCCTAACAACAAAGAATTAGTATTTGAAGTCCGACTAATCGTGTTTAGCCTTACATTTACTTTTATCCAATCAAATAGGATTTTACATGGTGGCCCATTTCCCGTAAAATAGTGGTTTCAAAACATGCCACTGTGCGATTATTTTGTGTGTGTTGTCTGACACCCTCACTATTTTCTTTTGGCTATAATTTGTTAATTCCTAGACTATTTGCGTAACACTTAATATATTCTTTGTCAGCAAGTCCTAAGGAACCCAAATATATAAGTTTTAAGGGAGCTAAGTGGCGGCGTTCAAAATATGTATTTTCTTCTAGGATAGTCGTGCTGTTACCACCTCCTCACTTCCAAACTTTTAGGGTGTCTGCTGTACTGTCATGCTTTCAAACGTAAACCAGTATAATGTCATGTTTCCTAATAAGCGTTTCTCAGGTTTTTAAACCTAACTCTCGTAGTTGTAGTGTTTTTTATCACGGTCTATTTGAAAAAAAAGTTAGTGCCTCTGGCCTTTCGCGCGGGGAGGGTGGCATTAATTGTATATCGCGAAATGCGTGTTCGTGTTGCATGCGTTCCTGCTTTCAGCCCTCCCTCTCTCTATCCTAAGTTCATCTGTCTTTCCGTTTATGTTAACGTAGTGTATAAAATGAAATTAATGGAAGTATTAATTTAGGTCATTACGCAGTGTGCCTAGCTCAAGGTTTTCTTAGAAATACAGTACACGTTTTATTGTAGAAAGCGTGTAGTGATGCAGTAGGCTTTACTATCAACGTGAAACGTTACAATTTGCAGACGAAGTAGAAAACAAGGGGGATTTTTGTACGCCATTGTGACAGCACTGTACTTTTACCATTTCTCTTTCCTTTTATTGAATTTATGTGTTAGGCTTTACATTTACCTTTTAATTTATATATGTGGATTTAGAATGTTTCACGACACCATACTCTTTTCTTTTATTTTGTTTCTGGAAATAAAATAAAAAATACAACTTATTAGTCAAATATCAGTTATTGCCCCTTGTTCTGTCATTTGTTTCAGGTTCTTTATTTCTGTAACCGGGGTGGTGTGGTTACGGCATCAATTCACCTGATGTAGCAGGGTGTGTACTCACTGGTTACCAAATTCAAAGTTTGTGTAACCGTGGTGTGTTTTCACTAGGTGGCAGATGGCAGGCCTAGTGAAGTATTTCAAGTTTTTACACACACAAGTCTCTTTTGTTTATCTTCCAAGTTAATGCTATGGTGTATAAGTACTGGCCATCTCCGCCAGAGTTGGTGATTCCTGGATGAACTACTTTTTCCTCCTTTGTTCAACCCTCTACTCGTTCTCTTCCTTCTCCGTTGTTATTATAGTGACTGATCGTATAGTGGATTTTATAATGATTATTGACCTGGCCTGCATACAACAACCCTCAAGGATAGACTCAAACATATGTTTTTTCTCTTGCAAAAACATTTATTTACATGTAATATTCTTCAATAACGCAGGTAATTCTTCATAGAGCTCACATACAGTTGTATCATAGTTGCTTCATACATAAACTCTTTATCTCGTGTATATATATACATAATCTCCCTTTGTTCTTCTATAATCTCCATTTACTTGTTTAGCCTCTTCAAACTCTACCTCAGTTTGCTTAATATGCCTCAATACTTCTGATCAGCACTTCCAACTCATTGTCTTGTGCTTTTATTCCTCCTGACCAAACTTGGTCAGACCTGCCTCTATTTCCGGTCCTGAAAAGCATACTATAATTCTTATACATGTAACAAGTCTTCTATACTCCATACTTACATGTGAGAGCATGCAGGTAGTTCTTAAAGAAGTCGACTCTCCTAGTCGCTTACTTGTCGTAACTATTTCTGTAGACGAGTCATTGGTTCACTCTCTGTGAACTCACTGTGATAAAAATATGGTTTTCCTCTTGGAATTCATTCTTACCATCTATTCGTATATAACAGTACCAAGCTTGACCATCAATGTATCATTCAAATACTTCTCTTCTCTAGGTTGCTTAGTCAACAAAGTAGTCATTGTTTATTTGACATGGGATTTCTGATTTACTTCTCCTGCAATTTTTCATCAATATGAATGATAAGTTCAAAACCATACTTACAGGCAATTCCCTGAATCTCTCCCGAAATACACTCTCTACTGTGACTATAAGAACTTTCTTAATCATCTTCTACTCTGTCTATACGAAACTTCTTTGTTATCTTGTATAGTTACTGACTAGAGCTATCACATCCTCTGAACTTTATAAAACTTATGCTATTTCTGTCTAACCACAGAATCCTTTAATCTTCTGAGTTATCTCTACAGCTTATGCATTTTCTGTATAACTTCTGAACTTATCTGTATAACCACAGAATCTGTTAAAACTGGTGGCAACCGCCAAAAGCACTTCTTGCTTCTTCAACTTCTGAAATCCGACTGCCCTTCAGAAACCCGCACACCTTTCTGACCTCTAGTCATTGTTACCTGGTGCGTTTCTTTCGCTACCTCCGATTCGTTCCCTAATCTGTTTTCCAGCTCAAACTATTGGTCGAGCTTTATTTACTACTCACCAGAAAAATACTCACGTTTTACTAACGCAAGCGAAGTTAGTGAACCGTTGTCTGTTATTTTTAATCCCCACTCTATTCTCCCCCCCCCCCGTGAACTGATTTAAACGTTCACCCAACCTTGGCAATGTATTTATAATGCCTGGGCAAACCCTACGGTGACATACTTTAAGCGTTCATATAACCTTGCCAGAAGCATAAACAATGCTTGGGCAAACCCTACGGTGACACCCTTTAAGCGTTCATATAACCTTGCCAAAAGCATAAACAATGCTTGGGCAAACCCTACGGTGACATATCCATCCATTAGATATGTACAAGCGACGATATAAAAATTTAACAAGATGTTTCAGTCAACCTGTTACCATTCCTAGAAACGCTTTATGGAGTTGCAAATAACCTCATGCTGACTACTGCTTTCTTTGAAAACATTCAAGTAGATGTCTGAGAGTGTACGAAGAAGAAAAAGAAGAATCGACCTGCAGTTCTAGTATATCGCAGATGTTATGTTAAAAAAAAAAAGGGGTACAAGTTAGACCCATAGGATACTGCGTAGGGTGTAAAGTATTAGAGACGTCACAATACTAGGTCCAGCTGTATGAGGTTCCATTCCTCGCTGCCGTTTCCTTCTGGAACTCAAGAGCAGAGTCAGAGGACCTATTTACAGCTGGATGGACTGGAGCGTGACGCCACCATATTTCGAACATGGAAATCGGTAACATTGCTGCTGAGAGACAACCGATTAGCCCAATCGGGCGCTCATACAGGGGCACAAACAATTCACCCCGTGTCGTAGATTTTATCAGATAGGTAATAGATGGTTATAGTCCTGTCTGAGCAGAGGTGATAGTGATAACTATGTGAGAGTAAGGTGAAAGAAATAGTTTTTTTTCCCCCACGAGATGATCGTGTAAGAGAAAGGACAGTCTCTGGGTTGAGTAATTTCTCTAATCCAGCCTATCTGGACGACTAAATTTAAATCAGACACACTTTCTCTCCTTGTACAAAATACAAGTTACACTGCACCCATGTGCACACAATTCTGTGACAAATACGCACACACGTGAAAACAAACTATGGATAATATATGGACAGGGGTTGACCAACACAATAACTTAAGGTTTATTAAGTTTATTTATCACTAGAATTTTACAACATAAATCATATACATCAATAGATCATGGTTTACAGACAAAATGAAAATTAATGAAATAGGTTTTCCCCTCTGGTAAAGGAAAAGAAAAAGAAGATCCCAACAGAGGTTAATTAACCCGAAAGATCAAAAGTTAACAATAAGTGTATGGAATAGTCAGTAAAGAAACAAAGAACAAGTTCCTAATTAATCTATCCCGTAAATACTCAGGTTAATGAGAACAAAAAAAAAAAGATTTGTATGATAGGGGTAACAACAGAAAATTATGTTACTCTTTTACAGTTCATTCAATCCTTCATACTTGTGGCCACATTCATATTCGCTTACCAGTAGTTGTCGCAGGCATTCCGTTGAAATAAACACTAATAAGTAATAAGACTACTCAGTGTCGTATTCAGTTTTGCCAAATCCAGCCCCAGACTCGCTGTAGTTGCGGACTGCAAATTGCACGGGAGTCACTGGAGTTGGTGATTTAATTTTTCCTGGATAAAATACGATATCTCTGCCTTCAGTTGGTTGGAGTAAGGTTCATACGTGGTGATCGCCGACATAGGATGAATAATACATATATATTCTGGGTTGTCTAGCCTCTGGTTGCTGAGACACTATGTTAAGTTACACAAATGTTGCTGACAATATATCTTGCCACACAGCTGGCTGATGAGATTGATATAAATGAAATCTGGTAATAGTTCTGGTCCAGTTAATATTACAATTAATGGTTCTATTCTGGTTTCTCTCAAGTAATAAGGAAAAATGGACCGCACAGGCCACAGCAAGAAGCTCATCAATATTAAATATCCCTGGATGCTTATAGGTTTTAAGACTCTAAGAACGTAAGTTCATATGGCCATAAGACCATTAGACCGCTAGTTCGCAGGTTTTGACCAGCCTATATTTTAGGAAAGAAATATAAACATTTAACCATAATAACAATAAGAGATCTAACACGTGTTACGGTAAGATCTCTTCACCATTCCGTTATAAATTAGATTTAAAACACAAATGTCTAGCTTATCCTATCGTTTTTAACGCGTGATATGAACACTAGTCATTTATATAATTACATAAAAATGGATAGAATTATATAATATATACCGTCAGTAGACAGTTATTTAATGTATGTACTAGTCAATTTAAAACATCTCTTACTGGGAAATAGCGAGTAGTTAAAGTTACTTTACAGCTGGAAAAATTTGCTATAAATTATTTAATTATGCTATTCATTTAACACAGAAAATCCCAGTGAAATATAAATGAAAACTTTAAACACACCAAATCACTTAAAGGCTAGTATATAAATTACCGCAACAGAGAAATGAAACACTCCATGAAATCTAATAACACTGACTAACAAAAAAAAAACTTTTTTTTTCTTTCTCTAACATTTCTATGTATTTCTGGTCAATTTTAATGCGCTGTTTTTAAATCTGCAAACCGTTTTTCTCTATCAGGTCGGGATCTCTAGAAATACGCAATTGAGGTTTTTTAACAACGCATACAGTATTACAACATCATTCGTACAATAAGTATAACAGTTATGTAGGCTTGAATTTCTTTGCAGTCGACTTTCGTCGGTGAATCGCATGTGATACATCGCGATGAAGCATCCAACAATAATCGGCAAGCATGGTCACACTCCATTGTCATAATTCTCTCGAAGATAAGTGAAAGCTTTGCTCGTTTTATCATGAGCCCCAACTTTATATGTAACAGTGGTAAAATGAAGCTGTCTTTGTTAACTAATGGCTCGTGTATTACATTTTTATGCCCGAGCTGCATACGATCCCGGATAGGCCACATCTTTCTTGCATAATGTTCCTGTCTGTTGCGGCTGTCCCATTCACATCGGAAGCAACCAAATTTAGTATACCCAGTCTGCATGCCCGTGAGAATTGCAATGACCTTTAGGTCTCCACAAATCCGCCATTGGTAGTCATTGTACTTTATTTTTTTCAAACGTATAGCCATATTGTCATAAGTTTCTTTCATATGAACAGAGTAGGCGACTGGAATTGATGAAAATAAATTTCTGTTATGCAATAACACGGCTTTTAGACTAGTCTTGGAAGAATCGATGAAAAATCGCCATTCGTTGACTATGTGCTCATGACCGTTTACATCTTTGCAATAGCAAATGTCATCATCCATCTCAAAGTATTGAACAAGTTCTCTGTGTCTATGACAAAATTTAGATATCGGAGTATTGGGCGCTAAAAGATTCCATTCTTTGAGTCGCGAACCGAGTAATTCCGCGTGTCCTTTGGTAAGAGCGAGATCACGTATTAGATCTGAAAGTTCTGAATGGTTAATTAAGTAAACACCATCATTCAACGGTATGTAATCTAAGTAAGAATTAGTTTCTAAAGCAGGTAAACTATCACTTTCTGATGGTTCATTCACGTCCAGCGGATATTGTTCTGGTGGTACTTGGATCAGACACGTGATTGGATCATGAGGCACTGGTTTCGAAACCGATTCAATATTTGGATAAACCACAGACTTTCTTGTTTTAAAAGTGAAACCATGGATATTTGTCAAGCAGAAGTAACAATCAGTAGTGCGATTTGTATGTTCACGCCATATTACTGGCACTCCAAAAGGCATCGACTTATGCTTCGGCGATTTTCGTAACCAACCTGCCAATGTATCGAACAAACTGCATTTGGCTTCCAAGATTTATTTGCATCATCAACTTTTGAATCGAAATAAAGTTCATATGCTTTCTTTAGTAATGGTGTAAAGTTTTTCTGGTCAACACGATCGGTAAAATATCCGCACACGTAACAGAACAGATCAGCCGAATTTCTACAACTTCTAGAAGCCATATTTTGCTCAGAATTATTTCAAAATACAGTAACTATTTGAAAAATCGCGTAACATATGTCATGCATCTTTTAGCAGTATAAAAAGTAGAATTATGTTGCTTTTTATTAATTTTTAATAAGTTATATAGTAAAAATTAAACGGAGCAAATAACGATTTCCCAAAAATATATTTATTCACAAATATCTTAAGAACCCGACGTGATAGAGATAAACGGATTTCAGATTTGAAATCAGCGCAAGAAACTGACCTAAGAACACTTATTCTTATATAAGAAAGAAAAATGTTGTTTGTCAGTGTAATTCACTCTTGTACGAGAGATCTAGGATAACGAGCTAGTGAATTCAGAAAAATCTCTGAGCAACTGATGAAGACTATAGGAGAGACAAGGTATATATTCATAGATTCCGTTCTTTTTGCATGTAAATGAGAAAATCACACCTACGTCCAAGGCCGGCCGAATTTACCGTTCAATTCCTGAATCAAAGGTTATTCTGCCACCTCTGCTGACCGAAGATCTCTAGCTTGTCTTTGATTATCTCCGCCTTGTCGAATATCAGCTACGTAAGTTAATTCCCCTTGAACATGTAACAATTCCAGGTACGTCTCAGACTGATCGCCCCTTGATTCTTCAAAGAAACTGTTAACGCCTGGCCTCTTGTTAACGCCTAGCCTGGTCCGCGTGTTTCCATGATCAAAGAACGATTTCACCATGCTGCGCACTACGCTCTGTTCCACCGTGTTTAATTGCCAAACGGCTCACGTGTTAATTGCAATAGTGAATCAGGCGTTCGTGTAGCAGAAAAAAAATATAAACTTAGATGGGGGGAGGGCCCAAAAGTGGACGGTCATTGCTGCGACTATTTCCATATGTGACACCCAGTAACGTATAAGGGCCGCCGCCAAATTTTAGGCGCCAGACTGGAAATAACTCAGTTGTCCTTTTGTTTTGAGTAGCGTGTCTAAACAAACCGTAGACAGGTACTGAATATTACAGACGCCACTGCGAACATTTGACACCCGCGAATTCTGGTGTCCATGTCTTGTGTAATTAACAGCCGAAATAAAATAATGCCGTACATTGCAGACAGAACACATGAAATAATTGCAAACTGCAATCGACCTGAGATTTCAGTCTCTGTGCATAGTAATTAAGTTGGTAGCGAATTCAGGTCATTGGAACACTACAGGAAAATTTGGATAGGGAACTGTCGCCCTTTTGAATTCACACACAGCTAAGACATGTCCCGATTTGCTTCCATTGAAAATGCCAAAAAATATTAATTATAATGTTTAAACACATGGAGGACTGGATGAGTAGCGGTAGCGTCGTTAAGGTGTGAAAGAAGATGCGAGATTTAAGTATTATTTTATTTAATTAAATCCTGTGTGAAATGGAATAGGAGCGCGTTGAATAGAATTAGGCAAACATTGTCACCTCTTCAACCACTCGCAGTTATAACCCAAGCCAAACAAGACTTTCAATGAGATCAGTAAAGCTCCTTATCAGCACAAGGTTTATCTTCCTCTTATGTCTTTGTTTGGTCTGTTGGTCTTTGTCATTTACCGTATTTTTCACGTCTGCACATTTTTATCCCCAGTTCTTTCCCTTTAAATTCTATATACAAGGTGATGCAAAAGTAGGCATACAGTTTAATAATATATCTTTTATTTTATTTATAATTAATACTTTTTAAATTGTCTTTTAAATGTGTACTTTAATATTCAAATATTTATTAAATTACAGTTTTTATTAGTATGGTTTTTTTTTCGCTGATGTATTTAATGAAATGGATTAAAAACAGGTTTGTGGAGTCGGCCAAAAAAGTGTTCCGACTCCTGAAATTTTAGACGCCCGACTCCGACTAGTTATTTACAAGTCAAAGGGCATAAAATTCGGAGTCAGAGTCTGGAAATTGTTTGCCGACTTCACTATAAAAAAAAAAACGACCGACTCCCGACTCCAAAGCCCTGATTAAAGTAGAAAATTGTGTAACGTAATGTGTCTCAGTGTAGCATGCAGGCTTCAAGAATGTGTGAACAATGACAGAAGACAGTTTGGGCACATAAGGGTTTAATTTTAATCTGTTTGCTAATAATGTACTTGTTCTATATCTGTAATTGTTCTATATTGTACGTATTAATTAAATACTTGTAACAACAAATAAATATAAAGAAACTGATCCATGAATCTTACTTTATCATTGCATTTCTTCCCATTCTGTACATTTCAAACGTTTGCAAATGCGTGTCTTTAGTTGTTTTATTTAAATTGTATATGTTCTTTCATTGCTGTGATGCAACAGGTTGTTCTCTCTCACAGGTCTTTCTGTAGTTCGTGTGTTCTCTTACATATCATTTGGACTTGAGAACACTATGTATTCTAATTATAACCCTTCACAGGCTGAGCGGGATATTTCTCATCATCAGTTAAAAAAGATCTCTCAGGTTGACATTGCTGTTTCTATTCTCTGTCATACTTGTTTGGCTGCTTCTTCCGTTACTCTGTACGTGATCTTGTTTCGTTTTATTTGTTTAATTATTTTAATCCGTCATTTAATGACGTTTATTAGTCATAGGTGCAAGGGGAAGACAAACGTGCAAGGGGAAGACAGCGCTATAAGTGGGAAGATAACATCACGAGATGGACAGGAAAGAGTCTTTCAGAGTGCACCACCTGACCAAGACAAGAGACAGAAGACGTTGGAGATCCATTACAGCCAACCTTCGTTGTGGAGATGGCAGCTGATGATGATGATGATTAGTCATGAGTTGAACTCTATGATCTTTATTTAGATAGCATATAGTGAAATAGATGGTGAAGGATACCATTTTGAGCAGTGGTTTAAAAAACGAAGTTGTCTACTGACTCAATCATATACCAGTTTACAGCTGGGTACACTGGGGCGTGATGCTACCAGGTTTCGAACCGGATAGCCGTGCCGCTAGAAGAAAGCGCTGTAACTGCTTAGCCAGTCGGACGCTCAGTTGAACAGTAGAAGAGAAACACGAAGTAACTGGATGCAGTAGGCGGAGCTGAAGATGATGGACGACCCAGAATATATATATATATATATATATATATATATATATATATATATATATATATATATATATATATATATATATATATATATATATATATATATATATATATATATAAGGGTTCCCATTCGTCCCGTTTTCCCGGGACAGTCCCTTTGTTTATAAAATGTCCCGGTGTCCCGAATTTATTCCAAATGTCCCGCTTTTTAAGGGTCCTTCCTGAAAAAAAAAAATCTTTGGGTAACGGGTTTTAGTAGTGTTACTTTATCAATTTCCGGTTACAGTGGAAGTGTTACAAAAGTCAGATCTCCTTAAAAAGGTTATTGCTATATCAGCAGATAATACAAATACAAACTTTGGTGGAAAGAAGAGAAAGGAACAGAATAATCTGTACTTCAAAATGCAGTGAAAACACTGTGAACAATTTAATTGGTATTGGTCGTCCTGCACATGTGATACATAATGCTGTGCAGACTGCTGCGGATTGCTTACTTATTGATCTTCAGTTAATAATTAACAAGATTTACCTGCATTTCCACATTTATTGTGTACGAGTTGAGGAACTCAAATCATTTTGCGAATTCACCAATACAGAATATAAAACTGTTTTGGGTAACAGCAAGACAAAATGGCTCTCTCTCTCTCTCTCTCTTGCTTGCAGTCCAGAGAGTTGTTGACATTTTCCCTGCATTGAAGTCATATTTCCTTTCCATTCACAAATGTCCTACCAGTCTCAAAAATTTCTTTGAAAATCCACTTTCAATTACACTCCTGCATTTCATTGCCAGCCAGTTAAAAACCTTTTCTGATACCATCAAATGTGTTGAAAAGCAAGAGACAACAGTAATTGAAGTGAAGGATGAAGTAAACAAACTGGTGGAAAAATTAAACTACAGGAAGGCAGAAAAGTTTCTTACCACTACTGTGAGAAATCAGTTGCAAGAATTAGAAAAAGAAGGACACATAACAGTTGAAAAGTTTTAAAGCTATGCAGGAGTGGTGTACACCATTTCTTACGCCTCTTCAGTCTATGGATTGGATCATTTTGAAGGGAAAGGAGTCTGTGACTTGGAAGAACATCCAAGAAAGTGACATATTTATGAAGACAGTGTCACCAAATTTTACTGTGAATGAAGAGGACTTATTTGATGAGTTTGCATGTGTGAAAAAATATTGTGAAAGCAAATTTGATGTGTGGAGTGAACTGAAGGATCAAAGTGTCAGTGAAAAATGGTGTGAGATGTTCGCTCATTTTACAAAGCAGGATATAAATGCTGAGAACCTGAATTGCCTAGTTAGTTTTTGTTTGGCACTGCCAGGATCCAATGCAGCTGTTGAACGTGTTTTTTTTTCCATTAATAAATGCGTTTTGGACAGACGAAAAAAACAGACTTAAAACTGAGACAGTGAAAGCTTTAACCATTATAAAGACCCATTTTAAGGATTTCTCTTGTGCTGAATTCTATGTCCAAATATCAGAAGAAAAAAAACTTCTTGAACAGGCCCATAAATCTGATAAATATTCTGATGAATCTGAAATATAAACTTGACTATTGTGTATTTTTTAAAGGTACGATTTTTCTAATCATGTTTGTAATTTAGAATTCTTTTTTAAAGTGGAAGTTGTGTTAGTTAATGTGTGTATTTTTATACCAGTATCTTATTTTAAGTGCAACATATAATATATAATAGATTTATTTGTGCTTTACCTTAATTTTTAACATGTCCCTTTTTTTACAAAATGTCCCGGGTTTTTTAGGTAAAAATTTGGAAATGTCCCGGTTTTTAAACAAAACATTATGGGAACCCTAATATATATATATATATATATATATATATATATATATATATATATATATATATATATATATATATATATATATATATATATATATATATATATATATATATATATATATATATAATACTAGTAACAGTTGCAACCGGATGCTCCGCGGGGAACAAATAAAGGATGGTGATGCACGTACGTACATCATCATCATCATCAGTTGCCATCTCCACAACGAAGGTTGGCTGTAATGGATCTCCAACGTCTTCTGTCTCTTGTCTTGGTGGTACACTCTGATAGACTCTTTCCTGTCCATCTCTTGATGTTATCTTCCCACTTATAGCGCTGTCTTCCCCTTGCACGTTTGCCTTCAACTCTCCCTTCTGTTATGGTCTTCTGCAAGGTGTTATGCCTTTTTATGTGGCCAAAGTATTTTAGCTGTCGAACTTTGACCTCCCTCATTAGTTCTCTTTTCATACCTAGATTTTCTAGGACCTCCTTATTTGTTTTCATCTCTTTCCATGAGATACGCCCCATTCTTCTATATATCCACATTTCAAGAGCCTCAATTCTTTCTTCCAACTGCTTATTCATCGTCCATGTTTCTGCACCATACAGAAATGCAGAATATATATAACACTTTATGATTCTCAGTTTTAATTTGTGAGATAACTGTTTGGATGTCAGTATATGTTTCATGTTGTTGAATGTAGCTTTGGACATTCCTATTCTCTTCTTGATTTCTGTTTCACATCTGCCATCTTCTGTTATTATATGACCGAGATATACGTAGCTCTTGACTTGTTTTAGGATTTCCCCATTTACGCTTATCTTTAATGTGGGTTTATCGTCTGTTTTGCTAATTATCATAGTTTTTGTTTTCTCAATATTAATGTCGAGTCCATATTCATGACTTATACTGTTCACTTGCTTCACTAGTTCTTGTAACTCCTGTTCGCTTTCAGCTAACAACACGGTATCATCTGCATATCTAAGGTTGTTTATTGACCTTCCACTGATGTTCAGTCCTGGTATTTCCTGTATCTGTTTGAAAATGTTTTCGGTGTATAAATTAAATAGGCAGGGGGACAGCACACAACCTTGTCTGACACCTCTTTTTATGTCTATGTATGGTGAATAATTCCTTCCAGATCTTACTGTGGCAGTTTGCTCCCAATAAAGGTTACTGAGTATTCTTATATCTTTTCCATCAATATCTATGTCTTCGAGGCATTCAATTATATCCTGTATTGTATACATCGTTGCATATTTCTGTGATTGTATCTATACCAAAGCTCTCCAGAGCTTCTATCATTTCAATTTTTATGTTATCCATGCCTGCTGATTTTCCTTTTTGTATCATATGAATGGCATTCTCTACGTACGTACACAGATAGACAAATGAGAAATAAAAGATAAATTGCTGAAGGTTTCTCTGTTCAGCTCCCTAATAAGCACACAGGGCCTCTGCAAGCTCGTGTCGGACTCACGGCACATCTCCCACCCTGGGGACAACCGGAACAAGGTTTATGGCGTAACGTTTTTACAGAGTGGAGTAGCCGACCCCCATACTCAACCCTTGTTAGTCGTCTATTCCCTTTGCTTAGTAAGCTGCAGTGTTACTGTTCTTTGTTCCCATTTGGGGCCCCGGACACGCGCAATACAAGAACTTTTAAGGCACACAGTGACGAAGCTATTCATCATGCGTGAATTTTTTTATTCTTTTATAATAATGTCATAACCAAACATTGCTGAAATGCCGCATGAGTAACAGCTTTCGCATCACTTGAAAAATGCTAACTGATTATCGTACATCGCTGGTTACGGGTTGGTGATCTGTGTCCGGGTTTTTGTATGCAGTGTTTCAGATCAAATCACGTGCAGACTGCGTATAGAAGATTTCTATCGGCGGCAGTGGATTTCTACTATTTCTGTCCTCTTGCCTTGATGGTGCACTTCGACACCTCTTGATGTTATTAGGTTTGTTTTTTCCTTCTTACTAATCCATATTTCCCGCCATTTAAAACGCAATTCCCCCCTCTCCTCCAGTCAGTATTGTTTTTTTTTTAAATCACAGTGCGTCTTGTAAGGTGACAATCATGGCTGTCATAACCAAGCCTGGTGTTATCATTTGTATTTCAACTTTCAGACGGTTAAGATGTTCTGGGTAACGAATGATACGTTTTTATAAACCAGTCATGTATGTAATTAAATGCTTTTATTAAGAAAAAGGAATTAACCGTTTTGTGATATGGGCAATAAAATGATTTTGTTTAAAAAAGGATAAGAGCAACATTAAATGTGTAATTTAATAATAATAACAATAATAACTGAGGGGCTCGGCAACCCATCAATCATGTTTTACCAGTGGATGCCAGGAGACCGCTTGGTACATCTCTTGTTGACGACAGGGAAGGGGCAGACTATCACCCGCCGGGAATTAAAAACGCGACGGCCCCCTCCCCTCCCCAGGATTAAATGTGCTGTATTTTCCCAGTGAAATTCACGTTATTAATTAACTTTATGAGATAGGAAAGTGATCTTTTCTTAAATGTGATGTTAACAGTCGGAAAAATGTCATTTTCTTTTAATTTTCCACTACTCTTGTTTTGTAGGATGTAGCTCGTGCGACAGCGATAACAGTTATATATAGGCTGTACTTTAAAAAAAAAAATTCTACATAAACTTGAAACAGATATGATGTTATCAAGGTAGAGCTTTAGAGAACTCCAGTGTTTAGATCTTTAGAGAACTCAGGTGTTTCTAAGGTCAATCTTTAGAGAACTCAGGTGTTTCTAAGGTAGATCTGTAGAAAACTCAGGTGTTTCTAATGTAGAGAACTCAGGTGTTTCTAAGGTAGATCTTTAGAGAACTCAAATGTTTATGAGGTAGATCTTTAGAGAACTAAAGTGTTTCTGAAGTAGATCTTTAGAGACCTTTAGGGTTTCTAAGGTAGATCTTCACAGCTCCTGTGCTGCCTACTGCTGCTCTAATGCACCTTCCCAAAATCTCAACAATTATGGGTGCGATTAATACTTCAGTGCGTTATGCGTGCGACTAATACTTCAGTGCATCTTATATAGCGGAAAATGCGGTACATTGCAGCTGTGTATTCGCCCTTTTGCTCATCTCTTTTCCCACTGGTTCTTGTCATCCATTCCACATTAGTGACCTTGTCATCAGTTCCACATTGGTCACCTTGTCATCAGTTCCATATTGGTCACCTTGTCATCAGTTCCACATGGTCACCTTGTCATCAGTTCCACATTGGCCACCTTGTCATCAGTTCCACATTGGTCACCTTGTCATCAGTTTCACATTAGTCACCTTGTCATCATTTCCACATTGGTCACCTTGTCATCAGTTCCACATTGGTCACCTTGTCATCAGTTCCACATGGGTCACCTTGTCATCAGTTCCACATTGGTCACCTTGTCATCAGTTCCACATTGGTCACCTTGTCATCAGTTCCACATGGGTCACATTGTCATCAGTTCCACATTGGTCACCTTGTCATCAGTTCCACATTGGTCACCTTGTCATCATTTCCACATTGGTCACCTTGTCATCATTTCCACATTGATCACCTTGTCATCAGTTCCACATTGGTCACCTTGTCATCAGTTCCACATGGGTCACCTTGTCATCAGTTCCACATTGGTCACCTTGTCATCAGTTCCACATTGGTCACCTTGTCATCATTTCCACATTGATCACCTTGTCATCATTTCCACATTGTTCACCTTGTCATGAGTTCCACATTGGTCACCTTGTCATCAGTTCCACATGGGTGACCTTGTCATCAGTTCCACATTGTTCACCTTGTCATCAGTTCCACATTGTTCACCTTGTCATCAGTTCCACATTGGTCACCTTGTCATCAGTTCCGCATTGGTCACCTTGTCATCAGTTCCACATGGGTCACATTGTCATCAGTTCCACATGGGTCACCTTGTCATCAGTTCCACATGGGTCACCTTGTCATCAGTTCCACATGGGTTACCTTGTCATCAGTTCCACATGGGTGACCTTGTCATCAGTTCCACATGGGTCACCTTGTCATCAGTTCCACATGGGTCACCTTGTCATCAGTTCCACATTGGTCACCTTGTCATCATTTCCACATTGGTCACCTTGTCATCATTTCCACATTGGTCACCTTGTCATCAGTTCCACTTTAGTGACCTTGTCATACCATTTCAATCCTTCTGTCATACGTAAGCACCCATTTATGAATGTCTGTATTTGTTGTTGTTTTGATGCCCAAAAATACTTACGTGATTTTTTTTATCTTTTCAAATGTTTTAATCTGCACCCTTACTTTTCTAGTACCTTGTGTTTGTTTAAATGACGTATGCGTAATGTTTGGATGTACCTGCGTCAGAAAACTCACTTCTTCCTTTCACTTGTTTGACAGAATTGTTCTTTAAAAAGGGTAAAGGGAAAAAAAAAATACATGCAAATGTATGGCAAATATCGTTATTCATTATACTTCTGCCAAAAGGCGAAAGTGCTCGATTTTTTCCATGTCAAGGAACTCACCGTATATGATTTTTTTCCCCGGTTGATTGTTTGGAGTATTTAAAAGTCCTTGTAATTTTTTTTTAAACGGGGGAAAAAAAGGGGGGGGGGGAGGGAGAGAACCACGACAACTATGGCTATTCAGTTTAATTCAGTTAAAAGGCAAAATAAAGATGTTATCTTTAAAATTTCAAGCTTTGAAGACGGTGGAAAGAGAGTGGGGACCACCCAAGCGTTTGGTTTGAATTGAAGTCACTTTTTTAAAATAACATCGCTAAATTGCTTACTTTATGTGAATTTTATATATGGCAATAAAGTAGGCAGTCAGTACAGATCACGAGCTTATAGCATGGTGTCAGCTGATTTTTGTTTCTGCGAAAGTGTAAAGCTAAGATAGTTATCAAGTGAACGAAGGATAATATGTGTACTTGGAACAGGAGGTGAGAAGAAAACGCTGACGTTTGATAGGGCACATTGAGGAAACCTTTTGATAGCATTACAGTGGAGTCCTTGTTCTGGAATAGCTGTGTAAAGAGAGACAAGAAAAATATGTGGAGAAGTTAGCTGGAGACAGACATGAAAGGAATATAGAAAACATGAAAAAGACTTTTGATAAAATATTTCCATTGCCTTTATCTGTTGACCTGTCAATAGTTATCTGTGTCCACTGTTTGTAACTGCAGCTAATGAATGGTGAATCTCGAAACGTCCTGTGTTTCCTGTATACGTTAATTTTTAAAACTGATTCTATACCATTTTATTTTTTAATTTATATAAAGACTTTGGATGGATGACACAGGACAGGAAGGCTTGGCATAAGTATGTTGAAGGCTTGGCATAAGTATGTTGAAGGCTTGGCATAAGTATGTTGAAGGCTTGGCATAAGTATGTTGAAGGCTTGGCATAAGTATGATGAAGGCTTGGCATAAGTATGTTGAAGGCTTGGCATAAGTATGTTGAAGGCTTGGCATGAGTATGTTGAAGGCTTGGCATAAGTATGTTGAAGGCTTGGCATAAGTATGTTGAAGGCTTGGCATAAGTATGTTGAAGGCTTGGCATAAGTATGTTGAAGGCTTGGCATAAGTATGTTGAAGGCTTGGCATAAGTATGTTGAAGGCTTGGCATAAGTATGTTGAAGGCTTGGCATAAGTATGTTGAAGGCTTGGCATTAGTATGTTGAAGGCTTGGCATTAGTATGTTGAAGGCTTGGCATTAGTATGTTGAAGGCTTGGCATTAGTATGTTGAAGGCTTGGCATAAGTATGTTGAAGGCTTGGCATAAGTATGTTGAAGGCTTGGCATTAGTATGTTGAAGGCTTGGCATAAGTATGTTGAAGGCTTGGCATAAGTATGTTGAAGGCTTGGCATAAGTATGTTGAAGGCTTGGCATAAGTATGTTGAAGGCTTGGCATAAGTATGTTGAAGGCTTGGCATAAGTATGTTGAAGGCTTGGCATAAGTATGTTGAAGGCTTGGCATAAGTATGTTGAAGGCTTGGCATAAGTATGTTGAAGGCTTGGCATAAGTATGTTGAAGGCTTGGCATAAGTATGTTGAAGGCTTGGCATAAGTATGTTGAAGGCTTGGCATAAGTATGTTAAAGGCTTGGCATAAGTATGTTGAAGGCTTATGCTCCTTAGGGAGCTGAAGGATGATAAATAACAAATGCATCAAAAGCTGCCCACAATGGTCCGAGATTTTATGTACAGAAGTTCTTCCAGATCAGGACTTGTTCAGTGGGCTAACCTTACACAGACAGTATTAGAAATCCGGCTTCTAAATTAAAGTAAACACATAACGCTGGTCTCCACGGCAAAGGTACTGGGTTCGCTTCAATTTTACCCAGCTGTAAATGTGTACCTGACTCTGCTCTTTGAGATAGGGAAGGAAAAGGCAGCGAGGAAGGCAACCGGTCACCCCCACCTCTCGATGCTGGACCCAGTATGGTGAAGTCTAACACTTCACTCCACTACGGCAATATCTGCTATAATAATAATAATAAATTCTTTAAGCGCCAAACACGGCGCATAAGGCAGAAACCAGTGCTCTCCAGGTTGTTCGTTGTGACGCCACTCCTCTTAGCTCTTGCACATTATTTAGGCCCAACGTTCTTCCTTCTCTTATTATTGTTCTTCTGAGTGTTTCTTTTGGTCTTCCTTTTTTCCGCTTACCCTCAGGAACCCAAGTGAGCGCCTGTAGTGGTATTCTGTTGTTTTGCATTCGTAGGACATGACCGATATATGACCATCGTCTTTTCCTTATATAGTCGGAGACATATTTCTGCCTAGAGTCTTCTCTTATTTGTCGATTAGTCTTGAATTCTTTCCAACTGATGTTCATGAGTTTTCTAAGACATTTGTTCTCGAATGTATTCAGCTTGTTCTCCAATGATTTTGTTATTTTCCAACTCTCACAGCCGTATGTTAACACTGAGATAACATTTGAATTAAACAGACGAAGCTTGGTATGTATATTCAATGATCGTAATTTCCAAATGTTAGATAATCTATTGAAGGCGCTAGCTGCCAAAGCAATTCTAGTATGGATTTCTCTTGTTGTGTCACCATCCTGAGTCATTTTACTGCCTAAATAATTGAAACTTTCAACTTTCTGTAGTTTTTCCCCGTTCAAGATGATATCAAAGGTCTCGTTAGAAAAGTTCATAGCTTTAGTTTTAGAGGCATTTATTTGGAGACCAATTTTAACCGAGAGATGACACAAATTATTTATTGCTTCTTGGGATTGTCTTGGTGTTGAACTTAAGAATGCTACATCATCTGCGAAATCCAGGTCCCCCAGGAATTTTCCATTTGTCCATTTTATACCCAATATCTGCTATAGGACTATCTTTTAAACACATTGCATGACTATGAAACACGAAGAACACCACAAGCAATGATCAAGAAGTTGCTCAAATTGAATAGAAGGATCAAAATGGCAGGACAAGATCACTAATGTGCAACTGATGAGAAGACAAGAATGTCAGTGGAACAAGAGATGAGAAGACAAGAATGTCAGTGGAACAAGAGATGAGAAGACAAATGAATGTCAGGGGAACAAGAGATGAGAAGACAAATGAATGTCAGTGGATTAAGAGATGAGAAGACAAATGAATGTCAGTGGAACAAGAGATGAGAAGACAAATGAATGTCAGTGGAACAAGAGATGAGAAGACAAATGAATGTCAGTGGAACAAGAGATGAGAAGACAAATGAATGTCAGTGGAACAAGAGATGAGAAGACAAATGAATGTCAGTGGAACAAGAGATGAGAAGACAAATGAATGTCAGTGGAACAAGAGATGAGAAGACAAATGAATGTCAGTGGAACAAGAGATGAGGAGACAAATGATTGTCAGTGGAACAAGAGATGAGAAAATGCTGGAGATGAATAGGACACACACTGAGGAAACCTGTTGATAGTATTACAGGGCAGTCCTTGTCCTGGAATAAGAGATGTAGAGGGAGACAGAAGAACACGTGGAAAAGAGAACTGGAGACAGACATGAGGAAGGCATGGAAAGATCTTGAGCAGACGGCACGGGACAGGAAGACTTGGCATCAGTTTGGTGAAGGCTTGTGCTTTCTGCGGAGCTGAAGATTGATGAAGAAGAAGAAGAAACTCATATCGATAAATGGCGACTAAAATAATGTTGTGCACGGAGCAGGCAGTCTCATCGTATAAAAGACGTTGCTTCAGAAACCACTGCTGCTAGATCATATGAATACTTTGGTGCAGGATTCCTGCAAGTGGACCAGTTACAGTGATGACACTCCGTGGGGAGTGAAAAGGAAAATGAACGAATGATAAGCTATTTACAAATGTGTTGTTAATTTAATTAGCCTGGGAATTCCTGAATATTTCTAACGGGCCAGAAAGATTCTGCAGCACTTCTTGAGGCAAATATAGAACTCTGATTGGTAGCATGCTTTACACGTTGCAGCACACAGTAAGGTTGCCTGCAAGGGTCGTGTGTAAGACATGTTCAGATTAGGAGGTTGATTAAGAAAAGACTTACATATGGTTAGAATGATTGTGTCATAAGTCTTTGGTTATCCTGTAATTGGTGGAAGTTTATTTGTGGAATGGGAACGCTCGCATATTATTTGCTTTTAGCTGGTTTAAATTTCATGGCAGATCCCGAACCACATGTTGTAATAAAGATGGTGACCACTTGATAGCCGGCAGATATTTATGATTTTGAAAGGTTGTGGTTGTGCTTGGTAATGTGTCCAGCAGATGTTGCAAGGAGGATGGCATGCAGTTGTTGTAGTGCTGAAGATATTTGTGATTTTGAAATGTCATCATGTTGTTTGCTAGTATGCCAGACATATTGTTACTTTATGCTTGTGTGATCTTTTAAATTTCTTTTTGTGATCTTATTTCCCCACTTCTTATCACATTTTTCTGGTTGAAGCTTCCTTCTCTCATTTATTGCATTCTTCCAGCTGTGCCATCTCTCATTCTTGAATCCAGTTTCTTAACTGTATCATGTATCTTTATCTCTTCCCCAATGTTCCATCCCAACATACCATATTTTTTTTATATATACACCCACCCCCCCCCCCTCTTTCATTCAGAGAGTTAAGTAGCAGAGTTGCTTGATTCTCGAGGCAGAGTAACAGGGTTTGAAACTAGGTAGCATCACACTGCAGTTTACCCAGCCAATAAAAAAAGTAGACCTGACTCTGCTCATGACTTAGGGAAGGGGAATCAGCAAGGAAAGAAACCAATCACCCCACCTTATAAAACTGAGATCTCTAACACTTCACCCCTCTCTGGCAGTATCTGCTATGGAACTATCTTTCTGCTATGGAACTATCTTTACCTTTTCAGTTTCATTTTTTTTGGCGATAGCTTACTTTAATACATACATATTATTGTTAACATGGTATTTTTATCCTTCATGTTATTACAGGGAGCTAAATTCAAATCAGATCTCCTGGACCATGGAGGATGTCGCTGGGGCATTTCGTGGGTTAACAAGTCTGACCAAGCTGAGCCTCAAGGCCAATGCGGTCCGCTCGATCACTGTCCACGCTTTTGCTGGTTTGCCCAAACTGCGCCAGTTGTATCTGGAAGATAATGACATGACATTAGTGCAGGAGAATGCTTTTGAGACCCTGAGAGACCTCCGAGATTTGTAAGTTTATGCTAGTTATTATCACTTTCCTCTTCTTTTCCTATTTCGCTCCACATTGAAGGATGGGGGCCACCTCTACAGCTGATCCCTTTGCAGGAAGACTGCATAAAAACCATGGTCCTGCAGCAGTGGTATCTGTAGCAACTTATTTTATAATGGTGTAAAAGCCAGTCATAAGACGAGAATTAAATTCAAAAGCACCAATACCTAATGGCAATTTTACTTATTCAAAAGTATTTTAAAAAAAACCAAAATATTTGTTTTACATCTGATGTTAAAAGTCTGAACATGACAGAAGAGCATCTTGATTTATATCTGGTACTACTTAAATCATGGATCTCCGCATCTTCCTGTCTCCAGCTCATGTACTGTTTATCAGTTGTGTTGTTGACTTCTGTCCATACAGTATAATCAGACTGTTCATGCACACCAACCTGTACGCACTTTTCTGTGTCGAGTGTTACTATTTTCGGGAGAGTACATATAAGGGAAACAATACAATTGTCTAACTTTCAACCACAGTTGCATCCCTTAGTGTTACGGACAGAAAAAGCATATATATTGATGATGAGGTTGCCAGCCCCTTGCACAACCTCATATTTAGTCACCTTTTACAACGCCTGAGGCAGTAGGGGTTCTATTCTTTCTGTGTCTGCTCAGAGACTGTCTGCAACTACACAAGGTCTTCCTTTTTTAAGGTGGGGAGGGACGTCTCATTGGTTCACATAATAAGGAGCAGAAAAGGAGTTGAGTGAGTGAATGAATAAAACAGGCAGTCTTGTATCATCATGTAAGTTGTTGTTGTTACTGTGTAGTGTTAGAGGCAGGGAGTGACTCAACATGTTAAAGAGCAATGTACTTAACACCTGATGTAGGCATTTTTGCAGGATATCACATGTGACATCTGACATTTTAGTAGCTGTTAGATTTATGCATTCAGGATATTGGTTTTTTTTTTTTTTTTCGTTTTTTTAATTTTGGTGTTGCTCGCTAGCCATATGTGCTTGCAGTTGTTTAACCTTGTGTTGCCAATTCTTCCAACAGACGTTTTAACTCCTCTAAATTATTCTGTGACTGTCACCTGGCATGGTTGCCTCCCTGGCTTAAACAGAGCGGTTTCCAGCACTCGGCGGTTGGCACCTGCTTTCATCCACCTGTGCTGAGAGGGGCCAGTATTTTTCAAGTAGATGTGGCAGATTTTAAGTGCAGTGAGTTTCTGATACAATCTTTCTCTCCTTATTTGAATTTTTTTGTCTGTAAATCATATTCCTTTCAACTTTAATACACTGTGAACTTTACAGATTAGTAAATTTGTTTTACATCTGTACTTTTTAAAATGTGTAAAATTTGTTGTGCGATTCTACATGTGTCATGTTTCTAAGTTGGCACTTCCTGAATTGATAAATATTAGTGCAGATGTTAGCTGTTGAGTTCTTGATGTTTGGCTTGTTGTATCAAATTTCCCATTTTCCTTAAGTTACTACCTGGCTGTTGACTTTATTTATGATTTCTTATGCATGTGTGTTTTTATGTGCCTATTCCTATATTTCTTACTTTATCTGCTGGTGTGTTTGTTGCTTGGGATGTTTTTTACATTGTACGTCTTGTTGCTTGTTCCTAGGTTTCTTACTTCATATGTTTTGTTGCTTGTTCCTAGGTTTCTTACTTTGTATGTTTTGTTGCTTGTTCCTGTCTTTCTTACTTTGTATGTTTTGTTGCTTGTTCCAATGTTTCTTACTTTGTATGTTTTGTTGCTTGTTCCAATGTTTCTTACTTTGTATGTTTTGTTGCTTGTTCCTGTGTTTCTTACTTTGTATGTTTTGTTGCTTGTTCCTATGTTTCTTACTTTGTATGTTTTGTTGCTTGTTCCTAGGTTTCTTACTTTGTATGTTTTGTTGCTTGTTCCTGTCTTTCTTACTTTGTATGTTTTGTTGCTTGTTCCAATGTTTCTTACTTTGTATGTTTTGTTGCTTGTTCCAATGTTTCTTACTTTGTATGTTTTGTTGCTTGTTCCTATGTTTCTTACTTTGTATGTTTTGTTGCTTGTTCTTGTGTTTCTTACTTTGTATGTTTTGTTGCTTGTTCCTGTCTTTCTTACTTTGTATGTTTTGTTGCTTGTTCCAATGTTTCTTACTTTGTATGTTTTGTTGCTTGTTCCAGTGTTTCTTACTTTGTATGTATTGTTGCTTGTTCTTTTGTTTCTTACTTTGTATGTTTTGTTGCTTGTTCCTGTCTTTCTTACTTTGTATGTTTTGTTGCTTGTTCCAATGTTTCTTACTTTGTATGTTTTGTTGCTTGTTCCAATGTTTCTTACTTTGTATGTTTTGTTGCTTGTTCCTATGTTTCTTACTTTGTATGTTTTGTTGCTTGTTCTTGTGTTTCTTACTTTGTATGTTTTGTTGCTTGTTCCTGTCTTTCTTACTTTGTATGTTTTGTTGCTTGTTCCAATGTTTCTTACTTTGTATGTTTTGTTGCTTGTTCCAGTGTTTCTTACTTTGTATGTATTGTTGCTTGTTCTTTTGTTTCTTACTTTGTATGTTTTGTTGCTTGTTCCTGTCTTTCTTACTTTGTATGTTTTGTTGCTTGTTCCTGTCTTTCTTACTTTGTATGTTTTGTTGCTTGTTCCAGTGTTTCTTACTTTGTATGTATTGTTGCTTGTTCCAATGTTTCTTACTTTGTATGTTTTGTTGCTTGTTCCTGTCTTTCTTACTTTGTATGTTTTGTTGCTTGTTCCAGTGTTTCTTACTTTGTATGTTTTGTTGCTTGTTCCAATGTTTCTTACTTTGTATGTTTTGTTGCTTGTTCCAGTGTTTCTTACTTTGTATGTTTTGTTGCTTGTTCCAGTGTTTCTTACTTTGTATGTTTTGTTGCTTGTTCCAGTGTTTCTTACTTTGTATGTTTTGTTGCTTGTTCCAGTGTTTCTTACTTTGTATGTTTTGTTGCTTGTTCCAATGTTTCTTACTTTGTATGTTTTGTTGCTTGTTCCAGTGTTTCTTACTTTGTATGTATTGTTGCTTGTTCTTTTGTTTCTTACTTTGTATGTTTTGTTGCTTGTTCCAGTGTTTCTTACTTTGTATGTTTTGTTGCTTGTTCTTTTGTTTCTTACTTTGTATGTTTTGTTGCTTGTTCCAGTGTTTCTTACTTTGTATGTTTTGTTGCTTGTTCCAATGTTTCTTACTTTGTATGTTTTGTTGCTTGTTCCAGTGTTTCTTACTTTGTATGTATTGTTGCTTGTTCTTTTGTTTCTTACTTTGTATGTTTTGTTGCTTGTTCCAGTGTTTCTTACTTTGTATGTTTTGTTGCTTGTTCCAATGTTTCTTACTTTGTATGTTTTGTTGCTTGTTCCAGTGTTTCTTACTTTGTATGTTTTGTTGCTTGTTCTTTTGTTTCTTACTTTGTATGTTTTGTTGCTTGTTCCAGTGTTTCTTACTTTGTATGTTTTGTTGCTTGTTCCAGTGTTTCTTACTTTGTATGTATTGTTGCTTGTTCTTTTGTTTCTTACTTTGTGTGCTTGTGTGTTTGTTCCTATATTTCTTACTTTGTATTTTTGTTGCTTTTTCATTTGTTTCTTACTTTGTATGCTTTGTTCCTTGTTCCAGTGTTTCTTACTTTGAATGCTTGTGTGTTTGTTGTTTTTGCTTTGTATGCTTGTGTGTTTGGTACTTGTTCCTATTTTTTTTTTTACTTTGTATGCTTGTGTTTTTGTTGCTTGTTCCTATGTTTCTTGCTTCTTTTCCTTATTATTTGTGTTGCTTGTCCTGTATTTCTGACTTCATATGCTTGTATTTTTGGTTCTGTATGATTTTATTATACACAGAAACAATGTATTGCATTTTTTAAGTTCTTTGTTAATTTTTAAACTTTCCTAAAAAAAAATCCAATTGATAATATCCTGTGCAACATTTTAAACTATTTTTTTTTTAAGTAATAGTTTGAACTTTTGTAATAGATAGAAGCACAGTTGTAGTTATGCCTTCTTAATCTAAAGAATAATAACTATTCTCTCACCAGACAATGCCGAGTTTCCTAAACCAGTAATTCTTGAAAGTCCAAAGTCGGCAAATGGTTACAAGGGAGAAAATTTGACATTGACCTGCGTTACTGCTATCACTGGAGACAGCCAGCCTAGAATACACTGGAAGAAGGACAACACGGTAAGGTCATTCTGCATTCATTATCCTTCAGCTGCCCGAGGAGCATAGGCTTTCAAGAAACTCATAGATTTTGTTGTTTAACTACAGCTGCTGAGCTTCTCGCTCTTCTGTAGGTGCTACCAGGATGAAGACTTATTGGTATTATCTACACTGTATATCTAGGCTTTTTCTGTGATTTTTCTGCCATTCTGAAACATGTTGAGCTGAAGTCATGAGCTCCAGTTTCTCCAGCTTGGCTTGCATTTAAAAGACAATCACATCTGGTTAGGAGGAAGAAGCATGTGGCATAATGTGTATTCCCCACCATCCAAGGGGACTCCAGATATGCAGAGCTAAAATACTGTGCTCTGGTTCTGGGCTCTCCCAAGGAATTGTCACGTCCTACACAGAGCCACTTCTCAGCTCCCCCCTGCCAATCATGGTTCCATAGTGTGATCCTTCTACATGCAGCCAACCAGGTAAAAGCCATAGTTACGTCTGAGGCTCAATTGACTCCCCAAGCTTAGTGTGCAATGCTCGGTTCTCAACATGTTTCACCACAAGGGGAATCCCTGGAAGTGTGTGGATGATCTCCAGAGTCAGTGAGGGTGTAATTAGCCTCACAGACAGGTTCACCTCCACATCTCTATGCTGTAGCATTCTGCTTAGCTGGTGGTCATATAAGGATGGCTCCAGCTATGCCTGCATGCATAAACTCATTGATAGATCTTATTCTTTCTCTGTCTTCTCAGAGACCCCCAACAACTACACATGATAGAAGACATATGATAGAAGACACAGGATAGAAGACACATGATAGAAGACACATGATAGAAGACATATGATATAAGACATATGATAGAAGACACAGGATAGAAGACACATGATAGAAGACACATGATAGAAGACACATGATAGAAGACATGATAGAAGACACAGGATAGAAGACACAGGATAGAAGACACAGGACAGAAGACACATGATAGAAGACACAGGATAGAAGACACATGATAGAAGACACATGATAGAAGACATAGGATAGAAGACAGGATAGGAGACATAGGATAGAAGACACAGGATAGAAGACACAGGATAGATGACACATGATAGAAGACACAGGATAGAAGACACAGGATAGAAGACACATGATAGAAGACATAGGATAGAAGACAGGATAGAAGACACAGGACAGAAGACACAGGACAGAAGACACAGGACAGAAGACACATGATAGAAGACACATGATAGAAGACACATGATAGAAGACACATGATAGAAGACATAGGATAGAAGACAGGATAGAAGACACAGGACAGAAGACACAGGACAGAAGACACAGGTCAGAAGACACAGGACAGAAGACACAGGACACATGAAAGAACAAGAGTACTAACCCTGAATAGATCAGACACAAGCTAAGAGTGTTTGATCATTTATTTGATAAACTAGCAATAACCCTTCAAACTTGACGGGTTTTTAATTATAGTGTGCTGTTTCCTTTCCCGGATGAGCAGATAGAAGTACATTCTTAGTGTTTTTGGTTTCTTTCCATTATACAGTGTAATCTAACTGTTCATGAACAGTCATTTGAATGCTTTTCTTTGTTGATTGTAACTATTTTCGGGAGAGTAAATATAATGGAAACAATACAATTTTTCAACATGGTTGCATTCCTCAGCTGTGACCAACATACACACGGCGAGAATTATATGTTATTTTAGATTCAATTTAAAAGTTTTTTTATGACGACGTTTCATGTGAAAGTGTGTGGATTGTTTTTAAAGAGTGTTCCCTGATAATAAGTTGTTTTAACAAAAACTTTCAAGTTTTCATGATTTGTACATCTGGTGAGGGCTCATGCACACCAATATTTACGCACTTTTTCTTTGTCGAGCGCTACTAATTTCGTGAAAGAATAAAAAAAATAAAACCAAAGTATTTGTTTTATATAACACCCACGCCGCGAAAGTTGCACACCGCGCATTGCGCACTTTTTTTTCTGGCGCGAGTTACTATTTTGAGTGAGACCAACCGACGTAACATACATCGGTAATTATGTTAGTTGGGATAGTAGAATGTTTGATTCATAGTAAATAAACTTGAAATATTGTTCATCATCATCATCATCCTCCTCCTTCAGCTCCCCAAGAAGCATAGGCCTTCAACAAACTTATGCCAAGTCTTTCTGTCCCGTGCCATCAGCTCAAGGTCTTTCATGTCTGTCTTTATTTCTCTTTTCCATATGTCCCTTCTTCTTCTTCTTTGATCCTTAGCCGCCGACCGTCAAAGCAGTCAGTGGCCATTACGCCTGGTGGCGTCTTGTAGGGCAACAACAAATTGATTCCACTTTTCTCGGTCGGCGGCCATCCTTCGTACAGTGCCCCAACTCTGGTTCATTCTTTGCATCTCAGCCTCCACAGTCCTCCGCCAAGTTGTTTTTGGTCGGCCTCTCTTTCGTTTTCCTTCAGGGGTCCATAGCATAGCTGTTCTTGTGATGGCATTGGGGTCTCTTCTGAGGACATGGCCAACCCAGCTCCAGCGTCTGCCAGCTATGATGGTGTGCATGTCCTCTTGCTTAACTTCTGTGCTTCAAATCAACTGGCTATAGGAGGAAGCATGTTTCCACATAAGAGAATACACAAGGCAACATGGATATCACCAGACCATAGAACAGAAAATCAGATCGATCATATATGCATAAAGAAGAAGTTTAGATCATCATTGCAGGATGTAAAGGTATATAGAGGAGCAGATGTGGCATCAGATCACCATCTTCTGATAGCCAAAGTAAAAATGAAACTCAAGAGATATGCAACAATGCAAAATTATAGACAACAGTTTAATGTAGGACAGCTAAGAAATCAAGAAACAAGAGACAAATTTGCGGTCACAGTATCCAACAAATTCCAAGTGCTCCAACAGTTGGAAGATGTAGAGAATACAGAAGACTATTGGCAGCAGGTCAAAACGGTATGGAAGGAGACATGTGAAGAAATACTGGGGAAAAGGGAAAGACAACAAAAAGCATGGATAACAACAGAAACCATCAATAAGAAAAAAGATAGAAAAAAACAAGAAAGCAGAGTTAAACACAAGCAAAACCAGAAGTTCCAAAGCCAAGGCTCAAGAAGTGTACACAGAAGCAAACAAAGAAGTAAAAAGAAGTATCAAAAGAGACAAGAGGAAGTATATTGAGGAGTTGGCAAGAGAGGCATAAGATGCTGCAGCCAAAGGAAATATGAGAGAAATGTATAGCAGCACAAAGATGCTAACAGGGAAATACAACCAAACAAGTTGCCTCATAAAAGATAAGAATGAGAAACTGTTCAGCAATGTACAAGAGCAAATAAAGAGGTGGACAGAATATTTTGAGGGCCTTCTCTATCGACCAGCTCCACAAAAACCCCCGGACATCCAGCAAGCAGTAGAAGAGATACAAATTAACTGTGAAAGACCAACGAAGGAAGAAATAAAGAAAGCCATAAAGCTTCTAAGAGATGGAAAAGCGTCTGGACCTGATGGCATTCCAGCAGAGGCCATCAAAGCAGATATCGACACGGCTACAGCGATGTTATATAAATTACTTGGTAAAGTCTGGGAAAAAGAAGAGATACCAGCAGAATGGAAGGAAGGATATCTGGTTAAGTTGCCTAAGAAGGGAAATCTACAAGAGTGCACAAATTATAGAGGAATAATGTTACTATCAGTGCCAGGAAAGGTATTGAACAGGATTATCCTTGAGAGATTAAAGGAGTCCATAGACAAGAAATTGAGAGACGAACAAGCAGGTTTTCGACAAAACAGATCATGTACAGACCAGATAGCCACTTTGAGAATAATAGTTGAACAAAGTCTGGAATGGAATTCACCACTATACATCGGATTTGTGGACTACGAAAAAGCATTTGACAGTGTGGACAGAGAATCACTTTGGAAATTGATGAGGCATTATGGAGTTCCCCTGAAGATCATTAATTTAATAAAGAAAACCTATGAAGACATGACATGCAGAGTTCTTCATGAAGGACAGCTTACAGAACCATTTGGGATAAGAACAGGAGTGCGACAGGGATGCCTCTTGTCTCCATTTCTTTTTTTGCTGGCAATAGATTGGGTTATGAGATCATCGACAACACACAACAGAAATGGAATCCAGTGGACTCTGACTAAGCAGTTGGATGATCTGGATTTTGCTGATGATTTGGCTCTCCTGTCCCATAACCGTAATCAGATGCAGGACAAATTGAAAACACTCGATGAGAGGTCACAGCAATTGGGTCTGAAAATACACAGGGAAAAGACAAAAATAATGCGAATAAATGCAGGTAATGAAAACAGGGTTGAACTTGAAGAAACACCAATACAAGATGTAGAATCATACACATATCTTGGCAGTAATATAGATAAAGTTGGAGGGACAGACAGCGATATCAAAATAAGAATACAAAAGGCAAGAGGAGCTTTCATTGCATTGGGAAATATATGGAGATCAAGAGAAATAGGATCCAACACGAAAATAAGAATCTTCAACTCAAATGTGAAGTCAGTCCTATTGTATGGCTCAGAGACATGGAGAACAACAAAGACAACAACCAAAAAGCTACAGACTTTCATAAATGGGTGCTTGCGTAGAATAGAGGGATTAAAATGGTATGACAAGGTTACCAATGTGGAACTGATGACAAGAACTGGACAAGTGCCAGTGGAACAAGAGATGAGAAGAAGACGATGGCGATGGATAGGACACACACTGAGGAAGCCTGTTGATAGCATTACAAGGCAGTCCTTGTTCTGGAACCCCCAGGGCAAGAGAGGCAGAGGAAGACCAAGAAGTACATGGAGAAGAGAGTTGGAAACAGAGGTGAAAAATGATGAGGAGAACATGGAAAGAACTTGAGATGATGGCACGTGACAGGAGGACTTGGCATGTGTTTGTTGAAGGCCTATGCTCCTTTGGGAGTGGAGGGTTATGAATGAATGTCCTCTTGCTTGCTCCGAGTAAGTAGATCTTGGTTGGTGATGATATATATCCCTTGGTCTTACTCTATCTCTCTTACCTTGTGGCTTCCAGAACAAGGACTATGTGGTAATGTTATCAGGAGGTATCCTCAGTATGTGTCCTATCCATCTCCATCATCTTCTTCTCATCACTTGTCTGGTTCTTGTCATCACTTGTCTGGTTCTTGTCATCACTTGTCTGGTTCTTGTCATCACTTGTCTGGTTCTTGTCATCAGTTCCACATTGGTGATCTTGTCATACAACTTCAATCCTTCAATTGTACACTAGCACCTATGTTGAAATGCAGTTACGGTATATAAATCTCAGTAACATCACCAAAACTGTAGTCCTCTATACATTTATTAAGTTTAATGCATTTAACATTAACTCATTATATTTTTGTTTTTTTTCCTCTGAAGCTGTTGAATGAATCCCTCTCTGTGGTCACTGCCAGTAGTGATGGCGATGTCAAGCGATACACCTCTAACCTTCACCTTACAGACATCCAGGACTCCATGGCTGCTCGCTATCAGTGTGTCGTAACCAACGACTTTGGTTCGGCATTTTCACAGAGGGCATACATCAACGTATATGGTGAGTATAATACATAAAAGGCACTTACGACATTCATGTTACATAAAACATACACTAATGTGTGCCAGGTGGAGTATCATCATTACACTATAGCTGCTTGAGGAGCATAGGCCTTCAACAGAATCATGCTAGCCCTCCTGTTCTTTGCCGTCTGTTCTAGGTTTTTCCATGTCTCCCTCATCCCTTTCATTTATGTCTCTAGTTGTCTTGTCCATGTGTTTTTCTGTCTCTCTCTGCTTCTCCCTGGGGATTTTGGAACAAGGACTGCCTTGTCATGCTATCAGCAGGTTTACTTAATGTGTTCTATCTATCTCCAACATGTTCTTCTCATCTCCTGTTCCACTGGCACTTGTGTGGTTCTTGTCATCAGTTCACATCTCAGTGATCTTCTTGTACTATTTCAGTCCTTCTGTTCTACGTATGCACACATTTATGACTGCCTGTAACATCTTGTTTGTTGTTTTTGTTTATTGCTCTGCATGTTTCAAAGCTATAAAGTTGGACTGGCTTGACATTTCATAGATGGAGTATATATATATGTTGTTTTTTTGTTACAGGGATTATGTTTTGTGAAGTATCTGCTGTTGTTATTGTTCCAAAGAATATCTGCATTTACTTTTTTTTAATGAATATCTTTCTTTATTTTATTTTGTGGTATATCTGTAGTTATTTTTATTATGTGGTATATCTTTAGTTATTTTATTATGGGGTATTTCTTTAGTTATTTTCATTATGTGGTTTGTCTTTAATTAGTTTTATTATAGGGTTTATCTTTAGTTATTCTTATTGGGTTGTACATCATTAGTTATTCTTATTATGCATCTGTCTTTAGTTATTTTTGTATGAAAAGTATTTGTAATTATTTTTATGGCTTAACTGTAGTTGTTTCTTTTTCTTTTATTCTTTAATTTTATTATAGATCAGAAATGTTAAAAAAACAATAATGCCTGTTTCTTAAGCCTGATGAAGTAAGGATTTTTGTCAGACGTCTGTCTTCTTAGTAACAGAATTATGAAAGCAGTTTACTAACATTATTTTCTCCAATTTTGCTCCTGAAATAACAATAATGTGTTTCAACAGTGTACCCAGTATTCCTGAAAGTGCCGAAAGATGTCACGGTGAAGGCGGGAAAACCAGCAGAACTCAAGTGTGCAGCCACAGGCCAGCCAACTCCGGTGATATCCTGGCAGAAAGATGGTGGGGACAATTTCCCAGCAGCACGAGAGCGACGGATGCAGGTGTACCCAAATGATGATAGGTTCTACATTATGAACACACGCACAGCAGATGAAGGTGTTTACAGCTGTATGGCCAGGAATGAAGCTGGTGTCGTTGTAACCAATGCCACAGTCACAGTTTTGGGTCAGTTTGTGTTTCATTTCTTTGTTGTAAGCATTATGAGCTTAGAAAGTTCATAGTGGTTGTTTAGTTAGAAATTTATAAGTGAGAGATCAGTTGTAAATTTTTGAGTTAGCATCACATGTCTTCTATCATGTGTCTTCTATCATGTGTCTTCTATCCTGTGTCTTTTATCATGTGTATTCTATGTATTCTATCCTGTATCTTCTATCTTGTGTCTTCTATCCTGTGTCTTCTATCCTGTGTCTTCTATCTTGTGTCTTCTATCCTGTGTCTTCTGTCCTGTGTCTTCTATCCTGTGTCTTCTGTCCTGTGTCTTCTGTCCTGTGTCTTCTGTCCTGTGTCTTCTGTCCTGTGTCTTCTATCCTGTGTCTTCTGTCCTGTGTCTTCTATCCTGTGTCTTCTATCCTGTGTCTTCTGACCTGTGTCTTCTATCCTGTATCTTCTATCATGTGTCTTATATCATGTGTCTTCTATCCTGTGTCTTATATCCTGTGTATTCTGTCCTGTGTCTTCTGTCCTGTGTCTTATATCCTGTGTCTTCTGTCCTGTGTCTTATATCATGTGTCTTCTGTCCTGTGTCTTCTGTCCTGTGTCTTCCGTCCTGTGTCTTCAGTCCTGTGTCTTCTGTCCTGTGTCTTCAGTCCTGTGTCTTCCATCCTGTGTCTTCCGTCCTGTGTCTTCTATCATGTGTCTTCTATCATGTGTAGTTGTTGGAGGTCTCTGAGAAGACAGAGAAAGAATAGGACTACTGTGACCTCAGGCATGTCATAATAGGAGACTGGCATGAGGTTGTGCATAAGGTTGGTAACCTCTTCATGTCAAACAGATGGCTAAAGAAACAACCACTGCAGGTGGACATGAAATCTTTTGGTGCAGGTTTCCTGTAATGGGGGAACAGCTCAATGGTGGCTGGCCTAATGGTGGCTGGCCTGTTGTATAAGGAACTAAAAGAGAAATGATGATGATGACATGTTCTCTCTTTCCTGAAGTTTTAACTACTTAATTTTCTGTCCTTTCAGATATTATTAGACATTTGTACCATGATAGGAAACTCTTTACAGAGCGATACAACAGGAGGCAATCTGATCATCAGAAGTGGTCCCCCCGTCGAACAAGTGTTTCGGCCCTGTATACTCCTTTACACTCTAAGGGGGACGGGCCCACTTGGGTCTTGACTCCCAAGTGTCTCAGCCTCCTGTTGTCTTGTATCGAAAATGAACCCATTTCACTTTGGTAGCAACTTTAAAATCCACAACTCCACCAGCCGTGGAGGCAATTGTGGAAGTAACAAAGAGAAGACAAATTATTCCATTCGTTCCGTTGCACACCACGATTAGGGACAGACACTGACACACCTGCGCGAAGCCGACGAGGCTAGCTACTGCGCGCTAGCAACTGAAATTCTGTGCCCAACACCTCTTATAATATACGCCGCGTGTTGCCCGTCAGTCACAGCCCTTTCACCAGTGCACCGTAAAACTCAACGTATTGTGGACTTAGAAAAATTCCTGGTGTTTTCTATACCACAGAGTTTACTGTCACGAGTTCCATAGCCCATTGCGGTTGTTCCACAGCCAGCATGATGCCTTTTTGGCAGTTTCACTAAGCCTCTTCAGTGCCCTTGTTCTCGACTGTCCCCTCAGCCCCAACAGTTTCAATAAATCATACACTGATGCAGCCACGAGCCCTCTTGTGCCCACCTCAACAACCATGACCCTTGCAGTGAACCCATCATGTCTCAGATCCGCTGCCAAATCATTATACTTGGCCACTTTGAACGAATGTTGCTCGTCCAATCTGGATTCAAATGGCACGGTCAGTTCAATTAGTATAACCTGAAGCGATGCTGAAGAATGAAGCACTATATCCGGCCGTCTCCGCAATTTTCTGATACTCTCTGGATATGCCCCTCGTCCAGGTAGGTCTACCGCCATCTCCCAGTCGTTTGCACAGCCAAGAAGAGATGGTAAACTGCTACCTGGTTTGCTCGGTTTGGGGTGTGCTGACTTTCCTGCCCTCAGAAAGTATGTATTTGCGGTGCTCGGCCTGGCTTTGCTATTCACTTTCATCCTTGTCGCAGCCAGCTCATTTAGCACTTTGTTGTGGCGCCAAGTGTATCGCCCTTGACCTAATGACACCTTACGCGCTGAGAGCACGTGTTCAAGTGTCTGCCTCCCCTGGCATAGGGGGGCACTGCTCATCATCCAACTTTCCCCATCTCACAAAAGTTTGTGGCTGACGGCAACAGGTCATACATTGATCTAACAATGAAGCTGAGCCTAAGAGGTGCCATATGCCATATATCATTCTGGACCATAGAAAACTATTTGATTTTTATTACATTGTGCTTGACAAATTCTCTAACAAAATATCATTCAAGAGTAACTTATTTGAATAATATAAACTGAGATCTGCTTTATCTTAATCTTGTTGGGTAATAGTGCTTTTTTTTTCAATGGTAGTACCTCTTTCTGGGACCAAAAAATAAAGAAAATTGCCAGTGTTGCGGCCACAAGGTCTTTGTCAGGGTAAAAGGAACAAAATAATAAATAGAAAGGGAAGAAGGTGAGATCAAAGTGAGAAACATGAAAAATAAATAAAGTTAATACAACCAGTCCAATCAGCATGGCTAGAAACATGCGCTGAATACTCAAAATAGACATCTGTAATCATGGGGAAGATCGTCATGTTAGAAATGGAAAAGATCTTTTTGTGTTGTCATATTTATGCTGAGGTGAGACCGTGTGCCTGACCTGTGTAGCTAAATTCAGAAAATTATGTCATTATTTCTGTGATACACATCAGTTTCTTATTGCTCTGGTGTCATTATCAGTTGTCAGCATTGGCACAAAGTTTTTTGGCCAGGACAGCAGCCAGCAACACATTCTTAGATAAATGAGGGTGATCAGAAAGTTCAGCAAATTAAAAATTTTGTGAAACAGAAATCGTTTGTAATTAATTCCCTTCAAGTACAGACTTTTAGCTCACACACAGTAGTTCCGTCACCCCCTTCTACTGTTGGCAACATTTTTGGATCTTCCTCTTTTCTTATCGCCTTCATATGATCTGTAGTGTTGGATTCGATGTCATCCTTTATGCCTAATTGCTTCCCTTTCAGCATTGTTTTCAATTTGCCAGGCACTTTTTTAATATCATCCCTTGCATTTATATCATCACAGGGTAGAATGTGTTATCTTCATAAAACTGTATGTTGGTACTATCTTTGGTTGGCCTGTCCTGAAGTTTGTTATTAGTTGTCATAACTGTATGTTGGTACTATCTTTGGTTGGCCTGTCCTGAAGTTTGTTATCAGTTGTCATAACTGTATGTTGGTACTATCTTTGGTTGGCCTGTCCTGAAGTTTGTTATCAGTTGTCATTCTTCCCTTCACAGTACCACCATTTATTGAGCAGCCCATGCAGAGTAAGAAATCTACAAAGAAAGGAGAGACAGCTGTCCTGCAGTGCATGGCATCAGGAAGTCCACAGCCAAAACTTACTTGGCTGAAGGATGATAAGGAGTTGGTGGTAAGTAGAGGATGCATAAATAATCTTTATTATTTATTACTGTCTAACATTGACAACTTAAAAAAAAAAAACTATTTTTTTAAAACAACTATTTTTTACACTAACATTTTTAAATTTTAGAAGTCACAAATGAACAATTCACTAAGAATCAGTATTTAGTATAAATATTTTAAAATGTCATGAATTCGTCATTATTATGTGGCAACATAGATGACCATACCTGTCAACCTGTACAAATTTTTCATACAATGTACGTATTTTTGATACTTTTAGCAGTGTACGGCCGTACAGACTCGTTGTACGGATTTTTCCTCCCTCCACAAAAAAAAAATCAAAATTTTTTTTTTTTTTTAAATTCTAAAAGTATTTTCCAACCCAAGTGTTTAAAAATTTTAAATCAGAAAATATTTTCTAGCCCAGGTTTTTTTTTTAAACCAATTTTTTTATTCCGGGAATCTCGGCGTCTGTTTATAAACAGCAACCAATCAAATCCTTTTATACCCAACAATTCGGCAAAAACTTTGAATTCGGCCTCAAACACTTTTGGCTTTCAGCGTGACATGACGTATTTTTAAAGTTACCTGTTATCAGCCACTCTTGCCAAGACACTTCGACCCCAATTTGTTTAAAAAAAGCTAAGTACCTATAACTTGGTTAAATATTGCTGTTGTTTTGCTTTGTTGCAATTTAATCGCTGTCTTAATCTTTCCAGTTATATCTTGCCCTTCAGTATATTTCCAATAAATTAATATCATAATATTCTGTGTTTCAAACTAAAAAAAAAAAAAAAGTTTGTTTGCGTTGAGTAGCCCTACTTTAATTCCGGCGATCGAGATTCACTGCTTTATTTTTCATAAAGCGGCGATCTATTATTGGTCTAGGCTATCAATTTTTAAATAATAATTTTGTAAATTTTTGGTAGTACATTGTTTCTTCCTAGATTAATATTCTGTTCACAATTTAGTTAATTTTTTTATTTTTTGCTGTTGCTTTGCTTTGCCTCGTTGTATTTTATTTTTGTCGTTCTCTTAATCTTTCCAGTTATATTTTGATCATTTCAATATTTCCAATAAATTAATATCATAAAATTTTGTGTAGGCCCTACAAAAGTAGAAAAATAAAGTTTATTTGCATTGAGTAGGCCTACCTACTTTATTTCAGCGGTCGAGATTCGTTGCTTTATTTTTTAATAAAGTGGCAATCTATTATCACAGGTCTAGGCTCATTCATTCATAACCCTCCACTCCCAAAGGAGCATAGGCCTTCAACAAACACATGCCAAGTCCTCTTGTCACGTGCCATCATCTTAAGTTCTTTCCACGTTCTCCTTATCATTTTCACCTCTGTTTCCAGCTCTCTTCTCCATGTGCTTCTTGGTCTACCTCTGCTTCTCTTGCCCTGGGGGTTCCAGAACAAGGACTGCCTTGTAATACTATCAACAGGTTTCCTCAGGGTGTGTCCTATCCATTGCCATCGTCTTCTTCTCATCTCTTGTTCCACTGGCACTTGTCTAGTTCTTGTCATCAGTTCCACGTTGGTAACCTTGTCATACCATTTTAATCCCTCTATTCTACGCAAGCACCCATTTATGAAAGTCTGTAGCTTTTTGGTTGTTGTCTTTGTTGTTCTCCATGTCTCAGAGCCATACAATAGGACTGACTTCACATTTGAGTTGAAGATTCTTATTTTCGTGTTACATCTGATTTCTCTTGATCTCCATATATTTCCCAATGCAATGAAAGCTCCTCTTGCTTTTTGTATTCTTATTTTGATATCATTGTCTGTCCATCCAACTTTGTCTATATTGCTGCCAAGATATGTGTACGATTCTACATCTTGTATTGGTGCTTCTTCAAGTTCAACCCTGTTATCATTACCTGTATTTATTCTCATTATCTTTGTCTTTTCCCTGTGTATTTTCAGACCCAATTGCTGTGACCTCTCATCGAGTGTTTTCAATTTGTCCTGCATCTGATTACGGTTATGGGACAGAAGAGCCAAGTCATCAACAAAATCCAGATCATCCAAATGCTTAGTCAGAGTCCACTGGATTCCATTTCTGTTGTGTGTTTTTGATGTTCTCGTAACCCAGTCTATTGCTAGTAAGAAAAGAAATGGAGACAAGAGGCATCCTTGTCGCACTCCTGTTCTTATCCCAAACGGTTCTGTAAGCTGTCCTTCATGAAGAACTCTGCATGTCATGTCTTCATATGTTTTCTTTATTAAATTAATGATCTTCAGGGGAACTCCATAATGCCTCATCAATTTCCAAAGTGATTCTCTGTCTACACTGTCAAATGCCTTTTCGTAGTCCACAAATCCGATGTATAGTGGTGAATTCCATTCCAGACTTTGTTCAACTATTAAGTGGCTATCTGGTCTGTACAGGATCTGTTTTGTCGAAAACCTGCTTGTTCATCTCTCAGTTTCTTGTCTATGGACTCTTTTAATCTTTCAAGGATAATCCTGTTTAATACTTTTCCTGGCACTGAAAGTAACATTATTCCTCTATAATTTGTGCATTCTTGTAAATTTTCCTTCTTAGGCAACTTAACCAGATATCCTTCCTTCCATTCTGCTGGTATCTCTTCCTTTTCCCAGACTTTACCAAGTAATTTATATAACATCTCTGTAGCCGTGTCGATATCTGCTTTGATGGTCTCTGCTGGAATGCCATCAGGTCCAGATGCTTTTCCATCTCTTAGAAGCTTTATGGCTTTCTTTATTTCTTCCTTCGTTGGTCTTTCACCGTTAATTTGTAGCTCGTCTTCTGCTGGCTGGATGTCCGGGGGGTTTTGTGGAGCTGGTCTATTGAGAAGGTCCTCAAAATATTCTGTCCACCTCTTCATTTGCTCTTGTATATTGCTGAGCAGTTTTCCATTCTTGTCTTTTATGAAGCAACTTGTTTGCTTGTATTTCCCCGTTAGCTTCTTTGTGCTGTTATACAGTTCTCTCATATTCCCTTTGGCTGCAGCATCTTCTGCCTCTCTTGCCAACTCCTCAATATACTTCCTCTTGTCTCTTTTGATACTTCTTTTTACTTCTTTGTTTGCTTCTGTGTACACTTCTTGAGCCTTGGCTTTGGAACTTCTGGTTTTACTTGTGTTTAAATCTGCTTTCTTGTTTTTCCTGTCTTTCATCTTATTGATGGTTTCTGTTGTTATCCATGCTTTTTGTTGTTGTTCCCTTTTCCCCAGTATTTCTTCACATGTCTCATTCCATACCGTTTTGATTTGCTGTCAATAGTCTTCTGTATTCTCTGCATCTTCCAGCTGTTGGAGCACTTGGAATTTGTTGGATATTGTGACTGCAAATTTGTCTCTTGTTTCAACCAACCCAAAGACGACTATCACACTCTCGACCGGCAGGGACAGATAACTATTTTTCGACTCAGGACAGGGCATAACAAACTGAATAAACACATGCACAAGCTACGATTGTCTGCTTCACCACTGTGCACATGTGGATTAAACGAACAAACTGCTGAGCATGTTCTACAGGACTGTCCTCTGTATGACCAGTTAAGAAAGATATACTGGCCCAATTACTCAACACTAAACTCAAAGCTATATGGAGTTAAAGAGGAACTTCAAACAACAGTCGAATTCATCATGAGAACTCGTCTGACGGTGTAATCATCAAAGATGCGATCGCAAGAAGAAGAAGAAGAAGTCTCTTGTTTCTTGATTTCTTAGATGTCCTACATTAAATTGTTGTCTATAATTTTGCATTGTTGCATATCTCTTGAGTTTCATTTTTACTTTGGCTATCAGAAGGTGGTGATCTGATGCCACATCTGCTCCTCTATATACCTTTACATCGTGCAATGATGATCTAAACTTCTTGTTTATGCATGTATGATCAATCTGATTTTCTGTTCTATGGTCTGGTGATATCCATGTTGCCTTGTGTATTCTCTTATGTGGAAACAGTTGATTTGAAGCACAAAAGTTTGAGAATAATTCCCCATTTTCATTCATTATTCCTAGCCCCTGTTTTCCCATAACTTCTTCGAATCCAGTGTTGGCTGTACCTATCTTTGCATTCATGTCACCCATCAAAATTGTGATGTCTCTTCTTTTTACTTTTTCCATAATTTCCTGTAGTCTAGCATAAAATGCTTCTTTCACAGACTCTTCTTTGTCATTTGTTGGTGCATACCATTGGATGACATTTACATTTATTTTCTTTTTAGCTGTTTTAAAAGAAGCTGTTATTATTCTGGATCCAACAGCTTCCCATTCAATGAGTGCTTTCTGTGCTTCTTTAGATAACATAAGAGCTACCCCTTCACTGTGGTGTGAACTTTCGTCTTCATGTCCTGAGGACAGCACCAATTCACCTGTGATGAGTTTCTTCCTGTCTACCCCCTTCCACTTTGTTTCACACAGTCCCAGAACCTCGATTTTATATTCCCTCATCTCTGCTGCTACTTGTGCCACTTTCCCTTGTTCGTTTAATGTCCGAACATTCCAGGTGCCAAATCTGGAAGTTCTCCTAGAAGAAAGAAGGTTAGTCAGCAACACAGACTCCTTTCAGCTTTCTCTGTGTTGCATCATACGCCTCCCTGCGAGAGGACCTTCCCCTGTCTTGGATGGCTGTGTTTTATTTTCTTTAATTGACTTGTCCATGTTTGTTGAAGTTTTTTGTGGTTTAAATTTTTTACAGGATGGGGTAACCGGCCCCATGCCCAACCCTTCTTACTCGCTTTCTACGACATGCTTGGCAGGGAACAGTGTTACTATTCTTTGCTCCCCTTTCGGGCCCCGGTAACACACTGGTGGAGGTCTAGGCTACCAACTATTCAATAATTTTGTAAATTTTTGGTGCTACGTTTTTCTTCCTAGATTTGATATTATGTTCATAATTTGTTAAATTTTTTTTTTTTTTTTTTGCTGTTAGCTGTTTGCTTTGCTTTGTTGTATGTTTTTTTTTTTTTGTCGTTCTCTTAATCTTTCCAGTTATATTTTGATCATTTAAATATTACCAATAAATTAATGTCATAATATTCTGTGTTGGCCCTACATAACTAGAAAAAAAGTTTGTTTGCGTAAACTTCGCTGCTTTATTTTTCAATAAAAAAGTCCACACAGACTGCAGGAGGTCCATGAATGCAGACACACTCACTTCTTTTTTACAGTGTAAGATTAACATTGATACATGCTGTGCAGACTTTAAGCCCACAAATGCAATTCTGCAAAGTGCTAAAAGTGCATGTTTTGATTATAATACAAAACACTGTGCATCGAAAGAATAGTACCTCACGATCACTAAGTTTTTTATATGTAAAGAACAGCATGAGACTATTAGCATGTTTTATATCACACTAATTCAAATGCTAATAGATTTGTATATGTCATTTCTCGTTTTAAAACTGTATTGTGTATAATTTATTATTTTATTTTTTGCGTAATAATTTTTGGTGTTTGTAAGGATTTTTTTGGTCCGGTGTACAGATTTTTGTCTCAGGAGGTTGACAGGTATGGATGACGTAAAATGTAACTACCTAGTATTGTCTGGGTAATTGTGTTACAGTTACTCATATACAGGGTGAACCATAATTCCCTTACCGTTTAGCTTAAATAGTATGTCTTTAATTTGTAGTGATATGTGTAAATGAAAAACATCATAACAATGACAGAACACTAAAATTAAATTTTGATAATCATAAATTTATTTATCATACACAGTGGTGTCCATGAGTGGTCATACATTAAGTCAATTTTTTAAGAAAATTTCCTCACACTCTTTGACATAAATCTTGTCTAGTTCTTTAAAACTCCTGTAATTGCTGTTTTCATATTCTCTAAGATTTTCAGTTTCTGACCATTTACCTTGTCGTTTAAATATCCCCATAAATAATAATCTTCTTGAGGTAGATCAGGAGATCTTGCAATCCATTGCATTGGACTCTGTCATCCAAGCCACCTGTTATGGAATTTTTCATCAAAAAACTTTATGACAATAATGGTCATTAAATGAAAGAAAAAAGGGATTAGGAGAGGTAGAAACGGTGTACTTGAAAGTTTAGGGTATCCTGCAAAAAGTGAAAAAAAATGATCAGGATATTCTGTTACTCATTTCTTCAAACATAATATTTTGACAGGGTAAAGTGGTTTATGGTTGACCCGGTATAATAAATTTAAAAGTATCTTGTCTGTGCAACCAGTGTCTCTCACCTTCGGCAGAAGTTTCTTTTGATTCTCATTTCTTGAATTGCTCAAGATTTCTTATGATTCTCATTTCTTGAATTGCTCAAGATTTCTTTTGTTTCTCATTTCTTGAATTGCTCAAGATTTCTTTTGATTCTCATTTCTTGAATTGCTCAAGATTTCTTCTGCAGAAACTAAACACTTATTCAGGGTTTATCATTTATGTTTTTTTTTTCATTTAGGTGACCTCTCGGCATTTCTTTGCTGCGGAACACCAGATCCTTGTGATACTGGACACTCAGTATTCAGATGCTGGTACATATGCCTGCAGGATGTCAAATTCATTGGGCACAGCTAAAGGAACCACAGAGCTTCAGGTAAAAGGCTGCAGCTTTGTTGTTAGGAATAGTTTTGCAGTAAAATCTAATTTTTTAAAATAAGTATTTTTATTTAAAATTCACTGGTAGACATTATTCTATCTTTTGTTGATGGATTTTATTTGCTGCATTTGCACAAAATCACAGTTTAAGTACCTAGGAAGTATTTTCAGTGAAAATAGAAGATTTGACCGATAAATGGAAGCAAGGTATCCAAATACCAGTGCAATGACTTACTGAATGTCACGGATGCTCAAACACCTGAATATCAGTATGGAAACTAAATAACAATTCATAAATGTTATATTTTTTAACCACGTCTTTGCTATCAGCGTCAAACATGGTCACTGACTGGAGCACAGGAGAGGAAAATCACATCCTGCATTTAGAAATGCTTAAGAAGAGCCATTAATATTACAGAATGAGAAATGATGACATAGAGAAGTAGCCAGAACTACATTCGGCATCAAATATGTAGAGAGAATGTGGCTATATCATGATAAGTTTCTACAAAGGGCCTACAACAGTAGAAGATCAGGTTTTAGGGCACAGGGAAGACCGAGAGACAGATGACTCAAGTCAGCCTATGCAACACACTTGGCACAAGAAAGAAAACTGTAGCTGTCCGTGAATCTTCATGGCAATAGTGGACTGAAAAAGTATAAAGTAAATAAGTACAAGTAAGTATAAAACAGAAAAGTACTAAAGAAGATGAATTTCAATAACATGCTTTTCTGAAATTCAAAATATTAACCAAAGTGTTTTACATGTATGTATGAATTTCGCTCATCTTCTGTCTTGGATTTTTACGTTTGTCAAGGAAAGAAAGAGATGGCAAAAAGATAAATATTGGCATCCACGCAGCAAAGATGTTATCATCAGAGATAAGAGCGAGAATATTTAATCCATTTTGTTAGCTCGGGGCACCAGTTTAAGTTAGGGTGTCTAGAATCAGTATCTATATACATCTTCAGGTTGTGAACTCATCTGGTGAGGGAGGTGAAGCAGGTGGCTCATTTGGCTTGGATGATGAGTCTACCACTACAGGCATCATTATCATCGCTGTGGTCTGCTGCGTAGTGGGCACCTCCCTGGTGTGGGTCATTATTATCTACCAGACGAGGAAGAGGCATGAGGTTTACAGCGCGACCCCTACAGGTATTGTGAGGTCATTTTTTGAACTTGTGTTTTAAAAACGTGGGATAGTTTCAGATATGAAAGTTTCAATTTTTATTTTAAACATATTTCAGAATATCAAATTCTTTACAATGAAAGCAGTGGTGAGGTTCGTAGGTAGTACAGTACTTTTTAAATATATTGAAACAACACTTGAATTAAGGTACACATTTGTGGTTTAAATGTATTGAAACATCATATTAATCCTTTACCGCCCAGCCCAGTTTACTACATCTTTATCTTAACGCCCTCTCCACATGTAAGCCTACCTTGCCGTGGTTGGAGAGCTTGAGCGCCTCAATGATCCCGGGAGCTATGCCGGCGGGAGTTTTACTCCTGGCAGGGTCACCCAAGCCGGACAGGTCCTGGGTGAGGGGCCAGACTAAATGGGCTGAGGAGTGGGTGGAACCCTATAGGTGTAGATGCAGAACCCACCGGCGAGTGGTACATGCTCTGGTCTGCACCAATCCACCCCCACTTCATGGGTTAAATGCTTTCTTGCCTCATTCTTCACTGTTTGTCGTCTATCACGCCCATGGCGACCGTTGCCTCAATTGGCTGTGTGTGGTGTACCCGGAAACGGGGCCTCCCAGTACTGAGGCAAAGTTAAGTCCCCGATGTCACTTATCGGTGCAGAATTGAGAGAGATGGCTGAGCATCACAATCCCTCCTGTGTTGCAGCATGATGAGAACCCAGCATTGCACACTGAGCTTGGGGGGATCACTTGGGCACCAGACTTAATACTGGCTCTTGACTGGATGGCCGCATGCAGGAGATTTCTACCATGGAGGGTTGGCAGGTGGTGGGTATCGGGAAGTGGCTCTGTGCAGGACGTGAGGATTCCTTGGGAGAGCCCAGAACCAGAGCACAGCATTGTGCAAGCTCTGCATAGTTGGAGAGCCCCCTGGATGACGGGGAATGCACAGTGTGCTACCCCACCTATCCCCAACTGCTAACTTAGAACCAGAAGTGGGGTCCTCTGTATGCGTGCCAGGCCAGGATAAAATGCCTGGGAAAGAGACTGGAGCTCAGAACTCCCTAACTCAAAGTTGCAGGATGGCAGAAAAGCCACGGGAAAGACAGGGCTATTTTGAAGATAACGCAACCATATTTTCACCATACGAGCTCGGACGCCGCCTCGGTAAACAAGGTCCGCGCAGAGCAGTGACACCCCCAGCTGCTTGCGAATAGTCTACTACTGGGAACATAAACAGATTAGGGATGAGCCCACTCTCCCGTTGAACAGGTGCTAAAGTCGTAGATACTGGGCCAGAAGGCGCACCGGAAACCACAGTATCATGCAACTCGCTTTTTTTTTTTCTATGGAGAGTACACCGTCAAATAAATCTCGTTCTGGTGCTCGCCCTGTGGAGCTCCACCAGGCAGGTGCAGTGCCGGGCTCTGAGCCTCGACAGAGCCCACCCTCAGCTACTGGAGGACCCTCTAGACCGTCTTGTGGAGTCAACAGACGGCGGAGGAGAACTACTGACCAAAACAAAACAGAAAAAGAGAAACCCAGAGTGCCACTTGTCATGATGCACTGGAATGCAGAGGGAGTGAACAGCAAGCAGGCTGGATACAGCAAAAAGACAGAGCTGGAAAACATCTTGTATGAGAAGCAAGTCAGTGTTTGCTGTATCCAAGAGACTCACTTGAAAGCAGATCAAACCTTTAAAATAAGGGGATATCAATGCTTCAGATCCGACAGACAAGATAGACGAAAAGGAGGAGTACTTACTCTTGTAAGGAATAACATTCCTGCACACGAAAGGAAAACCTTCATGGATGGAGCAGAATATCAGCTGCTGCAGATAAAGGTAGACAAGATGGAAATAGAACTCCTGAACTATTACTGTCCGAACAACAAACCCCTGAGTCTCAGCTCTATACAGGTACCAGCCACCAACTTTATAGCAGTTGGAGACTTTAATAGCCACTCCCAGAGCTGGGGCTATAACCATCTGGATCACAGAGGTGAAGAGGTTGAAACTTGGCAAGATGATCACTCCCTAATCCTAGTCAATAATGCCACAGATACTCCTACCTTCTACTCCAGAGGATGGCACACAACCTCAACACCAGATCTTGCCTTCTCCACACCAGATATAGCTGGATCTATTAGTAGAGAAGTAGGAGACCAACTAGGGGGAAGCGACCATCGCCCAATCTTTCTTACTGTCCAGAGTGCAACTCTCAGTACAGGCCCAGCCATTACAAGATGGAACTACAAAAAAGCCAACTGGGGTTTATTCAGGCATCAGGTGAACACGCTGCTGTCTACCCTCAAGGTACAGAACAGAGACATTAATGAAGTGGTAAAAGACTTCAACAGATGCATACTACAAGCTGCAAAAGAAACCATTCCCAAAGGATGCCGGCGTAACTACATACCATACTGGTCCAGCACACTCCAAGAACGTCAGGAAGCTATGGACAAGGCTAGAAAGGACGCAGAGTCTCAGCCTTCACTTGAAACTCACAACAAATGGAAAAAGGCTGTAGCAGAGTTTCAGAGAACAAAGCTAGAAGAAAAGCGGAAAAGCTGGAGAACTAAAACGGCATCGCTGAACCTTGAGAAAGACGGCAGGAAACTTTGGAGATTAGTCAAGTCTCTAAATGAAGAGCATTCCTCACCAAGGCAGACTATCACATTGGATGAAGGTGGCAAACTTTTCAGAGGAAAACAAGCTGCAGACTTGTTTGCTAGAAGATACAGTTCAGAAAGCAACTTACCCATTAACATAGACCATCAGAGAGAGATAAGAAAAGAAATACTGGCAACCATGGGACAGACAGATACTCCTGCCCCAATGAGGGAACCCATCACACTAGGAGAACTACAGAAGGCTATTTCCAAGCTTAAGTTTTCAAAAGTCACCCGGCCCAGACAAAATCAGCAACGAAATGCTAGTAAATCTGAGCTCAGCAGCAAAGACAAAACTGCTTGAGATATTCAACCACAGCTGGTTGAAAGGAACGGTACCCCAAGTATGGAGAGAAGCCATCACAATACCCATACTAAAGAAAGGGAAATGTAAGACCGAGGCTGCAAGTTACCGGCCAATCAGTCTCACAAGCTGTGTTGGGAAGACTATGGAGCGAATAGTCAACCACAGATTGAAATGGTATTTAGAGTCTGAGCAGATCCTGGTGCCGGAACAAGCTGGATTTAGAGAATGCTACAGTATAGAAGACCAAGTTACTTACTTGTCTCAAGCAATAGAAGATGCCTTCCAGGAGAAGAAAAAGGTCCTAACGATCTGGGTCGACTTCAAGCAGGCCTTTGACAAGGTGTGGAAAGATGGCCTCATTGCAAAACTTAGGAGAAGTGGAATCCAAGGCAACATGATGAAATGGATCCAGTCATACTTGCATAACAGGAGAACTAGAGTCACTCTTGACGGTCTGCAGAGCAGAAAAGTGTTGCTCCATCAGGGGGTACCTCAAGGAGGAGTAATTTCCCCAACACTCTTCCTTGTTTACATCAATGACCTGGTGAAAGATCTCCCTGCAGGAGTTAAAGCTGCCTTATATGCAGATGACCTAGTACTCTGGTGCGCTGATGAAAATGTCACCACAGCAAATTATAGAATGCAGCGGGCAGCAGACATGCTAGTGTCATGGGCAGAGAAATGGCTTATCACAATAAACACAGACAAAACCTCCACAACACTGTTCTCCCTCGCCCCCAAGGACAAATCAGCTAACATACACCTAGGGACAACCGTGATCAAGGAAGAAAGCTACCCCACCTATCTTGGGGTGACATTTGACCAAAGGCTTACATGGAATAAGCATATTGAAAATGCAGAAGGAAAGGCCCGAAGACGACTAGGCATACTCAGAAAATTAGCAGGTACCAACTGGGGAGCAAATGAACGAAATCTAAAGAAGATTTATAATGGAGTAATAAGACCACACTTAGAGTTTAGCTCAGCAGCATGGTCATCAGCTGCTAACTCACATCTGCAGTCTTTGGACAAGGTGCAAAATCAAGCTCTCAGGCTCATTACAGGAGCCATGAAAACTACACCAATAACAGAGATGCAGAAGGTTGCTGGATTACAGACATTGTCCCATAGAAGAGACACAAAAACCATGATCCAGATGGAAAAGTACAACAGTATGCCAATGCACCCAATGAAGGCAAGACTAGATGATCTGGCATTGGGACGTCTAAAGCGTAGCAGCTTTGTGCATCGGGGGAAAAGACTTATAAGACAGCATCAAGAAGACCTATCCATGAAGACAACACCACTGAAGCCCACCCTATACCCTGTACCATGGGAGCAGGCCAGCAGTGCCCTCCAAATTAATACAACAGTCAGTGGTCTCACAAGTGGATGTGAGTATAATGATCTGCAAAAACGAACTGCTACATTGAGTATGATCCAAGAAAGCTATCCCGATCAATCATGGATACATGCCTATACAGATGGATCAGCAACTAATGCTGTTAGGAATGGAGGTGCCGGTATCTTTATCTCATATCCTGACAACCACTATGAGACTAGGCACACTCCCACTGGTAAATTCTGTTCCAACTATACAGCTGAGGTTCAAGCTCTAGAGCAAGCTGCAAATATGATTTATAACACCAACTCTGACTGCCACCAGGTAGTCATCCTCACAGATGCACTGTCTGTCCTGCAAGCTCTCAAGGGTGGTAAACTCCCGCATCTGAGAAATGAACTAAACAAGGTAGCTGCCAAAAAGAGAACCATACTTCAGTGGGTACCATCTCATTGTGGTGTACCCGGAAATGAAAAGGCAGATAAACTTGCAAAAAAGGGAGGAGAATGTGAACAAGAAGATAATGAAGTCACATACTTTGAGAAAAAGAGAGCTATCCAGACTATCAGAAGAGAACAGAACCAACCCAAAGACGACTATCACACTCTCGACCGGCAGGGACAGACAACTATTTTTCGACTCAGGACAGGGCATAACAAACTGAATAAACACATGCACAAGCTACGATTGTCTGCTTCACCACTGTGCACATGTGGATTAAACGAACAAACTGCTGAGCATGTTCTACAGGACTGTCCTCTGTATGACCAGTTAAGAAAGATATACTGGCCCAATGACTCAACACTAAACTCAAAGCTATATGGAGTTAAAGAGGAACTTCAAACAACAGTCGAATTCATCATGAGAACTCGTCTGACGGTGTAATCATCAAAGATGCGATCGCAAGAAGAAGAAGAAGAAGAATCTTAACGCCCAAGGCAAGGGGAGCAACTCCATTATCTAACACAGTGACCGTCTAAAAAAATTCCATTAAAAACAAACTGAGTTAAAATTATGTTTATTAATTTTAAATACACACAATTGAATCATGTACCATGTGCGGTATTTTTAATAATAATAAAAACAAGTAATCATAAGATGCAGCATCTAGATCTAGAGTGTGTTTAGGTCCAAGGTTTCCTACTAAGACACAAAATTCAACTGAAGTGTGCTTTGTTGACAAGTCTCTTTCGTTCGATATGTCGTCAGTATCATTACTACTTTCACTACATTTAATTTCGTCAGTGCTGCTGCCACGAATCTAAATCGGGTTCGTATTCAATATCCTTATCTGATTCAGCGGCAGCCTGATCGTTTCGATAAAAAACATCATCTCTCGGTTTCCAAAGAAAAGATTCCACCGCCCGTAAAGCCATCGCTTTAAAAAATCCAAATATCGATCGATTTTGAAAATAATTTCAGAAAATGGAAGCTACACTTATTACCGAAAATCTCCGTATAACTCAGGTCTCGTTTATAGCGAGATCTCGTTGCACTATGGCAACGAATGACAACAACGTATCTCGTGCGCCTTTGGCCGTTTTGGTCGGTACCTTAGACTTTGCGTGCGGGCGCTTTTGGCCATTTTAAACAGTAAAGGGTTAATGAGTAAAATACAATTGTATATTTTCAAAACAATTTAAGCAGCATTTGTTATGTGTGAATTATTTCTGTTTATCTATAAGATGATTAAAACAGCATTTATCATATGTTTGTTGTTTCTGTTTATCTATCAGATGAAACAACTCTGCCAGGAGAAGTTCCAAGTTCAGGCTATATGTCATCGGACAAGGAAGGCAGCTATTCACAAGGTCCCATTACTGTCAATGGCTTTCACTATCAGGGTAAATAGTCTTCTTCTGCTGAAGCCAGTCTTTCTCTTGAAGATTTCACCACCATCAGCTTATCAACACTGTGTTTTATACTGGCCAGTTGTCTGCTGTTGCCTCAAGGAATATGAGTTTCTTCTCAGTTGCTGGGTGTTTCTAGGTTGCAGCTCATTAATCTCTTTCTTTGTGGGATACGAGTCTTGGGCTGCATTAATGTTGGGGCCCCTTAACAAAGAGTGTGATAAATAGTAGTCGCATTCTTTTATATTAATTTTCAAGACAACATAAATTGATAATGACCATACATGTAAATCAGTAGTGATTGCTTACATAGAATAGAAGGATTGAAATGGTATGCCAATATCACCAGTGTAGAACTGATGACTAGAACTAAACAGGTGACAGTGGAACAAGAGATGAGAAGATGCTGCTGATGATGATAATAGGACACACATTGAGAAAACTTGTTGATAGCATTACAAGACTTGTTCTGGATTCCTCAACATAAGAGAGAGGTAGAAGGAGATTGACAAGAACGAGAACTAGAGACACAAATGAAATTAGTAAAGAAGACAGGAACAGATTTTGAGCAGGTGGGACAGCACAGGACATGACAGCACAGGACAGGACAGGAGGACTTGGCATACATTTGTTGAATGGGTCTCCTCTTGGGGGGAGGGGGTTTGACAAGTTTAATGGCAAATGATCACCACCAAAACAAGTAGATAAGAAGCCCTGGAATGTCACACAAAAGTGACCTCAGTGGTGGCAGAATTTCCTAGCATGTCTCTGTCGTACAAAATAGTGTAGTCACACTTTGATGGCCTGCTGGAATCTCTTGGTCATCTATTTGTCCACATGTTTGCAATGTTCATCTTTTTATTTTAACCTGTTTATATTTCTTGCCTTTGACTTGTTTTGCAAGGAAAAAGGCTCAATATCTTCCATCTACAGTGTCTATGCCACATCCTTGGTATTTGGTGGAAGGACAAAGTGATAAATGTCTAGGTGCTGTCATCTGCTTGCCTTCAAAGCATGTATACACTGCTTAGACAGTGCAGACTACGCTGGCTTGTCTATGTTCGCCGCTTGGAGAATGGTCGCATCCCCAAAGATATTTTCTATGGACAACTGGCTGATAGCAAAAGAACAGCTGGGCCACCGCAGCTGAGGTTCAGCGATGTGTACAAGAGAGACTTGAAGGCACTGGACATAAATCTAGCAACCTGGGATAATAAATCTGCCGATTACACCAAATGGCGATGCTCCGGACAGCGCCACCTCAGATTGAGTGAAAAGAAGCTCTCACAACAAGCAGAAGAGAAAAGAATATGCCAAAAAGAACACGAGGCCAAAAAAAAAAAAAAAAGCAGTCAAGGGCTATCACCTCAGGGTGCATGCCCATATTTTCCATAGTCAGTTATGGTTGAAGGGGACTACTACTGCTACTACTGACTCCTGTTTGTGATTGTAGCTAATGAAGGGCAAAGCCTGAAACATCCCATGTTTTTGTGCTATTGTTCAGTTGTACAACTGGCTCCATATTTGATTTGATTTGATTAATTTTTTAACTTTAATCTTCCAGTTTTGCAGCGACTGATTTTATTATTTACACATTTGGCTAGAATCTCTGAAGAGCCTAAAGCTTCTTTCTTTTATGTTGTCTAATGTATTGTGCAGTTTTTGAGTGTTTATAATTTACTTGGATTATGTTGTTTAGTGCTATATCTGTTTTTCATGACTTTGGGTTTCAGTACTATTATCACTTGCTTTTTTTTGTTTGGTAGATTCTGTTCTGTTATTAATATCCAGGTATTGTCAGAGGTCATGACGCTCAATGTGAGCAACCCTGAGCCCATATCAGTAAGGAATCAGCAACTGGTACAGACAGACACCTTCACATACCTAGGATGCATAGTAACACCAGACGGCGGGGCAGGCAAAGACATCAACATCAGAATGAATAAGGCAAGAACAGCCTTTTTTAGCCTAAACAACATCTGGAAGTCCTCTCAATACAGCACAAGCACAAAATTAAGATTATATCAGAGCTGTGTGCTTTCTGTGCTTCTCTATGGTGCGGAATGCTGGAGAGTTACAGAGAAGGAAATGTCGAAATTGTCCTCTTTTCACACAACATGCCTAAGAAAAATTCACCGAATCTTTTGGCCGAATACCATCACCAACCAAGATCTGCTTACTCGGAGCAAGCAAGAGGACATGCACACCATCATAGCTGGCAGATGCTGGAGCTGGGTTGGCCATGTCCTCAGAAGAGATCCCGATGCCATCACAAGAACAGCTGTGCTTTGGACCCCTGAAGGAAAACGAAAGAGAGGCCGACCAAAAACAACCTGGCGGAGGACTGTGGAGGCTGAGATGCAAAGAATGAACCAGAGTTGGGGCACTGTACGAAAGATGGCCACCGACCGAGCAAAGTGGAATCAATTTGTTGTTGCCCTACAAGATGCCACTAGGCGTGATGGCCACTAACTGCTTTGACGGTCGGCGGCTAAGGATCAAAGAAGAAGAAGAATTGTATTAATAGTATGTGTTGGAATCCATGTTGACATATATAAAATGTTTTAACCACCAAAGACATGCTATGGATTCAGACTTTTTTGTACATGGTATCCTACATAAGTGCATATTGTCCGCAGATTACCAAATGAAAGAATCCGGCTACGAATCTTCATCTGGTCAGTTTAGAGCCAATGGTTATGCTCGTCCTCCTATTTGTCCTAGTGATGTGGATGAAGATGATTGTAAGCCACCGACCTTGACAGCTGGAGACCGCCTTCTTAGACAGATAAAAGCTGGTGAGTCCTCATCTTGTCATCTGTGATGTTTGCTTCAGTATTTCCTGCAGTATAGCGTCATTTTGCTGACCTTGAGCATTGGCTGTTGGAGGCAGCTGTGTAACATATCTTGTCCTAGGAAGTCTGTATGTTCATCCAAGAACTGTGAATAATTTTTGTGTAATTCTTAAGTTGTTTCTCTATCTCAGCTGCCTTGATTTTCGTATGTGTGAATAGATGCCCGATGTAGTTTCTGGGGGTCTCTGAGGGGACACAGGAAGATTAGGGCCACTGCTCCCTCAGGCATGTCGTGGAAGGCAACTATAGTGAGTCCGTTATTGTGGCTGGTAACGTCATCGTATAAAACAAATTGCTACACAAACCACCACTATAAGAGTATGGGGACTTTGATGCACGCTTCTTGCGAAGGGGCTAGCAATACGGGTGGCTCTATGGCTTGTAAGGAGCGATAATGGAAATTAATGAACGAATAATTGGTAGTAAAACTAATGCTAGGATACAGGTTAAAGAGAGTATGTTGTGTATGTCAAATTCAATACCCTTTAGCTCCCCAAAGAGCATAGGGCTTCAACAAACACATGCCAAGTCCTCATGTCACGTGCCAAGTCAAGTTCACTTCTGTGCCCAGTTCTCTTCTGTATGTCCAATTGTGCCGGAGAAAACGGTGGATATCATTGTCTTTTCTTGTTTATCTGTAAAAATGATATTCATAACAAAGTTTTTGTCCATCTTTTGATCATACCCTGAAGCATTTTGTCTTTCTTCTTCTTTCACCTTTTAACTCCCCAAGGAGCAAAGGCCTTCAACAAACGTATGCCAAGTCTTCCTGTCCCATGCTATCAGCTGTTTCTGTGTTCTTCTTCCCCTTCCAGTTCTCTTCTCCATGTGTTCTTTGGTCTTCCTCTACCTCTCTTACCCTGGAGATTCCAAAAACAGTGACTGTCTAGTTATCCTATCAACAAGTTTTCTCAATGTGTGTCCTATCCATCTCCAGCATCTTCTTCTCATTTCTTGTTCCACTCTCACTTGCCTAGTTCTTGTCATTAGTTCCATATTAGTGTTCTTGTCATCAGTTCCACATTAGTGATCTTGTCATCAGTTCTACATTAGTGATCTTGTCATCAGTTCCACATTAGTGATCTTGTCATCAGTTCCACATTAGTGATCTTGTCATCAGTTCCACATTAGTCATCTTGTCATCAGTTCCACATTAGTCATCTTATCATCGGTTCCACATTAGTGATCTTGTCATCGGTTCCACATTAGTGATCTTGTCATCGGTTCTACATTAGTGATCTTGTCATCAGTTCTACATTAGTGATCTTGTCATAAGTTCCACATTAGTGATCTTGTCATCAGTTCTACATTAGTGATCTTGTCATCAGTTCCACATTAGTCATCTTGTCATCAGTTCCACATTAGTGATCTTGTCATCGGTTCCACATTAGTGATCTTGTCATCGGTTCTACATTAGTGATCTTGTCATCAGTTCTACATTAGTGATCTTGTCATAAGTTCCACATTAGTGATCTTGTCATCAGTTCTACATTAGTGATCTTGTCATCAGTTCCACATTAGTGATCTTGTCATCAGTTCCACATTAGTGATCTTGTCATCAGTTCCACATTAGTGATCTTGTCATCAGTTCCACATTAGTGATCTTGTCATCAGTTCCACATTAGTCATCTTGTCATCAGTTCCACATTAGTGATCTTGTCATCAGTTCCACATTAGTCATCTTGTCATCAGTTCCACATTAGTCATCTTGTCATCAGTTCCACATTAGTCATCTTGTCATCAGTTCCACATTAGTCATCTTGTCATCAGTTCCACATTAGTCACCTTGTCATCAGTTCCACATTAGTCACCTTGTCATCAGTTCCACATTAGTCACCTTGTCATCAGTTCCACATTAGTCATCTTGTCATCAGTTCCACATTAGTGATCTTGTCATCAGTTCCACATTAGTGATCTTGTCATCAGTTCCACATTAGTGATCTTGTCATCAGTTCCACATTAGTCATCTTGTCATCAGTTCCACATTAGTCATCTTGTCATCAGTTCCACATTAGTCATCTTGTCATCAGTTCCACATTAGTCATCTTGTCATCAGTTCCACATTAGTCATCTTGTCATCAGTTCCACATTAGTCATCTTGTCATCAGTTCCACATTAGTGATCTTGTCATCAGTTCCACATTAGTCATCTTGTCATCAGTTCCACATTAGTCATCTTGTCATCAGTTCCACATTAGTCACCTTGTCATCAGTTCCACATTAGTCACCTTGTCATCAGTTCCACATTAGCGATCTTATCTTGAACTTTAGCAGTAGTTTTAAGAGAGAATGACTTTGTTATTGTATGCTTAGAAACTCCATCACTTCCTGGGCCATTCGTCTTTCCAGATTCCTTTATATGACTGTGTTCAACACTAAGCATGGGCACATTTTAGTTATGCGAAAATCTACTTCTAATTTTTCAGTAAGGCTGCAGTCTACCAAATACAATTGTTCATGATAGCTACCTTTACAGTTTTTTAACTGTAAGTAATAAAGTAACTTCATATGCATGTCATATGAAGAAAGCATTTAAGGCAAACAAAAAGTGTGCATGTGCAGGGACAAAGATATTACATATAACAGATTCATACCAACATATAGTATTTATGTACTATAACAGATATAATAACACAAGACTGAGTATGATGATGATTTGCACCACATCGCTTAAGTCCCCAAATTCCAGTATGAAAAATATTGTTCCTTTTAAAACACCAGATTTAATTAAAGATTTAGAAAAGACACAAAATACAGATAAATCTCTCAGCTGTCTATAGGTGATCCTGCAATGACGTTTTGCCCACCACTTATATTAATCAAAGACATGTCTATTTATGTTTTTTTTTTCTTTTAAATTTTTGTTGAGCACTTTTAAAATGAATGATATTCATTGTTCACAGCGAATTCTGTGTCAAGTTTACCTCAACAAGGCAGTGATGCAGACACTATTGGCAGCAGACACAGCACCAGCAGTGGTCAGCACAGTGGCAGTACTGACCCTCCAAGTAGCCACTCGGGTCAGTTAGGACACTTCCCTCCCCATCACCAGCTACATGTGGTCACATCAGATGGGAATGAGTACATAGGAAATCCTTCACCTTCATTAAACTCACCTGCTTTGGATCAAACAAGTGAATATCTACTCCATTGCTCCAGCCAGCAACGGGTTTCCCCTAATGGGAGATCACTGTTTCAGACTTTTCATCCAACAAAGCCCACCAATCACGACAGGCTTAGCAGTGCCACTGGCAGTGGGGCTCAGAACCGTGTAGGTTCCAGAGGTGAAGACAGCTGTAGAGGTTGTGAAAATCGGTACAGACGGGGACATCATAGTGATTCTTGTGATAATCGAGATGTGGAATCAGCAAATTCTGCAGTGATAGCTTTCCAGCCTCACTGCAATGCCTGCATGTCCAAATATTCTGTGATGACCGATTCCAGCCCAGCAAATGGACGCTCTAATGCGCATTTTGAAATCCACCAACCAAATAGTAATCATCCTTTATGTTACTTGCATGGGATGATTGATGGGAATGGCAAAAGAAAACTCTCTAATGGCAACAACTGTTGTGACAGTGCAGGCTGTAGTGATAATAACCCACCTCATCCTCCTACCTCAGTATCACAGTCATCTCCATCATCATTATCATCATCATCACACCTTCATTCTCATATTGACAATAAGCACAAACCTCAGGCTCATTCTAGAGGCTGTGGGAAAAAAGCAAAAAAGACAGCTCATGCCCAAGTGGAGTCTGCAGATAATGCTTCACAAATCTCTGCTCCTCACTTGGACAGCTCAACATGTGATTGTGCTTCAGCTGTAGCTGGACTTTTGTCATCTTCCCATCGGTCCACACCCACACCCGGGGCATTGTCTCAGGTCACAGCAGTGAGTCCTTCTTGTTGCTGTGAAGTTGTGAGGGATCAGCACTGCTGTCCCAGCCACCGCCAGCCTCTCTTAAGTGAACAAGGGGTGGATAAAGTTGAGTTGTCATCATGTTTTGCCTGTACATGCCAGCATCAGAACTATCATCCACCTCATCACACCCAGCAGCAACATTACCTTAGCAGACACGGAACAGCTAAAGCCATAGCCAGGTCAAGGTCAACAAGTAGTGTGGGTCAGGACCCCAAATATTGTGCACATGCTGACCCGTGTTTATCAACTGTACATACAGGTAAAATTTCTTTATACCATTGTGTTTGGAAGAATCTATGTGTAAACAGTTATGTATGGTCACAATAATATTTTATTTTTTCTTCTTTCAAGGAAGTCCAAAAACTTTGAATGGCTTGCACTGCATTGTTTGTCTTGGTTCCACTAGAAAGCACTGTACACTTTAAACAATTTCACAAAATTCACATGAAAATAAATGCTCAGGCATTCCTTTGATCTTGCAGTATAAGCAATTAATTTGTTACAGGTTTTCAGTAGTAACTGTTACAGGTTTTTCATAACTATTACATTATCTGTTTGTATTTTTACAGGTTTTCTGTAACTGTTACATTATCTGTTTGGTGTTGTTACAGAGTTTGTTACATGTTTACTGTAACTGTTACATCATCTGTTTGTATTGTTACATAATTTGTTATGTATTCGGTGACTGTTACATCATTTGTTTGTGTTGTTACTTAGTTTGTTACCGGTTTTCTGTAACTGTTACATCATTTGTTTCTATTGTTACAGAGTTTGTTACAGGTTTTCTGTAACTGTCAGAGGTGTTCTGTAACTGTTACATCATCTGTTTGTATTGTTACATAATTTATGTATTCTGTGACTGTTACATCATTTGTTTGTGTTGTTACTTAGTTTGTTACCAGTTTTCTGTAACTGTTACATCATTTGTTTCTATTGTTACAGAGTTTATTACAGGTTTTCTGTAACTCAGAGATGTTCTGTAACTGTTACATCATCTGTTTGTGTTGTTACAGAGTTTATGTAACATTTACAGTCTACTTATTTCTTTCTTATAGAGCTTCATGATGAGGTTGTCATCATTGTTACAGAGTTTCTGTAACTATTACCTTTTGTTGTCATCATTGTTACATCGTTTCTGTAACTATTACCTTTTCTTGTCATTATTGTTACAGAGTTTCTGTAACTATTACCTTTTCTTGTCATCAATGTTACAGTTTCTGTAACTATTACCTTTTCTTGTCATCATTGTTACAGAGTTTCTGTAACTACTAGCAATAACCCGTCAAACATGACAGGTTTTTAATTATAGTGTGCTGTTTCCGTTCCCGGATGAGCAGATAGAAGTACATTCTTAGAGTGTTTTTGGTTTCGTTCCATTATACAGTGTAATCAAACTGTTCATGAACACCGTCATTTGAACGCTTTTCTTTGTTAATTGTAACTATTTTCGGGAGAGTAAATATAATGGAAACAATACAATTTTTCAACACGGTTGCATTCCTCAGCTGTGACCAACGTACACACGGCGAGAATTATGTTATTTTAGATTCAATTTAAAAGTTCTTTGATGACAACATTTCGTGTGAAATTGCATGGATTGGTTTTTTTTTTCTTTGTCGAGCGCTACTAATTTCGTGAAAGAATAAAAAAAAAACAAAGTATTTGTTTTATATAACACCCACGCTGCGCAAGTTGCACACCGTGCGTTGCACACTTTTTTTTCTGGCACAAGTTACTATTTTGAGTGAGACCGACCGATGTAACATACATCGGTAATTATGTTAGTTGGGATTACCTTTTCTTGTCATCATTGTTACAGTTTCTGTAACTATTACCTTTTCTTGTCATCATTGTTACAGAGTTTCTGTAGCTATTACTTTTTGTTGTCATAGTTGTTACAGAGTTTATGTAACTAATACTTTCTTGTGTGCTTGCATGCATGTTTTGTGTTTATTAGTTTTGTGTGCTTGTTTTTGATTACTAGTTTGCTTTGTTTTGTTTTAAATACATATGATTAGTTCAAGTTATGAAAGTTATGTATATGTTAAAGATGAGGGAATATATACGTGTAGTTTGACAGAAAATGTGATAACTAAATTGTAAATGGTTTGTTTCGGTAAAAGAAAAAGTAAAAGTAGTCGCATAGCAGATACTGCTGTAGGGGCATGAAGTGTTAGAGACTTCAGTATACTAGGTCCAGCATCGACCAGTTCCTTTCCTCACTGCCTGTTTCTTCCCTAAGTTAAGAGCACAGTCATGTACCCTACGTAGACTGGAGTGTGATGCCACCATGTTTCGAACCTGGCATCTTTGCCACAAGAGGCCAGTGCACCAATCACTCTGTCAATCAGACATAAAGCTGAGACCTAGTAGTCTCTGACATGTTACTCACCAAAGGCAGTATCTTCTGTGAGACTACCTTGGTTCCCAGGTATTAGTTTGGTCTTTCCCTCAGTTTCACATTGTTGGTCTTATCAGTGCAGCCCTTTTAATAAGCATCCATTTACAAGTGACTGTGAAGCAATAAATTATGAAATCAGAGATACTTAGATAAACAACTGGTGACCAACGACTTCTTAAATTTACTTCCAGGCTGCCGGAATCATCAGGCAGGAGAGAAACCTGCCTCTGTATCAAGTAGAATCCACTGCCAGGGAAGGTTTCCTCATGCCAAGCCCCAAACAGATTAGCCTCCCCTGGGAAGTCTGTTATTCAGCAGTTGCCCAACTAGCACCATTCCAGCCAAGACAGCCAGCTACTACTTTGACATTAAGGCACCTATTTTTAGAGATGTGACAGCCATGTTTAGCTCTCATTACAGTGTACACCTTACTTTGTGTTATGTATATTTGTTGGACAGGTGAATTAGTTAAAGTTGTCAGTTTTTTTTAGAAATTCCTGACCTGAAAATTAACAATTTGCTGATTGTTCCCCCCCCCCCCCCCACCCCCCCCCAAGATGGATTTTTGTGTCCTTCCACTTGCTCATAAATGTCATATTTGAAGTTTAATGTAACGAGACAGTCTGGTTGAATTATTTAGATAGGAGCAATGATATTTTTGTATAGAATTTTAGCATGACAAACATTTAGAATGTTATCGAGTTGGGATATGTAAATGTTATGCAGACGCTAGAAATTCGTAGCAAAATAATTTTTTTTTAAAAGATAGGGACTATAGCTTAGCACATTAGTGTAACTGTAATAGAAGTAGTATCCCTGGCTCTCCAGAGACTAAAAGATGTGATTAACGTAGGTCAAGGTAATATATGTTTTGAAAAAAGAAGGTTGTAGCCAAACAGGCAAGGGGATATGTGAGATATAACTTGGAAGAAAGCATAAAGAGATCAATGATCACTCCTTCAGATTCATTCCCCCTCCTCCCCCCTCCTTGACAGTAATTTCTTGGCAGCCAGGGACACTTGATGTATAATATAGTGAATTGAACAACTGGGTGACAGATAAAGAATAAGGAACATCTTTTACAGCCAGCTTCTATGTGTGTGTGTGTGTGGAAACAGCACTTGGTTTGCATCTGATCTGTGATAAAAGAGAAGAAAGAATGATTGATCCCTTCTGAAAGCCTCAGGGAGGGAAGAAAAAGAGGAAGACCCAGAAAGACATTGAGGTAACAATGTGACAGAAAATCAAAGAAAGAAGGACATAGAAAGAACTGAAATAAGACTGTCCAGGACGACTTGAAGATATCTAGCTGAGGACCATAGCTCCATACAGAGTTCAAAGAAGACAAAGAAAGAAAAGGAAATAATTTTTGTCCCCTCATTCTTTCCTTGACAAAAATAGAAACAATTTGTAAAAGTCCAAAATGATTGACTTTCTTTGAGCTTATTTGTTGGCATATTGTCATCTGCAGATCTCCAGTTTATCCATTCAGATTGAAGATTTTTTAAATTTTTATTTTTATTTTAAAAACAAATTGTTGTGTTTAAAATTTATTTGTTTATGTCAAGCCACCTGTGGCCTCCCTTCTCTCTCTTCTCCCCCCCCCTCTCCCCCCTCCCCCCTCTATTTCTTATCTGTCTTAAGTTTTATGGTCTTTCATGATTTCATTTAGCTGGTTGTTTCAGAAATGCACCTACACAAAGATGTGTTTTATGTGTTAGCAGATCACAGAAGTTGCTGGCACTTCTTTTCTAGAATCCTTTTTGTTTTTAATCTTTTAGTTTGTTTTTTTACAAACAATATGCACAGTGCTATCTTTTTTTTTAAAATGCAAAATGTCATTTCAATGGAATAATGTAATAATACAATGAATTTTTAACTCTTTCAGTACTAAGCAAATAGCCAGCATATCAGTCTGTCAACCTAACAGAACAGTCATTTGTGCAGATATAAATTTTGTTGGTAGTTAAAGAGTTAAACCAGTAGGTTTTGGTTGGCATGTTGCATAGAAAAGATGAAACAAATTAAACACCTCAGCAGTTATGATGTTTCAGGAGTCCAGTCCAAAAGGACTTCTAAGAAGGAAAAAAAAAGAGATGACAAATAGAGACTATAATGGACAGCTTAAAATCCTGCGTGGAAAAAAGTAAAAAAAACAGAATAGATAAAGCATACTGAAGAGAAGAAGTGACATGGTCACCCACTCCAGCTGGTATGGTACTCTAAGATGGTGCTGATCATTGTGTTTCTCTTATTTTCTGTTTTTCTTCATCTCTAAATAAGGACAAACCTATTATTTTGTTGTCTGTGTCGAAGGTTTCACTTCTTATAGTTGATACAGGTATGTTTAGTGTTGAATCTACTGTGAGAAACACTCAGATGTTTTATTACAGTCACAATTATGCACAAACTTTCAGACTTAATTGTTCATAAGGATCCTTCATTTGTTAACAGGACTTATCCTCTGAATAAGAAAAATTGCACCTGGTTTACTTCTGCTGACAGTGTAATAATATAGTTTAACCTCCATAGTCAGTTATGACTGAAGGGGCTATTATTATTATAATATAGTTAAACCTCTTGAATCGATACAATGCATTATGTGATATCCCTGCCAAAAAGTCACCCTCACCCTTTGGTGGAAGAAAACTAGAAAAGATTATAAACGAGTTGATTACAGATTTAATATTATGTAGTTCATAAATGTCCGGTGTCTCTGCACTGCATGCTGGGAAATATCTTTTATTTGTCCACCTGTTTCTCTTTTCGCTCCCTGTAGAGCATGGAGCCACCACTACAACTGGCCCTCTTGCATGACGTGTTCCATAGAACATTAATGTGCTGTTACAGCCGTTGTTTCTGTAGTAATTTGTTATACATAATGAGATTGCCAGCCGCCATGCTCAACCTCACATTAATGACAAGCCTCAATGATCAGTAGTCCTGTTCTTTCTTTGTCTCCTCAGCTGTCTGACAAAACTCAAAACAGGGCTGGGGATTAGGTTAAGGCTAGCTGTCTGACAAAACTCGAAGCAGGTCTGGGGGATTAGGTTAAGGCTAGCGTTACGTAAATATGGATAGCTAGTCTGGCATCATGGCAGACCTTGTCTACTGTCCTTGTCATCCACCCTCATCTGCCTGAATGATGAGACGGCGGCATCGCAAAACATAATATCCGAATATCTTTCAGCTTAATAAAAAAAAAAAAAAAGGAAAAAACCCCACACATGCACACACACACACCATGGCAAGAATTAGGATGTCTTTTAATTTTGAAATGATGGACACACACACACACCATGGCAAGAATTGGGATGTTTTTTAACTTTGAAATGATGGACACACACACACACAATGGCAAGAATTGGGATGTCTTTTAACTTTGAAATGATGGACACACACACACACACACCATGGCAAGAATTGGGATGTCTTTTAACTTTGAAATGATGGACACACACACACAAATTTGCAGCACAGTATTTCAGGCACTGTAACAGTTGTCTATCTCAGAAAAGATAGTTCAGGACATACACCATTTAAGGCACAGAGCATTCAGGGCACTGAAATCCAGAGTTGAGACAGAGCATTCAGGGCACTTAAATCCAGAGTTGAGACCGAGTATTCAAGGCAGATAACATTCAAGTCATTTGAACATGCAGGATACATAATAATTAAGTCACTGAAATCCATAACTAAGATCGAATATTTTCTAGCTCCGCCAACAGCTTGAAGACGTAAGTCACATCTACTTAACGAAGACTTATCTACTTAACAAACCCTTAAATGGCATAAAACCAGTTGTTATAAATGGCACAGCAAATTTAGATTTATGAATTACTAAATCCTTTTTTTTTCAGTTCAGATTTTGAGCTGAATTTGATTGAATATAAAGTATACGAAAAAACCAGTTATGACTGGTAATAAAAAATTTTTATCGGCCACAGTTGTTTGTAATTTGGTAGTTAATGTGTTAAATGGCATGGGATTGATTTATTTTAAAAAAAAAAATTTGATGTATAAAGTATGTACAATATTTCTCTTGTTTGTACATGGGATGTATAAAAAAAAAATGTTTTTTGTAAAAAAATCCTTTTAAGTAAAGGAACAGGGGATATCAGTATTTTCTTAATCAAATGTGAACATTTTGTTCTATTTTATAAAAGTAACTAGAAGAAATTCTTCTAATGTAATGTTGCATGAAGCAGCTAAAAGGAAATTTTCTAACATGTAATGTTGCATAAAGCAGCTAGAAGGAAATCTTCTAACATATAATGATGCATGAAGCTGCTAGAAGGAAATCTTCTAACATGTAATGATGCATGAAGCAGCTAGAAGGAAATCTTCTAACATGTAATGTTGCATGAAGCAGCTGCGATACTTGCATGGAAGTTTATAAGCAAATGGTTGTTATTAGGTGGTTTGAGCCTTCATAGTCAGATATGGGAAGAGTAACAGTTTTGTGATGAGATATTTCAAACTTGTGGTTGTGACCAGTCATACTTGCCGTTTATACCTCGGTGAATTTTGTACCTGTTGTGTTTTTTTTCACCTTAATTGACCTATTTCCATATCATCCCAGGCACATTTTAAGACCCTTGAACTTAAAAACTATGTTTTTCAGATACTGCTATTAGGGAGTGAAATGTTAGAGACTTTGCCTATAGAAGGTCTCAGCTTAGTGAGGTGGGGTGACCAGTTGCCTTCCTCGTGTACTATAAAAACTGTAAAGCTTGTACTATAGCAGATAGTGCTATAAGGGAGTGAAGTGTTAAAGACTTTGTTTATAGTATGCCTCAGCTTCATGAGATCATGTCCCTTCCTCTAGTACTATAAAAACTATGAATTTTAATTTGCAAAATCTGAAACCTGAGGGTTATTCTTACTTACTTACTTAGTCGTTCCCCTTCTACCGTGAGGTGTAGAGGTTTGGAAGAGAGAGCGCCAGACTATCCTATTGGCTGTCTTCCTCCTGGCCTGGTTCCATTCTAGTCCTCGGTCCTTCAAAGATTGTCTAATGTTGTCCTCCCAGCGGACTCTGGGTCGTCCTCGGGGTCTGGATCCTTGGCTCTTTGTTTCCCATGCTTGTCGTGGTATCCGATCTTCTCCCATTCTGCAGACATGGCCAGACCATCTTAATTGGGACTGTTCTACTTGGGTCTGCAGGGGGTAGGATTTAAGGCCTTGACGTATCGTCTGGTTGCGTACCATGTCTCTTCTTGTTACTTCAACCACCTTCCTCAGATACCTCATTTCTGAGGTTTGGATCTGGCTTTTATGGTTTTTGAATGAGCTTCTCCGAACAAAGGCATAGTCGATCACTGACTTCTCATTCTTTGTTGGTTCACATCTAGTGTATGCATGTATGCGCTTATGGGGGAACTTTGTGTTTGTAATGATCAGATTCTGCTCACTGCAGAATCTAAGGAGCTTTCCATTGTCATTGAGAGTATCTTCTCCATATCTTCCGATAACTCCACCCCATCTAGCATGGTCATTTCCAACTCTGGCATTGAAATCTCCGAGCATGATAATTTCATCTAGGCAGTCATCCACTGTCCTTTGAAGCAGCTCGAAGAATTCCTCCTTGACCTCTGCTCTCTCATCCTCATTTGGCCCATACACTATGACCAGGTTGACTATGGTTTCTCCTTCTTTTAGTTTTACAACCATAATGCGCTCCGAGACAAAGTTCCATCCCTTGATACTATCTTTTTGATTTTGAGCCACAATGTAACCCACGCCCCCTTTAGCTCTTTCAGATGTGGGTACACCACTGTAGAGCAGCGTGTTGCCATCGAGATCCATATAACTCCTTGTCCTTTTTTCTTTGTTTCCGTTATAGCCAGGATTTCTAGTTTTGCTTTCCTCATCTCTTCCACCAGCTCCTCTTCCTTCCCATTTATACTTCTTATGTTCCAAGTTACATAAGTCGTAGTCCGTAGTCCGTTCCAGTTCGTCGCCTTTAGAATCAGTCCAGTTTTCTCTCTTGTATTGCTCGTAATCGTGATTTAAAGCAAACAGGTGATTGGCCTGTTGTGCCTTTGCATGGTGGAGGGGCTGCCTCCTTATTCTTTGACTAAAATTAATCTTGGGAGAAGTAATAAAGAAAAACAAAATAACTATTCACCATTATTTTTTTCTTGCTATAGAAATGTAGGAGCATAGAATCAGGACTTACAAGGATGTAATTGATGCATCAAATCATAATATTCATCAAAAGATTCACACTTGTTTCAGCATCACTATATTTATTTTTTGGTCATTAAATAAACATCATAGACCTTAGAAAGAGAGAATGATTTGGTGAACATTGAGTTAGACAAAAGAGTTAGGGGAGGGCTGATAATTGGTGACTGCTTGTTTATTGTTATAATGGCTGTGTGTTGGTGAAACCAGAACAAAGGAGGTGTGATTGAATGTGCTGATACTTCATGTTACGGGTTTCCGCTGTTGTTGATACTTATGTAGGTGATGTATATACAGCATATTAAATGGTGCAAGGAGAAGCAGTTCCGTGTTTCACGTTTTTGTGAACTCGTGGTTTTTTTTAAGTAATGATAATTAACAAAAGATTCAAAATTTAATTTAATTTGTTGAAAACTGGATGTTTATATTTCAAAATGCTAATATGATTAGTGCCACTTTTATTAATTTTTTGCCTCTCTCTTTTCTTTTTAATAAGAAATATTGCTTTAGTAGTCCACAGAGCATAAATCATATGTTTATTTGTGTCTTATTTCATTTTAAAAATAGTTGAATCATGCAGCTGTTTAACTGGATCACTGAAATCCCAGACCACTTTGTAAACTTGGATCCTTACCTTTAGAATCTGTTTTCAACTGAAATCCCAGACCACTTTATAAACTTGGATCCTTACCTTTAGAATCTGTTTTCAACTGAAATCCCAGACCACTTTATAAACTTGTATCCTTACCTTTAGAATCTGTTTTCAACTGAAATCCCAGACCACTTTATAAACTTGGATCCTTACCTTTAGAATCTGTTTTCAACTGAAATCCCAGACCACTTTATAAACTTGGATCCTTACCTTTAGAATCTGTTTTCAACTGAAATCCCAGACCACTTTATAAACTTGGATCCTTACCTTTAGAATCTGTTTTCAACTGAAATCCCAGACCACTTTATAAACTTGGATCCTTACCTTTAGAATCTGTTTTCAACTGAAATCCCAGACCACTTTATAAACTTGGATCCTTACCTTTAGAATCTGTTTTCAACTGAAATCCCAGACCACTTTATAAACTTGGATCCTTACCTTTAGAATCTGTTTTCAACTGAAATCCCAGACCACTTTATAAACTTGGATCCTTACCTTTAGAATCTGTTTTCAACTGAAATCCCAGACCACTTTTTAAACTTGGATCCTTACCTTTAGAATCTGTTTTCAACTGAAATCCCAGACCACTTTATAAACTTGGATCCTTACCTTTAGAATCTGTTTTCAACTGAAATCCCAGACCACTTTATAAACTTGGATCCTTACCTTTAGAATCTGTTTTCAACTGAAATCCCAGACCACTTTATAAACTTGGATCCTTACCTTTAGAATCTGTTTTCAACTGAAATCCCAGACCACTTTATAAACTTGGATCCTTACCTTTAGAATCTGTTTTCAACTGAAATCCCAGACCACTTTATAAACTTGGATCCTTACCTTTAGAATCTGTTTTTCAACTGAAATCCCAGACCACTTTATAAACTTGGATCCTTACCTTTAGAATCTGTTTTCAACTGAAATCCCAGACCACTTTATAAACTTGGATCCTTACCTTTAGAATCTGTTTTCAACTGAAATCCTTATTGTTTATTTATTGTTTATGTTTATCTCAAGTACCACTGCAGTTTTTTTAGAATAGTTCTCACAGCTTATCAGAAGGAGTTATTGGACCTAACATTTACAAAAGTTGTTTTTTTATAAGCCAATGAGACATTGTTAGAGGTTGTAAATGTATTTTGTTCAAGATGACAAACTACTGTTAAAATGTCTTTCATCCATCCCTATAACTTCTAATCCTGTAGATTCATTTTTCGTTGCTCTTTAACTTCAAAATCGATATCCTTTTCATGGAATACACTTAATTTATTTTTAAAATAATAATTTAATGTTGTACGAAAATTTAGCTGTAAGAAATCTTTTTTTGATGGTGTGGTGAACATTTAAAAAAAAAAAAACTTTTGAACATGGTTATTATAATTTCTTATGCCTACTTAAAATTTTTCCACCCAATACTTATCTCTTTTTCTCCCAGCAAAATAAGGGGCCCATAGAGCATTTTTTTAAAAAAATGCTTTCCCTGTATCATTTCCGGGTTGCACCTTACAGAGCATGGAGCCACCCTTGCAACTGGCTCTTTTGCAGGAAGCCTGCACCAAAGCATTCACATACTCTTTCAGTGATGGTTCATGTAGCAGTTTGTTTTACATGATGAGGTTGCCAACCTCATACACAACCTCATATTAATTGCCTCTTAACTAAGCTGCTGTCCCTGCAATGAATTTCCTTTGAATGAAAGACTTCAGATTTTACATGTTTGAAAGTTTCCATTACAAATTTGCTGTTTATTCTTAGTAGTGATAGTAAGGTCTGTTAAAAGATTAGGTTGTAATCCAGTACATTCTGACAAATGGTGGGCTTGTACTTAAGTATAATTACCAGGAGGTAATAAGATGTAACGATAAAAACTATAGGAACAGTAGTTGAAATTGGTGATAAATAAAAACTTGAAATCCACTGAAGCATAATGGACATTAAAAAAAAATATACTATAGCATAAGGAAAAATTGAGGACATTTGATGAAACATGGAGGTAGAAGATTCTTCTTTTACAGTAAGGAAGCAGATGGGATAGAAGGAGTAAAATAATGTCATTGTATTTACAGGGTTAACAAAAAATTTATAGCAAACATAAATGAACAAACAGGGTGTAACAAACTGATCCACAAGCTGGGGTGTAACGGACTAATTTTAATGAAGGGGGGATGCTGTAATACTGATAATAAAGTTTAAACAAAATGACAAATAATAGTTTTGAAGTCATATTTATAAATGAACAATACGCTGGAAACAAGACTTGAGTCCCGTTCTTGTTTTCCTCTTTTTTACTGACTACATTTTAGAAGAGAAATCGTATGGAGATAAAAGAAATGACCTGTAGATAAAGAAGTAGTATTGAGAACAAAATGTTTTGAAGCACATTTTGAAGACTTGATATTAAACATCTGACGATAGATAGTAGATGTTTAGAAGTAATTCTTTCAGAGAGTTGGCTGAAAAAAAAACTAAAGATAGTAAAGCATTAGAGAGAGAAAAATAAAGGTAGGCCAGAGTTGAGGTTTTTTTTTTAAATATGGCAAAGTTCGGTTTCAAAAAAGAAAATGTGGCAAATTTAAGTTTAAGAAATAAATAAATCAAAGTTTAGTTTTAAAAAATAAATAAATTTGTCAAAGTTTAATTTTAAAGAAATAAATACTTGTGGCAAAGTTTGGTTTATCAACAAAATAAATAAATCTGGGAAAGTTTGATGTAAAACAAATGAAAAAAATGTGGCAAAGTTTAGTTTATTGACAAAATAAAGAAATCTGGCAAAGCTGGTACAGTTTTTACAAATATGTTTGTCTTGGTATCTTTGTAAACAAAGAAATGAGTGATTTTAAAAAGAAAAGATCATTGTTTAGGAAGCACATTGTTCCTATAGTTCTTACATTTTGTTTTGTTGTGAACTTTTTTTGTACATACTCATTTTATAGTTTACAGTTTCCTCCATGTGGAGATATGGGCAGGAATGCTTTATACCCATGGTGGTCAATGATTGTGTCTGATGCAAAAATTTGTTCTTAATTTATTGCACATTATTATACCCAGTGTTGCTCGACATGTCGGAGTAATGATTATTTTGTTACTGTATAGTTGATTTACCAATTTTTTTTAAAAGACAAAACATGAATGAATAAATCAGAAATTTATTTTATTGCGTTGTTTGTCTGTTCATGTGTTGGTGGGTGTATATTGGGTTTGTTGTGTGGAAATGGGGGAGGCCATGAAGAGTCAAATAAAGAATAGGTCTACTGGTATGTTGTACAAGGCAACTAATGTGAGCGTGGCTGGCAACCTCATCATGTGCCGTGCTGGTGTAGTGGTTACCTCACTCACATAAAATCAGTCTCAGGTTGGACATACTAACCTGAGATTTTGCCTCGGGTAATAGCAGGCGTACGTTAAAAAAACAAAAAAACCTCATCATGTGAAACAAACTGCCACTGAAACCATGACTACAAGAGCAATGAATGCTGGGTGCTGGTTTCCTGTAAGGGGGGACAAGCTAGAATGGTGGCACCATGCTCCGTAAGGAGCTCAAAGGTAAATTATGATGATATATTCACTGCATAAATACACGTGATACTATCATTTCTCTTTTAACTTTCCTCTACTGCAGCCAGCTACTTTGTAAACCTGCATCAAAGCAAGGGGAGAGAAATCTGACCATACTGTCTATGATGTATGTCCCTTTTTTTTTAAATAGTATGCAGTTGAGCTAATTATTTGGGCTTCCAGTGGGATTATGTCATATGTGAGGTTTATAATAGTGTTACAAAGGTAACATGAGTCGAAGAACTGAGGGGATGGATTAGAGATCCATCTGCTCCTGCAGATCTGCTTTCTGTAGCAGTTTGTTTAACATGATGTGGTTGCCAGTCCCTTGTATACAGCCTCATGTTTGTTGCCTCTTATGACATGACTGAGGGTACAGCCTCATGTTTGTTGCCTCTTATGACATGACTGAGGGTACAGCCTCATGTTTGTTGCCTCTTATGACATGACTGAGGGTACAGCCTCATGATTGTTGCCTCTTATGACATGACTGAGGGTACAGCCTCATGTTTGTTGCCTCTTATGACATGACTGAGGGTACAGCCTCATGTTTGTTGCCTCTTATGATATGACTGAGGGTACAGCCTCATGTTTGTTGCCTCTTATGACATGACTGAGGGTACAGCCTCATGTTTGTTGCCTCTTATGACATGACTGAGGGTACAGCCTCATGTTTGTTGCCTCTTATGACATGACTGAGGGTACAGCCTCATGTTTGTTGCCTCTTATGACATGACTGAGGGTACAGCCTCATGATTGTTGCCTCTGAGGGGATCAGTGGTCCTGTTCTTTCTTTGTCTCCGGAGAGACCCCCAGGATCTACTTGGGGTGTCAGGCAGATATGATGGGAGTTTAAATAATGAGGTTGTAGTAATTTCCTTCTGGCTTTTATGAAAGTGTAACAAAGTTGTGATTTTGACAGAAGGGTGGAAAAAAAAAAACAAGAGAAAGTACATCAATTATTGTATTGACTGCACCTTCAAAGTTAGACAGACTTTACAAACAGACTGTAGAACATGTCCTCCAAGACTGTCGGCTTCATGAGAGGAACAGAGTGGCCTTCTCAAAACCCCATTGAGGGAGAAACTGTACTGTGATGAGAGAAGCCTGAGACGGACTGCTAACTTAATAAGAGAGATAGGTGTGGTTTTTTTAGAGTGTACAACGAAGAAAAAAGATTAATAGTAATAAAGAAAGATAAACTGTAAACCCAAAATAAATCATACTACCATTTCTGTTTATTTACAAAAGTTCCATAAACAACATTACATTTCAAAAACATGTTTCAATAAATTCTTGGTCTTACATTAATTACTAATAAATAATAACAGACAGCTTGTAATAGTAAAGTAATCTGACAAAATAATTCTGTAACTCTGTCACAGATGTTTACAGAACCATATCTGTAGTCAGAACGTATTTTCAATCATATAATATATACATACAGGTCTGCATCCTTTTATCTGAGCTCCTGAAAACCATAATATTCTGAAAATCAAAAGTTTTTTTGGGCAACTTTTCTTTCACTATTGGGAGACTTTGGATGATTTTTGAAAACATTTTGGGTAACTTTGAGCTATTTTTTAATGCAGTTTTTGCACCATCGGCAAACTGAAAAAATCCGGTTTCCAAAACAAAGATCTCCCCAAGGATTTTGGATTTAAGGATACAGACTTATATATACAGGCATACCTCGGAGATATTGCGGGTTCGGTTCCAGACCACCACAATAAAGCGAATATCGCAATAAAGCGGGTCATGCCCATTTTTTGGTTTCCCAGTCTATATAAAAGCCTGAAATCATGTTTACTATAATTTTTTAATAATTATCAGACCTAAAGGTCTTTCATATTTGGGCATGCGCCCTAACATAACCGACTAGGTTGAACAGGACACGTCTCGCCAAAACGAGTCAAACTTTTATATTAAAAACAAAAACACTATGTCTATTAAGTGCACAATAGCGCTAAGTCTTAAAAAAACAATGTACTATAAAATTTAAAATACTTTGTTGCTGAAAAAAATGCTAATCCTCATCATCCGAGCCTTCAGCGAATCGTAATCTTTTTGCTGGTGTAGAGCCAAAATCTATCGGAAGAAGAATGCATGTTCTAATAAATAAACATAAATAATTTGAAAAAATCGCAATATCTGCGAAGCGCAATAAAGCGATGCGCAATAAAGCGAAGCACAATAAAGCAAAGCGCAATAAAGCGAGGTATGCCTGCATATATATATATATAAAATATCTTTTTCACTCCTAGTGAATCATGGGACCAACATTGCTGATAATCTCCTGGAAGAAGCCTACACTAAAGCACAAACCCATGTAGCCTTGGTTTCTGTAGCCATGAGGAGGTTGCCAACCTCATGCTCAACCTCATAGTATTGCTGGAATGAGCAGTAGTCATATTCTGTTTGTGTTACTGGGGTCCACCTGACAAGAGAGCAAAGAATAATAACAATCTAACTTATCAGGCATGTCATAATAGAGCTAAGGAGGGTGGTGGGCATGAGGTTGGAACTACCTCCTGTAGAAACTTACAGCCAAACAAACCTTTAGCAAATATGGAAAAGTCAACCAATCATTTAAATAATTCAACTCGGCCATCCAAGACAGAAAAGATCCTTCCAAAACCAGTTGATAGCATTACAAGGCTGTTCTGGAGTCCTCAGGTAAGAGAAAAAGAGGGAGACACCAAAAAATCACAGCACGGAAGAGATAAAGATGACATGGGAACAATCTTAACAGATGGCATAGACATAAAGTCCTGGAGTGTATTTCTTGAAGACCTGTGCTTCATGAGGAGATGAAAGGTAATGATGATGATATATATGTGAGGAAACGCCACCAGGTGGGATGGTCACTGACTGCTTTGTCAGTCAGCAACCAAGGACCAAAAAAGAAGAAGAATATGTGAAGAAACACCACCAGGTGGGATGGTCACTGACTGCTTTGTCAGTCAGCAACCAAGGACCAAAAAAAAAGAAGAAATTAGAGGAAGAAGCTGGCAATGGATAGGTCATACATTGAGAAACACTGTTGGTATCATGACAAGGCAGCCCTTTTTTTACTTGAATCCGCAGGGTAAGACAGGTGGAGGGCAAAAAAAAACGGAGAAGAGAATGAGACAGAAATGAAAGGGATGAGGAATACATGGAAAGGCCTGAAACTGATGGCACGGGACAGGTGGACTTGGCATAAGTTTAATGAAAGCCTATGCTCCTTGGGGAGCTGATGGGCAATAATGATGATGATGATATACACGTACACACACACATACAGGGTTGACCACAAGCACGTACACACACATACAGGGTTGACCACAAGCCTTTGTTGACCACTTGAGAAACTCAGTTTAAAATGATTAATTACAAAGGAAAGTTTGATACAAACTGTCATACAAACTGTCATTAATGGGAACATACAAGTTTCTATTCACTTATATTCAAAGACAGAATAGAACAACTGTACCCTCAGACATGTCATATGTCGTACAGATAGGTTGTGAGTTATTTTTCGCCCGTCTGAGTAGAGTGGATGGTGTGAGAAATAGATTTCACAGGTGATAAGTTTAAGGAACAAAATATGTCTATGGAATGAGTAAGTTTCTCTATTCCAGCCTATCTATACGACTATAATTTAGTACAAGACAACCTTGCCCTTCTCATACATATAAATATAAGTTTAACTACACACACACAGATATGTAACAACAAGACACACAAACGTGAAAAACTACAGTTACTTGGGTACGGGTCTGACCAACACACAAAGTTAAGTTTTCTTTGTTGTTTATTATCATTTAAACTTGACAACATCAAATATCTAAAGAAAGATCAAATAAAATCATATTTACATACATATGAAAATAGCAGAATAAATGTGCCCTCCCCTTCTGGAGAAAAAGAACTCAAAAAGTTAATAACCCAAAGGTTAGTACTATGTTACAGAGTAGACAGTAAAGTAAACAGGTTCCTACTATAGGCTACCCAGTAAAGTTAACAAGTTTAAGCAAAATCCAATGTTGGTAAAGTCCCTGTAACCAAGAAAAATATTCACTCTCTCTTTCATACAGTGGCCACTCAATCAATCTTACCTACTCTTGGTGATATCCCTTGGAAATACAATTATCCTGAATATTAAAAAAGTCAGGTTTAATTCCCAAATTGGCCTCAGTCCATCCTCTAACAATAAAGACCAGTGAGGTGAACGCTGAATCTGGTGTGGGTTTTTCCTGGATGAACATAATGTCACCGCCAATAATTGGTGTAGAAAACGTGATCTTGGGGTTCACAGTTAAAAGAGGAAAATACTTTCAGTCTTGGGAAACATCTGGTTGCTAAAAATGTTACAATTGATAAATGATGATAATCCTATCGGCTGGCTCTATGGTAGAGTGCCGATTCTGAAACAGCGTAAATTCTGGATGCTACGCTTGAATACGACTGTCAGAAGTCGGGAATAAATGTTATTTTTTTTCATACCCCCAGTGGGCTGATAAATTGAAAAATTATTGCTGGGTTTGGAAAGTCCAGTTAAATTTTACAAGTTAAAATGTTTCTCATGTGTCGTTGGCAAATGCTTGCTCACCAATGAGATTGCTGATGCACAAGCCAAGAAAAGACAACATTAACCAATCAGTAAAAGGGAAAAACCAAAAGACCGCTGGATGCCCTTGATCAGGTCTGCTAGGAATATATAAGAAACATTTATGGAAAAATGCTATTATTCTATATAGCTACATATATGCACACAGACGGGGACAAGCCGATCTCTTATCTACTCCGTCAGTCCTGATTAAATTTAAAAGGCACACGGTGTCTTTAGCCTACCCTATCGCGCGTCACTTAGCGAGTGCAGGTTTGGTTGAGTAATGCAGCTTTTCCCCTCCTGCTCCCGGTCAACGATCAGCGTACAATGTTAATTATTATTCAATTATCCATACCGCCCTTTACATAAATATCGCCTGTCATTAATAGCTATTAAATTGTCGGCGTCTGTTAGTCATCGTATGGTATTAAATAATAGGCACTTATAATAAATGCGCACAATGAAATAAAACATGAATTCTATTCTGTCACTATCAGTCGCGCCTAGCATTTAAACCAGTCAGCTAACCGTCTCTTCTTGTGTGAGAAAGCGGGTGGTGAAAATTAACATGATAACTGAACATCAGGTATGAAATAGCTACGCGTTATTTTATTTCACTAGTTTTAACGCTAGAAAATCAAAGTAAATTATAATGGTACGCTAACACTTTTAAACACGTAAGCACTAATTTCTATTACCAAAAAATCAGAATGAAAGATCCCCATGAATGCTATTAACACATTTAGCGAAATGGTTCTAGAACTGCGTGCTTAGACTATCCAAAAATTCTGAGTGACAACTGATAGCAGGTTTAAGAAAACACAGTTTATATATCATTATGTTTCTCTGATCTATAGATGATGTTACTTTTCGCACTATTGTGTGAGTAACGGAGAATCAGAAACATGAGTTCCCCAGATAAAAGTTTACGGTCGGCCTTTCTCGGGCATTCGACCGCCATCAAAGACTTATATCCGTGTAACGGGGTTCTCGAAGATTTTCGCCCGTGATCGACATCAAAGAGCCCAGGGGTTTTTCTGACTCCCCTGAGTACGAACTTCAAAGGGTCTGTGGTTTTTCACGTGCGGTCTGTCAAGTATCGTAAGATTGACAGATAAGCTCGCGTGAGAAAACTAGGTAAACAAACCTGATTCGCTACCTGTTATGACTGACAGGTCACGAAAGTTTGTAAACTTCATTTGATTATGTTCAAAGAAAAGAGGCATGGGTGAAAAGTGAGTAAACACAGGCTGTAAATGCCTGGTTTTGATAGCAAATCATAGAACGCTACGAGGTCACAAACCTGTCAGATTACTGTAGGCTCTCTTTCCATTATATGTCACATCATACAAGGTGACTAATATAAGGTTGTGCATGGCTGGCAACTTCATCCTGTAAGACAAATTGCCATAGAAACCACTGCTGCAAAAGTGTTTGAATGCTCGGTGCAGGCTTCCTACAGGGGGACCAGCTACAGTGGTGGTTCCATGCTCCATGAGGAATGCAAACAAAAGTGATGACACCCAGTGCATTTTAAATGTTTTGTCACAAGGAGGAAAACAAAAGTGATGACACCCAGTGCATTTTAAATGTTTTGTCACAAGGAGGAAAACAAAAGTGATGACACCCAGTGCATTTTAAATGTTTTGTCACAAGGAGGAAAACAAAAGTGATGACACCCAGTGCACTTTAAATGTTTTGTCACAAGGAGGAAAACAAAAGTGATGACACCCAGTGCATTTTAAATGTTTTGTCACAAGGAGGAAAACAAAAGTGATGACACCCAGTGCACTTTAAATGTTTTGTCACAAGGAGGAAAACAAAAGTGATGACACCCAGTGCATTTTAAATGTTTTGTCACAAGGAGGAAAACAAAAGTGATGACACCCAGTGCACTTTAAATGTTTTGTCACAAGGAGGAAAACAAAAGTGAAAGCTTCACCCCTTCCATGTGTGATCTAGCAGGCTTTATTTGATTGTTGTGATGATGAGATCTCTAATCCATCCCCTCAGTTCTTGGTAATATTATTATAAACCTCACATATGACATAATCCCACTGGAAGCCCAAATACATGGCTCACCTGCATACTATATAAAAAAAGATACATACATGTTAGGCACTATGGTCGTATTTCTCTCCCCTTGCTCTAACCCACAAGAGGAGAACAGATTTAAAAAAATATTCTTATAGTATACTTCATGTAGTTATATAGTTCCAGTAGCATTTGGCTCAATGCCATATAGTAACATCTGCATGTGTTTCCAAACTGTTGTTTCCTTCCATATTAAGTGTTCCATTTATCTGGCTTCAGAGGAAGAAACATTTTTCTAACATCATGGAGTGCTGGGCATTCAAAGAAGTTGTGGTCAACAGCTTTATACACAGCTGGAGTGTGTTGTGGCTGAATTCTGTTCAAGTGTTTGTTAAGTGGTTTTTGTTGTGCTTGAAGCAAAATAATGCTCTGATTCCCTTTGTAAGATGGTTGATGTTGTCACTGGAATCAGAGCTGGCCATATGTCTGTTTACCTCTCTACCGGTGTTTCTCCATGGCTGGCTCTTAAAGCACACAGACTTTGGCTCTTAAAGCACACAGACTTTGGCTCTTAAAGCACACAGACTTTGGCTCTTAAAGCACACAGACTTTGGCTCTTAAAGCACACAGACTTTGGCTCTTAAAGCACATAGACTATGGCTCTCAAAGCACATAGGCTTTGGCCTTTAAAGCACACAGACTTTGGCTCTTAAAGCACACAGACTTTGGCTCTTAAAGCACATAGACTTAAACAGTTTGGCTTAGATTAAAGGATGGAATATAACACAAACAAAGATAATATATCTATAACATCAGCATTACCAGTTCTAAGCTTGACGAAAATAGACAGACAGTACAAATCTGTAAAGATGAATATACAGAGTTGAGAGTGTGAGAAAGTAATCCAGAAAAGAGAGAATGTAGAAAGATTACACCTGCTACAAAGAACACTCAAAACACAGCATGATGCAGTCAGTACAGGGCAGCAGGATAAAATAACATTAAATTTTCATAATAAAAAGCAAAGAAGTGGATAAAAACTTCACTTGCAGCAAAGATTATTAACAGCTCAGGACAAACATAAAGAAAATGTAAAAAATAAAATATAAAACAAATAAGTCTAAATTTCTATAGGTTTCGGTTCTGGCTTCCTAATATGTCTCATGGTGGAGCCTGCTTCACTTGGCTTGAATGGAGCATGAGAGCCGTAGGGTCGTGGAATTGGCAGTTCATTTTCATCAGTAGGAATATATGCATTTGGTCGTGGCTCAGCTGTGGTGTATATACCCCCAGCAGTCTTGTACTGTGTTTCTTCCTCTTCCATCTGGGGATAAACATGTCATATTTATAATTCACCAACTTCATCATGTAAAACTTGACTAGAGGTAAATTTAAGCAACACTAGCTAATAATGACACAAAATCAATGAATCACCAACAGTGTAAACAATCTAAGTGAACAAGCACTACAGACAACAATGTCTGTGGCAACCCAGTAAACTAGTCTGGCGCTCTAAAATATTTCAAGTGCCATCTGTAATTTTGTCCAGATTAGAAGTGGTGCCAGACCATCCATTCTGATAAAATTTCAGTGGTGCTTCTGTATTTAGAAAAGATTATCAAATCTGCCTTCTTTTTATAATTATTATAATCAATGACAATCATTCACTTATAAATCTAATTCTTATAGTCACTGAAGATAATTAACCAATCATTGTATCAAATTCTTATATTTGGGGAAGATCGTCCAATCAGTTTTCTCTTTCTCACTTCTGTATTCCATGTGAATCATCCGCTGCAGTTGGTTGCTTTCCGAGCAATTTATCCAACACAGAGATGCTACAGAGCAGGGGTTCTTAAACTTTCTTGTGCCAAGTACCATTCTGATTGTCCATTGAAGGCTTACGGACGCCTTTTTTATGTCCTGTGAAGGCTACTGTCCCCTTCTCAGAAAAAAATGTACATAAACGCATACTTAAATTTTTTACAAACAAATAATACATTTTATTACAAAGAAAAATAATTAAGCTTACATATAGTTATACTGAAGTACAAAAACAATCTGTAAAAAATAATATATTTCTTTGCATGTAAACATCTACAATAATTTTCAGAGTAAAAATTCTAGTGAGAATAACATTCTAATTTATAGGTTATGTACTTGAAGAAACACCACTACGAGATGTAGAGTCGTATATACATATCTTGGCAGCAATATAGAAAAAATTGGAGGAACAATGATATAAAAATAAGAATACAAAAAGCAAGAGGAGCTTTCATTGCATTGGGAAACATATGGAGAGCAAGAGAAATCAAGTACAACACGAAAATAAGAATCTTCAATTCAAATGTCAAGTCAGTCCTATTGTATGGCTCTGAAACATGGAGAACAACAAAAACAACAACCACAGAGCTACAGACATCATAAATGGGTGCTTGCATAGAATAGAAGGATTGAAATTGTATGACAAAGTCACAAATGTGGAACTGATGACAAGAACCAGACAAGTGCCAGTAGAAAAAGAGTTGAGAAGAAGACATTGGTGATTGATAGGGCACTCACTGAGGAAACCTGTTGATAGCATTACAAGGCAGTCCTTGTTCTGGAATCTCCATGGAAGCAGAGGTAGACCAAAAACACATGGAAAAGAGAACTGGAAAATGACGAGGAAAACATGGAAAGAATTTGAACTGATGGCATGTAACAGAAGGGCTTGGCATGTGTTTGTTGAAGACCTATGCTCCTTGGGAAGCTAAAAGGTATTGATTGATTGATTGACATAAGACACTAGAATTTATTCATGGACCCCATAAAGGGACCATTCATGGACCACAGGTTAAAAAACCCTCTTATTCTTATATTTAGTAAAAATCAACCACTACCAGTTTACACCTGAGGTAATTCTGTAGCCTGTGAACAAACCACCTCAGTTAGGGTGACCATATTATTTTTTTTAAAAGGATTACATTTTCTGATTTTTTTGACTAAAGGAGGACACTTTTTAAGAAAAGGAGGACACTTTTTAAGAAAAGGAGGACACTTTTTAAGAAAAGGGGGCATAAATGAGGACACTTTTTTAAGAAAAGGAGGACACTTTTTAAGAAAAGGAGGACACAAAGGAGGACACATTAATTTCACTAATTTCATACATTTATGTAAAGATAAACTATATAGAAATACTTCAACAAAATTTTTTAAAAGTTTTAAAATCTTCATAAAACGTACATTTTAATAATTTTTCCATCAAGCATTACTTTTCCAACATCACTAAATATTCATTCTTTAACATTGTACTTTTTACTTGACATTATTTTTATCAGTAAGTCTGAATTTCCAACTAAACACTCATGAGACTCTGTACATGAAACATTCTTATATTTTGTATTGAGCTTGTAATATTCCTTTAATACATTCAACAGTGAATCGGTTTCTGTCCTTTGTCCACTGACTTTCCATTAAAGAAAAAAGCCTCTCAATATTAGCAATATGTCCTGGAACAGCAAGAAAATATTGAGCAATCAGCAGTAGTTCAGTAATTATATTTCATTATTGTTCAAAGAATTTGGTCCACTTTTCATGTGCCAGTAATTTAATAAATGTATTATCATTCTGATTATAGTATTACTTACTCAATGAACAACAAGAATAAAACTAAAATTTAAGCCGATTGATGTAGATTAAGGCTAGTTATGTCAAAGTAGAATAAGTAATGATGGATACCCCCGTTGCCACTTTGAATTTTCAACAAACAAAAAAAAAAAAAACCTAGATATCGGCGACTTCGGCTATTTTTTTTATTACTTTGGTCGATTTTTGGGCTACTTTGGTTGATTTTTGGGCTATTTTGGCCGAAATCTAGGTGGAGTTCTTCAACTAATAAAGGAAAATGACACCTAGACGGGACCAAAAATCCTAGATCTAGGTGAATCCACCTAGGAGTGACAAAGCTGATGGATACCTTCTATCAAATCTGAACGGATGTCAACATGGCTAGATTTCACCAAATTAAATTTTTTTTGCTCTTAAAAAAAAAAACTTCAATTTTTTTCTCATTTTGTTAAAAAGCAGGACAAATCACAATTTTTAAAAAAGCCGGCCGGACGCAAAATTTTGATGTTGAAAGCCGGACAAATCCAGCCACATGGTCACCCTAATCTCAGTTTCTCTCTAACAACTGTCTTGTCTGTCCACCTATCCACCCCTCCATACATCATTTACATATTACGCTTTCTGCTTCCCTTTTAAATGTAATTTTTGTTACTATTAAAACTTATAAAAGGCAACTAAGGAGAGCTGGGCATGCCAGGTACACGTTTCTTTACAAAATTCAAGCCAAAAAAACTTCAACGAAAGATGGGAAGAAGACCCTGGCAATGGATAAGACACGCATTGCAGAAATCTGTTGATAGCTTTACAAGGCAGTCTTGCTCTGGAACCTCCTGCAGTAAGAGAGGTATAGGGAGACAAAGCATGTGCAAAAGAAAACGAGACAGAAATAAAAAGAATAAAGAAGACATGGAGAAACCTTGAATGGATGGCACAGGACATGAGGACTTTGCGTAGACTTGTTGGAAGGTTCAAGCTCCTTTGGAAACTGAAGGTGATGAATAAAATGAAAACAACAATACAGAAGAAGTTATCAATGACTTTTAAACAGTTTGAGTAATGACAATCTCTATAATGGCTGTAAATCCCATCATGTTAACATCTTACCTGTCTTTGTCGTTCCCGATCCGCTATCATCCTCTGTGCTTCCCAAATCATCCTCTGCCACTCCAGCTCAATCTCCTGTGAGGGAGGCTCTCCTTTCTCCATCCTCAGATAACACTGCTCTAGTTCAGCCTCCTTCTCCTTCACCTGTTGCTGAAGCTTCATTGCCTGTGCCTGATTCATGGACAGCTCAGAGACCACAGCCATCATCTTGCGAGTGATCTCTTTGATCTTAGCCTGAAAACTGTTCACCTGTTAAAAGTGCAGAAAAACACAAAGTAAGCTTTAATTGAGCGTCCAATCGACAGAGTGGTTAGAGCGGTGGTCTGGAGTCAAAGAGTTAATTGAGCATCCAATCGACAGTGGTTAGAGCGGTGGTCTGGAGTCAAAGAGTTAATTGAGCGTCCAATCAACAGAGTGGTTAGAGCGGTGGTCTGGAGTCAAAGAGTTAATTGAGCATCCAATCGACAGTGGTTAGAGCGGTGGTCTGGAGTCAAAGAGTTAATTGAGCATCCAATCGACAGAGTGGTTAGAGCGGTGGTCTGGAGTCAAAGAGTTAATTGAGCGTCCAATCGACAGAGTGGTTAGAGCAGTGGTCTCTCGCGGCAAAGGTTCCGGGTTCTATTCACGGTATCGATACGCTTCAGCCCACTCATGTAAATGGGTACCTGACTTTGCACTTGAGTTAGGGAAGGAAAAGACAGTGAGGAAGGGAACTGGTCACCCCACCTCTGGATGCTGGACCTAGTATAGTAAAGTCTCTAACACTTCACACCCCTACGGCAGTATCTGCTATGGGAACTACCTTTAATTACAATCACCCATTGCCTTGCTCTGAAACACATTATAAAATACTTGCTTCTCAAGGCAAAGCTACCAGGTTTGAAAAATGGGAGAGTCATGCTCCGGTATACCTGGCTGTAAATGGGTACCTGACTCTGCTCTCGAGTTAGGGAAGGCAGGGGCAGTAAGGAGGAGAACTGGTCCCACCCCCACCTCATAAAGCTGAGACCTAATTCATGAAGTCTTTAATGCTCTGCTCCCCTACTGCAGTATCTGCTATGGGACTAGTGCTATCTTTACTTATCGAAAAACAAAGTTAGCTTTAAGTATCCCTTCCTCACTGCCATTTCCTTCCCTAACTCAAAGTCAGATACCCATTTACAGCTGGGTAGACTGGAGCATGTCAGTATCAAGATTCAAACCTGACACCTATGCCACGAGAGACCAGCGCTCTAACCACTTTGTCAACCTAGCTTTAATTACAATCATCTATTACCCATTTAATTACATATTTAATTACAATCATCTATTATTGTGACAATGAGATACATGCTCGGATTGCTGTCGATTAGATCCAGATATGCGATGGCCCAGATAAAAGCCTATAAGCGGGTAACCATGAGAACGTAGCTGACATCAAAGGTGCAAGAATCAAGAGGGGGATGTCATTGATGACACAAGGAGAGGCTACGATTGGTCAGGTGACCAGGGTTGAAAATGTATCCAAAGGGGAATAGTGGAGTAAGTCACGGGAGAACTGGATAAACTACCAGCAGGTCATCATTAGCCTTGGCAGAGAGTGCAGATCTTGGGGCAATGGAAAAGCAGAGCTGGAGATTAATCAGCTGAGAAGTAATCATGCTGGGGATGATGACACCATTGTGTACACTGATGGGTCTGTTGTGCGTGGTGAGAAATCAGTGTGACGGAGTTACTGTGATTTAGTCTTCAATAGGCCCCATTTTGAGTTTGCCATTTTTGTCTTCCCTCTATTAAAGATTGGGAAGTATTCTTTTTCTCTCTGAATAATAGGGGTGTTTAGATTTTTTCTGTAGGTAAAGTATTTGCAGGGTTTTTTCTATAGGGATTAACGTAAGTTAGTACTGAATGGCACCAGTCGGCCTTTTTCTAATTATCGCGATCTTGAAAATTCCATTTTTTGCGTTGTTAAACTTATCGCAGTCATTTTTCGTGGGGAAGGGGAGATGACCCCTACCCAGGTAACGTCCAACTTTCTGCTCACGCTAGCGGACGACGTTAGGTAACGTTACGTAGCCGGAATTACGCGCGCATTTAAAGGAAGCAAGAATACACTGGTTCTAAATTTAGAGATGAGCGCATGGAAAATTTTAGAGTATCTTTAATTCTATTGGTTGTAGGGAGACGCCTAGCCTCAAGTAGGTCGGGGGTCAGAGCAGGAAAATCTAAGATAAAGTAGCGCTTTTCGATTTTAGCGGTCTCTTCCTGCAGTAAGCCTGGGCCGTGTATCAAGCATATTGTCGGCTTCTAACACTGAACGCAATATTTGGTATGTCTATAATTTAAAGTAGCGTGGTAATTAAATCTAGTTCTCTAATAGAGCCTTAGTCCGTTCTAATTTAATTTATTTTTGAACTTTATAACTTGTAACGCCATCATTTATTTCTACAGTGTCTATGAGTGATAAAGAGATATTACGTAGGTGTGCTCCGTAGATTTAATAGAAAGTCTGTAGACATACACGCATCCTAGATTTATATTAATTTACAGAATATTCTGAAGCACGTGTATTTTATTTCATTGAGAGATTAATTCTGATAAGTCTCCTAATAAAATACGGGAACGGATTTTTTCGGGAAAAGTTAATCACGTGGTTATCGGGATTTATTGGAGTAGAAATTCTGGATGGATAGAGTAGATATTAAATATTTTTCTATCGGGGGAGTTAAAATATAATTTCAGGGAAACCACGTGGGGTAGAGTGAAAGGAAATTATGGTGCCTTAAGTGGTTGTGTAATTAAATATTATGCAGAGTAGTATTTGATTTTTGTGTTATGGAATTTAATGAGTTCTAGGTAATATAGTCTATAGAGATAGATATATTTCTGTGTATAGAAATGTAATATATAAATGTAATGGTGAATTTTAATCATTGATGTGCAGTTAATTGTTGTGCATTTTTTATCATAAGGGGGAAACGATGATAAGGTCCTGTGACCGCTTACAGAGTTAAAGTAGGCCTAAGTACGGGAGGTTTCCCTACCTGTTTTTAATGTTTTAAGGCCTGAGCAAGCTGTGTATAATTAGTATTGATCAGTGAGTCGGGTTTACTAGACAGACACGGTGTAGTCGGGGGGGGAGATGACCCAGAGTCAGTAAATATTTACGTATCGTCGTGCACAAGAGAGGGGAAATGGTGGAGCAGTATTCGTTCGGGTGTTTACATGTTTGTGCTAGATTGGAGTGTGACTGAAGCATCCACTGTTTACGTTTTATATGTAAGTTTATTATATGAAAGTATTTTGGTATTGTAGTACAGAGTGGCATGTCTTTTGTGTCCACAGCAGTGGTCACGGCCCGAAGAGCGGGAGTTGCCAATAACTCTTGTTCCTGACAGCTGGCAAAGGTAGCCAGTTTTCGCAGGAGAGAAAAACGCCAGAGGCGTAAGAGCTTGTACCATGGAGGGGTATCGGCTCTGATTATTGTGGCCCCAGAGAGAGGGAGCGAGGAAGAGCAGGTCGAGACAGCGACGCAGTCTTCAGTGAAAAGGGTTTTCTTAAAACCCGGAGCTCTAAGCTCATACACACCCATCGAACCCAAGCAAGCGGGTTGGTGTGTCTTTTTTTTTTTAGCCTCGGTCAAAATTAATACCGAAGGGCCTAAACCCAAATGAGGGGTAACATAGCAAGGGAGAATCAGCTTTCTTTTCGCCAAATAGAGAAGCCTCTACAGTCTACGGCAAGTGCCTAGTCGTCAGAACCAGGAAGAAAGGGATATCATTTTCCGGTTGCTGAAATGAAACGAGAGCAGCAAGGCAGAAGCGGAGAGAGATGGTGAAAAATAGATCAGGGACCTGCAGAGTCTCATAGTATTCTTAGAGGATAGCCTCTGAGCCTTAGAGTTAGAAAAAGTCTATTACATAGCAGTGCAGAGTGTGACTTAGTTGCGGATATCGCTGACAGAGTTAGCTACTGTGCAGATAGTCTTCGGCAGTACCAGCAGAACCTTGACATTAGAAATAGTAAATTATAGAGCGTGGCTTTAGTTGACGCCCCACCAAATTAGACTGTAGTTAAGATCACTTATCATTTTTTTTAAATTTTGTCCCCAGCAGGGTGTATGAAGGAGTGAAAGTGGTTGGAGTTTTTTTTTAATTTGATGTGCTTATAATCAAATTGATTTTCTTTGTTTTCCAGGTCGGTGCAACCTTGCACGATATATGCTTTTCTTTTGTTTGTTACTATGTTATGAAAATTCTGTTGATTTGTATAATAAACTTATTTAATGTTCACTGGATCAGCTTCGTCACTGTATAGTCCCTAACTGTTGTCTGTACAGTGGTGTCTGTAGTGTTAGTTTAACCTAGAGGTGGTGAGTTTATAGCATTTCTTTAGTCACGATTTGGCGAGGAAGATTTAATTTCGGTTATCCTCCTCGGGCCAATAGACTCACCTTACTACATTCACTGTCATTTCTCATAATTAATCTATTATCTCAGTCTTTCCTCACACTAGGGTTTTGTCCTACACTTGGGCATAACTCTAACTTAAATCCAACTCGTGACAATCAGGATGGGGCTTCTCTGCGAAAATAAGGGCAGGGTCATCACTGAACAGAGTGAAGCCTACATGACAACAACCTCCAGCATGAGAATGGAGGTAGAGACAGTTACAGCAGCACAGAGGTGGCTGTCTGAAACTCCATCAACCAGGGCATTTATATTGTCAGACTCTTAAGCCATGCTTTGGAAAGTTCAGAATGGATGGTTGCGGCAGGAATGGAAAACGTCAATAGAATCCTCAAGTCTTCAAGAACTGGTGTGGATCTACTGTCCTGGTCATGCGGGGTACGTGGCAATGAGAGAGCTGACAGACTGGCCTCTAGAGCACCCATAGTGGGGACACTGGACATGGATAAGGGAGAGGTACTAAGGGCAATTAATGATCGCCTGCTGGATAATGACACTGCAATGGATGAATCAACAATGCTGAGACTGTTGGAGTTTGAAATCAAATGTGGGACTAGCAGAAATGGACGTGAGAGAGAATGCATCCATCGTATGTACAACCAGCATGCTACAGGTACAATTAGCATTCATACTCTTCAGCATTTGCTGAAGGAGACTGAGCACTTATGGGTTTGCCTGGCGTGCAGTGAGGTCGATTCTGATAAACAATAACAACAACATCTATTACCCAGTAAATATTCCAAAACATTTTTACATGTTTTATCAGATAAACAACTCTCCAAACAACCAAATCACTCGTACGAATAAAAAACAAAGAAACTTGGCTGAACAGATGGGCCATGGGAAACACCAGGAGAGAAGTTTACAGATAAATGGCCAGTCCTGATCCTAATGACAACATCAGCTATCTTACAAGGAGGGATCAGAGCACCATTTTTATACTCAGAACACAACATATACCACTCAACAATCACTTGAACAGAATCCAACCACAACACACTCCAGAGTGTCAGCTATGTAACTACCCTTACGAAACTGTTGACCACAACCTCTTTGAGTGCCCAGCACTCAATGACGTTAGGAAAATGCTCTTTCCTCCAAGACCAGATAAGTGGAACACCTTGTGTGGAAACTCAAAACAACATGCAAAAACATGCAGATATCATTACATGGCATTAGACAAAGGGCGAGAGCCAAAGTGCAGTTGGATCAATAACAACAACAACATCAGAAAAACATAAAGTAAGCCCAATGCACAGTCATCTGTTACCCAGTCAATTCTTTGAAACACTTGTACAAATCCTATCAGAAAAATAAGAATTAAGCTTTACATATCTGTTGTCATTAAATCCTACAAAACACTTATATAAATCTTATTTACAAAAGTCAAAGTAAGCTTTAAGTACAATTATTTGTTATCCAGTAAATGCCATGCAGCGCTTTTACAAATCCTACCAGGCAAAAAAGACAAAGTAAGCACAATCATTGGTTACCCCCTAAATGCTCTTATCACATTTATAAATCCTTGCTTCTTATGGCAAAGTTACCAGTTTTTAAATCCGGTAGAGTCACACTCCAGTAAATGGGTACCTGACTTTGTTCTTGATAATGTTAGGGTAATAAACTAATGAAGGAGTGTTAACTCTTACTATACGGCAGCTAAAACCGCGTTTTTACGCGCTAGTTTAGCTATCGTTACCGTCGCGCGCCACTTGAACTGGCGAGCCGTAAAATTGGTACTAAACCCGCGCCACTTCACGGGGCTTGCCGGATACTAAGAGTTAATGACAAATCTATGTTCATGACTTTAATTGTTTATTTGTTCCAACAACTATTACAATTCTTGTGCACTTTCATCACCACTGCCATATCAACAAGTGTATCTAGGAATTAATGCAAAGGTAAGACAAAAACTTACACTCTTGGCCAAATTCAAGGTATCAACTTTGCCTGCTTCAGCCTTGTTTTTAACACGACCAACCAGCCTCTCAACTTGATCTAAGATAAGATCTTTCTCAAGCAGCTGTTCTTCCTTTTCTGCCAACCTAGACTCCAACTGAAAAAAAATACAAAGTAGCAGTTTTTAACCATAGCATAAAGATTTAAAAAAAAAAAACATAATTTAAAAACAAAACGTGATAACATATTTATTATGTCACAAAGCAAAATATGACATTTTAGTTATGTACAGCAGTTTTTACTACAGCACAAAGAAAGAAATTTATTAATTAAAATTAAATTTGTTCATCATTTTGAATAAAAAACTGAACACGATTTTGAAGTTCTCGTAAAGTGATTGTCTGGTGAGCTTTTGAGAAATAACTGCTTTCAACAAAATGGTGGATGTGTTTAAAGTTAACATTCTTTCAATTAAATATGCTAAATCTTTAATAAATTTCCATACTTTTCCATTTTATAGATTGTTTATGTCTTTTATAATTTTAAGTAAGATTATAAATCTTGTATAGAAGTGAAGTTATTAAAGAAAGATTCAAGTTGAACAAGGACTTTAGGGACACACTGTATATTAAAATATATATAAAATCATAGCATAATGGATGAAGAATATCCTGGAAGTGTTGTTAGTTTTAAATGCAACAGTTAGCTTGTTTTATATTGAGTAAAGAGTGGCAAGAGCATCCGACTGACAGAGTAGTTAGAGCGCTGGTCTTGAGGCAAAGGTGCCAGGTTCGATTCACAGTATCAACACGCTTCAGTCTACCCAGCTGTAAATGGGTACCTGATTTTGCACTTGAGTTAGAGAAGGAAAAGACAGCAAGGAGGGGAGGAACTGGTCACCCCACCTTTGAAGCTGGACCTAGTATAGTGAAGTCTCTAACACTTCACTCCCCTATGGCATGCATGGAGGCATATCTGGAGTCATCTTTATGTGACCACCAGCTATGTACAATGCTACAATATATGTACGTGGAAGTGAACCTATGTCTGTGAGGCTAAGTACATCCTCATTGACTCTTGAGATCATCCACACACTTCCAGGGATTCCCCCTGTGGTGAAACTTGTTGAGAACCAAGCATTGCACACTAAGCTTGGAGAAGTCATTTGAGCCCCAGTCGTAATTCTTTCTTTGACTTGGTTGTCTGCATGCAGAAGGATCTCACTATGGACCCAGTGATAGTGGAAGCTGAGAAGTGGCTCTGTGCAGGACATGACAATTCCTTGGGAGAGCCCAGAACCAGAGTACAGTATTTTAACTCTGCATAGTTGGAGAGCCCCCTTGGATGGTGGGGAATGCACAGTATGCCACACACTTCTTACTCCTTGCTTGGGACTAGATGTGACGATTCTTTAAGTGCAAGCCAAGCTGGAGAAACTGGAGCTCATGACTTCAACTCAACACATTTCGGAATGGCAGAAAAGCCACAGGAAAAGCCTAGATCTACAGTGTAGATAATACCAAGGAGTCTTCAACTTGGTATTGGCTGCTAAAGAGCAAGAAGCTCAGCAGCTTTAGTTGAACAACAACAACAAACAACCACTCCCCTAGGGCAGTTTCTGTTATGAAACTACATTTACTTTTAAAGGGTGGAAAAGAAGAACTGTTGGTATATCCAGACGGGTGTATCAAGTGGCCATTGTAAGTAAATAAATAAGGGGGCTGCTGTACAACTGGTAAGGAAAGTAGTTATATAAACTAAAAAAGAAAATGGTATGGAATCAGTTTTACAAATTAACAGTACACAGGAAACACAGGACATTTTGGGGGTTCACCCTTCATCAGCCACAGTTACAATCAGGCAAAAAAGACAAGAAATATAGACAGGTTGAAAAGACTATATGACACTGCAAACACGTAAAAGAATGAGAAATAGAGATAAAATGAGTGATACAAACAAATGAAAAAATAAACAACACAGATTATGCAAGGAAAAAAGTACAACAAAATAAGCAACTAAAAATACAAAACCAGAAAGAAAGAAATATCAATACAAGAAATTCAACAAACAAAGAAAATCAAAAGGAGAAAATGAAATAACAAAACAGATTAATAAAAGTCCTGGTTAAAGCTAGGAACAATCAAACTACAAGAGTCGTTGCATTAAGTAGCTGCTGTAGCTAGGCGGAAATGGAAGTGACATATAAAATAGCGGCATAAAAAGACACAAATAGGACACGAAACAGGTGGCCACTGATAGAATAATGCACCATATCGTAGCATACCACATGGCTCATGGGGTATAAAGAGCTAAAGAGCATTTTAAGCTCTTTGGAATTATCAAATAAATTTTGACCATGTTGGTGAAATTATGCGTGGCTGAAGAAAAACAAATATGTCTGTTCTTAGGGAAAAAAATTAATTCAGACTGTAGCTTTAATTATTATTTTTTTCCTTTCCTGGATGAAGTAACTATCCTTGACCCAGCTGACCATATCGTTTAATGGCATTTAAAAACATTTTAAATAATGATAAGGACATAAAGTGTTATGAGCCTCCACTGCGTTTGGCTCCTAAACAGAAAGGAAGCATCAGGGCATTTTAGGTACTCTAGCAGTGTTAGCTTCTGTAACAGTCTTTTACATACATGGCAGACTTCATTATCCATCAACTTTGTGAACTTTTAAAAAAAGTAGTTTAATGGCATTTAAGAGCATATGTGACAATGAAAAATTAATCCCCCAAGAATGAAAAAAAAAAAAAAAGCCAGTTATTATTAATGACACCAGCCACAAGTAATTAATGACACCAGCCACAAGTAATTAATGACACCAGCCACAAGTAAAAGTCTAGAGACTTGTGTAGTTCCTTGGGGTCTATGGGGAGACCAAATAAAAAATAGGACTACTGATCCCTCAGGCATGTTTGTAAGAGGTGACTAATATGTGGTTGAGTAAGGGGTCGACATCAACATCATGTAAAATAAATTGTTACAAAACTGCAAGAACATATAAATGCTTTGGTGCAGGCTTCCTGCAAGGGGGGGCCAGCTTCAGTGGTGGCTCCATGCACCATAGGAAGCAATGGGGGAAGTTATGATGTTGAAAAGTAAAAGTGGTAAAATTTTCTAACAACTTAAAAATTTTCTTAAAAAAAATTATCACATATTTCTCAGCAAGAAATATGAACAGCACAGAAAAGCACTCATGGATTACTTGAGAACACAAAACTCTCCATCACCATCACTAGAAACTGTACTAAAATTGACCTACTCAGGGAGCTACACAACTTAATAAAATTTTATATTACCAAAACAAGAACCAACATATAACAACCATAGAAGAAATGACAATGACAAGGAAAAATGAAAATACAAAAAAAAAAATGTCCATACAATATCAGCACAAGAATTAAAAACAAACACCCAGTAGATACATTTAAAAGAATGTCAATAGTGAGAAACAGTAGCAATATAGTATCATGGAAGAGGATACATTACAAACAACATAGACATTAAACAATGTCATAACAAACAGTAGATAAGTTACAGCCTGGAAGAGCCAAAACACACAAAAAACAACAATGTAACATGCTATATAGAATGATGAACACTATATACCCTAATTATAACCCACATAGGATTGAACCGGGTATCCCGTGCACACGACAAACACCAGTTTCCAAGTCCATGGTCCATAAACCAAACCAAATCACATAATTCATACCTCTTCCACTTTTTTCTGAATTTCTAAAGGACTATGATCATTTCCAGTAACATGTCTGACTCGTTTTTCATCAAAGGGGTTTTCCAGATCCTTCTCAAGCTCCATCACAAGATCCTGGCACTGTTGCAGCTGGAAAGATATACAAAGAAAGATAGCAAATGTGACAGATCAGCCATTTAAAAATGAAGGGGTTAACAATAATAGATAATGTATGAGTAAGTCACCCCCCCCCCAATATGTCAGGAAATAATTTATGTTGCACTCTTTCAGATTCTGCTGTATACCTTATGGTGGCATTAAATTTCCCTCTGGTCATTCCATTCATTTCCATTTTGCTTCAGAAGTATGAAAACGGTGGCATGAGAGCATATATTTGGGTGGGTGACTTACTCGAACATTATCTATTATTGTTAATCTTGACCATCGGCACACTAGGGGTGCGACCTAAAAAAAAATCCCACCTCATCTGGGGATTGAACCATAGACCACTGCGCTAGGAAGCCAGTGCACTAACCTGGAGTCGCGGTAGCATAGTGCATAATATAAATGGGGGGAAAATTCCAGAATTGTTATCACTGAAAAGCAAAAGAGGCAGAAATATTTCACACAAAAAAATCTGGTGCTATGACATATTTTGGGAACAAAATGCTCGTCGTTTCAACAGACACACAATTAAGTTCCCTAGCCAGAAACACATCATGAAAAAGACTGCAACTTTTGTGGGAAAAGATGGGACAAAAGTGACAGATGGATAAGACAGTTCTTTATATGGGGAATGCCTTACCAGGACAAAGGACAAATAAAATGCATACCTTACAACCATAAGGTCTTCTTCTGGGACAAATGAAAGAAAACAATAGAGAAAATAAAGTGAGGGCTAATCTAAATGCATAAAAAAATGAAAATGATGCAAGCCGTAAATGAAAATGCTGTAGTCAATCTGGTAAATCACAGTGAGAAACACTATCGCCACTCGGAAAAATCTCAGTGAGCAATACCACCAAGCCTCAATGGAGAACTAGGAATGATATTAAAAAGAAGCAGCAGCTAGTGGGAAAAGATCAGGGGAGTGAGAAAAAAAAATTGTAATGGAAACAGAAAGGTGAACAAATGAACTTGAAAGAAATGAGTAAGGAGAACATATGAATAACTGTTATCTAAGGAGTAATAATGAAATATGTGAAAAACATGGAAGTAAGGAGAGTGAAGGGAAAAACAAAAGACCAGAGAAAATAGAAGTTAAATAAGATTGATAAAAGATAATAGTAAAGGCAGTCCCATAGCAGATACTGCTATAGGTGAGTGAAAAGTTAGAGACTTCACTTAATCTAGGTCTCAGATTTATGAGGTCAAGTGACAAGTTCCCTTCATTTAAGCCTTTATCTTCACCAACTCACGAGTAAAGTCAGGTACCCATTTTTACACATGGGCTGACTGCAGCATGATGCAGCCTGGTTTAAAACCTGATCACTTAAAATATGTGTAAGTACCTTTAACATGTGAAAGTTTTGGTGATTTGTATAATTCATTACCTTCAGCTTCCAACTGACAGAGTGGTTAGAGCAGAAGTCTCTCAAGGCAAAGGTGCCAGGTTCAATTCATGGTATTTACTCGCTTCAGTCTACCCAGCTGTAAATGAGTACCTGACTTTGCATTTGAGTTAGGGAAGGAAAAGGCAGTGAGGAATGGAGCTGGTCCCCCCCCCCCCCCCCCCCCTCTCAATGCTGGACCTGGTATAGTGAAGTCTCTAACACTTGACTCCCCTATGGCAGTATCTGCTATGGGACTACCTTTACCTTCAGCTTCCCAAGGAGCATAGGACTTCAACAAAAGCATGCCAAGTCCTCTGTCATGTACCATCAGCTCAAGGTCATTCAATGCCTCCCTCATCACTTGCATTACTGTCTCCAGTTCTCTTCTCCATGAGTTTTTTTCATTCCACTTCTGCTTCTCTAAACATGAGGATTCCAGAACAAGGACTACCTTGTAATACTGTCAGTAGGTTTCCTCAGTGTGTGTCCCATTCATCTCCAGCATCTTCTTCTCATCTCTTATCTAATTTTCATAAGAAGCAACCTTATGTCACTAGGTATTTCACAAAAAAGGGATGGGTGACACATTGAGATGATTGTAGTTCACAAATTAATGTCACATAAAGTGTTAATCTATACAGATATTTTTCAATAGATATCACACATAATGGGACTCACTCGTATTTTACTGCCTTCTTTACCTGAATTTGCAAGTTAACCAGCTCCTTCTCAGTGTTAATTTTATTTGGCATGGATTTCTGTAAAAGCTGGATAGCTCTCTTCTCTTCTTGCAACTGAAGCTCCAGAAACCTTATTTCCTCTTCTCGACTTTTAAGCTCAACATGTCCATTGCGAATCATTTGGTCTGAATTGGAAAATACAGAACTATAAGGCTCAGAACAAAGTGGATGAAGCCAGGTTTATACATTTCTCATATATGCAGGAATGTGTTTACCTCTTTATGCAATACTGATGCATGCAAAAATGTACAAATTAATTGTTTGCAGTTTGCGCTCATGAGTGAGTGCCAGGATACAGAATGAAAGTAACACAAAGGGCAGAATGTTAAACAGGTGTGTGTGCCTGATTCTAATACCTGTCAAAATAAAGTTCATTCATCAAAATAAGGTAGAAAGAACATAAAAAAGGTGCTATAGGTCAGCAAATTAAAAACAAACAATGTCATAACAGATGACTAATACGAGGTTGTGAATGAGGCTGGCAAGTTCATTATGTAAAACAAACTGCCCACAAAACACTGCTGCAAGAATGCTTTGAAGTTTCCTGCAAGGAACAGCTGGGATTGTGGCTCTATGCTCCATAGGAAGTGAGAATGGAAATGAATGAATGAAGAAAATGACAACAGGAAAATCTGAGGACTTACCTTGAACATTGACTCTTTCGTAGAAAACACACACTTCCTCATTCCTCTCAATCAGTTTTATTCCTCTGTAAGGAGGAAATCAAAATCTTATATCTTAAAACAACTAAACATTTTCTACATAAAGCAACGTACATGATGAATATGGTGAGGAAAACATGGTATAATAACATTAATAAATGTACATGATGAATATGGTGAGGAAAACATGGTATAACAACATTAACAAATGTACATGATGAATATGGTGAGGAAAACATGGTATAACAACATTAACAAATGTACATGATGAATATGGTGAGGAAAACATGGTATAACAACATTAACAAATGTACATGATGAATATGGTGAGGAAAACATGGTATAACAACATTAACAAATGTACATGATGAATATGGTGAGGAAAACATGGTATAACAACATTAACAACATTAACAAATGTACATGATGAATATGGTGAGGAAAACATGGTATAACAACATTAACAAATGTACATGATGAATAAGGTGAGGAAAACATGGTATAACAACATTAACAAATGTACATGATGAATATGGTGAGGAAAGCATGGTATAACAACATTAACAAATGTACATTATGAATATGGTGAGGAAAACATGGTATAACAACATTAACAAATGTACATAATGAATATGGTGAGGAAAACATGGTATAACAACATTAACAAATGTACATGATGAATATGGTGAGGAAAGCATGGTATAACAACATTAACAAATGTACATGATGAATATGGTGAGGAAAACATGGTATAACAACATTAACAAATGTACATTATGAATATGGTGAGGAAAGCATGGTATAACAACATTAACAAATGTACATTATGAATATGGTGAGGAAAACATGGTATAACAACATTAACAAATGTACATTATGAATATGGTGAGGAAAGCATGGTATAACAACATTAACAAATGTACATGATGAATATGGTGAGGAAAACATGGTATAACAACATTAGGCCACACAGATGTCGTTTTACATAAGAATGTTAAGAATATCATGGACAGCTAAAAATAGAAATGAGGATGTCTTGAAAGATTTACATACCAAGGCATTTTAATAACATTATTTTAATAACATGGAAAATGCATCTCAAAAATTAAGAGCAGTATAGCTCAGGCAAAAGCAGCATTCAATAAAATGAAACATGTTTTGTGCAACAGAACATTATCAATGGAAGTAAAAAGACAGCTCCTCAGTTTTACATGATCATCTGAATTTTCTCTTGCCAGCTCGTCGCCTCTTCTCCTCTCTCCCCTACTTCTCCTTCTGCATTCATACTTTTTCATTCTTTTTGCCAAAGGTATCATCGACAGAGCATGATCTCTGTAGCTCCCGCGATGATTCTTATTTGAAAGAAAACTCATGGTAGCATTGCAATAGATGGTGGAAATATTCGGTCACCCTAGAAGGGCCACCATACCAGGGAAGAGATGTCCATTAGGGAGTCCATCTGCCTGGTGCTGCCCCGCTCGCCCTCCAGACTGCCAGTGTTTATGACTGTTCACCCAACAGCCATGCAGTCCCTCGGCACACTGGTTCAACTTAGACTTGGGGTCATTCTTTATGACAAAGATCTTAAAGTGTGCTTCAAACGTGCTAATCTCACTTCAAACATGGCAATAGATGACATTACGAATGGCAGGGCTGGACATATGAAAGGGCGCATCTGGCGTGTATACAACCAGTGCGCAACAGGAACAATTAGCATTCATACCCTTCGTCATTTGCTGAGGGAGACTGAGCACCTATGGGTTTGCCCAGAGTGCAATGATGTCGATTCTGATTAACATTAACATTAACATAACATGCTCATCTACACCAGCTGGTGTGGTACTTGAAGAATAGTATGATGAGATAGATGTGATTTAGCACAGACGAAAGAAGAAGTAAACTATGCAGAAAATGAAGACATAAAAGTGTAAACTAACAGAGACAAAAGACATCACAGATGCATCCAAAATAAAAGAGAAGAAATCAGAGATATAACCTAAGTGAAAGAAGAAGAAATAAAACATGTAACAAGTGAAAGAAGAAGAAATAAAACATGTAACAAGTGAAAGAAGAAAAAAAAAGATGCAACTTGAATGAAAGAAAATTAATTCTGAGATGTAACTAAGTTAAAGAAGAAGAAATCAGAAATACAACCTTCGTGAAAAAAAAAAAAAAAGTAGAAGAAGATCAGAGGTGTAACTGAAGTAAAAGAAGAAATAATCAGAGATGTTACATAGGCTAAAAAAAAAACAACCAGAAATCAGAAATGTAACATATGTGAACAAAGAAGAAAGAAATCAGAAATGTAAAGTTTAAAAAAAAAAAAAAAAGTAAGAGATGTAGCCTAAACAAAAGAAGAAGAAATCAGAAATGTAACATATGTGAACAAAGAAGAAATTTAAAATGTAACCTTAGTGGAAAAAAGGAGAAATCATAAATGTAATCTAAGTGAAAAAAATGAATAAATCTGAGACATTACTTAATAATGTTACCAACGTGGAACTGATGACAAGAACTAGACAAGTGCCAGTGGAACAAGAGATGAGAAGAAGACGATGACGAAGGATAGGACACACACTGAGGAAACCTGTTGATAGCATTACAAGGCAGTCCTTGTTCTGGAACCCCCAGGGCAAGAGAAGCAGAGGTAGAATAAGAAGCACATGGAGAAGAGAGCTGAAAACAGAGGTGAAAATGATAAGGAGAACGTGGAAAGAACTTGAGATGATGGCATGTGACAAGAGGACTTGGCATGTGTTTGTTGAAGGCCTATGCTCCTTTGGGAGTGGAGGGTTATGAATGAATTACTTAATAACTAAAGTCTTGCAGTAATGCAAGATAAAACTTCTGACCTATCATTCCTATGCTGGACATTCTCTTCATATCTCTTCCTGAGTTTCACCATCTGCTCCTCCCCTTGGTTGATGATCAGGTTAAGCTTGGCCATGTCCATTTTCTGCTGCTCTCTCGTCTCTCTCATCTCCTCCTCCAGCTGTTGCTGTTTGGCCATTTCATTACGGAGTGCGTCCCGTATCACAGTAGCATTCATCCGCTTCAGTCTATGTTTCTGCAGGTCCCTAAGAAGTAATGAAGGGCATAAGTGCTGCAAATCTGAATAACAATTGGTTAAAATTTGTGTTGGAAACATAAGAAGTATCGTTTGAAGTGTTCTGGAGGAGTCTTCCTACAAGGAGACCAAATGCAATACTGGCACCATTGTTTCTTCCTCAGTAAATAAAGTAAGTAGAATTACTGTTACAGAGTCTTGAGAACAAAAATAAAGGAAGAAGAAGGACTTTTACAGAAACACAAGAAGAAAAATGCCAACTTTCAGCCAACAAGGCAGTCATCAGTGTGACATATTATGATAATAGCTTTCATATATCTATTTCATTACCTTCATTTTTCTTTTACCTGGCTTTCACCTACACACGTTTGTTAACATAAAACCCTCCTACACTCAGAGATCTGTCTCTTTTTCTAATTTAGCACGCCTATTTTATTTTCTGTTCTCTATTTCCTTAGGAATGTTTACAAGCAGACCTATTTAGCTAACGTTGAGCCGGTTACCTGTAATTAAACGCCAGCGATTGAAAATCATCGTAATAAGATCAAACAGAGTGAGACGGAATGCGTAGGAAAGGGGCGACTATTTTATAGAGTCGTAAATTTTGGCTCAAGGGTAGATAAGCTAATATAGTTGAAACATATTTTTCGTTAGACAGTGATCATGGAAAATAATTTGAGTAGAAGGAGCAGATAATTTGGAACCAAGGGCAGACAATTTCTATTACCTTCCCCTGAATCCGTTCGTTTGATAGGAAATTAAACACGGTGAGAATCGCCAGATCAAAGGACGGGCTTCGATTGATTGCAGAGTCTGCAAGTGGCAAAAGCGTGAAAACTTTTCCCAGATCGAACGAGGAAAAGCCTGAGATCTGAGTGAAGGGATCATGTCTAGCAAGTACAAGTGATTTTCTGGAGATTTAATATATAAACCCCAGCATTTTGACTCAATTTATCCAGTACCCACAGATTTTAAAGACATCTAGCTTCGAAGTCTAAGATCCCTCATAACAGTGGAATTACTTAGTGGTTTTCGTTTGGAGATCGTTTATTTCTGTGTTTGTGGTAAATACTATACTAGAAGTTTGAGTGATTAATAGTTAAGTCCGTATTATATTTCTCTAAGATTTCTGTGCAGAGTGATTTACTAGATAGGTCCGTCATTTATATTTCTCTAGGTTTTACTGTGTTACATAGGCTAGCAGAATAAATAATAATTTCTAGCTAAACTATTCCAGCTATAAAGTAAATTTAATTAATTGCTAGTAACTAGTCAGAGAATATTTTAACCAACTAGTAAATGCACTGTTCATCATGAGTATTGATGAAATATGTATTTATTTCTAATTCATGATGATTAATTTTTTTAAATGACTAGAATTTATTTCACAGGAGTTTTTAATCGATAAGACAAGCTCTAAGCTTGTAGTTTATAATTTAAGTTAAATAACTGAAGTGGATAAATATATTATATTTTACGCGGGTTAAGGATAGGATTGAGAATACTATATTATGGTTAAGTATTTGTATTTTTTCTCCTTTACACAGTATTGGGTCAAACCCTAAACCTTATCAGCGGCTTCCATATACATCTGAGAATAACTATACGAAAGAACATTTGTTAATTGATATCTGGGTCTTCAAGGTAAACCAGTCTGGCTTCGTGTATGCACCCAGAAAGAGACAGAGTACCAACCCAAAGAACATTAAGAATAAATATTGTAACTGGGCCTACAGATCCAGATTTATATTTCCCAAATTTTATTTACATTCAGCCCATAGTGGCGAAATCACAAACATTAACATTTCCCGATGTTTGACCATTTGTAGTGTGACAAGGATTTTTTTTTATACTGAGAGAAGTTACCGACCTGACATTCCTAAGTACTGGAAATCTCAAGCTATTGACACTGTGAGCACTGTTCAATTTCTTACCTGGTTATTTATTTTTTTACATTCAGCCCATAGTGGGCGAAATCACAAAAATTAACATTTCCCGATGTTTGACCATTTGTAGTGTGACAAGGATTTTTTTTTATACTGAGAGAAGTTACCGACCTGACATTCCTAAGTACTGGAAATCTCAAGCTATTGACACTGTGAGCACTGTTCAATTTCTTACCTGGTCTAATTAAATATGACATAAACAGTAGTCCTAAATAAAAATAACAAAGAGAACATTCTCCGGAGAAGTGGATTTAATCTGTCTCTGAGGAGCTGGGGTTTTCTTTGCCAAAAATAACACTGGATTTGCTGTGTGCGTGTGTCCCAAAGATTGTTCCAGAAGGTGCAACTCAAGTATTAGATAAGAACGAATGTACGTGGCCACGGTTGTCTGAGAAGAGATGAAGGATGAATGAATAATCCTCATATATATATCTTGTAGAATCCATGTACTCACGTTGGTTATTTTAAATGTGTAAGTTTTTGTTAACACTGTCCCTTTCAGAATAGATTAACGTATAAACTCTGTTTTTTACTGTAGAGGGAAATCCTAGACCATAGCGTATAAATCTTTGGCTCTTTGGGGGTTAATAACTTTCTTCTAACGGGATCTTGTCTCAACAGAGGGAGGGAGGATTACCATATGAGTCTACCTCTTTAATTAATTCATTAACTTATGTTTATTTGTATTTTATTGATATTCAAAATATTGCTGTTGTGAAGTTTCTTTATGGTAAATAAAATTTACATAAACTTATTTACAGGTGTTGGTCAGCTCGTCCCAAAAATATCCCTATTCCATAAATATAATTTGTCACGTCTGTGCGTCTAACTGTCGTCACTTATGTGTGTGTGTATGTGAGTGGTTGATATATATATTAATATATATATTGGTAGACTGTCTGACTAACAAAGTTCTGTTGTAGAGATAGGCTGCACGAGAGAAGTTTCTCGAGTTCAGGGACAGACTCTACCTATTTTTTTCCACCATTTCACATGTGAAAATCTGTTTCTTATCTTATCTCTCACTGAGTCACCACCTGTTCTAGTTCTATTCAGAAGGGACCTGACTATGTCTTAATTCCCCTATCAAAAATCTACGACAATCAGGACAAACTTTTAAGGCATGTACACATATAACACATATATATAACACATATATTCCTTACCAGTTTTACAGCAGCCCCTTAATTTACTTATTTACACATATAATTATATTATGTGGTTCCTGAAGGCTACATAGTTCTTCTTCACCTTTGTATGCTCCATGTGGAGCCCAGATTTTCAACCAGATCTGTCTAAACTTCACTGTCTTGAGAATACAAATCCAGTTTTGCTTCACATCCTACTTTTCCATATTTCTGCCTAGTTCTCTTTTCCAAGTGCTCTTTTGTTTGTGGGGTTTTGTTTTCTTTTATTTTTTTAAAGGGAGAGGCGTTTTTTCTCAGTTTTTTCTACCATGAGGGCTTTATAACAAGGCCTGCCATGTAATACTAATGATAACTTCCTCAATGTGTTCTTTTTTAACAGTAGAATATGTCCTTCAAGACTGTCGGCTCCACGAGAGGAGTAAGATGGCATCATGGCCTTGACCAACCCAGTTGAGGGAAACACTGTCTAGTGATGAAGGAAGCCTGAGATGGACTATCAGCTTTATAAGAGAGACAGATGTGGTTATCTGAGAGCAAACAAAGAAGAATAAAAAAAAGAATGTGTCTTTTTAAATGTCCAATGTTGTTTCCTCACTTCTTGTTCCACTTTATTTATTCAGTACTTCAATAAGCTGTGTGATAATGGCTCCGTCATACCACTTTCCCCCTACCATAAATGCATAGAGGCTTATCTGGAGTCATCTTTATATGACCACCAGCTATGCACGATGCTACAATATACATATGTGGAAGTGAACCTCTGTCTGTGAGGCTAATTACACCCTCACTGACTCTTGAAATCATCCATCACGCTTCCAGGGATTCCCCCCAGTGGTGAAGCTTGTTTAGAACCCAGCATTGCACGCTAAGCTTGGAGGAGTCACTTGAGCCCCAGACGTAACTCTGGCTTTGACCTGGTTGACTGCATGCAGGAGGGTCTCACTATGGACCCAGTGATAGGCAGGGGGAGCTGAGAAGTAGCTCTGTGCAGGACGTGACAAGTCCTTGGGAGAGCCCAGAACCAGGGCACAGTATTTTAGCTCTGCATAGTTGGAGTGCCCCTTTGGATGGCGGGGAATGCACACTATGCCACTCTTGGGAACAGATGTGATGATCCTTTAAATGCAAGCCAAGCTGGAGAAACTGATGCTCATCAGTTCAACTCAGCAAGTTTCAGAATGGCAGAAAAGCCACAAGAAAAGCCTACAGTAGATAATAACAAGGTGTCTTCAACTTGGTATTGGCTGCAAAAGAACAAGAAGTTCAGTAGCCCTAGCTAAACAACAACAACAACAACAACCCTACTATAAACAAGTGGCCAATTGTAACATTTGTTACTTGCTGGTTATTGGTTTTATTATTATATTTTTTTTTTGTCTTCCTGTTTCTGGGTCACATAATAGGAGTTATATGATATCACTGTTCAACATTCTTATTTTTTTTTATAAACATAAGACATAACAATAAATTACAATTTGTCTAAGCAGCTGTTGAAATGTAACATGAGAAACATTTTGAAAATAAACTTTAAACAAATAAAGAAATAAATATTATACACATAAAGGTATGTTTCGGGCACTCATGAGAAATAACAAAGTAGAAAACTAGACAACAGAAGTGATAGGCTCGCAGGAGAATTGAACCCAGGACAATTCAAATGGCAACACCGCCTAGCTATGGAAGCGAATCACACTATCCTCCCTGCCAACTAGGAACCATAAACTTATTTTACCATGGGTAGTGTGGAGAAGTATCTTTAATTACATTTAACCAGATACAGAAAGGATTCATGTGGCTCCTGAAGGAGGTGGTCTCTGAGGAGAGAATGAAAGAAATAGGACTTCTGCACCCTCATGCATCTCGTAAGAGGCAACTACATGAGGTTGTTTATGGAACTGGCAGCCACATCATGTATAACAATCTGCTACAGAAACCACAACTCTAAGAGCACATGTATGCTTTGGTGCAATCTTTCTGCAACAGGACCAGCTACTGTGATGCCTCCATGCTCCATAACAAGCGGAAAGGGAAATGATAATGATGACGTATAGAAAGATAAGTTTTGTCATATTTATGTAGGGTAGAAAAATAATGGTTTATTACCACTTTAGCTGGTGTGAAAAATAAAAATGTAATTATATAATGGCATGTGAAAAAAAGTCTTTTCCTCAACTTTAAGCAGGTATGGAAAGACATATTTGATCACATCTGGTAGTGAATAAGGTAACAGTAGTATATTTATTCCAGAAGGAAAGCAAAAGCAAGGACAGCCAATAGCCATTTGGCGGAGAAATGTAGAAGCGGAGATGCTAACATAAACCAGAGCTGGGGCATCACATGAAGGAATGCTGTTGACCAAGCAAAGTGGAAACAGTTTGTCCCTGCCCTACAATACACCACTAGGTGTGTAGGACACTGATTGCTTTGTCAAAGAAGAACAAAATATATTTATGCAGTATGTCACCTTGTCCTGTAAAGTTCCCGGGGGTCTCTGAAGAGAAAAAGAAAGAATCAGACTAATGCACCGTCAGGCATGTAGCACAAGACAATTAATATGTGGTTGTACATGAGGCTGGCAACCTCATCACGTAACAAACAAATAACCACAGAAACCACCACAGCAAGAGCATGTGAATTTTTGGTGCAGGTTTCCTACAAAGGGAACCAGTAGCATTGGTGGTTCCATACTCCATAAGAAGCCCAAAGAAAAATGAGGATGTAGAAATGTCACCTTAACGTGAAAGAAGTAAAAATATTCACAGTGGAGATAATTTACTCACTTGTCTTTTTGTATGACAGCTGTGCGCAGAATCTCAATCTCATTCAGTAGAATTTTTATCTTTTCCTTCATTTCTGCAGCTTTCTGAGTTGATGTCTGAATAAGGTTGACACACTTGTTACGCTCATTCTTGATCAGGTCATAAAGTTTGGCAAACTCTTTCAATCTGATCATCAACATAACAGACAGTTTAAGTATCAATATCTAGATCTAATTGGATCTAACTTCAGTGATATATTTAATTGGTTAATAAAGACTCTTCAAAACTGAAGACTAGTTGCTCAACCGGTTAATAAAAGTATCAATCTTGTGATATAGTTTCAATATTATTCAATCAGTTAATGTAAATTTATAAAAGATGTGATCTTAGCTTCAGTAATATTTAACTGGTCAATACAAATAAATCAAAGTTATATTTTAGCTTTAGTGAGATTTAAATGGTAAATAACCAACAATGTCCACATTGAAATAGCCACATTAATACATATTGACACATGAAATAGCCTCATTAATACATATTGACACATGAAATAGCCTCATTAATACATATTGACACATGTAATAGCCTCATTAATACATATTGACACATGTAATAGCCTCATTAATACATATTGACACATGTAATTTCCTGCGGTCTCTGAGCAGACAAAGAACCAATAGGATTATTTCTTCTTCAGGCACGTCATAAGAGGTGACGAATATAAGTTTGTACATGAGACTGGCAACCTCATCATGTTAAACAGACTGCTACATTAAACCACCATTACAAGTGCACATGAATGCTTGTGTGCAGGCTGCAGTGGTGGCTCCACACTCTATGAGAAGTGAAAATGAAAAGATTTTTACATTAAAAATACCAAATAAAGAGTATCTTCTTCTTCTTCTTCCTCATTCATCCTGAAAAGGACATTGGTTGCGTTGTGTCTGTTTACAGCAGAGCTGCGATATCTGCACCTTTCGGCCGGCACATCCGACTTCAGCATGGCACTTTTTGGGACCGGGTTTGCCTTCCCTCTTCGATCCCTACTCTCTCAGCCAGGCTGCAATGATGCAGCCTGTTTCCAGGACCACCACGTGGAGGTGGAGTAGGGTCTTGGTCAGCTCTGGTTCGCTGACCCTGACGCAAGCAGTCAAGCTATGAGTCGCCGACTGCATTCTCTATTGCTGTGTCTTTGGGTCCCAAATAAAGAGTATAAATAATATCAGCTTATTATTAGCAGAGATCAGCACCTAACTTAAAAGTAAATACAGCAAAAGGCATGGATTCACAACAGTAGCAAAATAATATATCTCAGCTGAAGTTTTGGTCCAAATAAAGTATGAGGAGCTAAATAAGTATCAGCTTAATAGCAAATCAGCACCTAACTGTTTAGAAATAAAATATTAAAAGTTAAAATACAGCAAAAGTTTTTAAATCATGGCATCACAACAGTAGCAAAATAATATATCTCAGCTGAAGTTTGACAACAAAAGTATGAGGAGCTGATAAGTGTAAACAGAAATAGAAACACAGATAATTAAACATTTTCAGTTGCCCAATATGTTGTGAAGGACTTTCCAAGGCAAAAGTTTATAACAGAGAAACAGTTTGGCAAATTAATTGAAACTAAATTAATACAATTGCTAATTTTTAGTTAACTGGAAAACAACTTCTTTGGTCTCACCGTGGTTTGTATTTGTTATCACTGTATTACTTTTTGTAGTTTTTGTATTTGCTTTGTTTGAGAGGCAAGACTGGCTGTTGTATTGGCCATTTTGTGTTAGTAATGGAGCAGAAATAACAATATCAAATATTCTCTGACATTACTTTGACATTACAGGAAAGAGCCGAATTAAATCACGAGAAAAATAATTGTGGTGTGAGTTCACTGACACAAAAATTAAAGGTAGTTTGATAGCAGGTACTGCCATAGAGGAGTGAAATATCCATGACTTCACCTACACTAGGTCTCAGCTTTATGACGTGGAGTGACCAGGTCCTGTTCTTGCTGCCTTTACCTTCCCTAACTCAAAAGCAAAGTCATGTACACCCTAGTCCCTTTGTCTTGAAAAGCAAGTACTCTCACCACCTGGACAACTTATTTTATGGCATAGACATAAAATGAGGAGCTGTGTTAGCGCAGTGGTTAGTGCACTGGCTTCCTAGATTGGTGGTCCATGGTTCGATTCCCAGCTGAGGTAGGATTTTTTAAAACCGCAAATGGCTCCGGGGTCGACCCAGCCTCATGAATTGGGTACCAGAGTAACTCTGGGAAGGTTAATGCGGTCGGCATAATGCTGACCACATCACCTCTCGTATGCCAATGGTCAAGAAAATATGGGCCTAATACCATACTCCCAATATGCCTCAATTGGCGTGTAACGGGATCCTTGACCTTCACCTATAGACATAAAATGCTAAAGAGCTAAACTTACTTCAGCTGCATTTCCTGAAATTTCTTCTGATGGTCCTGGATCTGCAGCTGCTTGGTTTTTAGATCTTCCACTGCCCGGTGATACTTCATTTCAGCTCTCATGAAATCTCTGGCTTTCTGTTCTCTTTCATCTGCCTAAAGTTTTGAACCATGAGACCAAATAAAATCTGTGTAAAAGGCCTAATATACGAGGGCTATTCCAAAATCAACCTCCGATTGGCTGGTAAAAATTTTAAAAAATTGACAATAACATCTAAATACATACAAAAGTTACATACATCACTGCTTTACTTTTCCACATAGTCACCACCCAAATTCAGGCACTTGTCGTACCGTGGCATGAGTTTTTGTAACCCCTGGTCAAGGAACGGTGCCGCCAGGGTACTTAGCCAGTTGTTGACTCCATCCATGAGCTCCTCGGCGGTGTCGAAGCGTCGGGTAGCCAGCCAGACCTTCATCTTGCCGAAGAGATGATAATCGCTTGGTGCCAAGTCTGGGCTGTAAGGCGGGTGGTTGAAAATTTCCCACTTAAACTGCTTGTGCGAGCAGCAGTGTGGGGCCGCGCACTGTCGTGCAGGATAATGACGCCACTGGTGAGCATTCCACGCCTTTTGTTTTGGATCGACCGACGAAGCTTCTTCAGTGTTCCACAATAAACTTCTGACGTTATTGTGGTCCCTGGTGTCATGAATTCCGTCAACAAAAGTCGATCCAAAACAAAAGGCACGGAGTGGATCTTCTCTCGGTTCCCAGCGGAATACTGGGCGGGATGGTTATACAGGGGGTCTTGGGGGCGGTAGACCACGGGCTGGGGAGGGGGCGGGCAGGATTTGGACAGAGCGGGGGATGTGTGGATCATATATTTGCCCTCGGGGGCATTGTGGGGTGGTGCTCGGGGTGGCAGGGACGGTTGTACATTGATTTCATTGATTTTGAGGGGGCTTTTGACAGTGTGCGTGGGGACAGTTTGTGGAGAATGCTGAGGGCTTGTGGAATTCCGGGCTGTGTGGTGTCAGTCATGGAGGGCCTTTGTGCCGGCTTTGCGTGCGGCGTTGGGCAGAGCGGCCTGGCCTTTGGGGTGGGGACGGGGGTGCGGCAGGGATGCCCCTTGTCGGCCACTCTATTTTTGACAGTCGTGGACTGGGTGGTGCACCGGACGGCGGAGGGCGGTCCGGGAGGAGTGGGATGGACTGCATTTTCTGCGTTGGAGGATCTGGAGTGTGCGGATGGCATTGCGCTGCTGGCGCATTCACATCGGCACATTCAGGAGGAAGCGAATGGGCTTGGTAGGTATGGCCGGCGGGTGGGCTTGGACATCAGCCTAGGGGGGACAGAGGTCATGGCGCTCGGTGTGAGCAACCCTGGGCCCATGTCGGTAAGGAGTCAACGGCTGGAGCAGACGGATGCCTTCACAGACGGCGGAGCAGGCGGGGACATCAGCGGCGGAGTGAGCAAAGCAGGAGCGGCCTTTTTTGATCTGGACAACATCTGGGGGTCCTCTCAATGCAGCACAGGCACAAGGTTGGGATTGTGTCAGAGCTGTGTGCTTTCTGTGCTTCTCTGTGGCGCGGGGGGCTGGAGAGTTGCAGAGAGGGAGGTGTCGAGATTGTCCTCTTTTCACACGACATGCCTAGGAAAAGTTCTCCGAGTCTTTTGGCCGAATGTCATCACCAACCGGGATCTGCTTGCTCGGAGCAAGCAAGAGGACATGCACACCGTCATAGCTGGCAGACGCTAGAGCTGGGTTGGCCATGTCCTCAGAAGAGACCCCGATGCCATCACAAGAACAGCTATGCTATGGACCCCTGAAGGAAAATGAAAGAGAGGCCGACCAAAAACAACTTGGCGGAGGACTGTGGAGGCTGAGATGCAAAGAATGAACCAGAGTTGGGGCACTGTACGAAGGATGGCCGCCGACCGAGCAGGGTGGAATCAATTTGTTGTTGCCCTACAAGACGCCACCAGGCATAATGGCCACTGACTGCTTTGACGGTCGGCGGCTAAGGATCAAAGAAGAAGACACCAGGTCCAGCTTTATGAGGTGAAGTGGCTAATTCCCTTCCTTGCTGTCTCTCAGGCTCTGCCTTTCTTAACTCAACAGCAAAGGCATGTACCAATTTACAGCTGGGTAGACTGGAGCATAACACAATCAGGTTTCGAGTGATACCTTCAAAAAATAAAACAATGCTATCAGATAACCTTACATGCAGGCATGTTCAAATCAGTACAGGTCCTAAAGCCCTGATTTATAACCCTCGGGGTCATATGTGTTTTGGAATTTGGAATTTTACTTATTTCAGAAAGGTAGTATGGACTGCATATAAGACCCTTGTAAGGTCTGTGGCAGCACCTATAAACAAACTATTAATGTTTCTAAAATTCCTATTTTTATTTAAATTAATTTGTATTATGTATTATTGTCTAACATTGAAAAAGCAAAAGTTTTATAATTAATAAAACTAATTTTTAATACCAACATGTTTTAATGTTTGAAGATTCACAGATGGTCGATTCTCTGAGAATTGGCAACTATATAGTAATGCCTGGTTTACTGTATTACTATGCCCTGTTAATTCCAGGGGGTCTCTGAGAAGACAAAGAAAAAATAGGAATACAACATCATCAGGTATGCCATACAAGGTGACTATTATGAGGTTGTGTGTGGGGCTGGCAATCTCATCATGTATAAATTAACAGCCACAGAAACTCTTCCTGCTCGTCTCATGACCTACCTTGATTGCTGCTAATCTTGTCAGTTCAATGACCTCTATGCGTAGGTCACTCTGCTCGTACAGTAAACTCTGCTCTTCTGCAGCACTGGCTTCTAATTTCACATGCTCAACAGCTGTCAGTGAGTTCTTCAAAAAGAAAAACAAATAAAACATTATTCCTTGTCTTTAATGTTCTTTGATACAGTAATTATATGATCACCAATGTCCTGAGGACTAGAAATAGACAGGTGCTAGTGGAACAAGAGATGATAAGACACTGGTGATGGAGAGGATACACTTTGAGGAAAGCTAGTGATAGCATTACAAGACAGTCCTTGTTCTGTAGTTCTCTAGAAAAGAAAGGTAAAGAAAGATCAGAAAACACATGAAGAAGACAAAACTGGAGACAGAAATGAAATACGTAAAGAAAATATGTAAAGACAGTGAATGGCACAGGACATGAGGATGTTGCATGAATTTACTGAATGCCGTATCCTCATCCTTGGAGAGCTGAAAAGTAATACATAAATGAATGAAGACAGAGACAGGCTGTTTATGTTTTATATTTAACATGCAATTATAAATATTTCTTGAAAATTTAAATTTTTTTAGTCGCTCAAAAACTTTCCTGTTAGCAGTGTAACAGTTTTTTTAGGACTCACATTTTTTGCCTCTTACCCTTCAATTTCTTCAGCCATCAACATTTAAATTTTGTTTTATTTTAAATCCAATACCATTTTTTATTCATTTTTAATCTATTACCATTCATGCCTCATTTTTAACACGTCTTTATTTACATGATTACATGTTTCAAATTGTATGTATCCCCATTCATCTCTATTTTTAACTTAATACTGTTAATGTCCCAAATTAACTCATCACCATTCATTTCTCATTTTTAACCCATCACTCTTCATGTCTCAAATTTAACTCATTGCCATTCTTGCCTCATTGTGAACCCATTAATTTTAACTTCTCAAATTTAACTCTGCAATCATCTAAAGCAATTCATTTTTCATTTTCAACCTCACTATGTCTAATTTTTAAAACATCATCATTTATGGCTCACCTTTAATCCTCAAAAATGCATGTATAACAGTTTTAAAAAAAAGGTAAAGGATCCCATTTACACGCCCATCGAGGCATACTGGGAATATGGTGTTAGGCCCATATTATCTTGACCATCGGCACACAGGGGTGATGTGGTCAGCATCATGCCAGCCACCTTAACCTTCCCAGAGTTGCTCTGGTACCCAATTCCCGATGCTGGGTCAACCCCGGAGCCATTTGCGTTCTAAAAAATCCCACCTCAACTGGAGGTCGAACCATGGACCACTGAGCTAGGAAGCCAATGCACTAACCACTAACAAGGCCTGCCATTTCTATCTACTCTTTTTCTATGATTCATCTCTATACTTTTCTGGGCCGTCCTTAAGTTAAGGATTTTTTTCAGTCTATCTGAGGGTATCTATTTTAACGCAATTTTAATATTTGCACCAGTCATTTTCATTTTTTTCATTTTTATTTTGTCACTGATAATGTTAATGCCTGTGCCTACAGTGACTTAGAGATTAGTCTGCTATTTCTGAAAATTGTTCGGTCCCTAAAAATGTGGGACATGTGCAACTCTTAGACAGGATTTTGATTTTAGTAAACTTACTGGCTGGGCTAACACAGGATTTTATTTGCTCCATAAACACAGGATTTTGGTTTTAGTAAACTTACTTGCTGGGCCAACACAAGATTTTATTTGCTCCATAAACACAGGATTTTGGTTTTAGTAAACTTAGTGGCTGGGCCAACACAAGATTTTATTTGCTCCATTGGGAGCCGCGCTAGCGTAGTGGTTACAACACCGCTCTGGCGACCGGGTGATACAGGATCAAACCCGGGCGACGGCATTTGAGGATTTTTCGTCGACCGGGATTTGGACTGGATTAACTCGAGACCTGGTGAGAACATTTGAAGGAGTGTCGTCGACCAGGGACTGGCGGCTCCTGAGCCGACCCAGCTGCAATGGGTACCTCCGAAATCGGCGAGTATTTGCCTGAATGGCGAGGGACACCTGTCTCTGTACAAGAAATAAAGGGATACTCACGTAAAATCAATGTCAGGTTAGACATAAAATAATAACCTGAGATTTCGCCTCGAGTATTAGCGGGTGAACGCAAAAAAAAAAAAAAAAAAAAAAAAAAAAAAATTGCTCCATAAACACAGGATTTTGGTTTTAGTAAACTTACTTGCTGGGTCAACACAAGATTTTATTTGCTGCATAAACACAGAATTTTGGTTTTAGTAAACTTACTGGCTGGATCAACACAAGATTTTATTTGCTCCAGAAACATAGGATTTTTATTTAGTAAAGTTACTTGCTGGGCCAACACAATATTTTATTTGCTCCATAAATACAGGATTTTGGTTTTAGTAAACTTACTGGCTGGGTCAACACAGGATTTTGTTTGCTCCATAAACACAGGATTTTGGTTTTAGTAAACTTACTGGCTGGGTCAACACAGGATTTTGTTTGCTCCATAAACACAGGATTTTGGTTTTAGTAAACTTACTGGCTGGGTCAACACAGGATTTTGTTTGCTCCATAAACACAGGATTTTTATCTTAGTAAACTTACTTGTTGGGCTAGTGCTCTTTTAGCTTGATCCACTTCCTTTTGCAGCTCCTCTCGTTTTTTCAGCATAGAACCATCATCTTTAGGGAGTGCATTGACCTGAAGAACACAACATTTATACATGTTCTTGTAAAACAATTAATTCAGTCATCTGCAACTTTTAATGCAGCCAAGTAAGACACATCAGAAGGTATTATTTTGTTTAAAAAATAAATTTGTTCTGAGCTATGAAGCTATGAAGAGAAAAATAGATGCTTAATATGGAAACACTGGTAGGGCTGTATGTCATTTTATGTACTGTTCTTGGCATGTCCTACATAAGTGTAATTCAGGAAGGACATCTTACAGAATATTATGAGAATTTTGAGATAAGAACTGGAGTATGGTGGTGATGCTTTTTGTCACTGTTTCTCTCCTTACTGCCTATAGATTGGGTTATGAAAACAACAGTATCTGCCAACAGAAAACTCAATCTAACACTTGTAATTTAGTGGACTCTAACAATACAGCTTAACAACCTAGATTTTTACCAATGACCTAGCTCTTCTGCACCATAACTGTAACCTGGTGCGATACAAAATGAAAATATTTGATGAGAGGTCACAGCTACTGGGTCTTAATTGCAGACAAAAGATTATGAGAAAAAAAGCCACAAAAGATAGCAAGATTGCACTTAAAAGAATACTATTACTAGGAGTAAAAAAATATATATATCGTGGCAACAATATAGACAAAGTTGGAGGAACAGACAATGATATCAAAATAAGAATGCGAAATGCAGATTTTCACTGATTTGCTAAATATATAGAGATTAAAAGAAATCAAGTCCAATATAAAATTCATAATCTTTAATTCGAATGTGAAGTCAGTCCTATTGCCTGGCTCTGAAAGTTTGGAGAAAAAAAAAACAACCAAGAACTTACAAATTGTCACAAATGGGTGCTTGCATAGAACAGAAGAATTGAAATGGTACAACAAGATCACCAATGTGGAACCGATGACAGGAACCAGACAAGTGCCATTGGAACAGGAGATCTTCTTCTTCTTCTGCGTTTGTCCTGAAAAGGACGTTGGTTGCGTTGTTTCACCATTTACAGCCCAACACATCCGACTTCGGCACAGCATTTCTTAGGACCGGGTTTGCCTTCCCACTTCGATCCCTACTCTCTCAGCCAGGCTGCAGTGATGCAGCCTGTTTCCAGGACCACCACTTGGAGGTGGAGTATGGTCTTGGTCAGCTAAGGTTCGCTGACGCAAGCAGTCAGCTATGGGTCGCTGACTGCATTCCTCACTGTTGATGCGTCTTACATCCCAAACAGGAGATGAGAAGATAATGGTGATGGAAAGGACACATACTGAGGAAACCTACTGACAGCATTACAAGGCAGCACTTGTTCTGGAATCACAAGGGTGAGAGTAGTAAAGGGAGACCAAAAAACACATGGAGAAGAGAAATGGAGACTGACATGAAAGAAGACATGGAACGATCTAGCAGACGGCACAGGACATGGTAACATGAATCTGTTGAATGAATCATGAACAGTTTTATTCAATGTCTTCCAAAATCAAAAACCTTAACAGCTCTGACCTGAGACTTGACTTTTTCATAAATGGATCTGGTGTGATTCAGGTTCTCCTCTGCCACTTTCAGCTGCAGCTGGGCCTTTTTCAAGAGTCGGATATCTCTGTCTTTCTCCCGAATTGTGCGTGCGTGAATGTCATGGTGAATTTTCTTTTCCATCTGAAGGTGACGGAAATTCAGGTCAAGGTTCGCTCTGAAAATTTAAAATAAAAAGATAGAGCAAATCTTACAAACACATCTTTGTTATAAATATAATGATGATTAATTTACCCTAAGATTAAGATTCATTAAAGAATCTATATCATGTTTTATCATTGTAGGTTTTCTTCTCTCATTCTTCTGAGTTAAACATGTTATACTCTCAATATTATTTTCATTTATTTTTCTCTCCATATTTTTTTTTTTACCAAATCTACAGTATGTGAACTATATGCAGTACATGTAAGTTATACAAGTTTATATAAATAATACAAAATTATTTATATATAATCTTTTAAAAAAAAAAACCAAAGAAATTTAATAAATAAGTAACAATGAAAACTGTTTCATGTCTATGGTTGTTTCTTAACTCATTGATTCCGTAATTATTTTCCACCCTGTGCTGGAATTATTTTTTGAAGAATTTTTCTAAACAGTGAAGTATACGATCATTTAAAGTAAATTTTATGTAAATATTTTCTGTGAAATGCGCATATTATATATCAAGCTGTAGGGAAATGGATTGAAAGTCAAATTATATAGTATCTTTGTTACTACTGCCACTAGTATATTTGATATACATAGAAACATGTTTCATGTAAATTGAAAAATACTAGTTCACAGTAGAATACAAACTTACCAAGACAATTTATTGTTGCAGACAATAAAACTTTCTTGTCGGTCTTAAAACATCAAAGTAATCCCTTTACGAAACATTGAATATGGTCACATTTAGTGTTATTCACACCACTTTTACTATGGTTCCTTATAAAAATTACAAAATATATACAATACTGCATTACAATACTGCATTACATAACTTTCAAACAAATAAACTAGAATAAAATAACATAAATACTTTTTACACTAGTTTCAGGTTGTAGCGAGAGGAAAGATATACGGAGGGTGATATTATCCTAGACAAATAGATGTATCAGATACCAGAATAGGGCCAGATAAGAGACTGGTCTTACAAGAAATACCCCATTCTCTGAAAAGAGTAATGGTGTATCGACATCAAAGGTATAGTCAAGCTGTATAGGTTCCTAGATGAGATGGTACTGTACTATCTAGATTCCTATGGGCTCCTCTCCAGACTAACCTTAGACAATGACTCTGCTAGGGGTAATTAATTACACAAGAACTTTAAACCAAATTTAAATAATTCACTGAAGACTCTGGGTACAATTTAGAATTTATTTATGTACAAGATCTTTTCTTCTTTGTTCTTTGTTAATTTTTCAAATAAAATTCAATTGAATACAAAATAAAATTATGGGTCACTTTCAAATATTTATATAACACATTTACGGTTAATTTCTTAAACTAATATAGTTCAATTTCACTGTTTTCTTGCTTCCTGATGGAATCTATTTTGTGCTTTCTTGAATAGATGAATCTAAATGTTACTTTATGATTCAAATTACTGTCAAATGTCTTCTATATACACCATAAGGTTTCATCATTACATAGTCTATTTGTAGGTGGGTTAATTTGGTGTTGTTTGAAAATTGAAGAGTAGCCCAACACTGAGCTACTTATCTGAAACAAAGTCCTTCCTAGGCCTCATACAGCAGTATGATTGGATAGAACCCCACCACTGACGGTCCTCCACTCATCAAGATGACACAGTTAATACTGGCAAAAGCTCTGACAAACTTGAGCATCTAATTGCTGACTTAGTCACTAGAAATTGTGTATGACACTCAGGGCAGGATATAACCTGAAACAATATATACAACCTACGTAGTATCACTCATTGTCTCCTTAGTCAGATAGGAGGTAGTATGAGACAGTTCAGACAAACTGTGGTTAACCACAAGAGACATAGTAAGTCATGAATAACACAATTTGTTCAAGTACTAGCACAATAGTTCAGTAATTCACTTGTTACAGTTCTGTCCATGATTTGTTTCAATACAATCATATAGGCCTTATGGTAATCATTGTGTCATATATCAAATAATACAGAAAATCAATCTGTTATAGTCATTCCTTCCTCCAGTTTGGATAGTCCTTTCCAACAAGCATAATATCTTTAAAACGCTTTCCACAACCAACTTGCTCAATCCATTCATTCTACTTAATTAGTACACAATTAAACTAAACCTACACACCTCGGGTTTTCCTCCAAAAACAGCACAATGATTCTACACATGCTAAAACTTCTTTAACACACATTGATAATATATTTACATATATATATTTAATTAACATCTCGCTTACCCTCAATCACAGACAGGCTTTTAATGGTTACACAGTCTGCTCACACTTCTGCAGATGGCAATGGAGTTGATATAACTGCTTGTGCTCTGTGTCTGTAGTTTGAATTAGGCGGCGAGTGTGCCTGTGTCATGCACTCTCTCCCCTTTTATAATGGTCTTGCGGATGTACGAGATGGCAACTGGACCAAGGTACGTTTGCATGCATCCAAAATCATGTAGGCAAGGAAAGACGTGCTAAGATAGTAAATCCAAAATAATTCTGGAATCCTTATTTCTGCACCGATTTCCTCCATCTTAGGCTTATTTTACTCATATGAATGAGCTTTATCACTGTGGATATCCATTTTATCCTATAGTTTATCCAACTATTCACTGGAGCAGTCGAAACAGGGAAAAACACAACATGGTTCATGTTCCACTGTCTTCTATTTATAATAACTTCGGTTCTACAACACATCCAGTGAATCTATTGCTATCTGCCTAAAGCTAATGGTCCCTATTATTGAATTGGGTCCTTCTTTATCTAGGTATTCCATGATTAGTTGCACACTGCCTTCCAAAATATCCTTAACATCTACACTTTCGTTTCCTCCATGTCTAGCAATCTTCCGACACTATTTATACCAAGATGGCTTTTCACTGGTCAGTTACATCCAAGTTGTTTGTACGGTGATAATTTTTGAATGATGCAGAGATATGAATCAGACTTCATTACACAGGTTTAAACAGTATCCCTAGCATCATCTTCTACCTATGACTAGTCATTAGATTTGTTGTTGCTGCTGTTTAACTAGGGCTGCTGAGCTTTTCGCTCTTTAGCATCCAATACCAAGTTGAAGACTCTTTGGTATTTTCTACACTGTAGATCTAGGCTTTTTCTGTGGCTTTTCTGCCATTCTGAAACATATTGAGTTAAAGTCATGAGCCTCCAGTTTCTCCAGCGTGGCTTGCATTTAAAGGATCATCATGTCTAGTCCCAAGCTAGGAGTAAGAAGTGCATGGCATACTGTGCATTCCCCACCATCCAAGGGGGCTCTCGAACTATGCAGAGCTAAAATACTGTGCTCTGGTTCTGGGCTCTCCCAAGAAATAGTCACATCCTGCACAGAGCCACTTCTCAGCTTCCCCTGCATATCACTGTGGATGTGACTATCAAACAATCATCGTCACTGTCAACAATGTTTCTAAGTATTATTGGCTCAATTATTTACTTAGGAGGCTTAGAATTTGTATATATAAAGCGTAACAGATTTCTGTAACAATAACAAAGAAAAATGCAAATATGTGAATCACACACAAATTGTAATAATAACATCAAAACACATAGACAATCTGCTTAACTACACTGAAATTGGTTGTTTAAATAGTAACAGAAGTTACATGTTTTAAAACACAGACTGGGTTAAACGAGTGAATTTTGAGGTTTAATATTGATAAACTAAGAACAATGCTCTCACAGTTGTTTTGGCTCGGGCAACAAAACTGACCAACGGTCTGAGTGTTGTTCTGCAATGAAAGAGTTAAGTCTTAGAGGATGACTGGCCAGTATCCAGGGCCAATTTTCCCATGGGCTTGTGATGGGAGGTTAATAAGCTGGTGTTGCGTGATAAATTCTCGCAACATCGTTTTATTTCAATATCTGTTTTATAACGCAAGGGCAACAACTGCTTGGAATTTATAGTCACTTTTCTCTGTAAGCATTTGTCTTCTCGCGTTGGTATCGAATGCAGTTAAGTTTGAGCTGTGGTCGTTTTGCGCTGGACTGCGCATGACTTGTCTTGCTTCTTTGTCGATCGGTTTCCGCCCACCACTAGTGGGAGTGAGCGATTTGGAATGGCGAAAGAGATGCCTCGTTGAAGAGGGGATCTCCGCTATTTTTGTTCTGTCAGGGATGTGTAGTCCTCTTAATGGATATTTCGTTTATTCGAGATAATACCTCTAGTGTTTCCCACATGTCGGGAGGCGTGATATTTCTGTGTATTTCATGAAAGCAAGGTAAATTGACTCTTTCATTAACTCTATTGATTTTGGGTCGTGAGCGATTTCGATTCATAGCCTGTCTGCGAAAGTCGTCGTCACGAGATGTTTTCCTAGCTCACATGTCGCTGCATTGTACTGCATCGGTTGATGCAGGTACCAAGGACCATTACTTGCTACTTTGTTAAATGAACTAGGTTTGGAAAACCTTTATTATCTAGAGGATATTTTTGAGGACATTATTTATACTTCGGCAGACGTGTCTGTCTTGCTGAAGTCAAACTAAGGAGAGTGAACTGATCTCATACATCTGGTTATCTCCTGGCTGTTATAGAAAAGGATGGAGTTGTTCACCTGACTACATTTACAGCACTATGAAATATAACATGCATCTGACTCATCATTGTAATGCTGTCTACCGTTTATTGCTGTATTGAATGTTGCTGTGATAATGACTGTTTGATGTGCCTACACATTTGCGTAACCATTTTGTCACTGTGGCGTCCACAATAAATAATGAAGAAAAACGTCAACGGCTGTTTCAAGACTCATTGACTTTATACGTCGTGAGTTTACTGACGTCCTATGTGGATTGCCCTGTTATTGTTGCATGAACATTGTTTTGACTGAACACATCTACACACTACACAAAACCAGACATGCGGATGCCATCCATCATCATATGGCATCACGCATCATTTGGTGGCCATAAGCTGGTTTGATTCTGGTACCAGCAAACACGGGGTCCCTTACCCACTTCATTTTCAACAAGAATTCATCAGCATCCTTCAAGAAATTAACATTCTTCAATACAGTCAACATCTTCAAAATTTTCAAAGTACTCGGCGTTGCCCGGTAAAAGTCAAATTTCAATTTTTTGACGGAAACAAGAATTTGACAGTACCCGGCGTTGTTACATGTTGCCGGATAACTCGGACTGCTGTTATCTTTTACGCAAGTCAAGCAAGTTGCTGCTGTCAAGGTTCCAGTGCTGTCGTTTTTTGAGAAGGTCAAGTGCCGGTTGAAACGGGTTGTTTTCTGAAGAAGGCCAAGTACCGATTTCCATCAACTTACTTTTGGATTAGAAGGTCAAGTGCCGAAACAACTCAACACACAGTATGTCAGAAGCTCTTGTACCATCGTGTTAGCAGTGGAAGCAGTTCAGATGTGCCATCATCGTTGGAGCTTCGCTCTTTAGGACGTTGATTGACATCCGTTTTTCTGCTGTTCTACGATTGGAAGCCTATAAGTTAAGTGGCCTGTTTGTATGTAAACTGTGCCCTTATACTTCTGCTGAGTCTTCTGTGTATCATCTCATTCTATATGTTATATGTTTATATGTTATTTGTATATTTATATGTTTATATTTCAGCGGGTTCTCGGTTGGGTGGTGTCTCCGTTAGATTATGCCACGTCATAGAGGTCGTCTATTGTGAGCGTTTTCTGTAAGGTTTGCAAATTTCCAATACTGGAATTTGCTAAGCGACTTCTGTTGCTATTTATGTTAGCTGTGATGACATGTTTTAATATTGTTTTCGTTATTATTTCGCATTCTTTAGTTTTGTTTTGATTTGTTTGTGTTTGTTAGCCTACTCTTGTCTATAATTTAGTTTCATACAACATTTTTGTTTATACACTGTGGTGTCATGTATTTTGTTTAATTCTATCGCAGATATCGTCACATTTTTTGTGATATTTCATTAATTTCTGCTTTATTTTTAGTTGATTTCTGCGAAAGTTTTTGTATTGTTGCTGATCTTTGTTATTGTTTACATTGTTATTGTTTACATTGTTTGTATTGTTTACATTTTCAATGTTTACATTCTGCATGTGTTTACATAGTCATTGTTTACAGTTATAGTAATTAGTTAATGGGCTATGCTAATGCACTGTTACTACTATACTGATGATAAATGAATGATGAATAGTGTCGTGCACTATTGAATGAGAAGTGCACTTATGATCAAGAATTGAGTGCTGATATTTCATATACAAGTTCTTTGATTGGAGACTTGTTTCCCACAGAGACTGGGATAATATAAGGTGATGTGAATATACAAGTGCTTAATTAAGACTTGTTACACTTAGGTTTGAAATAAATTAGTTAATTATTTCAGGTTTTGGACTCATATGTTAGACAACATGTCTACATTTGAGCACTTTATTGAGCAGGGTAAATTGCTTGGGAAGACTGGTGATAAGTTAGAAGAATTTGCAACTGCTCGATATGATAAAGCAATGGAAGCTGAACAAAAGAAACTGCAGATGCAGGTGGATGAAAAAAGATTCCAAATGGAAATGGAAAAACAAAAAAGGGAATCAGAAGCTGAGGAGAGAAAACTCCAGCTACAGCTAGAAGCTGAAAGACTTCAAAAAGAGGCTGAGAATAAAAGACTTGAAAAAGAGGCTGAGAATAAAAGACTTGAAAAAGAGGCTGAGAATAAAAGACTTGAAAAAGAGGCTGAAATAAAAGACTTGAAAAAGAGGCTGAAAATAAAAGACTTGAAAAAGAAGCTGAAAATGAAAGACTTCAAAAAGAGGCTCAGGCTGAGGAAAGAAGATTACAGAGAGAGTCTGATGAGAGGAAAGAGAAAGCAAAAATGGAACATGAAGAAAAGGTCTTAGCTTTAGAGTTGGAAAAATTGAAATTGACAAGCATGAGTAATGGTAATGATTCAAACAAGGGTTCATCTTCTGGTAAGGCTAATAATGATACTTTTAAGATTAAGTTACCAACATTTAGTCCTTCCAGCGATGACATAATGTTCTATCTGGACAGATTTGAACAAGCATGTACAGCTCATAACATAGACAAAGCAAAATATGTTTATCAGTTATCAGGGATACTGACAGGTAAAGCTCTAAGTATATTAAATATGGTGGATGAACCTGACAAGAACAATTATGAGGTTGTCAGGGCCGCTTTGTTAAAGAAATATCAGCTTAACGAAGACGGCTATCGTCTACAATTTAAAAACATGTTACCTGAAAATGGAGTTGAATTCTCCGAGTTTATTGCAAGAATACGCATTACTTTCTCACGATGGGTTGAACTATCTAAGACGGAAAAAACTTATGAAGGACTTATGGACTTAATACTTAGAGACAAAGTCATGTCGTCTGTCAATGAGTCTTTCCTTGCTTTCCTTCATGAACGTAAACCTAAAACAATAAAAGAAATGGAAGATTTCTGTTGCCAATACGTACTGCGCACCCACACATAACCATGGGTAACTCTAAGGTGAAAGAAGGTTTACCAGTTGCTTCGGCAGCTCCGTATGGTCAAAACTTTGCTCGTAGATCCCAACAAAATTTTGATAGAAAGAGTAGCGGTAATTTTCTGTCAAAATCATGGAAATCAATTTCATGGTGATTCTTCTTCGAAGAATTGGAGACAACCTGATAGTACTCGTTACTATCACCCTAATAATTATAAGCATTTCAAAAGAGGATATGGTAATAGAGGTTATTCCTGCCGAAGACCTCAGAACCAAACAAATAGATGTTCGCATCAATGTGAACATGATAGTAATCGTGGAAACTGGAATTCGAACCAGTATAACAATTACAATAGAGACAATAATAACTGCAGAGATAATAATAACTCTGATAACTTCAGAGGTAATAATAGTCGGGGTAGATCTCAACACAAAAAAAAAAGAGATATCAGCAGGCTAATGCTGTACAACAGGAAACTGAGGCAGCCTGTAATCATGTTGTTGATAGTAAAAACTTTGACGCTGTCACTAGTTCTGCTTTTGACTTTGAGAGAGCAAACAAATGCCCCCAATGCAGTACTTTATTCGAACCGGGTACCATAACTACTTTGAGTTGTGGTCACCCACTTCCCGCTCTTCCTGCTGCTGTTGCGCATGACGGGAGGGGTTCTTTAATTCTACATAAGGGTCTTGTTAATGATACTCCGGTCTCACTACTTTTCGATTCCGGATGCACCACTATTGGTGTTAGACAATCGCTTGTAGATCCATCTTGTGCTACAGGAAGGGTTATTAAATGTGTCACATTTGGCGGCACTCTAGAAAAATATCCTACTGCTGTAATTCGCATTGCCACTCCTTTCTTTACTGGAGATGTGCATGCTTGTCTCTTACCCAATCCTATTGCGGACCTTATTATTGGTCGTATTCACGGAGTTAGGGAGTGTACCCCACAGCAGATTGCTGCTTGGGAAGATAATAACATGCAAGCTACAAATGCAGTAGTTACAAGAGCACAAGCTCTACAAACACCCGAAACTTCACTGAATAGTGATAATGAAGTTGATAGCCAAGATAGTCACTTAGTGATCACTCGTGACTCTTTCATAAAATTGCAAGAAGAAGATTCTTCTTTAAAAAAATTCTTCGTTCTTGCGAAGAAAGGTGATCCGAATCAGGATACAAATAGAAAATCTTGGATTGCAATGAGAAACGGCGTACTTGTACGTATGGTACAAGATTCGGCTACGTCGGCACATTCGCAAATTCTTGTTCCCAAGAGCATGAGAGTCCAAATATTGCAACATGCTCATGACTCGCAATGTGCTGGACATATGGGTTTTGCCCGTACGAAGTCGAGAGTCCTTGCGGCTTTCTTTTGGCCTTTTGTCAATAAGGACATTCGTATTTACTGCCGATCATGCAAGGTATGTCAGGAGGTCAAATCTAGAGGACCACGACATGCTGCGCCTATCCAGGCTGCTGACATTCCTATTCGGCCGTTTCAGAAAATGGCCATAGATATTATTGGCCCTTTTAAGGTCAAGTCGGCCAGAGGACATCAGTTTATCCTTACATGTGTCGATATGTGCACACGTTGGCCAGAGGCTATTCCTCTTAAGAGCATATCTACTACAGATATCGCAGATGCTCTTTGGTTGATATTTTCTCGCTTGGGGTTCCCCAGAGAAATATTGTCAGACCATGGCACTCAACTCATATCTGACACTATGTCACAGGTAATGTCTACCTTACATATTGAACGATCTCTCAGTAGTATCTACCATCCTATGTCTAATGGGTTAGTTGAGCGTCTGAATAGAACGCTCAAGACTTTGCTTGGTAAGATAACTGAAGATCATCCTCAAGATTGGGACAGGGTTTTACCCGCGGCTCTCTTTGCCTATAGAGAAGTCCCTAATGAACACACAGGATTTTCTCCCTTCGAACTTGTCTTTGGCGCGCGTCCACGCGGCCCTATGTCTTTATTACACGATCTCATCACTGCCGATGATATTAGCGATGAAACTCAATCCTCATATGAGTATGTCATTGCTCTTAGACAAAAGATCATTGAGGCATGTAAGCTAGCAACTGCTTCATCAGAAATTGCTAAAGAGAAGGCAAGGCAGTTTGCTAACAAGAATAGATGTCTACGACAACTTTGTCCAGGTGACAAAGCATTCGTCCTACTCCCCAGTAGGGAAAATAGACTTCTTATTGCATGGAAAGGTCCGTATGCAATAGTCTCTCGGATTTCCGATGTTGACTATGTGGTCGATATTGATGGAAAGCATAAAACTTTCCACATAAACATGCTTTCGGAATTTCACGAACGTCCGGACTATTTGCTGCCTATTTTCCAGGCAACGGATGATGCTCCTGCACCTCACGGTCATTATTCATCCCTGTCTGTCATTCAGGATGAGGAAGCTACCTTCTCTGATGTCAACCTTCCCCTTCCAGTGGTTCCATTACATTCCACGGAATCTTGGAAAAACGTTTCTGTTTCTCCTAATCTTTCTGGTGACGAACATCGACGAGACTTGTCGATGTTACAAACATTTCAGGATGTTCTCACTGACATTCCTGGACACACAGATGTCATAGAACATGACATAATTCTTACCGACAATAATCCAATTAGGGTTAGGCCGTATCCTATTCCTATACACTTTCAGTCGCAAGTGGAAAAGGAATTGGATGAAATGATTCAATTAAATATAATTGAACCATCGACTTCACCATATTCTTCTTCCATGGTTATTGTCCGGAAGAAGGATAAGAACATACGAATTTGCGTTGATTATCGCAAATTGAATCAGGTCACAAAGTTCGACGCTGAACCGATGCCTTTGTTAGAAGATCTACTGATTAGACTTTCTAATTCTAGATTCTTCACTAAACTTGACTTGTCTAAAGGTTATTGGCAAGTGCCTTTAGCAGAGCATGCCAAACCTCTTACTGCTTTTTCTACACCTAGGGGTCTATTTCAATGGAATGTTATGCCTTTTGGTCTCATGAACGCCCCTGCCACTTTCGTTCGCATGATGCGTCGAATTCTGTCACATCGTTCGGATGTCATCGCATACTTAGATGACATCTGTCTCTTCAGTGATACCTGGGAAGATCACTATTTAGGGTTATATGACTTACTGTCCACTCTACGTGAGAATAATTTGACAGCAAAACCTTCTAAAGCTTTTGTTGGTTTTGGTGAAATCTCTTTCCTGGGTCATCGTGTTGGTCATGGTCTCTTGAAGACAGAAGACCACAATACTTCCAAAATACTGAACATCTCTGTTCCTAAAACGAAGAAACAAGTTAGGAGTCTCTTAGGTTTAATTCAATTTTATGGGAGATTTATTCCAAATTTATCTTCGATCATGGCACCTCTATCAACATTGTTGAAGAAAGGTTCGCCTAATCTGGTCCGTTGGTCTGAAGAATGCCAATCTTCACTAGACCAAATCAAGAATATATTTTCTTCTCCTCCCCATCTTAAGATTACCTACTCTTGATAGGACTTTTGTTCTTCGGAGTGATGCTTCATCCACTGGGATTGGAGCAGCACTGATGCAAGAATATGCAAATACTCTGCATCCTGTTATGTACATTTCTAGAAAACTAAATGCGGCAGAGAGGAACTACTCGGTTTTAGACCGTGAGTTGTTAGCGATGGTTTGGTCAATTCTAAAACTACAAAGATTCCTCCTGGGCGCACATTTCATTCTAGAGACTGATCAGAAAGCTCTTACAGCTATTCAGACTAAGAATTTGAAGAGTTCGAGATCCACTCGATATGCTATAGCTCTTCAACCTTTTCACTTCACGGTACGAGCTATCCGTGGTGCGGATAATGTGATGGCTGACATTTTGTCTAGATGCCCACATGACTCCAACTAATACTTCTGTCCTATATTTCCATATATTACAGAGTCATAACACACCTATATTTCTACAATAGATTAGCACATCTGTACTTACTTTATATGTACACACTATCGTGCTTTGTTGTCATCTTCTTCTGTTCGTTTTTTAAGATGATAGAGGAGGACTGAGTAGTTAATATAAGGGCCGTTAGTTTACTAAACAGCCACAATTATTAATAATGTATTGTACCTTATGAAGCATATTAGTTATTAATTAGCATTATATTGCTTGTACTTTCTCAGAATGTCATTGTTGAGCTGAGGACTTACCTTACGAGTTCTAGATTGTGTACTTACCCTCGGAATACCAGAGCATATGTCCTGGATCGTCATGTAGTTTAACTTTACTATGTACTTATGTCATTACATGTCAAAGAATGTACTATTTAAATTTTCCTATCAGATTTGTACATCCATTTTTAAAGACAATATTAGAGTATGCTGTTTAATGATGATTATAGTAACTTGCATACGTATATTGTGTTTACATGCTAACGTGATGTGTGTTGGTGACACCTCCCCGATGTGAATATTTTTTGAGACATATTTATTTTTCTGTTGAGGTATATCCTCACCAGACACTCTATAATTAGCCTATTGTTTGGCAATTTAGTTAATTATCAGCGCATAATTCGTGCGTTTTGAGCCGCTTATCGCTTGCTCTTTGATATTGAAAAAAAAATTATGTTCCACATTTTTTTTTTATCGGGAGGAGGTGGTGATATGTTGCGTGATAAATTCTCGCAACATCGTTTTATTTCAATATCTGTTTTATAACGCAAGGGCAACAACTGCTTGGAATTTATAGTCACTTTTCTCGGTAAGCATTTGTCTTCTCGCGTTGGTATCGAATGCAGTTAAGTTTGAGCTGTGGTCGTTTTGCGCTGGACTGCGCATGACTTGTCTTGCTTCTTTGTCGATCGGTTTCCGCCCACCACTAGTGGGAGTGAGCGATTTGGAATGGCGAAAGAGATGCCTCGTTGAAGAGGGGATCTCCGCTATTTTTGTTCTGTCAGGGATGTGTAGTCCTCTTAATGGATATTTCGTTTATTCGAGATAATACCTCTAGTGTTTCCCACATGTCGGGAGGCGTGATATTTCTGTGTATTTCATGAAAGCAAGGTAAATTGACTCTTTCATTAACTCTATTGATTTTGGGTCGTGAGCGATTTCGATTCATAGCCTGTCTGCGAAAGTCGTCGTCACGAGATGTTTTCCTAGCTCACATGTCGCTGCATTGTACTGCATCGGTTGATGCAGGTACCAAGGACCATTACTTGCTACTTTGTTAAATGAACTAGGTTTGGAAAACCTTTATTATCTAGAGGATATTTTTGAGGACATTATTTATACTTCGGCAGACGTGTCTGTCTTGCTGAAGTCAAACTAAGGAGAGTGAACTGATCTCATACATCTGGTTATCTCCTGGCTGTTATAGAAAAGGATGGAGTTGTTCACCTGACTACATTTACAGCACTATGAAATATAACATGCATCTGACTCATCATTGTAATGCTGTCTACCGTTTATTGCTGTATTGAATGTTGCTGTGATAATGACTGTTTGATGTGCCTACACATTTGCGTAACCATTTTGTCACTGTGGCGTCCACAATAAATAATGAAGAAAAACGTCAATGGCTGTTTCAAGACTCATTGACTTTATACGTCGTGAGTTTACTGACGTCCTATGTGGATTGCCCTGTTATTGTTGCATGAACATTGTTTTGACTGAACACATCTACACACTACACAAAACCAGACATGCGGATGCCATCCATCATCATATGGCATCACGCATCAGCTGGTATATTTTAACAAGGTTTTTATTTTGTGTTGTTCCAATTTTATATTTTAATACTTTGTATAACACAAGCATACTCTTTAAAAACTTGAAAAGAATCGACCCTTGAACTTTAATACTATTTGAAAACTCAAAGTGATTGAAAATTCTTTGCATCAAACATGGGAAAACCACCATGTCCTTAAGAGTTCATTTGTGCTGCCATAAATAACATAACGCAGGAATAAGAAAGTTAAAAACAAAATAGTTCAAGAGAAGCAAAACAAAGAAGAACAATTACCAAAATCCAAGACTGCAAAAGAGAAAGGAAATACAGCAAAAGCTAATATAAGTAAAATATCAACCTGGACAATACACAACACATTTAGATAACAACAGCATAAGCAAAAAAGCAACACATTGTATCTGCATTTCTGGTAGAAGATGTATTTTTTGGTGTTGATGCAATTTATTGTCAGGAGTGCTGTCATTATTATTCTCTTTTTTATTTACTGTGTTTGTGCACCTTCTAAGTAATGGGAATCTACCTTGTCTTAAAGTTTACCTTCAATAAGTTTGAAATAAATCTAAAAAGGATCAAAAATGGAAAGAAGTGTTTTCTTCACTTAACTGACATTAAACTGCAATGAGAATGACTGCTACAAACAAACAGAAACACAAACATGGCAATAAAAACAGGTAAATAGAGGAAAACTCAGCAAAAGAGAAGTTGGTAAGAAGACAAAGATGGCTGTACACTGCTCCACCTATGTCCCAGTCTTGACATATGGATGTGAGTCATGGGCAATGACTACAACCCACAAAAGCCAGATCCAAACCTCAGAAATGAGGTATCTGAGGAAGGTGGTTGAAGTAACAAGAAGAGACACGGTCCACAACCAGACGATACGTCAAGGCCTAAAAACCCAACCCCTATAGACCCAAGTAGAACAGTCCCAACTGAGATAGTTTGGCCATGTGTGTAGAATGGGAGAAGATTGGCTACCACAGCAAGCATGGGAAACTAAGAGCCAGGGATCCAGACCTCCAGGACGACCCAAAGTCCGCTGGGAGGACAACATTAGACAATCTTTGAAGGACCGAGGACTAGAATGGAACCAAGCCAGGAGGAAGACAGCTGATAGAATAGTATGGCGCTCTCTCTTCCAAACCTCTACACCTCATGGTAGAAGGGGAACGACTAAGTAAGTAAATAGAGGAAAAGAGAATGACATCCAAAAGTCTCCTATAAATTTAACACATGACGAGAAAGAACAACATGAGAGACTTAATTGTCTTAACTGAATATTTTGATAAAGGACTTATTTACTACTTATGCCAATTATCTCTGCCCCTGATGTTTGGAATCATATCAAGCAGAAATGGCAACCAAGGATCTAAGGATATACCATATAATCTGTGTCTACATTTAAAATTTCCACTATAAATGGAACCAAGAAGGAATGACACTTGGACATTTTCTAAGTAATCAAAGTCCATTGCTTCTAGATGAAACACAGACTAATCAACTTAGGCCACTAATACAAAGATGAACAAAGAACCATCCTATGTATTCATAATTTAAGTACACTTTAATAGGTCAAATTGTTAAAGACTAAGTTGAGAGAGTCTGATCTGTGAATATAATATCTGTAATCTCATCATGTAAAACAAATTGTTACAGAAACCACCACTTCAAGGGTGCATAACTGCTGTGATGCAGGCCTCCTGCAAGGGGATACTCTACAGTGGAGGCTCCATGCTCCATAATGGAGTGAAAGAGAAAAGAAGAAGAAGAATAATAAAACCCATAGTTTACCAACTAAGTTCAAAATGGCTGAATAATGGTACACAATCCAAGTGAAGAAAATATATGAAGAAACATAATCTTTTTCTCATTACCTGTCTCCAATCAGAGTGATCTCCCTCTCTTTAACCAATTCAAAATCTTTCATGAGAATCTCCAGTTGTCGCTCACTCTCATTCAGCCTGGCTTTCTCATTCTCTAACTCTGTGTCGGTTAGAAATTTTTCCTCTTCTAGAGCCTTCCTCTGAGCTTCTAGGTTTTTGGCTGTCTCCAGATACTCTTGATACTCTGCAACCAGGGCTTCCAGTTTGGCAGTAACAGCACTAATAAAATATAGATATTACTGTCATCATTAAGTAGAAATTATTTATCTCTCCAGCCTTTGTTTATATATTTAGTTATCATAATGCAAGTGCATGTTATCACTCAAGAGTAGCTTCAAAGAAAGCTATCAAAACACACATTCATGTTTTGAGTCAAGAATGAATTTAAAGCTATCCTAATGCAAGGTCATGTTTTCACTCAAGAATGACTTTAAAGCTATCCTAATACAAGATCATGTTTGCAGTCAAGAATATCTTGCAGCTATCTTAATGCATGCTCATGTTTTCAGCAAAGAATGTCTTTAAAGCTATCCTAATGCAAGGTCATGTTTTCAGTCAAGAATGACTTTAAGGGAAAGATTTGAAGTGAAATAGTATTTTCAGAAATGACTGCAAGATTCAAATTATACTGCAAACGTTAAACCTCCAACAACAATGGCTATGCATAACAAAGAGTTTAAAGGTACTATACTGTTTATTTCCATAGAAACAGTGGCCATGCTTAATTTTGATATCATACATCAATTCAATAAGCCATTTTCATTGTCTGAGTTACAAACACCAAAATTAAATATGAAGCTCTTCATTACATTGTAACATATCTTCAGGATAAATTTTAAAATATTTTTAGTACATCCAGAGCTGTATAATTTTGAAGTAATTACCTAAAAACAGCAACAAATTTTGTAAAATTTTATGACACTCTTTGCCAATAAATATAAAAATATATAGGAAAACAACAAAGTTTTGCTGCCAAATATTAAGTTGATCGATAAATAAATAAGCAAATTATAAGACAGTTAAAAAGTAAATGTAGTTCTTCTTCTTCTTCTTCTTCTTCGTTCGCCCTGAAAAGGACGGTGGTTGCGTTGTGTCTGTTTACAACGTAGCTGTGATATCTGCACCTTTCGGTCGACACATCCGACTTCTGCACGGCATTTTTTAGAACCGGGTTTGCCTTCCCATTTCGATCCACACTCGCTCAGCCAGCCTGCACAGCTGCAGACTGTTTCCAGGACCACCACGTGGAGGTGGAGTGCGGTCTTGACCAGCTCTGGTTCGCTGGCCCTGACGCAGGCAGTCAAGCTATGAGTCGCTGACTGCGGTCTCTATTGCTGCGTCTTGAGGTCCCAAATGTAGTTCCATAGTAGATACTGCCATACAGGAGTGACATGTCAGAGACTTCAGTATATTAGGTTTGATTGAAACTACTATACTAAGTCTTAGCTGCAATAGGTGGCATGATAAGTTGGTTTCCCTAACTCCAGAGCCGAGTCAAGTATCCATTTACAGCTGGGTAGACTGGAGCATGATTTCACTATGTTCTGAACCTGGTAGCTTTGCCTTGAGAATCAAGACCTCTTATCTGCTCTGCCACTCAATGCCCTTAGATAGTTAGAGCCCATTACAAGGGCTTGAGAAGTTCAGACATGTTTTAAACTGCAACAGAAAGCTCTATGCTAATTCTTAAGTTGACTCATGAATAAGTAAGCAAGGTATGAGAAAATTATTACCACAAAAATGGTTCTGAGAAATTAGATATTGAGGAGGACTATAGTAAGGCTATGATAAACAGTGTAAGGAACCCGTTACACACCCATTGAGGCATATTGGGAATATGGTGTTAGGCCCATATTTTCTTGACCATCGGCACACTAGGGGTGATTGGTCAGCATCACGCCGGCCGCCTTAACCTTCCCAGAAGTTACTCTGGTACCCAATTCAAGAGGCTGGGTTGACCCCGGAGCCATTTGCACAGTATGCCATGCACTTCTTACTCTAAAAAATCCCACCTCAACTGGGGATCAAACCATGGACCACCGAGCTAGAAAGCCAGTGCACTAACCACTGCGCTACCACGGATAAATAGTGTGATTAATGAAAATTGGTACTGTAAGCCTTTCTAATAAAACAAAAATTGCCTGTTATAACCATAAGGTCTTCATCAGGGACAAGTGAACAAAAACAGTAGAGAGAAGAAAGTGAGAACTAAGCTAAATGTATTAAAAAATAAAAATAAATGAAAATGACACAAGTATAAGTAAAATGCAGTATTAGCTCTGGTAAATCCGAGTAGAAACACTGTTGCCACTCTGGAAAATGCTGTTTAGATTACCACCAAGACAGATAAAAGAAAAATAAGGAATGATATTAAAAAGAAGGAACAGGCAGGCAGTGAAAAAAACAAAACCGTAATATACATTGAAAGATAATCAAACAATGAACTGGAAGTGAATATGAATGAACAGGAAGATGTATGAATGTCACTAATGTAAAGGGCAATATGAGGCTAAAAATATTAAGGATTTAACATCATAAACAAGAGGCTAAGTTTAACTTTGAACTCACTTTTTCTTTCTGGAAATTTTGTCAGCTTCTTTGGCCATATGCCCTGGCAAAGTGTTTATCTGGACCAACTGTGCCTGGTTAAAAAAAAACAGTGACAAAGTTAAAAACACTCTTTATATATATGTATGTATGTGTGCTTGTGTGTGTGTGCACGCACGCGCAAATAAAGGCCAAAATACTTGTGTCCAGTAATGTGTAGACATAATGTACTTTTTTTGGGGTGCAAAATTGGCTCAGCGTCGTTTAACAATGTACTGCCACAGCAAGGCGATGGTGCCGTTTGGTTGGTCTTAAGGTTCAATTCCTGGTAAGCCTATCACTTATATTTTCTTATCTGTTGTCTAGTGTCATCCTTTATGTCTAACGATCTAGTGTCATCCTTTATGTCTAACGATCTAGTGTCATCCTTTATGTCCAACCAGTACCTGTTAATTACCTTTATTTATTTATTTACTAATTATAAAGAATAAAGAGCACTACTTATCCTAATTATAATGCACACAGGTTTGAACCAGGTATTCCACATGTAGCATAAACACCATACTTAATGTGCATTGGGCAAAAATAAATCAATGAACGCTACTGATGATGTCATTCTTACTTATTTATAATAATCTTTATGCAGTGTGTGCATTAAAGAGTTCATCACAATCTAGTTTAATTGTATCTGCTGCAATTGCAGTTTGATTTCTTGTTAATGTTGTCCATTACGTAAAAGCCCTTTCAGACATGCTGCACTGTGGAACGAACGAACGAACTAACTTTATTTTCGAAGGGTTAAGAATTGGGCGTGCAGGCCCGTCTTACATTCTGCCCTTCCACTCTCATTTATCTTGCATACTATATCCTTTCATTCCCACATGATACTTTAAGCATTAATTTAAAGGCATGCAACATTATAAAGTTAACATAACAGCATTCATTTACAGTATGCAATCATAATAAAATATGAGTAGGTTTGTTCTTTTCAAACAAACAAGATAGTAATTGGGGGAAAAAAAAGTAATAATAAAAATAAAATAAACAAAACAATAAATAAAAATAAATAATTATGTGTACCGACACTCACTCATGCGGTCAAACCATCTACAATTAATCTGTATTTTCAAATGCGTCATCAATCATCAATACAAAAATTACATAAACACATTCTTGCTTATATCCATACATTCTTGTTGGAAAATGAAATAATAATAATAATAACACTTTCTTACGCACTTCTGTGGCAGGTAAAGTCTTTGAGCAGTTAAAAAATAAAAATAAAAAATTTTTTAAAATGTAATATCTGCTTATTCTCGTATACATCATCTCATTTAAGCAAACGAAAACATTCGCATTTCTAAAGTACAGTGGTATGCGGGTACATTCTCCCGACTCACATTCCTAAAGCACAGTGGTATGCGGGTACATTCTCACATACATTACATTATATAATAATATTTCAAAATGAAAATAATAATATTACATGGATATAAAACAAATTATTCACAAAAAACGAGCGAAAGAGGAAAAGAAATGTTGACCTATGGATGAGATGTTGACAGGCAAATGCTGTTTCTATGGGGGTAGATAATCAGTGTTGAGGAAGTGTTTGAAAAGTGCTTTGTTAAATGAATATTGTGTAGGTAAACTTTGGAAGAGACATGATGCATTATAACACACCTACCTTTAACTGCTCTAGCTCATCAGTAAGTTTTTCATATTCCTTCTGCTCATTTGCTGTTTGTTGCTGGGTTGATTCAAGATCTTCTTTCAAAGTTTTAGCTTCAGTCTGTCTTTGCACTATTTCTCTCCTAATCTCTTCAATGCCAGTCTGTAGCTCTTTGATTTTCTTTTCAACTTCCTGCAAGGAAACATTTAAATTATTGAATACTCTTTTGAATTTACATGAAAAACTGAGGGGGCAGTATGCTCACTACTAGCTATATTAAGATTATTATTACTATCCTAAAAAAGGTCAAACAATGTCCTTCAATTTAAGAACAAAGTTAACAATATTACAGTTTACACTAACATACCATTATAACAACAAAACATTGTGTAAAACAGTTTAAAATTAAATATTGTTTTTTTTTAAATTATATAATACTAAACAAAAAAATTTCAAAATTTTTACTGATTGTAAATTCCATAAACTTTGTCATTTCAAAGAGAATCAGACTTTATAACAGCAATAAATCATCCAATGCTTTCAGAGTTCTCACCCCTTGTTTGGGAAGTCTGTTGTACTCTCTTTCAACAATTTTCTTTTCTTCCTCCAAGCTGAAAAAAAGGATGATAGAACAAACTATTCATAACAACTCATATTAGCAAAAACAACTGAAAATGTAATGATGCTTGTGCAGCAGTACATATTATGAACTTCATCTGAACCATGAATAAGTAGACCAGTAGTGAACAGCTTATTACCCATATTACGCATTTTAACCTTTCATGTTTTAATCCATCAGTCACCACCTGTGACTTCCTTTGGTTAGGTCAATGGCCACATATTTTCATTCACTGTTCTTTTCTCCATCTCTCCTGGGGCTGACCAAATCAAGGATTAATAGAAATACACTGCCAGTCTCCCATGGCTATCTATACATCAGCCACATGAGTAGGAGTGATTAAAATATCAGTGAGGCTTTCATTACGAAACATTATGAATGTCTAGAGTATAAGAGAAGTATGATTCTGGTTGAATGGAAACACATCAGTGATGGCTTTATATGGATTTGTAGAGTTCATGGGTGGTAAGTTTGTATTTTCTGGGTTTTTTTTGTGGGTTTTTTTTTTAACGAATGGCCTCAACATGTGTCACACTTTACTATGTTTAAGAAGTTTGAAAGAAAGTTATGGTTATAGTTAGCAGCTATTTTATTATCAGTTCAAGCAACACGGCTAACATATAGATATTCATTTCAGCAATATAGTGGCATGTGTCTTTTATTCTATGATTCTAACCCATGGGTTAACTATTTGCCATTATACTGTAAATTTTTAGAATTTCTTCTTCTTCTTTGATGAAAGTCCTAAAAAATATATTTTATTTTATTTATTTATTTTAAGAAAAAAAAAAAAAAGATTTGTGGTTGATTTATGGTGAGTCTTTCTTTGTCAGATCTAAAGAACTTAACTATGAAGGTTAGCAGACGCTCTGCTCTTTCCTGTCTGAAGGAAGTCCAGAATCACAGCACAACAAATCTGAATCATCATCACCTTCACCTTCAGTTCCCTGTGAAGCACAGGCCTTCAACAAATTTACTCTGTGCCTTCCTTTCCTGTGCCATCCATTCAAGACTTTTCCATGTCTTCTTTATTCCTTTCATGTTTGTATGAAATACCATTCTCGATTGAAAAATGGCAATACTCGTATATAATTTTCTTCTTCTTTTCCCTTTCAGCTCCTTATGGAAGCCTGCATCAAAGCATTCATGTGCAGCTCTGGTTTCTGTAGCTATTTGTTTTATATGTTGAGGTTGCCAGCCCCAAGCATGTGTGTATAATGGGGTATGTTATTTAAAATTTTACTGTTCCTGTATGGACTGTGGAGCTACTGGTGGTGGGCATGGGGACTGGCTTAATGTGTCTAGTAAAAATTTAGATGGCTTCAAAACTAAGACTAGACCTAATTTATGCCAAGTCCACCTGTCCTGTGCTGTCATGTGCTGTGCTGTCATGTGCTGTGCTGTCATGTGCTGTGCTGTCATGTGCTGTGCTGTCCTGTCATGTGCTGTCCTGTCCTGTGATGTCCTGTCATGTGCTGTCCTGTGCTATCCTGTCATGTGCTGTCATGTGCTGTCCTGTGATGTCCTGTCATGTGCTGTCCTGTCCTGTGCTGTCCTGTCCTGTGCTGTCCCCATAAGGTCTTTCCATGTCTCCTTTATCCCTTTCATTTTCATCTCCAGCTCTGTTCTCCATGTGTTTTTTGGCCTCCCTCTATCTCCCTTACCTGTAGGGTTCCAGAACAAGGCCTGGCCTGTCATGCTATCAACAGGTTTCCTCAGTGTGTGTATGAAACACCATAACAAATGCCAGAGAATATCCAGCCATGAAGAACCAACAAGAGAAAAACAACAAATGTAATATACTATAAAGAATAAAGTGTAGTGGAATGGACATAAAGGATGACACTAAACAATAGAAAAGAAAATATAAGTGATAGGCTTACCGGGAATCAAACCTAGGACCAACCAAACGGTGCCATCGCCTTGCTGTGACAGTACATCGTGAAAGGACGCTCAGCCAATTTTGCACCCCAAAAAAGGGCATTATTGGCTGAGGTCATTCTCATGACACTCACACAACTATGGTTTATAGGACCCATCACTTCTCATCTCTTAGGGTGGTCAGCTCTTTATCCGTCCCTTAATTGCCCATGGATCTGACTTTCTTGTTTGGTGCTTGCCATCATATTGTACTGGTCTTCCTCCTTGAAGTTTACTCTTCAGATTTCAGTTCAATGCCCCTCTGGTGATAATGGACTGTTCCTTGTGTAGACTGATATCAATCAATTACCATTTATGTTTCCTGATGGAACTGTTTTTATTTTGTCTTGTCCTTTAACTCTTAATATCTAAAACAAGGATTTGGAGAACAGCAGTTTCTTATCCATGTGTTATTTCACAGAGGTGAGTCACAGTGAACTACAAGGTGTGTTGTGTATTTTAATTTTTAATACATTACCAAATACAGGTGCCAATAATTTAACCTAAAGTGCTTGTCACAAAAATATGCAGGTTTGGTAAAGTAAAAGTTTGAAATCTATGTTTTTTGGGGGGTTTTCAGTTTTAAGAACCATCTTCATTGCACGTGTACAACTCCATCAGTGCTCCAATCTCCTCACTAAAACCACAGAAGGAAGATCTCAGCACAGTGCACAAATTCCATAGCACCGATGAGGATCCCAATGTGTGTATACAGGAATCACACATTCTATAAATATTTTTGTAGTGGGTAGTTTTTCCTAATTTTGTAAATTTTGCCAGGGCAGCAACCACATGGCCCACTCTTTACAATTTCTCACTGCCGAGGGATTTTTAATTTGCGCAACTTGCACATTAGACCTCATATTTTTTCGCCCTTATCTGAGAAAGCTAGGCATCTGATCTCACTACCCATGAGATCAAGGGGGAGTATGACATCATTAGACCCACAGGATCTGAAAAAATTTCCATCAAATATATTCCCTGTACTGGGAACCGACAGGGGGTCGGAGTGGTTAATAGGTATGGCGTCCACCTCTAATTTTGAAATCTATGTACCAGGCTATAATACAGTTGCATTTACTAAATATTATGCTTCAGTTTCCTTCACTTTTTCATCTCTTATGAAACATAGAGACACCACTACAGTAGTCTCCAAGCAGGAAACCCATGTCAAAGCTCTTATGTGCTATTATAGGTTGTGCCTGTAGACACTTTCTTCATAGTGCCACCACTACAGTAGTCTCCAAGCAGGAAACCCATGTTAAAACACTTATGTGCTATTATAGGCTGTGTCTGTAGACATTTTTTTAACATGGTGGGGTTGCCAGCCCCATGCCCAATCTCACCTTAGTTGTCACTTATGGTCCTATTCATATTTTTATGTCATCAGAGACACTCCTGGGAACCATAGGGAGTAAAAATATTATCATCACCATCATCATGATCATCACCTTTCAGCTCCCCAAGAAGCATAGGCCTTCAACAACCTTATACCAAGTCTTCCTGTCCCGTGCCATCACCTCAAGGTCTTTCCATGTCTTCCTCATTCCCCCTCATGTCTATCTCCAGTTCTCTTCTTCATTTGTTATTCAGTCTACCTCTACCTCTCTTACTCCGGGGATTCCAAAGCAAGAACTTTTTAAAGCTATCAACAAATTTCCTGAATGAGTGCCCTAGTCATCACCAGCATCTTCTTCTCATTTCTTGTTCCACTAGTACATGAAAGGTTGTTGTCATCAGTTCCACGTTAGTGATCTTGTCATGCCACTTCAATCCTTCTCTTCTATGCAAGCACCCATTTATTTTAAGTCTGTACAGTAGTTTCTTGGTGAAAATATTAAGCTATCAGTTTAAATAACCACAAATTGTAAAAGGATCTTACCATTCAATCTTATACTCTAATTGGTACTGCCTTTCCTCAGTCTGGGCAAGCTCATTATTGTATTTCAGCAGTTGTTCTCTCATCTTGGAGACTTCCGTGTTGGAGTTCTCTGGGAAGTTGTCTGCCTTTTCAAGCTCAACTCTCTGATGCTCTAACTCATTTGCAAACTCCTTTGCATCTTGTAACAACTTGCTCTCTCTGTCTCTTGTCCTGCAGGAGATATTTTTCTATTCAGTAAGATATTGAGTGCTGAGCTTCATCATCTCCTTAACCATAAAATATAGATCTAAACAAAACTCTAGCCCAGAAGGAAGGTGAAAGAGAGGCTGATCAAAAACTACTGAGATCAAAAGCCTGAACTAGATAGAGTTAGGGCACTGCACAAAGGATGATGATCAACCAAGCAAAGTGGAGAGAATTTGTTGCCGCCCTACAAGACATCACTAGATGTGATGGTCACTGAACTGCTTTGTCAGTCACTGACTAAGGATTCAAGAAGAAGATGAAAACTCCAGTAAAGTTGTCTTTGTGAAAACATTCAAACAAATTTTAAAATGAAATAACAACAATTTTCTTTGTATAATTTTCAACTGAAATTTCATATTTTTCAGATTTATAATTATAGTATGCAAGGAAGACAACCGATAGGATAGTATGGCACTCTCTCTTCCTAACCTCTACACCTCATGGTAGAAGAAGAACGACTAAGTTAGTAAGTATGCAGTACAAACAATGAAATAATCTGATAAATATGAAAACAAAATTACCTCAGAAGTGTTTCATGTAGATCAGTGTATTTAGCTTTAAGGAATGCAACTTTTGTACCTGTTAGTTTTCCCTCTTGAAAAAGCTGAAATAAATGTACAGTAACTGGTAATGAAATCAGATGCAATGACAGCAAATTATTGTACCCAGTTATGAAATATGCAGTAACAGTGTTACATAGACTAGTACTTAATGTAGGTACCTTCCTGGAAAATTACAAGTGTGCATATTTTAATCACTTATCAACAAAGTTTATACAGGGTGTCCCAAAAGTCTTAGTGCAGTTTTAAGCTTTAATAACTTCAGAAGTATAAATTCTACAAACTTACAAAAAATATCACTTGAAAGTTTAATTATTTAAATTTCTTTTATGAGGGGCGTTCAGAAAGTAATGCACTACATCGTTTTTCTCAGCTAGTAATGAAGATAGAAGCATGACATTTTGCAAACTTCAAATATGGCATGTGCCAGTTGTGTGCACCAAATTGCACCGCAACCGGCCAAATAATATGGCTGCCCTAAACCGTTGAAATGGAGCGTGTTAGCAACTTGCGTTATAAGCAGCGAATTGTGATAGAATTTCTCGTTGCAGAGAAGGAAACTGTTGTGAATATTCACAAGCGTCTATGTGATGTGTATGGAAGTTTTGAAGTCGACAGGAGTACAGTCAGTCGCTGGGTTCAGAGAATCAAAGAATCAGGAAGTGGAGATACAGAGCTGCTTGATCGGCCGCGCTGTGGACGACCTGCCACAGCCACCAACGCAGAAATGTTGAAATGCGCTGAGGGCATTATTCTTACTGATAGGCGAATCACTACTCAACAATTGGCCTTACAGCTGTCAGTCAGCATTGGTAGTGCAAATGCAGTTATAAAAACTCTCAGATTTTCTAAGGTTTGCGCAAGATGGGTTCCTCGAAGTCTCACAAATGACCACCGATTGCAAAGGAAAGCAATTTCTTCTGAATTGTTGGAGCGTTTCAATGCTGATGGAGAGAACTTTTTGGCTAAGATCGTTACAGATGACGAAACCTGGGCACATCATTTTTAACCTGAGACAAAAAGACAGTCAATGGAGTGGCATCATCCGCAATCACCACGAAGAAAGAAATTCAAGACAATTCCTTCAGCTGGAAAGGTCATGATCACTGTCTTTTGGGACATTGAAGGTGTGATTCTTGTGGACATTATGCCAAGAGGAGAGACAATCAATTCACAAGCTTACATTAAAACATTGAAAAAACTCAATCAACGTTTTTGCAGTTCGGCTGCACAAGAATCCAGCAGACCTGCTTCTCCTTCACGACAATGCGTGACCTCACACAAGTCTGGCAACACGGGAAGCAATCACCAAATTGGGTTGGACTGTACAACCCCATCCACCCTATAGTCCCGATTTGGCACCCTCTGATTTTCATCTATTTGGTCCACTTAAAGATGCACTCCGTGGGACAAGGTTTGAAGATGATGAAGGAGTGATTCATGCAGCGAAGAAATGGCTACATGATCAAGACAAAATCTGGTACAGGCTAGGAATACATGCACTTGTTTCGCGCTGGCATAAAGCCGTACAAGTTGATGGGGATTATGTTGAATAATACTGATGTTTACATGACATATCCATGTATATTGTGTATAAATTTCATGCTTTTTGGATAAACAGCTCCTGAGAAAAACGATATGGTGCATTACTTTCTGAACGCCCCTCGTACATTAATTTAGTTTTGTGAATTTTGAATAAATAATTTTTAGATTTAATTTTTTGTATATGGCAAACGTTGAAGAAAAATCAACTGTGTTCTCTGGTTAGCTGAACTCCACAACAGCTGTAAGAAGAAAATTCCCATCCCATTATAAGAAGGGGCTTGCCACAGAAATTTAATGAACTGGATGAAAAAATTTTAAGGAAACTGGCTCAATTCATGATAAGCCTAGACCCAGGAGACGCCGAGCAAGCAAAGAGACTGTAGATTAAATTGAGAGGGCACTTGAACAGAGTCCCCAAAAAATTAGTGCTCCATGCATCTATTAAAACTGAACATTCAAAAACCAGTGGGAAAGAAATGTAATAATTAAAATTTCAAAAGATGTTTTTTTGTAAGTTTACAGCATTTATACTTCTGAAGTCATTAAAACTTAAAACTGCACAAAGGCTTCTGGAACACCCTGTGTAGAGCTGCTGTCACACTTTCATTACATTTTCTGTCCACTTGCATTGTGTGGAGATGCAGCTTTTGTTTCTGAGCAAACTGTGCTGCTTTTAACAGTGACATGTCATGTTTCCTCAAGATTTCATTACCATTATCTATCTACTGAAATCTCAATGGTCCCTTGTCCTATAGCCAGATATTCTGCTTTAGACGGCAGCTGATTGACTGCATTCTAGTGAGGCCTCTACGCCGTTTTAATTTCTGCCTCTATATATATAATATAAAATAACAGCACAGCAGATAATTAACATATTATTCCCACCACCTGCCTAATCTCCTTGATGCTCATTCTGTCTCTTATGGCGCCATTTTATGCATGGAGGCATATCTGAAGTTATCATTATATGATCACCAGCTTGCACAATGCTACAATATATATATATATATATGGAAGTGAATCTCCGTCTGTGAGGCTAATTACATCCTCATTGACTCTTGAAATCATACACACCTTCCATGGATTCCCCTTGTGGTAAAACTTGTTGAAAACCCAGTATTGTACCAAAGTTTGGAGAAGTCACTTGAGTCCCAGACGTGATTCTTTGGCTTTGACCTGGTTGATTGCATGCAGGAGGATCTCACTATGGACCCAGTAATAGGCAGGGGGAGCTGAGAAGTGGCTCTGTGCAGGACATGGGAGAGCCCAGAACCAGGGCACAGTAGTTTAGTTCTGCATGGTTGGAGAGCCCCCTTGGATGGCCATATGCTTCTTTCTCCTAGCTTGGGACAAGATGTGACGACCCTTTACTTTAAACGCAAGCCAAGCTGGAGAAACTGGAGCTCATGACTTCTGACTCAGCATGTTTCAAAATAGCAGAAAAGCCACAGGAAAAGACTACATCTATATTATTTACTGCAAAAGAGCAAGAAGCTCAGCAGCCCTAGTTAAGCAACAACAACAACAACAATAGAGCCATCTGCAGCTTGTCTTGGACATCTGATCTCATGTGTTGTGATCATTTTCTTTTACGCTATAAATATGGACTGCCTGACACTTACAGCAAAGTGTTGATATGAATATGTTATTTATTTGCTTTTGTTTTATCTTTAGGGAAATGTGAGGGTGTCTGAGCAGTGGACAGTGGAGTAAAGCAACTGTGTTAGCTTTCTGACACATTGTTTCTATTTTTCTGTTATATAGTTACCATAAATATTATGCATAATAGGTGCTGAAGTCAAAATGAATTAATGATAAAAGTAAAAGACAAAACATTATGCATGCTTTACATATTTACAAGCATAAACAGTGGGCTTTACAGCTTCATCTGCTTTATACAACACTTATAAACACAATAATTATTCAACAAGTCAAAACTAGTATGTAAAAAAACAAAAACTATAAGGCATAACATAACTAGGCACAAGATGATAATGTTGGTCAAGCGATGTCGTAAGTCAAAGGCAGTGTACCCACAAAAATATTTCAGCTGTTCTATTCCACATACATAATTTAAGATACAGAATTATTTTGTGATGTCAAAATACAAGGAAAAAAAATGAAATGTTTACTGCTGAAACTCTTAGATGTTAGTATATGTATTGTACAGGATATGTATGACATACAAATAATTGTTCAATATACACTTCTGACTTACAAATGTTTCAAGGAAGATGTACAGTAAATTCAAGAATGTAAAACCTATAGTATATAGGAGAATATATATTTATATAGAAGTCTGCAATCAACCTAAAATGAACAGGTCAAGTGCCTTTTATTTCTAAACTTCCCCCCACGAGAGAAAATAATAATATTAAGAAAAACTGAGTAAAATATAAATGAAAAAAAAACTGTGAGAAAGATGTGTGTTTAGAAGAGTGTGATAAATTTAACCGTGATACAACGTTAAAATATCTCCAAAGATAAAATGTAGGGATAAAAATAATGCGTAAGCTACTAGAAGACATGATCGCCCATGCCGCGGTTCACTACCCGCCATGGAAACTAACTTGTTAGACGTGAAGACAAAACATTTACCCTTGGAGACGGGAGGGAACGGAGATCAAAAAGAAAAAATATGACTGAACACGTGCTTGAAACTAGCAAGGCTAAAAAGACGCAATTGGTGGGGAAAGGAAAAAAATTCACGTCCCCCAAGTTGACACAATGTAAAGAAATGGACAAAAGGGACCTTAGCTATTATACGCAACAGTCATTTCTTGGACGCTTTTACGATACTTAGTCCTTTTATTTGAATTCAGCGGCAAACGCATTACAGAAAATGCTCGAACATATTTCAAAAAAACAACTAACCTTGAAAAGGTAACTTTTTCTTAATAATAATGTTAGGAATATAAAACCTAGCTAGTCTGATAGCCCATCTTGAGCAGAGAAATAATATGCTTTCATTTATACAGACGGATAGATAATAATGAAGATATTGACAAAAGACTGTGTTGTTCATAACAGACGAGCGACTGCACTGTTAAAAAAAATGTCACTAATTTTCAAAAATTGCGGCCTTGAGACTCAAGTGCTAAAATCTAGTTGGAATGAAAGAGAGGGGGAAATAGAGGAAAATTGTGGCTAAAAATAACTCTAGAGACCGATTCGTGTAGAAAGGCATGTAGAACCAAGCGTGTTTTTTTTATGAAAAAGCAAGTAGAGACAGACGGACCAACAGACAATAATACATACTTGACTGAGGTATGACTGAATTGACTTTTGGTAGGAGGTTTGAAATTTGAAAGGGGGAAAGTCGGTGATTGGCCACAGATAATCATATTATCGGCGCACAGACGCGCATTTTTGCCATTCAACATAAATTGTCCAGTAGTAGACACAGTAATTCTTCAATGGTGTAGTTCCCAGAAGCTAATTGCAATATTTAGAGGGACGCCATACTAGAGCCAGCAGCTCAGCTGAGTTTTGCTAGAATATAACTGTGTTCTCTATTCATAATTCTGAAGTGTGAGTTTCTGTTTGGCACCAAAGTGGTGTCAAATGCTGTGTTGATATATACAAGTGTGGACCAGTGCAGTCTAGTATTTTGTCAGAGCAGCCTTATATTGCCCCCAAGCACGGAGAGGTGGGGCCACCAGATTCCAGCACCAGAACTACTCAGTCAAGATACGTGAGCGTCTGGCCTGCTGGACCTTCACCAACTTATTTACTAACTAACACACCAACTATATTACCATCACTAGAACCCACAAAAATTTTGGGGAAATAAAACTTGTATTACTCCCATCAGTGAAGGGACAATGTTTGATAGTCATAGACAGGGAGTGATGATATCACCCCAACAGCATATATAGAAATACGTTCTCCTGGGACTATCTTAAGATAATTACTATTAACCAGTCATTTGAAATACATATGTACACATTTTCTAGTTTATTATGACATATATTCATGCATTTCATTCATAATTTCAAAACCTTTCATATGTTCTGACCAAAATAAAACCTTGGTTCAGAACAAATAAACTTAAAGAAAATTTAATATCAAAAATTTAAACAGCTTGAGTTAGTTCAGTGTGTTATAAATTTTAGTAATATTGTTAGACTTATTAAATATCTGTGTGTGTGTATGTAATCTACCACAACACATTACATATCAGTACCCTAGATTTTTAACGTAGCCACATTCATTAGTAAAAAAAAGATATGTGTGAGGTCGTAAGTGGTAGCAAGAAGGGCCTTCTGTAAATTCACAGCTACGTTTATCTCAGGAGCCTTCACAGCTGACCTCATGCATCACACTAGGTAACATCACAACCATACAGTACCATCAAATCCACTACAAAGAGATTAATACCATAAACAAAGAATGCAATCATAGACTGGTAGGGTGGAATCAAGGAAGAGTTGGCTACCCAAAGAGCAGCAGCTGGAAGACTTTTTCAGGCTTTAAATTTAGGATTCCTCAGTAAAAGAGAAGTTGGCAAGAATACGAAGATGGCTGTAGAACACTCCACCTATGTTTGAGTCTTGACCTATGGATGTGAGTCATGGACAATGACTGCCACCCACAAAATCCAGCTCCAAATCTCAGAAATGAGGTATCTAAGGAAGGTTGTTGAAGTAACAAGAAGAGACATGGTCCGCAACCAGACTACATGGCAAAGCCTCATAACCCAGCCCCTGCAGTCCCAAGTAGAACTGTCCCAACTAAGATGGTTTGGCCATGTCTGCAGAATGGAAGAAGATCAGCTACCACGATAAGTATGGGAAACTAAGAGCCAGGGATCCAGACCTCCAAGACGACCCAGAGTCTACTGGGAGGACAACATTAGACAATCTCTTAAGGACTGAGGACTAGATTGGAACCAGGCCAGGAGGAAGACAGCAGATAGGATGGTACAGCACTCTCTCTGGCAAACTTCTACATCCCAGGGTAGAAAAAGATTGACTAAGTAAGTAAGTAATCAGAGAATGATGTGTGTTTAGTAGATATTAATACTATAAACAGTGAGAATGATGGGTGTTTAGTAAATATTAATACTTTAAACAGTGAGAATGATGTGTGTTCAGTAGATAGTAATAGTAAAAACAGGGAGAATGATGTGTGTTTAGTAGATATTAATACTATAAACAGTGACAATGATGGATGTTTAGTAGATATTGATACTATAAACAGTGAAAATGATGGATGTTTATTAGATATTAATACTATAAACAGTGAGAATGATGGATGTTTAGTAGATAATAATAAATTCTTTAAGCACCAAACAAGGTGCATAAGGCAGAAACCAGTACTCTCCAGGTTGTACGTTGTGACGCCACTCCTCTTAGCTCTTGCACATTGTTTAATCCCAACGTTCTTCCTTCTCTTATTATTGTTCTTCTGAGTGTTTCTTTTGGTCTTCCTTTTTTCCTCTTACCCTCAGGAACCCAAGTGAGTGCCTGCAATGGTATTCTGTTGTTTTGCATTTGTAGGACATGACCGATATATGACCATAGTCTTTTCCTTATATAGTTGGAGACATATTTCTGCCTAGAGTCTTCTCTTATTTGTCGATTAGTCTTGAATTCTTTCCAACTGATGTTCATGAGTTTTCTAAGACATTTGTTTTTGAATGTATTCAGCTTGTTCTCCAATGATTTTGTTATTTTCCAACTCTCACAGCCGTATGTTAACACTGAGATAACATATGAATTAAACAGACGAAGCTTGGTATGTATATTCAATGATCGTAATTTCCAAATGTTAGATAATCTATTGAAGGCGCTAGCTGCCAAAGCAATTCTAGAATGAATTTCTCTTGTTGTGTCACCATCCTGAGTCATTTTACTGCCTAAATAATTGAAACTTTCAACTTTCTGTAGTTTTCCCCCATTCAGGATGATATTAAAGGTCTCGTTAGAAAAGTTCATAACTTTAGTTTTAGAGGCATTTATTTGGAGACCTATTTTAATCGAAAGATGACACAAATTATTTACTGCTTCTTGGGATTGTCTGGGTGTTGAACTTAAGAATACTAAATCATCATCGAAATCCAGGTCCCCCAGGAATTTTCCATTTGTCCATTTTATACCTAATTGTTCATTGTGGGTATAGTTTCTCATAACCCAATCAATAGCTATTCCAAAAAGTAGTGGTGACATAATACAGCCTTGTTTCACCCCTGTTTATACTGTAAACCATTCTGTATTCCCTTTATTTGTTCTAACACAACATCTTGCATTGTCATATAGCGCTTTGATTATATTCACATATTTTGTTGGAAAACCATAGATTGTAAGTATCTTCCACAATGATGGGCGGTGTAGACTATCAAAGGCTTTTTGAAAATCGACGAAGGTGATAATAAGTGGTGATTGCATTTCCACTGATTCTTCTATAATTGTTCTTAGTGTGAATATTTGATCAATACATGATCGTTTCGGCCTGAAACCCGCTTGTTCTTCTCTGATCTTTTCGTCAGCATGCAATTTAAGTCTTTCTAACATCATGCAACATAATAATTTTCCAGGTACTGATAACAGAGATATACCACGCCAGTTTTTACAGTCTGATAGATCACCTTTCTTCTGTAACTTTACAATAAAACTGATATATAGTAGATATTGATACTATAAACAGTGAGAATGATGGATGTTTAGTAGATATTGATACTTTAAACAGTGAGAATGATGTGGGTTCAGTAGATAGTAATAGTAAAAACAGGGAGAGTGATGTGTGTTTAGTAGATATTAATACTATAAACAGTGAGAATGATGGATGTTTAGTAGAGATTAATGCGATAAACTGTAAGAATGATAGATATTTAGTAGAGATTAAACAGGAAGAATGATGGGTGTTTAGTAGAGATTAATGTGATAAAAAGTGAGAATGATGGGTTGTTAGTAGATAATACTATAAACAGTGAGAATGATGGATGTTTAGTAGAGATTAATGTGATAAACAGTGAGAATGATGTGTTTAGTAGATATTAATACTATAAACAGTGAGAATGATGGATGTTTAGTAGAGATTAATGCCATAATTAGTGAGAATGGTGTGTGTTTAGTAGATATTAACTCTTAGTATACGAGCGGCCTTTCATGACTACCATTACAGATTTTGCAATAAATAATTTATTTATAAAGATAACATAAGTGTGATATATCAAAATGTGAAGAAATGAAACCCCTATATCATGCACGTAACTAAATTGTTCAGTGGTTTTAAACATGCATTCAGCTATAAATTTTCGCTATTGACGGGGATCGATCATCGGCCTCTCTAGAAGGCTGCTCGTATACTAAGAGTTAATACTATAAACAGTGAGAATGATGGATATTTAGTAGAGATTAAACAGGAAGAATGATAGGTGTTTAGAAGAGATTAATGCGATAAACAGTGAGAATGATGGATATTTAGTAGAGATTAAACAGGACAAATGATGGATGTTTAGTAGAGATTAATGCGATAAACAGTGAGAATGATGGATGTTTAGTAGAGATTAAACAGGAAGAATGATAGGTGTTTAGAAGAGACCTATACCATAAACAGGGAAAGTCATTGGTGTTTAGAAAACTTTAATACTATTTAATACCATACCATATCAAGACTCTGAAAAGCAGGACTGGATGAAACTTCAAACTGATTTTCCTCTCGTTTGATAACTCGTGGTGGGAGTGCAGAAATTACAGGCACATAATCTTCCACACTAAGCACCAACTCAAAACCAAGGTACTCCTCATCAAATGTTTCCTCTTCATCTTTCTCACTTTCAGTCATTTCTGCTTCCAACAGATCTTCCTCTTTTGATTCATCTTCATCCCTTTCTGTTTCATCTTCCATGTTCTCTGCTTCATCTTCCATGTTCTCTGCTTCATCTTCCAATGTCTTCTCCTCTTCATCACTCTTGCTTACTTCCTCATCACTGATGTGATCACTCATCATACCGTCTCTGTGAGATACATAAATAAAATTTAGATCATGAATGAATATTGTTTTCTGCTACAACAGTTAATGTACAAGTTTTCATAATTATTTTCCTTTCCGCTCCTTATGGAGCATGGAAACAACATGGCAGATCTGCAGAAAGATCAAGTATTCACGTGCACTTGCAGCAGTGGTTTCTGTAGTAATCTGCTTTACATGATGATGTTGCCAGCCCCATGTATCCCAACTAACATAATTACCGATGTATGTTACATCAGTCGGTCTCACTCAAAATAGTAACTCGCTCCAGAAAAAAAAGTGCGCAACGCACGGTGTGCAACTTGCGCGGCGTGGGTGTTATATAAAACAAATACTTATTATTATTTTTTTTTCTTTCACAACATTAGTAGCGCTTGACAAAGAAAAAGTGCGTAAAAATTTGTCTGCATGAGCCCTCACCCGATGTACAAATCAAAAAAACTTGAAAGTTTTTGTTAAAACCACTTATTATCAGGGAACACTCTTTGAAAACAATCCACGCACTTTCACACGAAATGTTGTCATCAAAGAACTTTTAAATTGAATCTTCTTCTTCTTCTTCGATCCTTAACCACAGACCGTCAAAGCAGTCAGTGGCCATCACGCCTAGTGGCGTCTTGTAGGGCAACAACAAATTGATTCCACTTTGCTCGGTCGGTGGCCATCCTTCGTACAGTGCCCCAACTCTGGTTCATTTTTTGCATCTCAGCCTCCACAGTCCTCCGCCAAGTTGTTTTTGGTCGGCCTCTCTTTCGCTTTCCTTCAGGGGTCCAAAGCATAGCTGTTCTTGTGATGGCATCGGGGTCTCTTCTGAGGATATGACCAACCCAGCTCCAGCGTCTGCCAGCTATGATGGTGTGCATGTCCTCTTGCTTGCTACGAGTAAGCAGATCTTGGTTGGTGATGGCATTCGGCCAAAAGATTCGGTGAATTTTTCCTAGGCATGCTGTGCGAAAAGAGGACAACCTTGACATTTCCCTCTCTGCGACTCTCCAGCACCCCGCACCACAGAGAAGCACAGAAAGCACGCAACTCTGGTATAATCTCAATTTTGCGCCTGTGCCGCACTGGGAGGACCTCCAGATGCCACCTAGGCCAAAGAAGGCTGCTCCTGCCCTATTCACTCTGATGCCGACGTCCCCGCCCGCCCCACCGTCCGGTGCCACCACGCCTCCTAGGCACATGAAGGCATCTGTCTGCACCAGTTGCTGATTCCCTACCGACATGGGCCCAGGGCCGCTCACACCGAGCGCCACGACCCCAGACCTCTCCAAATTGATGCCCAAGCCCACCCGCTGGCCAAATCTATTGAGTCCATCCGTTTTTTCCTGGACGTGCCGATGCGAATGCGCCAGCAGTGCAATGTCATCCGCACACTCCAGATCCTCCAATGCAGAAAATGCAGTCCATCCCACTCCTCTTGGACCGCCCTCTGTCGCCCGGCGCACCACCCAGTCCATGACTGTCAAAAATAGAGTGGCCGACAAGGGGCATCCCTGTCGCACCCCCGTCCCCACCCCGAAGGCCAGGCTGCCCCGCCCAACACCACACGCAAAGTTGGCATAGAGGCTTTTTACGATTGACACCACGCAGCCCGGAATTCCACAAGCCCTCAGTACCCTCCACAAACTGTCCCTACGCATGCCGTCAAAAGCCCTCTCAAAATCAACAAAATTTATGCAAAGCTGTCCCCGCCACCCCGAGCACCGCTCCACAATGCTCCCGAGAGTGAATACACGGTCTACACATCCTCTGCTCCCTCCAAACCCCGCCTGCCCTTTCCCCAGCCTGTAGTCCACCGCCCTTGAAACCCTCTGTACAACCATCCTGCCTAGCACTTTGCTGGGAACCGAGAGAAGAGCGACTCCTCTCCAACCACTGCAGTCTGAAAGATCTCCCCCCCTGGGCAACCCGACAACCACTCCTCCACTCCACTCCGATGGCGCCGCCCCCGCTTTCCACACCCGTGCAAACAGCGGTTCCAATAGCTCCGCCGCCAGCTCAGGGTCCGTCCCAAATAGCTCCGCATTCAAGCCATCATGGCCCGGAGCCCTACCGCTCCCTAACCTCCCGACTGCTGCGACGATTTCCTCCCCTCGTGGAATGTCTGCATTCACATCCAGATCGCCCTCAGCCCCAGGAACACCCAACCGCGTCTCTGGTATTTCCCTGTTCAGAGTCTCCCTGAAGTGCTCTGCCCACCCCGTCTCCCGTCCCTCTGCTGTCCCGATGAGACTTCCCTGCCCATCTCTCACTAATGCAATACCGTTTGCACCCCATTTTCCGCCGATGAATTCAGCCACTTTGCATACCGTGCCCTGTCCATCTCCCAGCGCCGCCTCCTCCGCCTGCCCCGCAAGACCGCCCAGGAAATTCCCCCCGTTGGCTCAGGCCTGGCGTTTAACTTCCCTGTCCAGTTGACTGTACTGTTCGCTATATAGTTGCTTTAACCTGGGGGACTTCACTTCTGTTTTCTTTCTTTTCATTTCCTTTCTCATCTTTATGGTGTTTAGTGTTTCTGGTGTTATCCAGTCTTGCTTCTTCCTTTCCTGGAATCCTAAGCATGATTTGCTACTTTCCTTATATATTGTTGAAATGGTGTTGAAATTCTGGTCTATATCATCAGTCAATGTCTTTTCCTGGCTTTTGGCAAATTGATATCGTTTCTTAATGTCGGCCGCAAAAGCTTTTCTGGTAAGGGGGTCCTTCAATTTGCTGATGTCAAACCTTTTCTGTGTAGTTACAGTTGGTCCAGCCCTTCTTAGTTTCACTTTCAGTTTTGCTACTACTAAATGGTGATCGCTTCCCACATCTGCACCTCTTCTTACCTTCACATCTTGTAATGCATGTCTCCATCTACCGTTAACCATGATGTGGTCTATCTGGTTTCTGTCCCGACCATTTGGTGATTCCCATGTTAACTTGTGAATTTCCTTATGTGGGAAAAGTGTTCCTCCAATGACCAGGTTGTTAATGCTACAGAAACTTATTAGCTTATCCCCATTTTCATTTGCTATTTCGCTGCCGCATTTCCCCATTGTTCTTTCATTATATGTATTGTGTGTACCAACTTTCGCATTGAGGTCTCCCATTACTATAACAAGATCATATCTAGGTGTGTCCTCCATTTCTTTCTGCAGTTGTTGATAGAATTCATCCTTGACCTCCTCATCGCTATCATTCGTTGGTGCGTAGCATTGTATTATTGTAGTGTTGGTGAATCTCCCTCTCAATCTCAATCGTATCAGTCTGTTGTTGATGGGTTTCCATTCCAGTAATGTCCTTTCTATCCCTTTCTGTAGAATAATGGCTACGCCTTCACTGTGCTGTCCATCCTCTCTTCCAGAGTAAAGTACTGTTTCTCCTGTTGCTGTTTTAACTTTTCCTGCCCCTGTCCATCTGCTCTCGCTTATCCCCAGGATGTGTAACCTATAGTTTCTTATTTCTGCCGTGACCTGTCTTAGTTTACCTGTCTCGTACATTGTCCCGACATTCCAAAATCCTATTCTTGTATCCTGTTTTGCGGTCAGGACATCCGTTTTCATGTCAGTGGCTTCCTTTCGGCTTTCACCACTGACAGTCATACGAGCCACAGACTCCGAATGTCCATCCCGCAGCAAAGTTTGTTCATTTGATGTTGTTTCCGTAACTTCATTATTTTTTTTACATAGACAGGGGTGTCAGCCCTATGCTAAAACCCCCAACCTGGAGGACCAGGGTACCAGCTTTTGTCTGACCCCTACCCTCACAGACCAGTCCAGCTTGGTTGAACCTACCAGGAAAATTGAATCTAAAATAACATAATTCTCACCGTGTGTATGTTGGTCACAGCTGAGGAATGCAACCGTGCTGAAAAATTGTATTGTTTCCATTTTATATACTTTCCCGAAAATAGTTACAATCAAGAAAGAAAAGCGTTCAAATGATGGTGTTCATGAACAGTTTGATTACACTGTATAATGGAAAGAAACCAAAAACACTCTAAGAATGTACTTCTATCTGCTCATCCGGGAATGGAAACAGCACTCTATAATTAAAAAGCCGTCAAGTTTGACAGGTTATTGCTAGTGACCTTATATTAGTCACCACGTACAACGTGCCTGAAGGAGCAGTAAGCCTATTCTTTTGTCATCACATCAGAGACTCCTGGGAACAATAAGGGGTAGTTTTTTTATGAGATGCGTAAAATATTTTACCTCTATACCTCACGGTAGAAGGGGAACGACTAAGTAAGTAAGTAAGTAGTAAAATATTTTCAAGATTGTATGTACATTTTAAAAGAATATAATCCTTCCCATAACAGCCTATGCCCCATGTAAAAGCATATGCCCCATGCAACAACCTATGGCCCATGTAACAGCCTATGCCCAATGTAACAGTCTATGCCCCATGTAACAGCATATTCCCCATGTAACAGCCTATGCCCCATGTTACAGCATATTCCCCAAGTAACAGCCTATGCCCCATGTAACAGCCTATTCCCCAAGTAACAACCTATGCCCCATCTAGCAACCTATGACCCAATGTAACAGTCCATGCCCTGTGTAACAGAATATGCCCCATGTAACAGCCTATGCCCCATCTAGCAACCTATGACCCCATGTAACAGTCTATGCCCTGTGTAACAGAATATGCCCATGTAACAGCCTATGCCCCATGTAACACCCTATGCTCCATGTAACAGCCTATGACCCCATGAAATAGCCTATGCCCAGTGTAACAGCCTATGGCCCATGTAACAGCCTATGCTCCATGTAACAGCCTATGCCCCATGTAACAGCCTATGCTCCATGTAACAGCCAATGCCCCATGTAGTCTCTGGAGGCCTCTGAGAATACAAAGAGAAAAAAATGACAACTGCTTCCTGAGGTATGTCATAAGAGGCAACTAAGATGTTGTGTTAGAACAAATAAAGGGAATACAGAATGGTTTACAGTAGAAACAGGGGTGAAACAAGGCTGTATTATGTCACCACTACTTTTTGGAATAGCTATTGATTGGGTTATGAGAAACTATACCCACAATGAACAATTGGGTATAAAATGGACAAATGGAAAATTCCTGGGGGACCTGGATTTCGCAGATGATGTAGCATTCTTAAGTTCAACACCAAGACAATCCCAAGAAGCAATAAATAATTTGTGTCATCTCTCGGTTAAAATTGGTCTCCAAATAAATGCCTCTAAAACTAAAGCTATGAACTTTTCTAACGAGACCTTCGATATCATCTTGAACGGGGAAAAAACTACAGAAAGTTGAAAGTTTCAATTATTTAGGCAGTAAAATGACTCAGGATGGTGACACAACAAGAGAAATCCATACTAGAATTGCTTTGGCAGCTAGCGCCTTCAATAGATTATCTAACATTTGGAAATTACGATCATTGAATATACATACCAAGCTTCGTCTGTTTAATTCAAATGTTATCTCAGTGTTAACATACGGCTGTGAGAGTTGGAAAATAACAAAATCATTGGAGAACAAGCTGAATACATTTGATGTCTTAGAAAACTCATGAACATCAGTTGGAAAGAATTCAAGACTAATCGACAAATAAGAGAAGACTCTAGGCAGAAATATGTCTCCGACTATATAAGGAAAAGACGATGGTCATATATCGGTCATGTCCTACGAATGCAAAACAACAGAATACCACTACAGGCGCTCACTTGGGTTCCTGAGGGTAAGCGGAAAAAAAGGAAGACCAAAAGAAACACTCAGAAGAACAATAATAAGAGAAGGAAGAACGTTGGGCCTAAATAATGTGCAAGAGCTAAGAGGAGTGGCGTCACAACGAACAACCTGGAGAGCACTGGTTTCTGCCTTATGCGCCGTGTTTGGCGCTTAAAGAATTTATTATTATTATTATTAATATGAGCTTGTGCAAGGAGCTGGCAAATGTATCATGTACAGGACAGTATTACAGGAACCTGTACTGTAAGAGTACATAAATACTTTTGTGCAGGCTTCCTGCAAGGGATCTAGCTGAAGTGGGGACTTCATGCTCCATATTGAGCAAAAAGGAAAATGAAAAAGTGATTGAATACTAGCCTATAAATTAAACTTCTTGTCATAAGAACGGGCTGGTATTTCCATGATAAGGATGACAAAAAAGCAGCACAAAATAAAATAAAGTTGTATTCATAAACTTATGTAAATTTGTTATAACTGATTTCTTTCAATTATTCTAAGTTTAGTTATATTAATAAATTTTTGTCTTCATTCACTCCTTTTAATAAACAACCCCTTAGGTCTTGGGAGACCAAGAAAACTGCCTCATACAGCCAAACAATATTTAATAAGAACAAAAATTAATATATAATGATTAGTAGGGGTATGGCGGCAAAAGTGAAGGTCTAGTGTTCTGGTAATACATATTACTGATGACAACTAATGAGTCCATTAAATACCAATCCAACCCCCCCCCCCCCCCCACTTTGTTGTTTAATACTATGACAAGTATGATGAGACTATGGTTTAGAATTATGGAAAAAAATGCATAAAGACAATTTGGAAATTTAAATTTGCCCTATTTACAATAAATGGACAGGTGGCATGAAGCCACATTCAGATATAGCAACTGAACATATTATTTGGTCTTAGAGACACTATATATCCTAATTACAGTGCATCAGATGTTGCTTAGGACATTTATTTAATTTTTAAAAAAAGTATGTTTGATGACATGGGGTGGTGATAGAACAGGCATCTGAGCTAGCAATTTTGTGGGGTCCACATAATTTATTATATTTTTCTCTCCATTATGTCCCACCAGATAGTTCCAGGCTTCCAGGATTTAGCCCCCCAGCCCTTCCCTCCTGGCAAGCCTGCTTGGGATGAAAAGATGTAATGTCTTTTTTGTGTGTTGTCCTACTTATTTTAAATTACGCTTTTGTATTTCTTTTTCAGGAAAGCCTTTCTATACAGTGGTCAACTCCCACAACAAACGCATAAAAATGTGTGCAAAAATTAATTCTCTTTCCGTGCAACACTGTAACTGGTATGCATGTTGTGACCTGCGGTAAATAACTAGGTGTTGACAACTTCTATTGTCTTCTATTCACACATGTAGGCAATTGCATACAAAAACACACGAGATTGAAAGCCAATTAGTCAGCCAAAACTATTGCGAGTAAAGGTCTCGCGAGCAGAGACTGGAAGCGTCTAAATTTTTCATGATTCAAACCAATTAGGCCTATTTTTTCAACGCATTACCTATATCACGCCAAAACTGCTAAACACTTTCAATAATTAATATATTCCACCATGTTGTTTACTGCGGTTGTTATAAGGAACGCGCTTGCGCATCCTAAAAATACTTCGGTAGTCGTAACGCAATGAATTGTACAGAGAAATTATAAAGTAAAAGAATCGAAATATTGTTACCATCTGCTTCATAATTTTCGATTGAATTATAAGATACTAACATGTTTTCGTTATTGAGATAATGTTGGTTTTGCGACTTTGGCTTTATTTCTGACAGTCATATACTGTAGTTCATCCAATATGCATTTTCATAGACCGCAGTCGTTCAACAAATTCACTCTAAACTGCCAGTCCCATGCCATCCATTCAGTTTTTTTTTAACCACGTTTTCATTTTAATACCTATCATGTGTGCCTTCAATTCCCTTCTCCGTAAGTTTTTCAATCTCCCACTGTTTCTGTTACCCTGGGGATTCTTCGTTTTCTTCCTCGTTCGTCCTGAAAAGGACGTTGGTTGCGTCGTGTCCGTTTACAGCGTAGCTACGGTATTTGCGCCTTTCGGCCAACACATCCGACTTCTGCACGGCATTTTTTGGGACCGGGTTTGCCTTCCCTCTTCGATCCCTACTCCTCTGCTCCTCAGCCAGACTGCAGTGATACAGCCTGTTTCCAGGACCACCACGTGGAGGTGGAGGTCTTGGTCAGCTCTGGTTCGCTGACCCTGACGCAGGCAGTCAAGCTATGGGTCGCTTACTGCATTCCTCACTTTTGATGGGTCATGGGTCCCACCCTGGGGATTCGAGAACAAAGACTGCCTTCTGGCAAACATTGACGTCTTTTTCTCACCTCTTGTTCCAGTCGTATTTTTGAGACTACTTGTTATAAATGTACGAGGATCGACAGTGATCAGCGTTGCCACTCCTAGGTGGATTCGTCTAGATCTAGGTTTTATGGTCCCGTCTAGGTGTCATTTTCCTTCATTAATTGAAGTACGCCACCTAGATTTCTCCCAAAATCGGCCATAATAGCCCAAGTCGACGATATCTAGGTTTTTTATTTTCAAAATTCAGAGTGGCAACGCTGACAGTGATTCCAAGCTCCAAAGCTAATAGAATCGCCTCTTATTATATTGCTGTTGAAGGTTTAGATCACGTTGAATCAAATATTGGCAACATTTATTTTCAGATTTTTATGTGACCAATTGTGAATACTGAGCACTCAGGCCACATACTAAATGATGCATATTACCAGCTCAGCAAAAGAGAACATGTAGTAATCATCAGACTCCGCAGGACCCACAACAGATTGGGATATAATTTATTCAACAAGCTAAAGATAGGAACTACCAATGAGTGCAACTGTGGCACTGATAATCATCATCATCATCATCAGTTGCCATCTCCACAACGAAGGTTGGCTGTAATGGATCTCCAACGTCTTCTGTCTCTTGTCTTGGTGGTAGGCTACACTCTGATAGACTCTTTCCCGTCCATCTCTTGATGTTATCTTCCCACTTATAGCGCTGTCTTCCCCTTGCACGTTTGCCTTCAACTCTCCCTTCTGTTATGGTCTTCTGTAAGGTGTTATGCCTTTTTATGTGGCCAAAGTATTTTAGCTGCCGAACTTTGACCTCTCTCATTAGTTCTCTTTTCATACCTAGATTTTCTAGGACCTCCTTATTTGTTTTCATCTCTTTCCATGAGATACGCCCCATTCTTCTATATATCCACATTTCAAGAGCCTCAATTCTTTTTCCCAAATGCTTATTCATTGTCCATGTTTCTGCACCATACAGAAATGCAGAATATATATAACACTTTATGATTCTCAGTTTTAATTTATGAGATAACTGTTTGGATGTCAGTATATGTTTCATGTTGTTGAATGTAGCTTTGGCCATTCCTATTCTCTTCTTGATTTCTGTTTCGTCTAGATAAAATGACTGCTAAATATCTGCTTCTTTTTTTTTTTTCTTAACCAGCGGCACTTGGGCTTTCAGCCCTTCGGCCCAATCACATGTCATTGCGAGGCTGGGGAACCTGTGGACTTTCCTTCCAACCCGGTCAGGAGCTTTGCTCCTTCCCATCCACAGAGGGTTTATCACAGGAGCCGATCAGGTTATTCAGTCAAAATCCCGGTCGGTGACACTACTTCAAATGCCCATGCCCGGGCTTGAACACCTGATCGCCAGCGCAATGTGGTAACCATTACACCAGCACGGCTCCCAAAATATCTGCTTCAAAGATGCCCAACTTATGAGTAACAGAGAAAGCACATGTGGTCGTCACCAGTACCATTGCTGGAAAAACTTTATGAAGATGCAAATAGCCTCATGCTGATCACTGCTTTCTAGCAGTCTTCAAGTTGACATCTGAAAGTGTACGTAGAAGAAGAAGAAGGACAAAAAATAGGCCTACATAATTAAATTACCAGCAGATCTCCTTTGACAAGAGTAAGCGACAGAGGTGTGGTGAAAAAAAAAATATTATAATCTCTGTTTTTAAAAAAAAACACAAATTGTAATTGTGGCGAATAGTAACCTCTTCAGTCATAACTGACTATGGGAATGCACCCCTGAGGTCTTCTTCTTCCTTCTTCCTCGTTCGCCCTGAAAAGGACGGTGGTTGCGTTGTGTCTGTTTACGCCGTAGCTGTGATATCTGCACCTTTCGGTCGACACATCCGTCTTCTGCACGGCATTTTTTGGGACCGGGTTTGCCTTCCCTCTTCGATCCGTACTCGCTCAGCCAGACTGCACTGCTGCAGACTGTTTCTAGGACCAGCACGTGGAGGTGGAGTACGGTCTTGACCAGCTCTGGTTCGCTGATCCTGATGCAAGCAGTCAAGCTATGGGTCGCTGACTGCATTCTCTATTGCTGCATCTTTGGGTCCCGCACCCCTGAGGTGACAGCCCTCAATTCCATTTTTTTTTCTAATGTTCCTTCCGGCGGGTTCTTCTCTGTTCTGCTTACTGTGAGAGTTTCTTTTCGCCCAATCTGAGATGACGATGTAGGGAGCACACCACTTGGCGCGATTGGCATCTTCATCCTTCCAGGTTACTAGATTCATCCTCCACTTCTGGGGGCCCACCCAATCCTCCCATAGCTTCTGCATAGCTTAAACGAGTGACAAGTAAACAGTCCCTTATTGTCCAGAGGCCAATCTTACTGTCGATCCGCACCTGATTGTTAGTATTTTGAACGATATTTAGCATGCCACCGATATAGTACGTACCATAACAATTAACATCTGACTGGATTCACAGAATTGTAATGTTATGATGTATGTATATAAGCATTACCTCGTCATCTACACAAGCACACACATGTTTCAGAAAGCACTCAGTAAAAACATGTTCAGTTCGTAGCCATGTTTATTTACAGAATATCGTACATGTCAAGATTCGCATTATATTACAATGTGTGGTTCGTACTTTAATGTATTCATATTACATCCCCCATTTTTTGAAAAAAAAAAAAAATGTGTGCAAACATTTCCAACGAAATGTTTCATGTGAGAAAGGATAAGTATGTGTAATGCTCAGTGTGAGTATATATGTCACTGTCTGTATCGGCTGGGAGGTGTCACTGTACGGCCAGAACGAGTGGTGTAAAGTGCTGGTGGTTCTGCGGAAGTCCCTGGTTTAGCTTGAGTTGGTTGTGATTTCGGCCTTGGCGCTTGTTGGTTTTGTGGGGCACCAAAGTCTGGAGTTACTGCATTGTCTGTTGAAAGCATGGGAATTCTCTGTTCTGTTGTATTCTGTGGGATTTCTCTTATGTCCACTCTGTTTCGCTTCAGGAGGTTGCTGCTGCTGTCTGGTCTTAAAGTATAGCTCCTGGGTTCAGGGTTTCTGGAAATGATTGTTGCTTTTGACCATGTGTCATTGTTGTGGTTGTAGGTAGTCACACGCTGACCAGGATATAATGGTGGTAAGTCTTTAGCACATTTGTCATAGTTGGATTTCTGAACTTGCTGACGATGCTGAAGTTGATCATATGTGCTGTCTCTATGTTGTGGACGGAAGTGGACCTTAGATGGTAGGAGGTCTTTAACTCTTCTAGCAAACATAAGTTAATAGTTACCACACTCAGCTTTTCGCACATTGGTAAACCCAAAATTGCAGGTCCTTCAACATCTACCAAGTAAAATGTTGACGATGTCCATTCTGAGCCTCTGTATGAACATTCAAGTGTTACTGCTCCAAAACAGTCTATACTTGTTCCATTGTAAGCTCTTAGCTTTGTCCTCTTCACTGGAGTCAAGGTCCTCAGTCATCATAGAGTGTGTTTGTTTTGACGACTTTCTGCTGTGAAGTTTGTGTTGAGCACTGTCTTGTTTCCTCTTGAAACATAATTTTATCCAGTGGCCCCTCTTTCTGCAGTAATGACATGTAGAGTCTTTAGCTGGACAGTGGTTTTGTATGTGGTTTAGGCCACAACATTTACACATAGCACCTCTGCTTGTGTTGTGTTTTTCTTGTTGTTTCGAACCAGTTGCTTTGTTGTGTCTAGGTTTATAGCTTTTCACTGCATCCACCTGGGCTGCTAATGTACCTTGCTGAATTTGTTTAATGTTTAGTGCTTGTGCCTCGTGTTTCCTGCCTTCATCCAGAAGTTGTTGTAAAGTTAGCGTATCACTCTGGCTCAGTAGCCATTTCTGGAACTCTGGCATTGGTGTGCTAAGAAGAATCTGTTCAATAATTCGCTCTTTTTCTTCTTCGTTGCTAAATTTACATACTCTTGTTTTCTCCTTAATGCGAGTGAAGAAATCATCTAGGCTTTCACCACGTTTCTGTCGCAGGTGGTGAAGCTCTAATCTTGCCGCTCTAAAGTTTGTGTGCTTTATGATCAGACGCTTTTCAAATTCGTCCAATATGGCTACGGGGTCGGTTGCCGACTCAACCGGCATGGCGGTAGCAAAACTGTTGTAGATTTTCAAACCTTCATCGTCCAATGCTTCTAGGATATATGGAGTTAGGGTTTGTCCTTCCAGACCAGTGGTCTTGGAATATAGATCTATGCGTTGGCGCCATAACAAGAAAGCTTCACTCTTATCATCGTGACCGGCGAATCTCATTTGCGGTGCGTTGCGATATTGTTTCACCGCCATGGCTGACCACGATGACGAAAATTAGCCGAATACTGTACTCACGTGTTATCGTGTAGCTATTTTGCGTCAGTCCGGTATCGACCGCTGCCACCATGTAATGTTATGATGTATGTATATAAGCATTACCTCGTCATCTACACAAGCACACACATGTTTCAGAAAGCACTCAGTAAAAGCATGTTCAGTTCGTAGCCATGTTTATTTACAGAATATCGTACATGTCAAGATTCGCATTATATTACAATGTGTGGTTCGTACTTTAATGTATTCATATTACAAGAATCGCGTCAAATCTACTGTTTTACTCTAGAATGAACAAGTAAAGAAAGAAAAAATATCATGAATTGCCTGCAGTATTTCTCTCTTATCCATATTCAATTCACCATCAATGGGTGCTCTTGAAGCTAGTCTGTCAGCTCTTTCATTGCCGTGTACCCCTGCTTGACCATGACACCTTTTGTGTGTTTGTATCTTTTGTCCTCGTAAGACGAATCATCTTTTTTCGATTTTTTTTTTCATACCCATCCATGTCCAGGACAGTAGATCCATATCAGTTCTTGAAGATTCGATTCTTCTATGGAGGTTTTCAATTCATGTCGAACCCGGTCCCAAAAAATGCCGTGCAGAAGTCGGATGTATCGACCGAAAGGTGCAGATATCACAGCTTAGGCGTAAACAGACACAACGCAACCACCGTCCTTTTCAGGACGAACGAGGAAGAAGAAGAAGAAGAATTCATGTCGGAGCCATCCCTTTTGGACCTTTCGAAGCATGGATTGTGAGTCTGATGCAATAACTGTCTTTGTTAATAAAGTCTCAGACAGCCATCTTAAGGCAGCAGTAACTGCCTCTACCTCTATTCTCATGCTGGAGGTTGTTATCATGTAAGCCCCGCTATGTTCGGCGACGGTTCTACCCTTTACTCTAGCAGGGAAGCCCCACTCTGATTTATTACCACGGATAACAGACCCATCAGTGTACACAATGGCGTCATCATCCCCAGCATTAACACTTTTTTTGGTTTTGGTTACCAAATACACTTTAAAAAAAAACAGCATCGAATAAACATATTGCAAAGAATAAACGTGGACGGCCACAGAGCCACTTATCATTGGTCAATAATTTTTCATATCTTTCACACAAAAATATAAATTTTTGAACGATATGACGAATTTCTCAATAATGATATACTGGTCATCTACTTTTATTCTGTGCAATATAATGTATGGAACATTTATTTTATGTTTTGTTTAGTGCATTTGGTAAAAACAATAAAAATTGATCCATAAAACTTATTTAACGATTATAAGTCATAACTGAATATTAATTGTTCGGAATGGTCGTCACTTCTGCCCAGAAACATTCACCTTTGAATAAAATATACTTTTATTAAGTTGAAACACTTAATGTAAAACTAGCAAGAAAGTTAGTCATTACTGGAGCTGTGCCTAAAACAAGAGTCGCCGAACTATTTTTTTTTTTAAAGAAACCCGTCGATTTAAGTGGTACATCACCATTCACCATCCGGCGCCTGTACCTCAAATATAACACACAGTACATATTCGCAGTAACCTTCGTTCAAAGCGGCCAAGTATAGTGATCTGGCCGTGGATCTGAGACACGATGGGTTCACTGCAAGGGTCATGGCTGTTGAAGTGGGCGCAAGAGGGCTTGTGGCTGCATCAGTGTATGATCTATTGAAACTGTTGGGGCTGAGGTGACAGTCGAGAACAAGGGCACTGAAGAGGCTTAGTGAAACTGCCGAAAAGGCATCAGGCTGGCTGTGGAACAACCGCAATGGGCAGTGGAGATCGTGACAATAAACGCTGCGGTACAGAAAACACCAGGAATTTTTCTAAGTCCACAATACGCTGCGTTTTGTGGTGTACTAGTGAACGGGCTGTGACTCAGGGGCGACAGGCTACTATACAGTATACTATAAGGGGTGTCAGTATCAAAAGTCCAGTGGGGAACGCGCAGTGGCTAGACTCGTTGACCTCGCGATGGTGTCTCAGTGTGTGCGACGGAACGAACGGAATAATTTGTCTTCTCTTTGTTACTTTCACAATTGCCTCCACGGCTGGCGGAGTTGTGGATTTTAAAGTTGCTACCGTAAGTGAAATGGGTTCATTTTCGATACAAGACAACAGGAAGCTGAGGCGCTTGGGAGTCATGACCCAAGTGGGCCCGCCCCCCTTAGAGTGTAAAGGAGTATATGGGGCCGAAACACTTGTCGGACGGGGGGACTTCTTCTGATGATCAGATTGCTTCCTGTTGTATCGCTCTGTAAAGAGTTTCCTATCATAAATCCTTACTTTAATGGAGTTGTTTCCACCTTGTTTTACATTGTTTTAGTTATTATAAAAAGTCGGCCAACCACTTGAAAAGAGTCAACCCTCCCATATATACGGTAAATGGAAATTTATAGTTGTGCGTGTTTATTTATTTTTAAACCTAAGATAGCAAATTCTTCATACTTGATTCAGCTGATCTGCTTTCGGATTATCTTGAGTTGTGTTACTGTCAATTAGATCCAGATATACGATGGCACAGGTAAAAACGTACATGCGAGTAACCACATACAAAAGGCATTCCCTGCATGGGAACATAGCTGACATCAAAGGAGCAAGAATAAAGAGGGGGATGTCATGGATAGTGCAGGCAGAGGAGATTATTAGACAGGTGACCACAGTTGAAAATATATTCAAGGGAGACAAGTGGATTAAGTCGGATGAGAGCTGGATGAACTACCTGCAAGTCATCATCAGCCTTGGTAGAGAGTGCAGAACTTGTTCCAATGAGAGAGCAGAGCTGGAAATTGATCAGCTTATAAATGTTAATGCTGGGGATGATGACACCATTATGTACACTGAAGGGTCTGTAATTCGTGGTAATAAATCAGAGTGGGGCTTATCTGCTAGAGTAAAGGGTAGAACCGTCGCCGAACATAGCGGGGCTTACATGATAACAACCTCCAGCTTGAGAATGGAGGTAGAGGCAGTTACTGCTGCCTTAAGATGGCTGTCTGAGACTTTATTAACAAAGACAGTTATTGCATCAGACTCACAATCCATGCTTCGAAAGGTCCAAAAGGGATGGTTCCGACATGAATTGAAAACCTCCATAGAAGAATCGAATCTTCAAGAACTGATATGGATCTACTGTCCTGGACATGGATGGGTATGGAAAAAAAATCGAAAAAAGGTGATTTGTCTTACGAGAACAAAAGATACAAACACACAAAAGATGTCCTGGTCAAGCAGGGGTACACGGCAATGAAATAGCTGACAGACTAGCTTCAAGAGCACCCATTGATGGTGAATTGAACATGGATAAGAGAGAAATACTGCAGGCAATTCACGATCACCTATTAGAGAATGACACTGCCAATCGATGAATCATCAAGGCTAAGATTGCTGAAATTTGGCATCGAACATAAGACCAGCAGGGATGGACATATGAGAGGACGCATCCGGCGTGTATACAACCAGTGCGCAACAGGAACAATTAGCATTCATACCCTTCGACATTTGCTGAGAGAGACTGAGCACCTATGGGTTTGCCCGAACTACAATGATGTCGATTCTGATTAACATTATCTTGAGTTGTATACATTATGATAGAAAAAAATGATGCTTCTTTAATGTCAGCAATTATTTTGTTTTCTACTGTCTTCGACAGAAGATCGATTAGTTCATTTTGAGTTTCAGACTTAAGTGTCGAAACTGATCTTGCAGGTTTCGAAATCAGTTCTTTCAAAACAGGATCTTTCATTGCAAGCAATTCAGCAATTGATATAAACTTACCATTTTGACCTCCCTCACCCCAATAACTTCACGATGCCCTCTAAGTGGAAGATTGCGTGTGGCTAATGTAAATGTCATATTTATAATTCGTTCCAAAACTTAGCACCAAAACGATTTTTTCCCTCAGTACTTGCGCTTCGAGGTCTTTATCAACAGTCTTATTGAGACGCCAAAGTTCATATATTACGCACGAATTATGATAAACTAGCAATAACCCGTCAATAATGACGGAAGTAAATAAAAAACTGTAATATATTTTTAAAATAATTTTTAATTCAATATAAAAGTTATTTGATGACAACATTTTTTGTGAAAGGGCGTGGATTTGTTTCAAAGAATTTTTCCTGATAAAAAGTGTTTTTAACAAAAACTTTCATGTTTTCATGATTTGTTCCTCGGGTGAGGGCGACATAGAGCTGGCCGTGTCCGAAAACAGGTTCAGGAAGGAAAACTCCTACGTGATCAAAAGATTGCTCTTGCACCTTATTGATCGTCATTGCAAATGCTAAAATCACTGGGAATTTACGACGTCACATCCTAAATGGCAAACTGCGCTCGCTCGGTTCTAAGTCAATGCGAGGAATTAAGACTCGTTCTCCCTTATTGCTGCCAGTGATAATTTCTGCATCAATGGAATTCCGATGCAAGACTTTCATGACCAAACACATGCCATTCAATAGTCCGTTTTTTGCGTTCAGATTTCGCAATAGCATGATACATGCAGCAACCTTTAATTTTGGCAAATGCGGTGGCATTCCTGATGGGCACTGCTCGTTAACTTGGCAGTAATATAGACAAAGTTGGAGGGACAGACAGCGATATCAAAAGAAGAATACAAAAGGCAAGAGGAGCTTTCATTGCATTGGGAAATATATGGAGAACAAGAGAAATCGGATCCAACACGAAAATAAGAATCTTCAACTCAAATGTCAAGTCAGTCCTATTGTATGGCTCGGAGACATGGAGAACAACAAAGACAACAACCAAAAAGCTACAGACTTTCATAAATGGGTGCTTGCGTAGAATAGAGGGATTAAAATGGTATGACAAGGTTACCAACGTGGAACTGATGACAAGAACTAGACAAGTGCCAGTGGAACAAGAGATGAGAAAAAGACGATGGCGATGGATAGGACACACACTGAGGAAACCTGTTGATAGCATTACAAGGCAATCCTTGTTCTGGAACCCCCAGGGCAAGAGAGGCAGAGGTAGACCAAGAAGCACATGGAGAAGAGAGCTGGAAACAGAGGTGAAAATGATGAGAACATGGAAAGAACTTGAGATGATGGCACGTGACAGGAGGACTTGGCATGTGTTTGTTGAAGGCCTATGCTCCTTTGGGAGTGGAGGGTTATGAATGAATGACTGCTCGTTAAGGAACTCGGTTGGGAAATCAACTGCGTCGTTGGGATCATCGGAAATCATGGTATCTATGCTCCAATAAACCGTTTCATTTCCAGCGAGTAGCTCCAACAATAAGTCTGCAATACTTTTAATTAAAATTTTGTCTTCAAGAAACAATCAAAAACTTACATTTTAAGGTTATTTTAAACAAAATGATGAGTTAAATCCGTTTCCGGAATGAAACTGGGTTCTACAATCAAAAACTTACATTTTATTCATATATCACTGTCACTCACTTTGTGTTGCACAATTCACCTACTTTTCTTTGTTGAGTGTTACTATTTTCGGGAGACAATACAATTAATGTCTAACTTTCAACCACAGTTGCATCCCTTAAATGTGACCGATGTACAAACGGCGAGAATTATGGAGTTTGATTCCAGAACTTTCCTCATCTTGAATTTTGTCACTCAATCTCCCCCAAGCTCTTATCCCATCAACCCAAGCTGGATGAAAATGTGAGTTTTTTCTTTCAGCAAACAACCAGCATAGCTTGCAGTAAGCATAAATAATTAATTCTGAATAACACAGCCAACTCCGTGAAATTTTCAATCCAGCTTTATGTTTTGTTTAATAAAAACAGTCAGAGAAGCGAAAAACCTGTTCCTTTTTTAATAGGAAACTGTCCCAAAGATCGATAAGATCCAGTTGAAATGATAAATCTTTTATCATCTGCTGTTAGAACATCCTTAAAGTGACCTTTACCTGTAGGATTCTTGTGCTGCCTATATGTTAATAATGAAGGAAACCCGAGTCCTGTTAATAGTAAATAAATAAAAGTTAATTAACAGGTACTCGTTGGACATAAAGGATGGCACTAGACAACAGAAAAGAAAATATAAGTGATAGGCTTACCGGGAGTTGAACCTAGGACCAACCAGATGGCGACATCGCCTTGCTGTGACAGTACATCGTGAATGGACGCTGAGCCAATTTTGCACCCCAAAAAAAAGTGCATTATTGGCTGAGGTCATTCTCATGACTCACACAACTATGGTATAGGACCGGTGGACGACCCAGACAGTTTTAAAGACGCAATCACTAATTTTATAACTTTCCTATCAGCAAGTATAGACCAAATAAAGGCCGAAATATTTGTGTCCAGTAATGTGTAGTGGAAGACGAATAACACAGAATAGACGGGCAGGTTGAAGTCACGGATGGGTGAACTCTTAAATAAATAGTGAAGGAAACCTGAGTCCTGTGGATAGTAAATAAATAAGTAAATAAATAAAGGTAATTAACAGGTACTCGTTGGACATACGCCTATATGTTAGCATTGAGTCGGTACTCACATCTCGCACTTTTATATTTTCATCCGCATGTGTAATAAAATCGTTATCAAATATTTTTCTCAACAGCAGCAACGTTACTTTTCTCAAAAACACTGCTAGCACTACCATTGACGTTATCAGCAAGCATATCACAAGTATTAAGTGCTGGCTCATTCTCAATTTAGGTTGTGCACTTTGGAGATGGCTCTAAGAAATGCGTAACTTTTGACAGCTGCATTGCTTTTAGATCTCTTTTTTGAGCACCACTCAAATAAACACATTTGTTGAAACTCATGTGTGATATCTGTATGCCCTTCACACTTCTGTTTTTCTACACTATAAATGTCTGGCTATATATGTGTATACTAGCAATAACCCGTCAAACTTGACGGGTTTTTAATTATAGTGTGCTGTTTCCGTTCCCGGATGAGCAGATAGAAGTACATTCTTAGAGTGTTTTTGGTTTATTTCCAGTATACAGTGTAATCAAACTGTTCATGAACACAGTCATTTGAACGCTTTTCTTTCTTGATTGTAACTATTTTCGGGAGAGTATATATAATGGAAACAATACAATTTTTCAACACGGTTGCATTCCTCAGCTGTGACCAACGTACACACAGCGAGAATTATGTTAGAGTAGATTCAATTTAAAAAAAATAAAAATAAAATAAAACTGAAGTATTTGTTTTATATAACACCCACGCCGCGCAAGTTGCACACCGTGTGTAGCGCACTTTTTTTTCTGGCGTGAGTTACTATTTAGAGTAGATGTTTAATTTTGATTGATTTAAAATATACGACGTATGCAAAATCCTGTAAAATGCAAAATAAGAATATTAAAAACAAATTTTTTTGTTTTGTTTTACGTGATGAGTTTGCCAGCCACATGCACAACCTCATTAGATAGCCCTGAACGACATGCATGAGTGTGCAGTAGAACATTCTTTCTTTGCCTCTCCATATTCTCCCGGGGAATTACACTGGACATATACGATTATAATACTTCAAGGCTGAGAACCATCAGTGGTCTGGTGCAAAATGTGGACGTCATCGTTAAAACAATCAATTGTAAAAAAAAAATGGGGTTGGTCATTTTGAAATTTTTTTTGTTTTTGGCACGGCACTAAATGCCAATAAGAAGGTACATGTAGTCTTCCTCTTATAGATCTCCCCTCCCCCCAATATAATCTTCACCTTTCAACTTCCCAAGGACTTCAACAAACTAATGCCAAGTCTTCTTGTCCAGTGCCATCTGCTCAAGGTCTTTCCATGTTCTATTCATGTCTGCCTCCAGTTCTCTTTTCCATGTGATCTTTGAGCGACATGCATGAGGGTGCAGTAGACAATCCCGGGAATTACATTATTATAAGACATTAATTTGAGTTTGAGAAAAACAAGTGTGGTCTGATGAAAGTGTTGATGTTACCTTTAAAATACGTAATGTTACAAATCAAGGTACTTTATATGCAGACGAAAGTGTGTGTGCGAGAGGTTTTATGTATACATAACCTGTAATTTTCTTGCATACTTTGTGAAAAATATTAATACACATGCTACGTAAATTGATCTTGAATCTTGAATGCTAATAAAGATTTTTTTTTGGTTAAATCCATGCGGTCACTCCCAATGCGAATGACACGGATGAACATTTTGTTTTTCACTGGGGGGACTGCTTTTCACTCCATTCCCTGAAAATGAAATTACCAAGATTTGTTCCTACAGGACAGTGAATGGCAAATCGCACAGTACTGTCTAACTTGGCATTATTTTGGTATGCATGTGTATCTGACACATTGTCTTGTTTATTATTGTTGGTAATGAAAGTAGACTTTTGGCAGAAATAAGCGAGCGAGTGTGTATGTATAGATTATTTGTATTTCCAATTGATCTTGTATTTTAATAATGCACATTATGTTTGTAACATTCTGTAAAGAGCAAAAAATATATTAAAAATTTTGGCACGGCACTAAGCGCTGATAAGAAGAAAAAAATTCTCAGAGCTTTTGGCGAAAAAGCCAGTTACTGAGATAAAACAATATTGCAGAATAAAACTTAACTTTTTAACATTCTTCTATTGCCAATTTCCTATGTTAAAATAAAAATACTAATCCATACCCCTTGCTGTACACTGTCATTTAACAACAGTCAGCAGATCTCTGCGTCTCAAGTTATTTGGTGTGACTGAGCGAGACGCTGTTCTTTCAGTAGCCCCGCTGACCGTAACCATATTGTGTCATTTTATTTAAAATGTTTGCTTATGATTTGTGAGTAAAGATTATATTGTATTATGTGCTTTTGAAAACAAAATATTATTTAAAATTATTGATTAATAAGTGTTCTTGGTAAAGTTACGATTAAAATCTTACTACTGTTTATTTATGTCATGTAATTCTAATTGTGTCAGGAATAAGCAGTCTATGACTGGCGGACACACACTGGTATACACACACCACCAGTACTTATCTAGAACAATTCATAGTCATATATCTTACATGTATGTACGGTTTCTGAATGAGAATTATGAAACTTTTATTAGAAAAAAAAATTTAAGGCAAATTTAGTTAATGTTTTTGTTTTGGTCTTTGGTCCATGCACAGGAAAACGTGTTTGTCTTATGCATGGGATACCCTGTGTCACAGGCTGGACAGACTTAACAGTACGGAACACTGCACAGTGCTTCCTACATGACGGTACCGGACACTGTACATTGATATGTACGTGGGTACCTCTCACAAAGGCAGAAATTTGACCGAGGTCCATAGAAGAGAATTCTTTAAGTGCCTTTGGACAACAAACTGAATGTGACGAAACAATCTCGATCGTTACATTTTCCTGTGCCACCCTTTAGCTTTTCTATGCTCTTCCCTTTTCTTTTTCTCACCTCTTGTAGTATTTATTGTTTTTGCTTCATAGTTCAAGGTTTCTTGTCATGTCTAGGCCTAACTGACCATCCTTTACTCATTTTTTTAATTGACTTTCATTTGAAACGATATTGAGTGTAGATTGAAGTGTCTTTGTGATGATGTAACACACTTCTGACCAGACAGTAAGAGCACGGATTAAGCATTAGAGTGGAATGGCCACCTGGATCTATTGTCCAGAAACACATGGTAAATGTCAATCTGGTGACAGTTAAGACACGGAGAATAAGATAACGAATGTGATTTTTGGAGCACGGAAGAAGACATAATTGTTTCTGCTCAGATTTGCTGTAATGGATAATTACGATAAAATGACAATCTTGACAGATGTTATCAGTAATAGATCTAAGAAGTAGTGAGTTGGTAAACATAATAAAACCAACGGAAGAGCCACTATCATTGGAGTGCATTTTGAAAAATAATGTGTTATGAGTCACGCAGTAATTCGTAGCTGATATGCAGATAACATTAGTTTATGAAGAATATTCTAGATAAACGAGTGTAGTGGGACGAGTGTAGTGGAAATAGACCCGTACCAATATCAGCATGTTATCATTGGTTTGGCATTTGAGATGCAATTATAGGCTGCTTTTCACTGGACTTCTGGCCCCGAAGCAAGATGGGCAGGTACGCGAAAATAGTTGTTATAATCTAGCGCCCAGCAAGATTACTTACTTACTTCAACTTTCTTCAAGGAGAAATAATAGAAAGCCAGGAACACAGAATATCAGGACCCAAATATAGGACAGCCCAGAGGACTGCATCGGAATTATATGATTAGAAGAGAGTAGCCTCGAATAACTCATTCTGTGTTTAATTTCTAGGATCCTAGTTAAAGAAGTTAGACTACTAACTCACATGAAGAGACGGCATCTTAACCCAGTTGTCCGACAATATTCGGACGTTACCTGTGCAAAAAGTCTGTATTAATTCGCCCGACAAAACTCGGGGTAAGTTGCAATATGTATTTTATTATTTCATATTTTGCCCTTTTCAGGTACATATTGCATGTGCAGTGGCATTTGAGGCTGGCAACCTCATCACTGTAAAATAATGTGACATATAAACCACCACTGCAAGAGCTGGTGACTGCTTCCTGTGGGTTTCCTCATAAGCAGAGGTTGCCCCAGGCTCCACAGACAGCAGGTAGTGGATGATGATATCATGGGCTACATAGTTATTATACATGCATTTTTTAGTAAAGTTCACATATATATGTATATGAATACAGTGGCGTACAACGGGTATCCGTGGCGGTCAGTCTGCCCTGGATGACAGACTGGAAGGGGGTGCCATAAGACACTATTATGATAGTATTTTCTGTTTAAAATATACTTGCAAGTGTGTTTCTTTATGGGGGAGGGTGACAGAGGTAGGATCCGCCCTGGGTGCCAAATACTTTAGGGACGCCTCTGTATGTGTACACAGACACACACATATATATATACTGTAAGTGTTATCTTCCACTATAAAAAAGCACTTTCATCTGACTCACTGGGGTTAATATTAACTCTCAGGGATGGTAAATTATTCTGAGGAAGATGGAAGTGGTGGAGGGAAGTAGCAGGCGCTTAATGTGCATATCAGTTACTCAGAACTCAAAAGAGGCGTGTTTTCCTCCTAGTTTGTGGTACAAGTTGCCAGAAGTCTACGCTTGACTTGACAACCTTAGCAGTTACCAGTACCTCGGCCATGTGCAAGAGATGTGCTGCAATCTCAAGATTTGACTACCGACAAGACGTACAGTTCAAAACACCTGTGGGAACAGACAACGGCTGAAGCAGATGTCAACCATTTGACTTCATACTGAAAGCTGAGTAGCAAACAAGTGTAACATATGAACTATTTTCCCCAAGTTTTTCACCATTAAAGTAAACCATCCAATGATGACCAGTTGTTTTCTTTTCTGAATGTTATTTAAGTATTGTTAAACTCTGTGACTATTAAACCTGTTGATCTATAACTTTAAAGCTATAGTTGGATTAATCACTATTGAGTGAATTGTATGCACTTGTATAACTCATATTGTGTTAAAGAACCTAAACATATAGACATGGTTGTTTGGGCCTTTTAAAAGGTCGCTACTTTAGTTTCACGCCCTTTCTCTGGACCCGAAGGCAATAAATCTTTTTAACCGGTGAAGGCGAACACAGCATCGTTGACTTAGGCGGGAAATATCTGCTGACTTTGACTTGAAAAAACATGACATTTAAGCCAGTTTCAACTCATTCGTGTTAATGGCAGGACTAAAATAATTTCCTAGAAAATAACTGTGCAAAATACTATCTCTGTGTGGATTTTCATTGTTTTATTATATTATTTTGATTTGTAACAGCCATTACAAAACATCATCATCATATGAGGAAAATATTACTGAGACATTTATGAAATTTGGAAAAGGAAATATCAAACGAGTGGCACGTTATCACAATTCTTTACATAAACCAATGTTAGATATTGAAATTGAATATGTGGCTCCTCCTTACCCTCATATTTTATTATGCATTGTTTTAAAAACACCACAGACTTCTAGAATAGTTAGCAGATAAAATAAATGCTAAGATCTTTGAGAATTGGCAAGATATGCACATCAACACTAGTACCGTTTAAAATTTTAAGAGATTTGGTTGCAGCTGGAAAAATGCAGAAGAATTAGAAGCCAAAACTGAATTTTTCCAGACATGAATTAAACTTTGTGAAGATGAAGAGGCGAAAGTTAGGTTTGAAGTTAAGCTTACAAATGTGCAAGATAGAATGGCCCAACTTCTGTTTGCAGGTCTGTGTGCTTGGTCTGGTCCAGTTTGTTTATTCTTGGACGAGGTACTAGCCAAACACAAAATCATACAATAGTCTTATCATAGCAGATTATTTATAGGGATTCACTGCCACAAATATATGACATCAAAAGTTTATAACGATCTCACAAAAGCAATCATTAGACAACCACTGATGCTTACAAACGATAAAGATATCACGGACATAGTTTTGTTTTTTTAAATCATTGACATAGCTTTTATTGCTAGAGAACTGTTTAACACACTCAACAAAGCTTGTGAGAAAGTACACAACATCTCACACGGCAAATCTATATGTCAAGAATCTTACTCATTAATACAAGCATCAATACAGACATACATGATTTTGTTCAGAAAGCTCTTCCGCAATAAGACAATTCCTAAACAGCATATATTATAAAAACGCTGCACAATCTGGATCAGAACTCATGGCTTTGGAATAGAAATGCAAGGAAAACAAGGTGGGAGAATTTGTACATTCAACAGTATATAAGATTGGAAGACGAGCATGTGGTATTAAAAACATAAGTTCACAGTTGAAATTTATAATGGAAACGCATTTGTTACAAATTTCTCCATCTGTCAATGGACGAATGTCTAGAGCACTAGGCCTGGAATTCCCGAATGCCAGTAAGAATTTGACCGACAGGTAGTTGGATTCACCGAGGGTAACTAAAAACGCGCTGGCAAGCAGCGTGAACTACACAATTAATAATCACTGAATCACCTTCAGCTGGGGGCTTAAAAGAAAAACATGAGCAAAATTTACTTCACAGAAGGGGCGGGAAAATACAAAGTTCATGATGACTTTGATAATCTTAGTTGTCATGCTTGATTTCTCAACATTCCTGTGAGGCCCCTGAAATAGAAGCATCATTATCTTTCTATTTATATCTCTGCCAAGAGTAATCTTGAGTGAAGGTTGATGCCTTTTAATACCCTTATCATTATACTCTAAATCTGGCCATTGTTGGACCAATACTGCAAAGCAGGGGAGTCAAAAACTATGACACTGAGTTTGAATTGCATGGTAGTCTATTAAAGGAGACTAGGAAAAAAGCAGGTGTAAATATTTTGTAGAGATTGAGAAAAGGGGGGAGAAGGAGGTAAAAACTGAAAATTAGGGAATAGATGAAAGTTAATTTAGACAAAGTCAACAAACAATCCATAGCAATGATGGAAAATAGTTTAACAATCTTATTTAATAAAAAAATTCAGATGTACAATTTTATACAATATTATTTATTTGTTATTCACGTCCCAAATTACGATCCCACTACATGCACCATACTGATACCTATCTGGAATGAACACTGAAATCATAATTTCCCACCATATATTTTGCCTCTAAAACTAAAGTTATGAACTTTTCTACCGAGACCTTTGATATCATCCTGAACGGGGAAAAACTACAGAAAGTTGAAAGTTTCAATTATTTAGGCAGTAAAATGACTCAGGATGGTGACACAACAAGAGAAATTCATACTAGAATTGCTTTGGCAGCTAGCGCCTTCAATAGATTATCTAACATTTGGAAATTACGATCACTGAATATACATACCAAGCTTCGTCTGTTTAATTCAAATGTTATCTCAGTGTTAACATACGGTTGTGAAAGTTAGAAAGTAACAAAATCATTGGAGAACAAACTGAATACATTCGAGAACAAATGTCTTAGAAAACTCATGAACATCAGTTGGAAAGAATTCAAGACTAATCGACAAATAAGAGAAGACTCTAGGCAGAAATATGTCTCCGACTATATAAGGAAAAGACGATGGTCATATATCGGTCATGTCCTACGAATGCAAAACAACAGAATACCACTGCAGGCGCTCACTTGGGTTCCTGAGGGTAAGAAGAAAAAAGGAAGACCAAAAGAAACACTTAGAAGAACAATAATAAGAGAAGGAAGAACGTTGGGATTAAATAATGTGCAAGAGCTAAGAGGAGTGGCGTCACAACGAATAACCTGGAGAGCACTGATTTCTGCCTTATGCGCCGTGTTTGGTGCTTAAAGAATTTATTATTATTATTATTATATATTTTGGATGAAATTAGAAGAATTTCAGAAAATATTTTTACACACTATAAAGTAATACCCTAGGAAGCAAACATAAAAACGTAGTCACTTTTTATCTCCCCAGTCTTTTGCCCCAAAAGGAAGGAATGGTGGAAACATCTGCCTAATGGATTATGATAACTACAGCACTGTGCGATATACCTATTAATTTCTTTCAGGCAAGAATTACTGTACAGCGCTTCATGCCTAAGTAAAGTGCCTGTTACCAGGTCAGGAACCACTTGTCAAGTACTCCTGTAGCATGCATTGTACAGTGCATGGTGCCGGTTAAGTGCTCCATGCCTCCAACACCTGTTCAACCTCATGTGAGTTATAATTTGGGTATATCGTCTTCTTTATTCTATATAGTATATTGCATTTGTTCTTTTTCTTGCGTTGATTCTTCCAGGCTGCAATTTATGTGCTCTGTAGTGGCATTGTCTAATGTCTGTATAGTTTATGGTGTATCCGATGGTCTATCACTCTTTATCCTGTTGCGTTTTGAGGGTTTGGTAGGTTTCGTTGTACTGTATTAATTTCCAGTAGTTTCAAGATATCAGATGAAGGACATAAGACAGAGAGGAATGGAAATCTGCTTAACCCTCACTCCAAATAAAAATGTATGCAGGATAACTGTTATGGCAGAAAGACAGAGAGTTGGATATACTAACAATGTGTCAAGAAGTTAAAAACTGTCGTAAGTGGCTGATTCTTCAGAATAGAAGGACTAAAAATAGTACAACATCAGCAGTTATGGGCTGATTCTTCAGAATAGAAGGACTCAAAAAAGTACAGAAAGGAGTAAGACAAGGCTGTACCCTTTCCCCTTACCTGTTTAACATTTATGCCGAGAATATCATGAGAAACGTAAGAGATGACCAAGAACACACAGAGTTTGACTCATTTAACATCGGCGGGTACCAGATCCCGGAAATCAGATATGCTGACAACACAGTCCTCCTATCGACCAACCCAAAAGGACTTGAACAATTACTTCTGTCCACCAAAAAACACAGCGAGGCCCAGAATCTATACCTAAACACCAAGAAGACCAAAGTATTGACAACAGACAAAGTAAAGACCAAACCAGATGAAAAACCTAAAACCAACAGAGATTGAAATTGCAACGAATACTTAGTACATTAACAGCTCTGGCGACTTTGACTTGCAATTGCTTCACATAAGCTAATACAGATGAAAAACCTATGGCAAGGCACAAGCAAAGAAACAAAGTTACAACTGATCAGAGCATGTATATTCCCAGTAGCAACATACGGCTGCGAGACTTGGACACTCATAAAACAGTTGCAAAAAAGATTACATCATTCGAAATGAAATGCTACAGAAGGATGTTGAGAATACCCTGGACAGAAAAAAAGACCAACAGAGAAGTACTGCACTCACTAAACGTACAGGAACATTGGCTCCTAAATACCATCGCAATAAGGAAGCTGAAATTTTTCGGTCATATAAAAAGACATAATAGTCTGGAAAAAACAGTGATGGAAGGCATGGTCCCTGGAAAAAGGGGAAGGGGTCGACCTAGACGACGGTGGACCCAGGACATCACAGAGAGTCTGAACTTGTCTTTGGCTGATGCAGGTCGACTTGCCCAGAATCGTGATGCGTTCAGAGCAGCTGTAATGGAGACAACGTTCTGGAAAGAATATGTCACATGATGATGAAAGAATATTGAAGATCTCATTTCATGGTATGGGAAAAACCAAGAGGTACTTTGATAGACAACATTGCAGAAAACCTACATCATCACGGGCTCACAGCAGCCATGTGACTGTTACAAGTGTCATGTTGTGCTTGTTATGTATGTTAGGCATTTTAATTACAATGACATGAATTGAAATAGACCAAGTCAAACTGCTTGGGGATTGAACACGACCCTGTAACTAATAAATCCTGAATTAATATTAACATAATACTTTAATGTAATATATCGCTCCACTTGCGTCCGTAGTTTCAAGACATAATATGATACTGACATATGAGTAATTCCAAGTCCTTTGATAATTTATGATACATTCAATAAGTTCCATTGAGTTATTTCTTTAACCATTTGACATTGCAAATCCATCGGTTACAAGCCAGTACACATATCATAATATATGTTCAAGTTTCATGAGCATGATCTATGTTAATCCAATGGAACTAGTGATCTGGGAGGGAGGGATAAAGAATCCTGTTACACGCCAATTGAGGCATATTACATTAGAGATCTGAGCCATACATAAATATGTATACTAATCACACACGGTCTAGAATAAATCTACTAAACACCTCCGAATAACTAAAGAGGTAAACACCACACACAGCAGACATGAATCCACGCCTAGAAGGCTGAACACAGAATCTAATGTCACTTCTCAAAACAATGACATGCCATCACAATAACAGACAGTTAGTTACATGTGCATCAATACCTTTCTGCGTGACAAATAGCTTTCAAATGTAATTTTCTAACTGCCGTGCAAAAGGATCATAACAGTGATACACTTGGCTCAAGAATGCAAACTTCAGTTCCCCATTACCCTTCATGGCATCAGTGGAACAAAAAAAACAAAGTAAGTAAGTAAAGTAAGATGGAAAGAGCCAAACACATACTAGTGAAATAAGAGAAGAAGAACAGATACTGACACAACACTGAGGAAAGCAGCTGATAGCATTACAAAGCAGTGATTGTTCTGAAATTCCCACAGTAAAAGAAATAGAGTGAAATTTAAAAAAACAAACACATAAATAAGGGAATTGTGAGAAGATTCTAAAAGGATAAAGAAGACATTGAAAGAAACGAATGACTGTCTTAAGGCAAAGCATGATTGAAGGCCTTTACTCTACAGTGTAACGACATGACAAATGTTTACTTTTATTAGATCTACAGTATAGATGGTCTTTCTGTAAACGTTGTCCAACATGCAGCAGAATATCATAATATACGTTTATAAAATAGTATTCCTTCTCTGTCTTTCTATCTCTCTGTAACTCGCTGTCTCTTTTACTTTTTTTTGCTTCTTACTTTTATTCATGAATAACAAAAATTAATTGACAAAACTCTAAAAAGACAGATTATCTGAATTTGTGCTGCAAGTATTTACATGTCTTCTTTCACCTATCAAAGGAGCATAGGCGTTCATCAAACTCATGCCAAGCCTTCCTGTTCTATGCCATCAGCTCAAGGTCTTCCATTTCTTCTTCATCCCTTTCATGTCTCTAGTTCTCTTCTCCATGTGTTCTTTGGTCTTCTTCTGCCTCTTACCCTGGAGATTCCAGAACAAGGACTGCTTGGTAATGCTATCAACAGCTTTTCTCAATGTGTTTCCTTACTTCTCATCTCTAGTTCCACTCGCACTTATCTAGTTCTTATTATCAGTTCCATGAGTGATCTTGTCATATCACTTCACTCCTCCTTATTTACATATGATTAGGTCAAAAATAAACAGTATAATTATAAGAATAAGTTGTATGGATTAATTTTTACTGGACACTCGTGCCTGCTGCATAGATAGAAGCTCTCATTATAAACAATTGTTGGATTAAAAAATTTAAAATTCTGATACATATAATATCATTTAAAATTATTTACAAATCTGTATGTACAATGTGATATATGGAATACCATTAAGAGTTATTTACAAGTATGTATTTACAGTATAGATTTTGTCCTATTACGGTTTTCATGAGAATGGTGAATATATCTTTCTCCTTTGTGTGTGTTTTTAAAAATCTACCTTATAACAGCATTTTAATTTTTCCTCACTGTATTAATGAGACTTCTCCCTTTTTTCCCTGTGGTACCCAAGATTCTGCGGTGATATTAAAAAAAGTATTTTTTTCAGCACGTGTCAAATCCACCTGCCCATAATCTTGGTTTTAAAAAAATTTTGCATGTTATTTTTGATTTTGTATTTAAAAATAAAAAAATCTGATCCGGGTTAATTTTGCCCCATTATTTTTGCTGGTGTGTTCTCCCTAAACTGTTCTCTTGTTTAACATTTCAGCACACATTTCTATATTACTGTAACAATATATTTTTTTATGATGAGTTGCCAACTCAGTTATAGAACATATTTCTCTAAATGTTGCAAGTGTATGCCTTATTCCTAAATATCCTAATGAGCTTTAGGAGAGAAGTTAAAGTTTCTTCAGCAGAAATGCCTTATATGGAGTCCCATTGTTCACACCTGACAGGAACCAAAGAAGAAAAAAAACATGTACAAGCCCTAAAAACATCTTTTGATAAAATCAGAAATTGAAGGTGTATATTAGAAACAGACATAAATATAAGAGCAATGCAAAAAACTTTTTTTGGGTTTGTTTGTTGTTGCTGTGTAAGAAATTGGATTAAAAGGAACCACATTGCAACAATGCCAAAATAGCTTCACTTAAATATTCCAACAAAAGAAAATTTAAAATAATGTTTTAAGTATTAGAGGAACCATAATTGTCAAGGTAAATACTTTGACTAGGGTTAGTTTTGGTTCTTCCTTGGATGTGAACGCCACCTTCGTTGCTGTTACTTTTCACATCATTATTCTCAAATGTGTATCCTGTGACTGAGATAGACAATGGGTAGTCCTCAAAATCCCAGTCAGCTCCATTACAGTTGATAGGATGGGCAGGAACAGGCCTTGCAGGTACAGGAGGGCACTGGGATAATCCATCTTCCTTACCATGTCCGTCGTGTTCTAGATTTTCAGTTCCTGCAAGTTGATGTTTACCACCTTTGCTTTTAACCAGATGTCTGGGCATTGCGGCTGGTTTATTGAAAGCTTGATGTACTGGAAGCGGGTTTTCAGGTAATTTTGGAAACTCAAACTTGCTTTTGGCAAGTCTCCTGATTGAAGGCATGCTACTAGGTGGGATGTCATACTGGCATTCTTGAATTTCCAGTGGATCTGAAATGATGAAAATTTATAAAGTGTAATATATTGCAGAATTTTAAGTGATATATCAGTCTGTCTGCCTGTGTGTGTGTATGCTCACTGTTACTATGCAACAACACAGCTTATTTAACAGGAGTTTATACCTCTTGTAATCTAAGATAACGGAAAGATGACAATCTTTAACTAAAGTGTAAAGCGCTGTTATTTCATGGGTCTGAAATATTTCAGACCTAAAAAAAAAAAAAAAAAAAAAAAAGACAAAAAATCAGTGAGGAAACTCTAGCAGTTGTGTAGCATCTGTACATGCTTACTTACTTAGTCGTTCCCCTTCTACCGTGAGGTGTAGAGGTTTGGAAGAGAGAGCGCCAGACTATCCCATCAGCTGTCTTCCTCCTGGCCTGGTTCCATTCTAGTCCTCGGTCCTTCAAAGATTGTCTAATGTTGTCCTCCCAGCGGACTCTGGGTCATCCTGGGGGTCTGGATCCCTGGCTCTTTGTTTCCCATGCTTGTCATGGTAGCCGATCTTCTCCCATTCTGCAGACATGGCCAAACCATCTTAGTTGGGACTGTTCTACTTGGGTCTGCAGGGAGTGGGATTTTAGGCCTTGACGTATCGTCTGGTTGCGGACCATGTCTCTTCTTGTTACTTCAACCACCTTCCTCAGATATCTCATTTCTGAGGTTTGGATCTGGCTTTTGTAGGTTGTAGTCATTGCCCATGACTCGCATCCATATGTCAAGACTGAGACATAGGTGGAGCGGTATACAGCCATCTTCGTTTTCTTACCAACCTCTCTCTTGCTGAGGAATCTTCGATTTATGGCCTGAAAAAGTCTCCCAGCTGCTGCTTTTCGAGTGGCCAACTCTTCTTTGATGCCTCCCTTTCGGTCTATAATAGCTCTGAGATATGTAAAGCGGTCGACCTGCTCCAGGACCTGTTCTCCCAGCTTAATCTGATGTCTTCTTTCTTCTCGTGATATCACCATGGATTTTGTTTTAGAGCTGCTTATGACCACCCCTCTCTTCTCCAGCTCTTACTTCCAGACTTGCAGGTTGGATTGGAGATGTGCCTCTGATTTATCTGTATATGCAGTGGAAGCATATATGAAGAGTTCTTCTTCTTCTCTTCTTGGATCTTTAGCTGCTGACTCTTAAAACAATCAGTGGCTATCACACCCAGTAGCATCTTGTAGGACAGCAACAAACTATCTCCACTCTGTATTGGCCATCCATTGTGAGGTTCTAATTCTGATTCATGCTTTGCATCATCTCAGCTCCATGGTTCTCTGCCAAGTTGCTTTTGGCTGGCCGCTCTTTCACCTTCCTTCTGGGGTCCATAGCATAATAGTTCTTGTGTTGGTGTAAGGGTCTCTTCTGAGGACATGGCTAATCCAATTCCAGAGTCTGCCCACAATGGTGGTGTGCATATCTTTTTGATTGTTCTGAGTAAGCTGTTCCTGGTTGGTGATGATATTCAGCATAAAAATTCAGAGAATTTTCCTTTGGCACAGGTTGTGTGGAAAGTTGACAATTTGAACAGTTTCTCCAGCATTCTGCACCATTCAGAAAGTACACAACTCTTTTATAATCTTAAATTGGTGTTTCTAATGAAAGCATTGCAGCCCTTAAAACCTAAAATAATATTTATTACTTTATGACGTAAAATTGGTAATTATTTATCGTAAATTGCAACAATGAACAATCCATCTTCGCATTAATTTTTAGCTAACCTGTTATTAAAATCTGCCAGTCAACAACCAAGGCTGTATACAGTTTATTTTTAGAATAGGTGAGCAGTGAAAATGCTGAATATTGTAATGTTATGATGTATGTATATAAGCATTACCTCGTCATCTACACAAGCACACACATGTTTCAGAAGGCACTCAGTAAAAGCATGTTCAGTTTGTAGCCATGTTTATTTACAGGATATCGTACATGTGAAGATTCGCATATTATTACAATGTGTGGTTCGTATTATTAATGTATTATATTACATCCCCCCTTTTTTGAAAAAAAAAATGTGTGCAAACATTTCCAACGAAATGTTTCATGTGAGAAAGGATAAGTATGTGTAATGCTCAGTGTGAGTATATATATGTCACTGTCTGTATCAGCTGGGAGGTGTCACTGTACGGCCAGAACGAGTGGTGTAAAGTGCTGGTGGTTCTGCGGAAGTCCCTAGTTTAGCTTGAGTTGGTTGTGATTTTGGCCTTGGCGCTTGTTGGTTTTGTGGGGCACCAAGGTCTGGAGTTACTGCATTGTCTGTTGAAAGCATGGGAATTCTCTGTTCTGTTGTATTCTGTGGGATTTCTCTTATGTCCACTCTGTTTCGCCTCAGGAGGTTGCTGCTGCTGTCTGGTCTTAAAGTATAGCTCCTGGGTTCAGGGTTTCTGGAAATGATTGTTGCTTTTGACCATGTGTCATTGTTGTGGTTGTAGGTAGTCACATGCTGACCAGGATATAATGGTGGTAAGTCTTTAGCACATTTGTCATAGTTGGATTTCTGAACTTGCTGACGATGCTGAAGTTGATCATATGTGCTGTCTCTATGTTGTGGACGGAAGTGGACCTTAGATGGTAGGAGGTCTTTAATTCTTCTATCAAACATAAGTTCTGCTGGACTGTCGATCTTACTGTCTACCGGTGTTGTTCTCCATCTCAAGAGTGCTAGGTGTACATCCTCTGTTCTTGTTTTCTTCATGATTGACTTGATAGTTTGTATCTGTCTCTCAATGAAACCATTAGATTTAGGGTATCTAGGTGATGATGTTGTGTGTTTGATCTTCCAGTCCTTAGTGAAGTTTCTGTATGCTTGACCTGAGAAATGTGGACCGTTGTCTGATCTAATTTCATCTGGGATGCCAAACATGCTGCAATACTTCTTTGTAATGTCTGCAATAACAGCTGATGGTGAGGGTTGTGGAAGTTTCTCAATGATGGGAAATTTGCTGTAGTAATCAGCAATAATAAGATAGTCATTATTGTCGATTGAAACAGTTTTTACATAGTGTTTCTATGTCCTTGTTTATCTGTGGCCAGTAAACATCTTTCTTTGCTCTCAGTTGTGTCTTCACAATACCAAGGTGACTATTATGGAGCTGTTTAAGGATGATATCGCGTGGTGTTTCTGGTACAACAATGCGATCTCCTTTAAGGATCAGACCATCTTCGATGCTTAACTCGTCCCTCATCGAGTAGTATGGACGGATGTGTGTTGGAACTTCCCTGATAGAGCTTGGCCATCCATGGTATATCAGTTCTTTGAGAGAGTTAAGGGTAGGATCTCTCATTGTGTCTTCTCTGATGTGTTCAAGCCGATTATCGCTAAACTTGACAAAATCAACTTTGATGTTTGGGGTAAGATCTGCTGTCTTGTTGGGGTTTGGTAGTCTGCTGAGAGCATCTGCAAGACCTATATCCTCTCCTGGGATATACTGAATATTAAAATCATAACCTTGTGTTTCCAATAACAGAGCTTGTAGTCGTGGTGGTGCTGAAGCTATTGGTTTTTTATGAATCATCTCAAGTGGCTTGTGATCTGAGAGAATTGTAAATGGGCGGTTGAAAAGAAATGTGTGGAAGCGTTTGATTCCAAAACGTACAGCTAGCATTTCTCTTTCAATGTTTGCAAGTTTCTTTTCGCCAGAACTTAATGATTTGCTTGCATAAGCTACAGGACGAAGTTCTTTGGCATAGTGTCCTTCAGGATTTTTGTCTGGTTGCAAAAGTGCTGCTCCTAGGCCTTTCAGACTGGAATCAACCATGAGAAAAGTGGGTGCTTGCATGTCATAGTATTTCAAGCATGCATCAGATGATATGAGGGTCTTCAAGTGGTTGAATATGTGTTGGTAGTCTTCTGACCATTCATACGGAGTTTCATTCTGTAGTAGAGATCGCAAAGGTTCTGCAGCAGCTGACAAATTTGGTATGAATTGTGCTAGGAAATTGACAGCACCTAAGAATTGTTGCAGTTCCTTCTTTGTAGCTGGTGTTGGCATGTCATGAATATCTTCAACCTTTTTAGGTTCTGGTTTTACACCATTCTGGGTGTACAGCAATCCAAAAAATTGTATCTCCCTTGCCTTAATTGTACACTTTTTGCTGTTGAATGTTAGCCCATTGGCCTGTGCTACATGCATCAAGTTAATCAAGTTACGGTCGTGTTCTTGTTCTGACCTGCCGCAGACTACAATGTCATCCGCAATAGCCACTGTACCAGAACATTGCTCAACAATGTTGTCAATCTTCTGTTGAAAGATGTCTTGTGATACATTCAAACCAAATGGGAGTCTCTTGAAACAATATCTGCAGAATGGTGTTCGAAAAGTTGTAAGGAGTTGACTTTCCTCTGCTATCTCAACACTCCAGTATCCGTGTACAGCATCTAGTTTAGAAAAATATTTGGCATTGTGGAATCTGTGAGTTATCTCTTCCACTGTATGCATTTTGTGTGGACAGCGCTTTAGACTGTTGTTTAAGTGTTTTGGGTCAAGGCAAACCCGAAGAGAACCATCCTGCTTCAGAACGGTTGTGATACTACTACACCAATCAGAATGCTCTTCAACCTTTCTAATAACATCATTCTGCACCATCTTTTCTAGTTCTGTGGCAAGTTTCTGTTTAACATGTATAGGATACTTTCTAGGTGGGTCTATCTTTGGCTCAGCGTTGTCTTTTAAAAAGAATCTTGCCTTTCCTGGAAGTTTGCCTATTCTGTCGAACTGTTCTGGGAATCGCTGTTTAAGGTCATCTACTCCAGTGACGTGTAGAGTAAGATGTTCTTTTTTGTCAGCTTTAATGTTGTTAATAGTTACCACACTCAGCTTTTCGCACATTGGTAAACCCAAAATTGCAGGTCCTTCAACATCTACCAAGTAAAAATGTTGACGATGTCCATTCAGAGTCTCTGTATAAACATTCAAGTGTTACTGCTCCGAAACAGTCTATACTTGTTCCATTGTAAGCTCTTAGCTTTGTCCTGCCACTCCTACTTTTTACATCCCTTGTGGGAAATCCTTGCTCATCCACCTTGTCAGGCATGATCTGTCTGAATATTCTTAAGGGTAGAGTGTTACCTTGGGCACCTGTGTCTATCTTGAACCGAATATATCTTTCTTTGTGCCTTTTAATTCCTGGTATTCGGAATTGTACCTTGCAGAAAGCCTGCGTTCTCTTTGGTTCATTACTGAAAGTTAGTATCTTCACAGTATCAAATGTGGAAGGATCACTTTCTTCACTGGAGTCAAGGTCCTCAGTCATCATAAAGTGTGTTTGTTTTGATGACTCTCTGCTGTGAAGGTTGTGTTGAGCACTGTCTTGTTTCCTCTTGAAACATAATTTTATCCAGTGGCCCCTCTTTCTGCAGTAATGACATGTAGAGTCTTTAGCTGGACAGTGGTTTTGTATGTGGTTTAGGCCACAACATTTACACATAGCACCTCTGCTTGTGTTGTGTTTTTCTTGTTGCTTCGAACCGGTTGCTTTGTTTTGTTTGGGTTTATAGCTTTTTACTGCATCCACCTGGGCTGTTACTGTACCTTGCTGAATTTGTTTAATGTTTAGTGCTTGTGCCTCGTGTTTCCTGCCTTCATCCAGAAGTTGTTGTAAAGTTAGTGTATCACTCTGGCTCAGTATCCATTTCTGGAACTCTGGCATTGGTGTGCTGAGAAGGATCTGTTCGATAATTCGCTCTTTTTCTTCTTCTTTGTTAAATTTGCATACACTTGTTTTCTCCTTGATGCGAGTGAAAAAAAATCATCTAGACTTTCACCAGGTTTCTGTCGCAGGTGGTGAAGTTCTAATCTTGCCGCTCTAAAGTTCGTGTGCTTTATTATCAGACGTTTTTCAAATTCGTCCAATATGGCTGCGGGGTCTGTCGCCGACTCCACAGGCATGGCGGTAGCAAAACTGTTGTAAATTTTCAAACCTTCATCGTCCAATGCTTCTAGGATATATGGAGTTAGGGTTTGTCCTTCCAGACCAGTGGTCTCGGAATATAGATCTATGCGTTGGCGCCATAACAAGAAAGCTTCACTCTTATCATCTTGACCGGCGAATCTCATTTGCGGTGCGTTGCGATATTGTTTCGCCGCCATGGCTGACCTCGATGACGAAAATTAGCCGAATACTGTACTCACGTGTTATCGTGTAGCTGTTTTTGCGTCAGTCCGGTATCGACCGCTGCCACCATGTAATGTTATGATGTATGTATATAAGCATTACCTCGTCATCTACACAAGCACACACATGTTTCAGAAGGCACTCAGTAAAAGCATGTTCAGTTTGTAGCCATGTTTATTTACAGGATATCGTACATGTGAAGATTCGCATATTATTACAATGTGTGGTTCGTATTATTAATGTATTATATTACAAATATCTGCCCTAAAAATATGTGTTGCAAATATTTGTTTGCATTTAATAAAGTTTTGGCAGTTTTTGCAAGCAGGATTACAATAAAAAAGTATGGAGTTCTTAAATCAGACAAATGCAAGTGGAACAAAAGATGAGAAGAAGATGATGGTGATGGATAAAACAAACACTGAGAAAACCTGTTAACAGTATGACAAGGCAGTCCTTGCTCTGGAATGCAAAGGGTAAGAAGTACAGGGAGACCAGAAGATCTCAAAGACGACCAGATATAGTGCTGCATTCCTCATCTTCACACCAGATTATAATGATTGAGCTGACCGTGCCATTTGAATCCAGATTGGATGAGCAACACTCGTTCAAAGTGGCCAAGTATAATGATCTGGCCATGGACTTGAGACATGATGGGTTCACTGCAAGGGTCATGGCTGTTGAGGTGGGTGGAAGAGGTCTCATGGCTACCTAGTGTATGATCTATTGAAACTGTTGGGGTTGAGAGGACAGTCAAGAACAAGGGCACTTAAGAGGCTCAGTGAAACTGTGGATAGGGCATCGTGCTGGCTGTGGAACATCTGCAACGGGCTATGGAACTCGGGACAGTAATTTGTTTTCAACATAGGGGTTACTTTCACAATTGCCTCCAGCTGGCAGAAAATAGGAGTGAAGTTGAAAGCTGCAACCAAGGTGGAGTAGGTTCAATTCTCTGCAAAAGACAACAGGAAGCTGACACTTGGGAGTCATGACCCAAGTGTCCCAGGAGGGATTGGCATGATTTCTGAAGGCCTAAGCTCTATTGACAGCTGAAGGTCAGTGATGAAAATTCTTGAATGGTTTAATGCTTATATTGTTATTTCAAATGTTTTGATTACTGCGTTTAAAACCACTGTTTTTATGACTTGTAGTGACAATGTGTATGTACACTGGATGTCTTCTATGGCCTGTGCTTCTGTCTAATGACTTCATTAATCATCTGTAAAAATTAACAAGGACACGTCACATTACTGAAGTCCTATTTGTTTTTTTTTTTAAGATTTGTTAAACTTAACCAGCATATTCCGTTGCTGATTTTCACAAAAATACAAAGCTACACAAAACGAGCAGTCAATCTTCTTGTATCACATCTATTTCTCTCATAAGGTTGGCGGTCTGTATCAGGCTGCCCTCATTACTACACAGTTTCTCTCTTAAAGGGGTTAGTCAAAGCCATGCTGTCAGTTAATTTCTCTCGTGGAGCTGACAGTCATGGAGGACATGTTCTACTTTTTGATTGTCTTCCCCACATGGACACTTCTGAACATCAGATGTGTCCTAGATAATGCTGAGTGTATGACCTGAAACCAGCAAGGAAAGAGAAAAAGGGGGGGCTCCTAGAAACAATTCTTCTTCTTCTTCCGTCCTTTGCCAAAGACCGACCAAGCAGTCAGAGGCCATCACGCCTTGTGGCGTCTTAAGGGCAACAGCAGATTGATTTTCTCTGTTGTAGTTTCCCATCACGCCTAGCGGCGTCTTTAGGGCAACAACAAATAGATCCATCTGCCGTTGTTTCCGTAATCGGTGTGACAAGCCAACGGGTGATCAGCCCATTGGGCTAGAAACAATTGATGAGCATATATTGATCTGATGGTCACTTATCCTGCACAGACTAATAGAAAGACATGTATTATGAATACTTACTATGATCAAGTGGAGTACCTCTTGGGATGTTATATTCTCCTTCACCAGATGGTGAAACTTGTGAGAGACCTGACAACAGGAAAAAAAAGACAAGCAAATGATTGTAATTGTGTATTAGTTCAAACAATCAGTAATGGAAATAAAAATACAAGTAAATAATTGTGACTTACTGTGTATTATTACATGGTGGAGAAAGTACAATAATTCAACACCTTTTGACTGCATTGGATATGTGTACATATTTATATCACAAATATAATCTCTCAGTGTATTATATTTCCTCCAGGGTTTATGTTCTGCATCCTTTCATATTAGTTCCACTTCTCTCAAATCTTTTCTGAAGTTCTCTACTGCAAGTGTTCCTAGACTTTCCTCTCTCTTCTTTTCTTTGGGGATTCCATGTTACTGATTGTCAAATAATAAAATATTATGTATGCTTTTCATATGTTCACATAATCATTCCTTCAGTTTGTTATAATACCTTGTAATCTTTATTAAAGAGTAGTGTGATAAAGTTAACATTTATTTATTTAGGAAGTGGGTTATGTGAATACTTACAAGGTTCAAGTAGAGTGCCTCTTGGGATGATATAATCTCCAGCATCAGATGGTGAAACTTGTGGTAGACCTGACATGGAGAAAACAAGCAAATGATTGTAATTTGTATTTAGTACAAACAACCACTGATGGAAATGAAAATACAAGTAAATTATTGTGACTTACTGTATATTTGTGCAAACAATCAGAAGTAGGAGTGAAAGTGGTCAACACCTTTTTACTCTAGTAGATGTTTGCACATCTTTGGGTGCCTATCTCTCTTCTCTTCGATCCTTAACCACCGACCGTCAAAGCAGTCAGTGGCCATCACGCCTAGTGGCGTCTTGTAGGGCAACAACAAATTGATTCCACTTTGCTCGGTCGGTGGCCATCCTTCGTACAGTGCCCCAACTCTGGTTCATTCTTTGCATCTCAGCCTCCACAGTCCTCCGCCAAGTTGTTTTTGGGCAGCCTCTCTTTCGCTTTCCTTCAGGGGTCCAAAGCATAGCTGTTCTTGTGATGGCATCGGGGTCTCTTCTGAGGACATGACCAACCCAGCTCCAGCGTCTGCCAGCTATGATGGTATGCATGTCCTCTTGCTTGCTACGAGTAAGCAGATCTTGGTTGGTGATGGTATTCGGCCAAAAGATTCGGTGAATTTTTCTTAGGCATGTTGTGTGAAAAGAGGACAATTTTGACATTTCCTTCTCTGTGACTCTCCAGCATTCCGCACCATAGAGAAGCACAGAAAGCACGCAACTCTGGTATAATCTTAATTTTGTGCTTGTGCTGTATTGGGAGGACTTCCAGATGTTATTTAGGCTAAAGAAGGCTGTTCTTGCCTTATTCATTCTGATGTTGATGTCTTTGCCTGCCCCACCGTCTGGTGTTACTATGCTTCCTAGGTATGTGAAGGTGTCTGTCTGTACCAGTTGCTGATTCCTTACTGATATGGGCTCAGGGTTGCTCACATTGAGCGTCATGACCTCAGACTTCTTTAAATTGATGTTCAAGCCCACCTTCTGGCTAAATTTATTAAGTCTATCCGTTTTTTCCTGGATGTGTTGATGTGAATGTGCCAGCAGTGCAATGTCATCTGCATATTCCAGATCTTCCAATGTTGAAAATGTAGTCCATCTTATTCCTCTTGGACTGCCCTCTGTTGTCTGGCGCATCACCCAGTCTATGACTGTTAAAAATAGAGTGGTTGATAAGGGGCATCCCTGTCGTACTCCTGTCTTCACCTCGAAGGTTAGGTTGCTCTGCCCAACACTACACGTAAAGTTGGCATAGAGGCTTTTTATGATTGACACTATGCAGCTTGGAATTCCATAAGCCCTCAGTATTTTCCATAAACTGTCCCTATGTATGCTGTCAAAAGCCTTTTCAAAATCAACAAAATTTATGTAAAGCTGTCTTTGCCATTCTGAGCACTGCTCTATAATGTTCCTGAGAGTGAATATATGGTCTACACATCTTCTGTTCTTTCTAAATCCTGCTTGTTCTTTCCTCAGTTTGTAGTCTACTGCCTTTGAAATTCTCTGTATAATTATCCTGCCTAGTATTTTGCTGGGAACTGAGAGAAGAGTGATTCCTCTCCAATTATTGCAGTCTGAAAGATCTCCCTTCTTGGGCAATTTAACAATTATTCCTTTGTTCCACTCTGATGGTGTTGTCCCTGTTTTCCACACTTGTGCAAATAGTGGTTCTAATAGTTCTGCTGCTAGCTCAGGGTCTGTCTTAAATAGCTCTGCATTTAAGTTATCATGGCCCGGAGCTTTACCGTTCTTTAACCCTTTGATTGCTGTGATGATTTCTTCTTTTCGTGGAATGTCTGTATTTACATCTAGATCTTTTTCAGCCTCAGGAACATTCAATTGTGTCTCTGGTATTTCCTTGTTCAGAGTTTCTCTGAAGTGCTCTGCCCATCTTGTTTCCTGTCCCTCTGCTGTCTTAATGAGATTTCCTTGCTTATCTCTTACTAATGTAATGTTGTTTGCACCTTGTTTTCCGCTGATGAATTTAGTTATTTTGTATACTGTGCTTTGTTCATTTCTCAGTGCTGCTTCTTCTGCCTGTTTTGCAAGATCGTCTAGGAAATTCCTTTTGTTGGCTCGGGTTTGGCGTTTAACTTCCCTGTCCAGTTGACTGTACTGTTCGCTATATAGTTTGGGTGCCTATGTGGTATACTAAATTTTTCCATATATTCTACTGGTTTTTCTGCATCCTTCCATGTTAGTTCCGCGTCCCTCTTGTCGTTTCTGGAGTTCTCTACTGCATGTTGTTCCTAGGCTTTCCTCTTTCCCTGGAATTTCATGTTATTGGTTGTCACATAATAAAATATCCTATTATCTTTCCAGTTCTCACATTATCAATCCTCAAGTTTCTTTTGACAGCTCATAATCGATATCAAAGTGCATTATGATAATGTAATATATTTATTTACATAAGAAGTGGGTTATATGAATACTTACAATGATCAAGTGGAGTGCTTCTTGGCATGTTATAATCTCTCTCGCCAGATGGTGAAACTTGTGATAGACCTGATGGCAGAACAAAAAAAAAAATAATGACTAACTAGTGCAAACAATCAGTAATTAAAGCTCAGTCATTCAACACCATTTATCTAATGCTTAGGTTCTCAAACTTTTTCAGACTGTGGCACACTTGACAATACAAGTTTCTGTCATGGCACACCTGTGCTCTTAATGCTGGACTCTCGTGTAATTAACCGTAAATTTATAGTATTTTACACGTTACACTACACTGACGATATTCAAATTCTATTACAATATATATTTTTATAGTAAGAAATAACAAAAATGAAAAATTTGAGAGACATTTTAAATGTTATTATGCAAGTGCCTTGTTTTCAATGTGAAATGTGAGCCTGCTAGGAAGCACAGATCGTCTTTATTCGTGGAGTACTATTGGACATATTTTTACTATCAAAATTTGGTGGCACACCTCTGGCTCTCTCACTGCACACCAGTGTGCCACGCCATACAATGTGAGAAACACTTATCTAATGGATGGTGTACATCTTGAGTGCTTAGGACACACACAAATTCTCTCCATGTGTTATATCTCTTCCTCCGTTTATTTTCTACATCCCTCCATGTTATTTCCGCTTCATTGTGACCCTTTCATGAGCTATTATGTGTGTTCCTCAATCTTTCTTCTGTCTTTTTGTCGTGGAGATTCAATGTTCTTTCTTTTTTCTGTGTTCACATGATCAACTCTCCAAGTTATATTGACATCTTGTAATTTGTATCAAAGAGCAATATGACAAAGCAAGAAATTTATTTATGTGGGAAGTGGGTTATATGAATACCTACAATGCTCAAGTGGATTGCTTCGTGGGATATTATAATCTCCATTGCCAGATGATGAAATATGTGGTAGACCTGACAAAAAAAAAAAAAAAAGTCAAATAACTGTAACTATGTATTAGTGCAAGCAATAGTAATGTAAATGAAATTAGTTATTCGACACCTTTTGACTCTGGATATCTGGACATCTTTTGGTGCCTATAGTCCGTTTGGAAATTTGTGCCCACAGAAAGCGTCAATTTTCTCCAAAACTGTTTGTTGTATGGACATGAATTTTTGCATGCAGTCTTAGATTTTCCATGCAGTTAAGATTTTGCGATCATTACATCCACAGCTGTCGTGAAATTTGCAAAACGGCAATTTTCTTTGATCTTCTTGGAACATTTGCCTAAATCTGCCCGTAACATTAATTCTTACAGTAAATCACAACATTTGTGCGACAAGATGGTTCAAAGGCGTGTCCTAAATGTGTGATTGGTTGTTCACGTGATTTTGATATGAGGAATGATGTTCTGATAATGAACCATGATAGCAGTAAATCATCGGGAAGCTATGACAAATCGTAACTGTTTATGTGTTATTATAGATTGGCATATGAAATTAGTTTATCACAAACGAAGGAATGCGATCGACGTGCCTCATTCCGAATCGGACGACTCCAATAAGTTCACAACAGTTATTAGTTGGATAAACTGCAAGCCATCTCGCTGCCAGTAATCTTCTTCTTCCTGTAGCACGTGTTCTTCACATTTAGCCCAGTACTCTGTGTCTATTCGTGAAAGGGCCTCACGAGTCATGTCTTTAACATCGCACATTTTAAAAGTGGTGTTCTGGGCAGCCACTTGCCCTTTAACTCTAGCCCAAACCAGCTCTATTGGGTTAAGGTGAGAATGGTAAGGTGGGAGTCGAAGAGAAACATGACCCTGCTCTTGGATGATTTTATCAATCAGATACACTTTTGTCTTATTCCTCTGTCTCACAAGCTGCAACAACTCTGGTTTTAAATAGCTGTTGTCAGCGAAGATATTTTCATTCAGAAGCCACCTACTGATTTCGTCTTTCGTGCTTGCCGAAGTGGGAGCTTTATCCTCCTGCGCTAGAACATCATGATAGGACGCATTATCCATCACCAGGCAAGACGGCCTATCTAGAGTCGGGAGGAGTGTATTCACTATCCAATCTCGAAAAATTTGCCCATTCATTTCACTGTGGTAGTCCCTACCATCTACAGACTTTGATTGAAAAATAAGCTCTGCATCACGGACAAGCCCATTCTGTCTGCTGCCAGCATGTGCTAATATAATGCGTTGACCTTTGCTGCTGGGAATTTTCCTTCTATGGTCTCCGTCAACAGATTGCCATTCTTTCTCGTTCGTATGATGAGCATTAACCCAAGATTCGTCCAAATACACTATATCATAGCCGTCTTGCCTTCTCTCATGAATCTGCCTAAGGTATTTGCTTCGAGCTGCAACCAGATGTGGTTTTTCACATAAAAAATTCCTTCCGCCAGACGTTTTTCTAAAAGTGAAGCCGACACTTCTGACAAGTTGCCAAAGAGTTGTTTTTGAGACGTTAATATCGCATTCTGCTTGCAGCCGACTTTTCAGCATGCGGAGAGTAACAAGTTGATTGGCATTAAACATCTTCAAAATCAAACGTCTAATGACATCCTTGTCAAAATCATCAATTATTTTCTTCCTTCCTTGCTTAACCGCAGCCTCTGTACAATCACCGTCTTGTTGTATCCAACGTCGAAAAGATCTTCTATCCACACCCAGGGCCTTTCGTGTTCTCCTTCCTGGTTCTTGGATGTCGTGGTATAAACAACCCATCTTAGCCTCTCTGCGAAAATGCCTGTACAATATAACAGTTGCCTTCTGCAAAGTGATAAATTTGCATTTCAGATTTATTGCGCTTTTCATAATTATGCAGTTTAGTTTATTAATATATTATACGCCGATGTCATTTTGTTTCGTTGCAGCCAACTCAATGCAATTAGCATACGCCACTGAAATAATTACTCGCGACTGTGTACAACAGGTGCGCACATGTGCGGACATGTAGTCACTACACTAATTAAAAAAAAAAAAAATTGAATAGCACATTTCATCGCTTGTGCTGTGCTGAAACAAAAAGTAAGTGCGCAATTTTTGAACGGATCTTGTAACTTTCCTGTAGAACTAATAAAAATTAACCCAGACAACGGTAAGAGTTTTTTATATAACTTAAAGAAGAAAATTCGAACATGACATGAGTTTTGTAAGGGCAAAAAATATATTAATAACTGCATTGATATCAGTAGGGCACGTAGCAAAGTTCAATAACATCCGTCAAGGGGTTGCAAAGTTACAACGTTCAATGTGTGGGCACGAATTTCCGAACGGACAATAGGTCATAAACAAAATCTCTCAATGTGTTATATATCCTAGACTTTCCTCTCCACTCTTCCACTGGAGATTCGATTTGTTGACTGTTACAAATAAAATGCTCTTTCTTTTTCCAGTGTTCACATAATCAACCCTGCAATTTCTTTTCATAGCTTGCAATTCGTTTCAATACAAATAAGAATAAATGGTAAGATACTGGAACAATCCAAAAGTTTCTCATAACGTTGACACATAATAACAGAAGATGGCAGATGTGAAACAAATCAAGATGAGAATATGAATGGCAAAAGCTACATTCATCATCAGACAGATACTAACATCTTAAACAAATAACTCACAAATTAAAACTGAGAGTCATCAGGTGTTATATTTGCTCCTCATTACTGTATGGTGTAGAAAAATTCACAATAAACTAGTAGTTAGAAGAAAGAATTGAAACCCTTGAGTTGTTAATGAGACACATCAGGTGAAAAGAGAATAAAACAAATAAAGGCATCCTAGAAAAGCTGACACCCGTAAAACACTGCACCCTACCACGCAATGGGGCTGTTTACCCCATCCCGTAAAAAAAACTTCGCACAAAAACAACGATAGATTGTTTGGTCTGTTTTTGTTCCACAAAGACGCCACTAGGCGTGGTGGAAACAGCGATAGATTGATCAATTTGTTGTTGCCCTAAGACGCCACTAGGCGTACTGGCCACATCCTAGAAAAGCTGAGAATGAAAAGAGATATAATGAATGAGATCAAAGTCAGACGGATACAATACTTTGGTCATTCAAAAAGACATAACATCTTGCTGAAAACCATAATGGAAGAAAGAGATAATGGCAAATGTGTAAGAGGAAAACAACACTGATGGACAGGAAAGAATCAAGGCAAGAGACAGAAAATGATGGAGATCCATTGCCGCTGATCTTTGATGTAAAGATGGCAGCTGATCTTATGCAAACCTGTATCAAAGAGCAGTGTGATAAAGTATACATGAATATATATATATATTAACAAATAAAACGGTATTGAATCAGTTTTACAAATTAACGGTACAGAGGAAACATGGGACGTTTCAGGTTTTACCCTTCATCAGCCAAAGTTACAAATAGGCAACAAGGACAAGAAATATAGACAGGTTAATGAAAAATAAATACTATAGACACTACAAACACGTAATATATGTAAGTGAAATATAACAACACAGGTGAAGAGCAATAATAAAGCAAAGAAAATACAAAACCGAAAAAATTATAAAGCAATTAATTCAACAATCAACGAAAATCAAAAGCAGAAAATGTAATAATAAAACAAGAAGTCCTGCTATGACACTCTTTGATAAAAGATCTAGTAAATACAATGGCATCAGACAGCAATAATGAAAGTGACTTCATCATGATAAAAATACACAAATAGGACACGAAAAGAAACATTAACTTCATAAAAGAAAGATCATGAAAAAGCGAAGGATGAAATAAAGAAGTCTGAAATAGAGAGGAAAGCCAATGAATAACAGAGTTAAGCAAAAAGGAGAAGATTGGACATTTAGACCATGAGGAGAATGGCAACCCAATTCGAAAATGAGATAATTCTCTAGAGAAAAGCGAGTATGGTCATCGCAAAAGCAGAAGCGTATACCGGTTACCTGGATACCAAAGGAACTGGAATGGTCTGGGCTACTGAAATGAAGGGCCACAGGTTTAGGTTCCCTGTCATAAATGTCATTTAAGTGCTCACGGAATCTTACTTACTTAGTCGTTCCCCTTCTACCGTGAGGTGTAGAGGTTTGGAAGAGAGAGCGCCAGACTATCCTATCGGCTGTCTTCCTCCTGGCCTGGTTCCATTCTAGTCCTCGGTCCTTCAAAGATTGTCTAATGTTGTCCTCCCAGCGGACTCTGGGTCGTCCTGGGGGGTCTGGATCCTTGGCTCTTTGTTTCCCATGCTTGTCGTGGTAGCCGGTCTTCTCCCATTCTGCAGACATGGCCAAACCATCTTAGTTGGTACTGTTCTACTTGGGTCTGCAGGGGGTGGGATTTAAGGCCTTGCTCACGGAATCTATCTGCCAAATGTCTATGAGTTTCGCCAATATAGGTAATGTTGCATCTTTTACAGATAATGGAATAAATAATATTCCTAGATTCACGTGTAAATGACTCTCTAATAATAAAATTGCCCTTCAGAAATGAAACATGAGTCTGGAGCACATGCACACACGTACGACATCTGGGGCGGTGGCAAGACTGTGTACCAAAATGTGGAAGGCTAGTATTGATCAAGCAGATGTGTACAAGAATGTCCTTGACATTTTTATCCCTACGATATGCCACCAGAGGGGGATCCTGGAACAACTCACTGGTAACAGGATCAGAGTTGAGAATAGGCAGATGATGAAATAGAATTCTTTTCACCGCCAAACAGTGAGGATGGAAAGTTAGAACAAGTTTGAGTCTGTCAGATTTAGCAGAAGGTTTAGTAGTGAGTGCCATCTGATGAGTGACGTGTGTGATGCAATTTAGAGCATCAGATAAAACACGTTAAGGATAAAGATGTAGGCGAAAAACTCAAGCATCTCTTGAGCTCACTCATGGAAATCAACATCATCGTGACATAACAGATGCAAGCGTAGAAGTTGAGAAAAGGGAATGGAATTTTTACAACTAAGAGGGTGAGATGAAGTATAAAGAAGGAAACCATGAGCGTCAGTAAGCTTATAATAGACAGAAGTTTTAACCAGTAGAGCTAATTGTCACAGTGAGGTCAAGAAAGTTCACTGAAGTCATAGAAATTTGAGAAGTGAATTTGATGGCAGGATTGAAATTACCAACATAGCCAATAAATCGACGGAGGTAAACCTCATGTAATGCCAATCCCATCATCAATATAGTGGCGGTAAAACTCAGGTATTGGTCCATAGTAACTTTGAAAGACCAAATACTCAGTGGCCCATAAACAAGCAAGCGTAACTAGTGCACATTTTAGTACCCATAGATACACCACTGATCTGGTTAAAGAATTGGCCATTTAACTCAAAAGAAGAACTAATTCAGCAAGGCGAAGAAGAGGACCTGTACTAATAGTAAGATCAGTACGCTGGTCAAGAAAAAATTGGAGTGCCTTGAGCCCATCAGAATGTGGAATAGAAGAATAAAGTGAACAAACATCTAGAAGGAAAAGACGGTAAGTATGGTCAGGTGTGAATATGATTGAATCAAAGGTAGTAATAGCATGAGTTATTGTTAAACAGAAACGACATCATTCCACTCCGGGCAAACCCATAGGTGCTCAGTCTCCCTCAGTATATGTCGAAGAGTGTGAATGCTACTGTTCCTGTAGCTCTCTGGTTGTATACACGACCGATGCATCCTCTCATATGTCCATCTTTGCTAGCCTTACGTTTGATGCCAAATTCCAAGTCTTAACCTTGACAATTCATCAATTGCAGTGTCATTCTCTAACAGGCGATCATTAATTTTTAAGGTATCTCTCCCTTATCCATATCCGTGTCCCCACTGTGGGTGTTCTTGATGCTAGTCTGTCAGCTCTCTCATTACTACATAACCCTTGCATGACCAGGACAGTAGATCCACACCAGCTCATGTAGACTCGAAGCTCCTATGAATGTTTTCCATTCATGCCGCAAGGAACCACTTTGAACCTTTCAAAGCATGGACCGAGAGTCTGACACAATGATCGCCTTTGTTAATGAAGTTTCAGTTAGCCACCTTAAGGCTGCAGTAACAGCCTCAACCTCTATTCTCATGCTGGAAGTTGTTATCTTGTAAGCCCCACTATGTTCGGCGACGATTCAGCCCTGTACCCCAGCAGAGAAGCCCCAACCTGATTTCTCACCACAACTCACAGATCCATCTGTATACACAATGGTATCATTATCCCCTGCATGATCATGTATCAGTTGATTAATTTCCAGTTCTGCTTTTCCATTGCTCGAAGTTCTGCACTCTGCCAAGACTGATGATGACTTGCTGGTAATGAATTCAGTTCTCATCTGACATACTCCACTCTTACTCTTTGAATATATTTTCGGGACCTCAAGACGCAGCAATAGAGACCGCAGTCAGTGACTCATAGCTTGACTGCCTGCGTCAGGACCAGCAAACCAGAGCTGGTCAAGACCGCACTCCACCTCCACGTGGTGGTCCTGGAAACAGTCTGCAGCTGTGCAGGCTGGCTGAGCGAGTGTGGATCGAAATGGGAAGGCAAACCCGGTCCTAAAAAATGCCGTGCAGAAGTCGGATGTGTCGACCGAAAGGTGCAGATATCACAGCTACGTTGTAAACAGACACAACGCAACCACCGTCCTTTTCAGGGCGAACGAAGAAGAAGAAGAATATATTTTCAACTGTGGCCACCTGCTTGATCGTTGTCTATGCCTGTGCCATACATGACATCCCTCTCTTTATTCTTGCTCCCTTAATGTCAGCTGTGTTTTCATGCAGGGGGTGCCGTTTGTCTGTGGTTACTCGCATATAGGCTTTTGCTTGGGCCATCGCATATTTGGATCTCATAGACAGCACTCCGAGCATGTACCTCATTGTCACAATTGGGGTATCTTGCGTACAGCCCAAGACTATACGCATCCCTTCATTTTGAATGTGTTCTAGTCGTTCACATTGTGTTACTGACAGTGTGAGTATTCCCAGCCCATACTCAATGACCGATAGCATGAGTAGTGTCCTTCAAATAAGAAGGTAGATTGGCGACTAAGGGCTGGAAAATACTATCAAGGAATTCAGAGATACGTTCAGTGGGACACGAGCAGGCTGAAACAATAGGCCTACAAGGATTAGCACTTTTATGCACCTTAGGAAGCATGTAAAAGGAAGGCTTACCTAAACTACTATAAAAAATATGGAGAGATAAAGCACCAGAAGGAAGATCATCATGGACAAGACCACAGATAGTCTTATAAATAGTAAAATTATTCTGGACTGTGATAAAGTAACACCTATTTATGTGGGAAGTGGATTATATAAATACTTACAATGGTCAAGTTCAGTGCCTCTAGGGATGTTACACTCTCCCTCGCCAGATGGTGAAATTAGTAATGGGCCTGAAAGCAGAAAAAAAAAAACAAGCAAATGATTGTCACTTTCTAAGTATTAGTGCACACAGTAATGGAAAATGAAGGTACAAGCAAATAATTGTGGCACAATCATTCAATACATTTTGACTATCGGATGTTTACACATTTTTGTGTGCCTAATTCACAAACATAATCTTTCCATTTATTATGTTTCATTCATTCATAACCCTCCACTTCCAAAGGAGCATAGGCCTTCAACAAACACATGCCAAGTCCTCCTGTCACGTGCCATCATCTCAAGTTCTTTCCATGTTCTCTTCATCATTTTCACCTCTGTTTCCAGCTCTCTTCTCCATGTGCTTCTTGGTCTACCTCTGCCTCTCTTGCCCTGGGGGTTCCAGAACAAGGACTGCCTTGTAATGCTATCAACAGGTTTCCTCAGTGTGTGTCCTATCCATCGCCATCGTCTTCTTCTCATCTCTTGTTCCACTGGCACTTGTCTAGTTCTTGTCATCAGTTCCACGTTGGTAACCTTGTCATTTTAATCCCTCTATTCTACGCAAGCACCCATTTATGACAGTCTGTAGCTTTTTGGTTGTTGTCTTTGTTGTTCTCCATGTCTCCGAGCCATACAATAGGACTGACTTCACATTTGAGTTGAAGATTCTTATTTTCGTGTTGGATCCTATTTCTCTTGTTCTCCATATATTTCCCAATGCAATGAAAGCTCCTCTTGCCTTTTGTATTCTTATTTTTATATCGCTGTCTGTCCCTCCAACTTTGTCTATATTACTGCCAAGATATGTGTACGATTCTACATCTTGTATTGGTGTTTCTTCAAGTTCAACCCTGTTATCGTTACCTGCATTTATTCTCATTATTTTTGTCTTTTCCCTGTGTATTTTCAGACCCAATTGCTGTGACCTCTCATCGAGTGTTTTCAATTTGTCCTGCATCTGATTACGGTTATGGGACAAAAGAGCCAAGTCATCAGCAAAATCCAGATCATCCAACTGCTTAGTCAGAGTCCACTGGATTATATTTCTGTTGTCGATGATCTCATAACCCAATCTATTGCCAGCAAGAAAAGAAATGGAGACAAGAGGCATCCCTGTCGCACTCCTGTTCTTATCCCAAACGGTTCTGTAAGCTGTCCTTCGTGAAGAACTCTGCATGTCATGTCTTCATATGTTTTCTTTATTAAATTAATGATCTTCAGGGGGGAGCCGCGCTGGTGTAATGGCTACGACATTGTACTGGCGACCAGGTTTTCATGGTTCAAACCCGGGCTTCAGCGTTTTAAGGAATGTTTACGACCGGAAATTTGACTGAATAACCTGAATGGCTCCTGCACATAAATCCCGTGTGGATGGGAAGGAGCGAAGCTCCTGACCGGATTGGAAGGAAAGTCCACTGACCCCCCAGCCTCGCAATGACATGTCATTGGGCCAAAAGAGCTGGAAAGCTCGAGTGCCACTGGTTAGAAAAAAAAAAAAAAAAAAAAAATGATCTTCAGGGGAACTCCATAATGCCTCATCAATTTCCAAAGTGATTCTCTGTCTACACTGTCAAATGCCTTTTCGTAGTCCACAAATCCGATGTATAGTGGTGAATTCCATTCCAGACTTTGTTCAACTATTATTCTCAAAGTGGCTATTATGTTTACTCCTGGGTTTATTTTCGTCATCCCTCCATGTAAGTTCCACTTCGCTCTGATATTTTATTCAGTCCTCTACTGCATGTGTTCCTAGACTTTCCTCTCTTCTTTCCCTGGGGGATTCCATGTTATTGGGTGTTACAAATTAAAATACTCTTTCTTTTTCAAATGTTCACATAAACAAACCTGTAATTCCTTTTGACTGTTTGTAATCTGTATATAAGTGCAATATGATAAAGTAACATATTTACTTATGTGGCAAGTGGGGTATATGGGTACTTACAGTGGTCAAGCTGAGTGCCTTTTGGGATGTTGTAATCTCCATCACCAGATGGTGAAACTCGTGGGAGATCTAGCAGCAGAACAAACAAGCAAAGGAATGCAACTATTTACTAGTGCAAGTAATCACTATTGCAAATGAAAGTGCAGTCATTCAACATCTTTTGGCTCTATTGGATGTTTGTACATATATTGTTTTCCTTGATCACAAACAAAATCTCTCCATGTATTATGTTTCTTCGAGGGTTTATTTGCTGCATCCCTCCATATTAGTGCAAATTCTCTCTGATAATTTCTTGAGTTCTCTACTGCACGTATCTTATTGATTTTTACATAATAAAATATTCTGTTTGTTATTCCAATATTCACATAACTAATTCCAAGTTCTCATTTGAAAGCAGGAGCCGCGCTGGTGTAATGGTTACCATGCTGCACTGGCGATCGGGTGATCCAGGTTCAAGCCTGGGCGAAGACATTTGAAGAAGTCTTGTCAACCGGGACTTAGACTGGATTAATTCAAGCCCTGGGCGAAAACATTTGAAAGAGTGTTGTCGACCAGGGACTGGCAGCTCCTGAGCCGACCCAGCTTTAATGGGTACTCTTTCGAAGACGGCGAGTATCTACTTGAATGGCGAGTGGACACATATCATTGTACAGGGAATAAAGGGATACTCACATAAAAAACAGTCTCAGGTTAGATATACTAACTGGAAATTCTCGCCTCGAGTAATAGCGGGCATACGTAAAAAAAAATTAAAATATTTTTGAAAACACATAATCTAAGATGGGAAACTCTATACAGAGTGATACCAAGAGCAATATGATAAAGTAACATATTTATTTATGTGGGAAGTGGGGTAAAGGGTACTTACAATGGTTAAGTTGAGTGCCTCTTGGGATGTTATAATCTCCCTTGCCAGATGGTGAAACTTGTGGGAGATCTGACAGTAGAAAAAACAGGTGAATGATAGTAATTTTCTATGTACAAATAATCAGTACTGGCAATTAAGTACAAGCAAATTATAGTTTTTTTTATTTTAACTGATTCCGTACGCAAGATCTTTTAAAAGACGCAATGGCCGACCGCTGGGACCGCAAGATCTTTTAAAAGACACTGATTTATTTCGTTGTTTCTTTCTATTCTGATATTTTACACTGCCCGGAATTTATCTTGAACGGAAGTAAACACAAAACTGGGCAAATTTCAACAAGCTTCAACGTCTTTTATTTGCGTTTGAAGGGATTTTTTCACATTTATCTTTGTCAAGTGCTTGCTGTGTGTACACATTGACAAATATGTATTACATACACATGGAGCGACAAACATGGCTCGTTTTCCACAGCTAATTGTTAACTCACTAAACTCCAACACGTAGATACGATATCCGACGACTTTATGTCACAAACTTGAGTATAACACAATAACACAGGCAGACTGCCGCTTTGGCCATAAATCATCACATAAGAAAAACACAATATATGATGTGCATAATTAGAACAGCATCTCATGGAAAGGATTTCACAATATCTTAATATATTTCCTATTTTCCTTCAACCATTCTGCCTTCACTCTCCGCGTAATCTCTCCTCGCTCTAATCGCTCTCCCGACTGACCTTTTTACACACCTCTGACCCTTTTCACGCTGACCAGTCTTCACCCCCACTTTGTTCACAACAACTCAGTCATGCCCGTGAACCCGACATTAGCACTTACTGCTACTAATGTATTCATGCCCCCATCAAACTTAACATTCACGCACTTCAACTCACAACTTACATAAACATATCTAGTTCCCACCGGAGCATGAGTACTGACATTCATTCTATAAACCGTTCGTGACATCCACCCCTCCCTCTCCAAGTGAAAAACATAGTTTTTCACTGGATGGGTGGTAGATATCAGGAAACCAACCATCCAAAACCTCTGATTACATATGTGGGCAAAATCTATAGCATCAGTGTGAAAATATGCCATCTACAAATAATCAATAATAACATTCTGAAGAACACAAAAATAAAATTAAAAAAATTACAATAGAACCGAGTTGCTAGAAAAATACAACAGCAACCATATGGCAAAAATCATGCATCTCTAATTACACACAAAATTAAAGGTGATAACATTACATCAATTTCACCAAATTCTCCTATACCGGAGAATATCTGTTCTATAACCCTGTACTTGATACCCAACATATGATAAGAACTTAGCTTATACAAAAATCATGCAGAATACAGTTGAGAAAAAATTACTCATGTACAAGTATCAAATACTACATAGAAATGGTGGTTAAAAAAAAAAAAAAAAAAAAACACACCCATTTACTACAAGCAAGTGTTCATAATCTAGATAACGAATCTGCAAGGACATTCAATTTACCCTGAATAGGAAAAACAGTGAAGTTGTACTGTTGTAACAACAACGACCACCTTGTTAAACGTGAATTTGGTGACCTAGATGACTTAAGAAAAGTCAATGGACAATGGTCCGTTTCCAGCACAAAATGAGATCCTAACAAATACCTAGAGAGTTTGGAAACAGCCCAAATAATAGCTAAACACTCTCTCTCTATAGTGGCATATCGCGTTTCAGCCGGAAGCAACTTTCTGCTGACATACATGACAGGATGTAGAAACCCATCATGTTCTTGCATCAGACACGCACCAATGCCCACTGCAGAAGCATCAGTCCTCAGTACAAAAGGCTTAGCCAAGTCTGGCAGTAGAAGAATGGGCTCGCTGGAGAATACAGCTTTGATGTTCCTCAGTGCTCTATCACACTCTTCAGTCCAGACTACTCTGTTTGGCGTGCCCTTTTTAGTGAGTGATGTTAGAGCCGCTGACAATGAAGAGAACCTGGGGATAAATTTATGATAAAAATTTATCAGACCGAGTAAACTACGTACTTGTTTTTTTTGTTTTTAGAGGTTGCAAATTCAAAATTCTTCCAACTGTCTGATCAACTGGTTTTAAAACACCCTGTCCTACCACATACCCCAGAAATGTTAACTCCTGAAACCCCACCTTAATCTTACTGGGTCTTGCTGTAAGGTGATGCACCCGAAGGCATGATAACAGTGACTTCAATCCCTCTACATGTTCTTCCCACGTGTCATGAAACAAACAGATGTCATCAATATATGTGATAACATCCTTCTGTCCCCTCAAAAGCATTCTCATCATTCTCACAAAAGTTGCAGGGGCATTCACCAGTCCAAAGCACATATAATTAAACTGGAAAAGACCCTGAGGGGTACAAAATGCTGTAAGTGGCCTAGCGCCTTCTGCTAAGGGAATTTGCCAATACCCCCTCGATAAGTCTAGTTTGGTAAAATACTTTGCCCCCGCTATTTGGGATAGGAGGACCTCTTGGTTGGGCATAGGTTCCGCATCTATCACTGTGACACTGTTCAAGCGGCGGAAGTCTATACATATCCGTAGGGATTTATCCTTCTTCCGCACGATGACCATGGGAAATGAGTATGATGATTCAGATGGGGAGATAACACCTAAGCGTAACATATCATTCACTTCTTTTTCAACAGCAGAAGTATAATGTAGTGGAATAGGATATGGTCTCACCCGGATGGGCTCTCCATAGGTCAGTTTAATATCATGCTCAACTAAATCAGTTCTTCCAGGAATATCTGTGAGTACATCTTGAAATTCGCACAGCAGTGACTTCACCTGTTTCCTCTGATGCTGTGGTAGAGATGCAGAGACCTCTACATCTCCCCATGATTCTGAAGCAACCAATGGCAATAGTGGGATCTGGAGATTGACCTCCTCACCTTTGTCTCCATCTTCCTCGATGACTGCTGCACTAGCTACAGTAACTGTACTATCACGAACAGCGTTCACGACTGGTTCCAGTTCAGTTGGACGTACTACATATGGTTTTAGCATATTAATATGGAAAATCTTCTCCTTCCCTCGGACTAATATCAGATAATCCACATCGGTAATCTGTTTCTTTACTTGAAATGGACCTTGCCAGTTCACTAGCAGGTGATTTTCCTTGGTAGGTAGCAACAACCATACCTCGCTGCCAGGACTGAGGGATACAAGTTTGCTGTTCCTATTGGCGTATGCTCTATACCTTGCACCCGATGTCTCTAATGCCTCACGTGCTATCGAACACGATGTAATTATGCGCTCTCGCAAGTCAATGACATACTCATAACTTGACTTGACGCTATCATCAGCATAATTCCCGGTCAGCAAGTCTCTCAAAATTTTCATTGGACCCCGAGGATTTGCGCCAAATACTAGCTCAAACGGTGAGAATCCTGTGCTCTCTTGTGGCATCTCCCTGTATGCAAACAAAACTCCCGGTAGGTATCTATCCCACAACTGTGGAAAATCTCCTGTCACCTTACCTAGCATTCTTTTCAGTGTTCCATTGAACCGCTCGCAGACCCCGTTGCTCTGAGGATGATACGGGGTGGTGAACACTTGGGCTATGTCTAACAGTTTAGATATGTGTTTCATCTCTTCTGAAATGAATTGCCGGCCCCTGTCAGACAAAATCTCTTCAGGAAATCCTAATCTGCTAAATAAGCTCATTAGAGCCTCTGCTATATCCTTTGATGTGATGGATTTCATTGGCAATGCTTCCGGCCACCTCGTACATAGATCAACTAATGTTAGAATAAATCTATACCCCCGATCAGACATAACTGGAAGGGGCCCAATAATGTCTATTGCAACCTTCTGAAAAGGGCGAAATGCCAAATCTGTTGCTACTAACGGTGCCTTGGGAGTCCTTCCTTTCTGGCTTGTCTTCTGACACACTTTACACGACCGACAGTAAACCTTCACATCCTTATTGTATCCACGCCAGTAAAACTGGGACAACACTCTACAGCGAGTTCTTGCAATACCCATGTGACCCGCAAAAGGATGTCATGTGCTGTCCTTAACACTGTATTCTTCAGTTCCACTGGAATAACCACTTGTGTAATGACTGAATGTTGCTCTGCAAAGCATCTGATTAGAATGGAGTTCCTAACCTCAAACCAGTATCGAGCAGACTTGGTATGCCATATGTTCTTGGACTCCGCCAACCGAAACAAAGGCAGAAGTGAAATGTCTTTCCTCTGCCTGTCTACAAAATCCGATGCTGTAATTCCAGCAACCGTAGGCACCCAAGGGATATTATTGGGTTGCGATATCATAATATTTGCATCCTCAGCCTTAGTCTGAGCCCTCGTCATTACTGCGTTAGCAACCAAATCATGCCCATTTTCCCACTCCTCAATATCCTGACTGGTGCAATCATGAACCCCATTAACATTTCCAATAATGAGATCAGCGATGGGAGAATCAAGGACGCATACTCGAACTCTACCCGACAAGAAAGGGGTGTCGATCTGCACAATCGCCAATGGATAGTACTCGACCTTACCACCAAATGTAATGCATTTTGCCATCTTTCCAATATAATACGTATCCTTAATAAATGTCTTCCTAATGCCAATGGTCGTACATCCCGTGTCCCTCAAAACAGATACAGGTTTATTCTCCACAAAACCTTTATGTAAAGTTAAGGTGCCATTCCCATCAACTGATGAAAGGCAAGGCAAAGTATGGCCACATATTAAAATAGGCTTGCCATCAGGCTCGAACAATGGTCTGCACCCCACACTCCTCGCTATTAAATGTATCAAGTACAGTAGCTGAATTTGCATGCTCAGTGTTTTCCTTTGAGCTCTCCTTTCGACTGTTTCTTCTCTCATTACAATTGGGGCAGTTGGAATCCGTCTCTTGGTGCTTGTAAGGGCTTCTCTTTGGACTGCTATTATAATTTTTCTTTGGGCTGGCATATGGACTTCTTTGTGGGTTGAAGGGACACCTCTCTGGGTCCCTCCCACATTGATAAGATAGATGACGCCTTGAGCCACACTTATAACAACCCCTTCTACTGTAGCCTGACCCAAAAGAAGGGTACTGTCTCTTAGGAGAATATCTTCTGTCCCCGTTCCATCTTCTATTTCCACCATCTTTCCCAACATATCTGTCTAAGCTGCGGGCCCGAGGATGTATGTATGGCTTCTTTTCAGTTTTATCCTGAGCCACACAAGCTGGAAAGGTGTCAGCAGCTATCTGCTTGTGAATCGGCTTCCCTGGGTGCGCATTGACATACTGCTGTCCTAGCTCTGACATAATATTTATATCTTTTGGCTTTCGCTCTTGTAGAAAAGCCACTAACTCTGGATTGCAAGACGATAGAACCTTGTCCTGTAGCATAAGGTCGGTTAGCCCATCAAAATCCTTCACAATACCTGATAGTTCAATCCACCTATTGAACAGCAATTTGATTTCAGCAATAAACTCACTAAAGTCATTGCTTGTTGTAGGAATAGCCTCCTTAAATCTTTCACGGTACCGTGAGCTGTCAGTCTAAATCTTCGAAGAAGTGTCTCTTTCACTGTGTCATAATTCATGCGATCCTCTACTGGCAATGCAAAGACACATTGTAAACTTCTTCCGGTGAGCAGATTATTGAGCAGACTTGGCCAATCTTCTTTCTTAACCTTCCAAGATACTGCTTCTTGTTGAAACCTTTCTAGATATACGTCCATCATATCGACGCCCTCAACAAAGGATGGGAGTCGCAGCTTGAAAGGACGAGTAGACTCCTTCGTAGCTGGTCTAGAACTCGCAGCTTCAAGTTCCAGTTTCTTCAAAGTAATTTCTTTATCCGCTTGAATTTCAGCTTTCCTTGTTTCTTCTTTCTTTGCTTCCCTTTCAGCCTCAATCTTCCTAATTTCTCTTTCCTCTTTGCGTTCCCTCCGTTCCTCAGCATCCAAAAAATTTGTCTTGGCCCATAATTCAAGTTAATCCCCTGATTTACCAATTGCCTGTCCCTTGGTGATAAAATCCAAAAGGCTAGTCATCCTGCAATATTTTTCAACTATGATAACTATGGAAAAATGAATTAAGGAAATTTAAAAAAAAACGTATACCACCTGATAAGTCAAATGGTGTCTGAAAACTATAATGGGTGCCCCTTCACCTCTGAAGAACGTCTGTCATACACAACAGATTTTGAACAACTTTTCACACTGGGTCTACACCCTGGGTCAATCTCTTGTGTTATCAGTCTGTAGGCATTACAAACTGTAATAGACCAAATAAAATGTGTCTGCTTATGTTAACACAAATGGTATGATGATGATGATTGAAATGATAATCACAGAACACACGACACTAGAACAACTGATAGGCCGGTGGAGTGGAAGTTATAGACCAGGAAAGTAAGAATAGACCTTATATTTACACCCAAACCTATCAAACGAACAAAAACAGGATATCGTAAAATAACTTATATACACGGATAGCAGAGTAAAGGACTGAGAATCGCGACATAAAAACACCACGAAAGAAAGACTATTATACAAGACAATAAGTAAACAAACTAAACGCAAACAACTAACACCAACAATTGTTCCACAAATTACACGAGGCTTCACAACTCCCCAACTCTTAGACAGATTGGGTTCCCTACAGCGTAATTTGTCTCACAAAACCTATTAAAGACAACACAATGCAAATTTCATCAATGAAGAAAGATGGATTGTGCTCACCACTCAAAATCCCCCTTATACAGAAATCAAAATTAAATACTACCACATAATATGAACAAAACAAAAACAAAACACTGGACAGTGAAGTAACCCAAGAGCTCTACTCGTCCACCCTGCAGCAAGGGCAAACAGGAATGAATATATGAATTTTTAACTAATAACAAAAGCTAATATAAAAATAACATAAGTTTCAAGTACACTGTAGAAGTGATAGACAGAAGGAAGTCTAGATATGACGAAGCAAAACTGTCAAGTCCTAAAAGGAACTAGTATCAAAATAAACTAAATTTAGTACATTTTTAGATATAACAGATCATAGGGTTCAAATATAACGTTAATTAATTTGCAAAAATGCTATTGAAGAAAGAATGGAATTTAAAAAAAAATAAATAAATAAAAAAAACCCTATTAGTTCCGGGCAATAACCTTATCAAGGAAGAAATAAATAACCAAATAAATTAATTAAAAGAAGTATAGCCTATATATATATATATAAAAGGAAATATGCAGACGCACAAGTTAAGTAAACAGAAGACTGGAAATTAACAAACTTAATAACAAACTTAACTTAACAATATCCTGTGTCCGCTGCTCCACTTGAGATAGGCGCAGGCTTGGAGTCCCGGTGTTACAGCTCAATGATGATTACCACACACAACACGCTTCACGTCATAACACAGCACAGTCAAATATTAAAATCAGCTCCTAGGTGCACATCAGCTATCAGTACGGTGAACCGGATCTTCTTCACTACTGGTCCAAAGGGTAGCAAAGGAAAATGTCTCTCTCGCTGCTTACTCCATCTCCAGGCAAGATGTTACGATTTCAGCCGATCACCCGCAAAACAATGGCCTTGTTATTCCATTACAAGACCCAGCAGACGATTTTTCGTGTCAACAGTTATGCCGAACTACACAGCACAGATAAATTGACGACAGATCAGCACACTCATCACGGGGCGAAATAACACAATATCAGTGCGCCGAGGTAAACAAGACTGATTACCGCCTTTTCATTCTTCGTGCTACTTTCCAAAATAACACTGTCGATTTCGTCAAAACTGTCCGTTCGCCTCTGCTACAGTGATTAAACTATTTTTCGCTTTTAAATATTCAGTCCTTCTGCAGCTATACCATTGCTGACTATCACTGAAATGAAGACTTCAGTTTTGCACATTAAGTTCTTGTGACCTGATTCAAACAAATAGGCCTAGTTCTCTGTTCCGCTTGATGTAATTTTTCAACAACAATTCATGAGAAGGCGAAATTGTCAAAAATTCTGCAGAAAATTAGGGGTGGGTCCTCTCTTCCACTTACGAGTTCCCCAAAATTGTCAAGTGCTTGCTGTGTGTACACATTGACAAATATGTATTACATACACATGGAGCGACAAACATGGCTCATTTTCCACAGCTAATTGTTAACTCACTAAAAACTCCAACACGTAGATACGATATCCGACGACTTTATGTCACAAACTTGAGTATAACACAATAACACAGGCAGACTGCCGCTTTGGCCATAAATCATCACATAAGAAAAACACAATATATGATGTGCATAATTAGAACAGCATCTCATGGAAAGGATTTCACAATATCTTAATATATTTCCTATTTTCCTTCAACCATTCCGCCTTCACTCTCCGCGTAATCTCTCCTCGCTCTAATCGCTCTCCCGACTGACCTTTTTACACACCTCTGACCCTTTTCACGCTGACCAGTCTTCACCCCCACTTTGTTCACAACAACTCAGTCATGCCCGTGAACCCGACATTAGCACTTACTGCTACTAATGTATTCATGCCCCCGTCAAACTTAACATTCACGCACTTCAACTCACAACTTACATAAACATATCTAGTTCCCACCGGAGCATGAGTACTGACATTCATTCTATAAACCGTTCGTGACAATCTTCATCTTTAATCGTGTTTTGTCGTATCGCCATAATGGCCGAAAAACACACAGGATATGTTACTAATATGTGAACAGTGAACAAACTGTGTGATCAACCATAACTTTCTTACTTTTTCTGTGTTTCTAAATGGATTACCTGCACAAAGAGAGCAGTGAAACTGTATTGTGATAACAATTTATGTTACAAGCCTAACGTAAGTCGAAAATTTTTGTTCAAAATTTCAAGTTATCTTTTTTCCGTGTACATGTTATCTGTTATAACATAAACATAACATAAAATTAGCTAGAAAGGCATATGGATTTATATTGTTCATCTAATGTACTTTAATTTGATATATAATATGTTATACTTAACTCATGATTAGACACACATTGTCAGTAAACGTAAATTATGTATGTGTAAATTTTTGGGGCTTAAAAATAATTCCGTCCAGAGCTGAAAATAATTACGTACGGAAAGAGTTAATGATGAAAAATATCCTGTTCAACCTCTGATGAGTTATAATTAGGATATATAGTGTTTTCAATTCCAAATAAGATGAATAACTGCCGATATGGGAAAGTGGCATCACATCTGTCAAATCATTGTAAATATGGCAAATCAAAATTAACAATGCTAAAAAAAATAAAAATGAGATAAAACAAAAAACAAAACAAAACCACTAAACAGTAATATTCAGGGGGAGGGGTATAAATGCCTAGTGTTTCCAGTTAGATATTTAATTGACTTTCAATTGCCATAAGCCATATGTATTGTAATAACATCATCAGACCTTCACCTTCCCAATTACTATATATTAACTTGTGTTCTTGTTAAATACTATTTGACTAAATAATGCAGTTCCCTAGGTCTGATTATGACTTAGTGTGTAATAGTGCAAACAGTCAGTAGTGAAAATGAAAGTACAATCACTCAATACCTTTTGAGTCTATTGAATGTTTGTACATTTTTGGGTGCTTAGGCCACAAACAAAATCTCTCCATGTGTTTTGTCTCTTCCTGGGTTTATTTCTTCCATTCCTCCATGTTAGTTCTACTTCTGCCTGTTTTCTTCTGGTGTTTTCTACTGTATGAGTTCTAAAGACTTTCTCTCATTTTCCACAGTGATTTCATATTATTGATTTTCACATGATAAAATACTCTGTTCCTTTTTCAAATGTTTACATAATGAATCCTCAAATTTGTTTTGACTGCTGGTAATTTGTATCAAAGCGCATTATGATAAAATACAATATTTACTTACATGGGTATTGTAGATACATTTTAAAAAATGTATTATAGTAAAATTATGCAAATTTCCATCACATTAATAATAAAGTAGATGCACTATATGTAAAAGAATTTCATAAAGGAAATTTTCCAGCCAATGAGATGCTGCTAACATTTTATTACCACATAACAGTGCTACACAATAATGAAGGTACTTACAGAAACAAGTCAATTTTCAATTTTAAAGATACATTATATGCTTACATGGCTACAGAGATGGAAACAGATGAAAAAAATAATAGCAGTATGCTAGTTAAATGAACACAACATCTCAGAGGTTAATTTCAACTTTAGTATAACAAAAAATGGTATGACAAGATCACCAACATACCTGTCAACCTCCTGAGACAAAAAACCTGTAGGCCCTACACCGGACCAAAAAAATCCTTACGCAAAAGATACATTAATAAATTATACACAATACAGTTTTAAAACGAGAAATGACATACAAATCTCCTGTTTTGTATTATAATCAACACATGCACTTTTAGCACTTTGCAGAATTGCATTTGTGGGCTTAAAGTCTGCACAGCATGTATCAATGTTAATCTTACACTGTAAAAAAGAAGTGAGTGTGTCCGCAACCATGGACCTACTGCAGGTCTTAATAAATGCTCCCTTCTTCATTGCAAACATTTGTTCATGCAATTTCGATTTAAAATGTACTTTCAGATCATATAATCCTGAAGCTACTACTTTAATATCTTTGCTGCATAATCTACAAAAAGCATGGGTTGATCCTAACTTGGATGCATCTACAATGCCAGGGAAGAGTTTAACCCATTCGGCCTGAAACTTACCATGACCTGCAAGCTTTTGTTTCTTTGAATTAGGCTCAGCCATTATTCAATGGATAAAATATTTCAACTAATAATCTTTGTAGACAAAGAGAATGATTAAAAAATACAATGAAGCAAAGCAAACGGCTAACAGCAAAAAATTATTATAAACAGAATAACGAATCTAGGAAGAAATAAAAACGTGCTAGAAGAGGGATAATAGATCGCCACTTTATTGAAAAATAAAGCAGCGAAGTTTATGCAAATAAACTTTTTTTTCTACTTATGTAGGGCCTACACAAAATTTTATGATATTAATTTATTGGAAATATTTAAATGGTCAAAATATGACTGGAAAGATTAAGAGAACGACAAAAATAAAATACAACGAAGCAAAGCAAACAGCTAACAGCAAAAAATAAAAAATTAACCAAATTATGAACAGAATATAAAATCTAGGAAGAAAAAACGTTCTACCAAAAATTTACAAAATTATTATTTAAAAGTTGGTAGCCTAGACCAGTGACAATAGATCGCCACTTTATTAAAAAATAAAGCAGTGAATCTCGACCGCAGGAATAAAGTAGGCCTACTTAACGCAAACAAACTTTTTTTTTTCTAGTTATGTAGGGCCTACACAGAATATTATTACATTAATTTATCGGAAATACGAGGGGCGTTCAGAAAGTAATGCACCACATCGTTTTTCTCAGGAGCTGTTTATTCAAAAAGCATGAAATTTCTACACAATATACATGGATATGTCATGTAAACATCGGTATTATTCAACATAATCCCCATCAACTTGTACGGCTTTATGCCAGCGCGAAACAAGTGCATGTATTCCTAGCCCGTACCAGATTTTGTCTTGATCAAGTAGCCATTTCTTCACTGCATGAATCACTCCTTCATCATCTTCAAACCTTGTCCCACGGAGTGCATCTTTAAAGTGGACCAAATAGATGAAAATCAGAGGGTGCCAAATCGGGACTATAGGGTGGATGGGGTAGTACAGTCCAACCCAATTTGGTGATTGCTTCCCGTGTTGCCAGACTTGTGTGAGGGCGCGCATTGTCATGAAGGAGAAGCAGGTCTGCTGGATTCTTGTGCGGCCGAACTCTGCGAAAACGTTGATTGAGTTTTTTCAATGTCTTAATATAAGCTTACGAATTGATTGTCTCTCCTCTTGGCATAACATCAACAAGAATCACACCTTCAATGTCCCAAAAGACAGTGATCATGACCTTTCCAGCTGAAGGAATTGTCTTGAATTTCTTTCTTCGTGGTGATTGCGGATGATCCCACTCCATTGACTGTCTTTTTGTCTCAGGTTCAAAATGATGTGCCCAGGTTTCGTCACTTGTAACGATCTTAGCCAAAAAGTTCTCTCCATCAGCATTGAAACGCTCCAACAATTCAGAAGAAATTGCTTTCCTTTGCAATCGGTGGTCATTTGTGAGACTTGGAGGAACCCATGTTGCGCAAACCTTAGAAAATCCAAGAGTTTTTATAACTGCATTTGCACTACCAATGCTGACTGACAGCTGTAAGGCCATTTGTTGAGTAGTGATTCGCCTATCAGTAAGAATAATGCCCTCAGCGCATTTCAACATTTCTGCGTTGGTGGCTGTGGCAGGACGTCCACAGAGCGGCCGATCAAGCAGCTCCGTATCTCCACTTCCTGATTCTTTGATTCTCTGAACCCAGCGACTGACTGTACTCCTGTCGACTTCAAAACTTCCATACACATCACATAGACGCTTGTGAATATTCACAACAGTTTCCTTCTCTGCAACGAGAATTTCTATCACAATTCGCTGTTTACAATGCAAGTTGCTAACATGCTCCATTTCAATGGCTTAGGGCAGCCATATTATTTGGCCGGTTGCGGTGCAATTTAGTGCACACAATTGGCACATGCCATATTTGAAGTGTGCAAAATTTCATGCTTCTATCTTCATTATTAGCTGAGAAAAACAATGTGGTGCATTACTTTCTGAACGTCCCTCGTATATTGAAGGGCAAGATATAACTGGAAAGATTAGGACAGCATTTAAACCAACAAAGCAAAACAACAGCAATATTTAACCGAGTTATAAGTACTCGGCTTTTTTTAAACAAAATGGCGTCGAAGTGTCTTGGCAAGCGTGGTTGATAACAGGTAACTTTAAAAATATGTCATGTCACGCTGAAAACCGAAAGTGTTTGAGGCCGAATTCAAAGTTTTTGCCGAATTGTTGGGTATAAAAGGACTTGATTGGTTGCTGGGAGAGACCTCAGTTTAAAAACAGACGCCGAGATTCCCGGAATTAAAAATAATAAAATTGGTTTTAAAAAAACCTGGCCTAGAAAATATTTTCTGATTTAAAATAACTTGGGTTGGAAAATATGTTTAGAATTTATTTTAATTTAAAAAAAAATGAATTAAAATTTTTTTTTCTTTGATTTAAAAAAAAAAAAAATTGGGGGGGGGGGAGAGATCCGTACAATGAGTCTGTACAGCCGTACATTGCTAAAAGTATAAAAAAAATGTACATTGTACGAAAAATTTGTACAGGTTGACAGGTATGCACCAATGTAAATCTAATGACAAGAACCAGGTAAATGCCAGTGGGACAACAAGAGATGAGAAGAAGACGCTGGCAATGGATAGGATACACACTGAGAAATTCTTCTGACAGCAATACAAGGCAGTCCTTTTTTGAAGTTTCCAGGGTAAGAGAGGTAGATGGAGACCACATACACAAAAACAAAGGAGAAGAGAACTGAGGCAGAAATGAAAAGGATGAATAAGACATTGAAAGACCTGGAGCTGATGGCACCGGACAGAAGGACTTGGTAGATGTGTTTTGAAGGCCTAGGCTTCATGAAGAGCTAAAGGATCATGATGATAACAAATAGAATGCTTTATCTCAGTGGTCCTCAACATGGACCATATGGCCCCCCTGTGGCCCATGCCATATTTCTAGTGGGGCCACAGTAAGATGGTAAAGAACCTTTTTTCCAGATAACAGTAATTATGAGGGGATCAAAGAGGTAAATGATTTTCAGAAGGGAGGCCATGAGCAAAAATAGGTTGAGAACCCTTGCTTTATCTGATGAACAAAACATGACTAGAACAAATCTGAAAACAAACAATAAATAGCAAAAGCCAAAGAAACATTTTTAAAAATCATAAAGTCGTATGAGAATACCGTAATGTAGCAGCTCATCTTCATCAATTGACATCTCTTTGGCTAAGGGTTTGTTAGTTCTTTGCATGTCTAGCTTCACGTCTGCGTATGGCACTCTCTCAAAGGCTGAAGGATGCACCACCAGTATTGGTTTACTGTTTTTCCTTGTTTTAGCTGGTTCTGTATATGAGTTTTCTGTGAATGGGGTTGGATAGTTTTAAAATGTAATTCATAAACTATATTAGATGAAATATTAAAAACCTCTCTTTAACACATTAACTACCGCAAGCCGCTGTCAGCGGCTCACAAAATAATCACATTTGGACCGCAAGCCGCTCAGAGCGCCAATCTAATTTTAGTAATAAAATGAATGAAAAATGTACTGAAAAACTTTCTGATATGGTTCGAGATTTTAAGTTGCCACCGGAAAACAAATTCCCAAAGCATGGTTGTTGTAGAACACTGGAAAATTGATATTATGTTCATATTTTTCAGCGTTTTGGGTTAGTAACCAAATCGTGTAAAACTGTTTACCGTGGCAACTAGTGATAGGACTACAAAAAATGCGTGTACATCTCGTCTAACGGCTGAATAGGATAGAAACGTGTTTCAACAATTGACTGATACATCTAGTGACGAGGACAAGAGTGAAAACGGTGTGCACGTTGATTGAAATTGTGATTTTGATAGAGATGGGGTGCAAGCAGTCATAATAGTGAAAATATTGCAAGTCCTTGGTCATCGGAGGGCCGTTAAATAGCAACAACCTCTATAGCGGTGTTTATTGTAATAGTGCATTCATTTGTCTTTAAAATGACGTGTAATTAATAAAAATCTGTAAACAATTACGAAAACTACAGCTTACTTTGTGCAAACACCTACAGGATGAAAATGGGAAAAAAATTTAATTCGGCCACAGTGTGTTTTTCAATTCGGTAGTTAATGTGTTAACTAAACATCTACTTGAAATCTTTTATGCTTTAAAAATAGATATTTGTCACACATTTACTTAACAAAGCAATCAGTGGACAGTTAGCAGTTGTTTCCCACCCCAATACACTCATTAATATGAAGGTGTGTGAATGTGTGTTCAGCTTCTTTTGTCCGTCCTGCACCCAAGAAAATAAAGCTGTCTGTACAGGACTGTCATTTGTAGGTAGGGTGTGACTTTTTGCCACATAGCACATAACACAACTTACATGAGTTTGGTCCAACAGAATACTTTCATACAGACATACATATTATGTGTGTGTGTTTGTACACATATGTATCTATATATATATCTATATATATACACACACACAAAGTACATTGTGTGCGTGTTGTTGTTATTGATCCAGCGGCGCTTGGGCTCTCGCCCTTCGGCCCATTGTGTGCGTGAAAATTCTCAATCACTTTCGTATAAGCTAGGAAGCTGAAAATTGGCAAACTGATAGCTTTGCCACCAATCTCAAGTAGAAGAATACAGAAACCTGAAACTTCACTTGGAAACAGACTTTGCAGATAATAGATATTCCCCGAGAAACAAAAGAAAACATCACCGATTTTCCCTAACAAAACAGGAAACCAATCATGCATGTTTTAGTTTTCACGAAAAAAATGACATGATTTATATCTTGTTTTCTTTCACAAATTCACAAGCTCATTAGCATAGTGTGTGAGGCAAAGGTATGGTGATGGGTAGGGCTAGGATTTTGATGATTTTGCATCTGTTTTTAGGCATAACCAAAATGTTGCTCAGTAGAATATAAATGTGTTTCATTAAGCTGATTTAAGAGCCTCTGTTAAGGCATTATTTTACATTTTTGAGATTTTTCGGTCATTTTAAAGCATTTGTTGTTGTTTTTTTTTGTTTTGAGTCACTAAAAAACTGAAGTATTTTTTATGCTTTTTCCTTGTTTTTTTATTATTATTTTGTTGTTGTTTTGGTTAGTAACATAAATAATGTTAGTTTGGCATGGTTAGTAACATAAATAATGTCAGTTTGGCATGGTTAGTAACATAAATAATGTTAGTTTGGCATGGTTAGTAACATAAATGTCAGTTTGACATAGTAACAGTAAAACAATTAAATTAGATTTTTTAGGTTCTTATTGTTTTGCTTTGAGCTGATCATTATTTTTTTGTTTCTTTTAATAATACAAAATAATGTTATTTTAGCTGAAACTAAAAATGAAAGTTGTGTTTTTAGATTTCTTTTATTTTATAGGTCATTTTTGGGGTAATAAATGCATTTTATTGGGGTCATTTTCAAGCAATTTTTAGGTCATTAAAATCCTAGCCCTAGTGATGGGCTCTCAAACCCAACTATGTGGAATGTTATTTTTTTCCAAAATGCTTTTTATTTTTTGTATACATTTCATACTGGTTTGATGAATTTTGTTCCTTGACCGGAACAAATGCCTCTTAAATAGCGTAAAAATTATTTGTGACAAAATCCTAATACCTTCATTTAAAAAATATCCAAATTACCTTCATCAACTCTGAGGGAACATTCTGTATGAAGTGTAAATTCATTTTCCTTGACAGCATCATCTAAGCCCTTAATGGCCATAGCCATTTCATCCAAATCATGATAATGAACTTCTTCCACTGAAAGCACAAAGAAGGCATTACATTATCTAAATACTGCTGCTTATGTTTAAGTATTCACTTGTTCTCTCAGCATAACTGGATTTATTTACTGAATCTGTGGTGAAAAGAAGTACATTTTTACTTTAGACAGTGAACTTCTGTTTGCACTCATTATACCTGAGAATTTTTAACTATCACTCAAGACCAGTGTGTAGTCAGACTTCAGTGAAGTAACAAGATTTTAGTTGCTTGCACTGTATCTTGTATATTGAATATTTTTCTATTGGACATATTGAATTGATTGCTAGTGCTCAATTGATTACAGACTGCGTCAGTGTTACTTCCTCTCTAGTCAAGTTTCCCATCACTTTCATCATCATTTTCCTTTTCGCTCCACATGGAACTACCACTGCAGTTGCCCCCCCCCCCCCTTCTTGCAGGAAGCCTGCACCATAGCATTCTTGTGGTAATCATTTCTGTAATATTTTGTTTCATATGATGAGGTTGCCAGCCTCACATGCAATCTCATATTAGTCACCTCTTATGACATACCAGAGGTAGTAGTCACATTCTTTCTTCACTTCCTCAGAGACCCACAAGAACCGCGTAGAGCCTGCACAGCCAAAGCAACATATTTTTAGCCTGGGGAAAACAGTATCTGTTTCATACACTCCCCCCCTTTTTTTTTTTGGTAATGAATATATAGTAGATATATCTATCCTTATCTGTGCCTCACTTGAAACCCCAAGGATGCTGCCCCCTTCCTAGTCATGGCCCCTGTCTCTCAAACACAACTAACATTCTTTCAAGAACAAAGTTAAAAAAAAAAAAGAAAAAAAAGAAGGGGAACATTACCTGATTCACATCTCTCTGGTTTACTCTTTAGTCTACGGAAATCACAGTAATCATTGTCCACTGCCTGTTCACATTGCAGAGGTTTTTCAATCGTCTTGTTGTAAACCATGTTTTTGTCAAAAACTGATGGCTTCACGTACCTGCCAACAATGTATTTATAATTAAGTATAGGACAGGGTTTCTTTCTTTCTTGACTTGTATTTACTGCTTCTGAATAAGTTTTGAGTGGCTCATCATCATCATTACTTTTTAGTCCCTGATAAGCACAGTCCTTCAACAACTACATTCTAAGCAATCCCAAATTGAGCCATCCACTTAAGGTCTTTTTATTTCTTATCTCTTTCATGTCCATCTCCGTTTCTCTTCTCCATATATTTTTTGGTTTCCCTCTATTTCTCTGACCTTGTGGATTTCACAATATGGGCTGCTTTTTAAAGGTATCAATAGGTTTGTTCAGTGTGTGTCCTTTTCAATGCCAGCATAATGGCACATTTCATTCCACTCGTTTTCATTCGGTTCTTCCCCTCAGATCCACATCAGTGATCTTATCACCCTATCTATGACAGGAGTTAGCATAAGGTAGATTTTGACTCGGGATGATATGGTAAATCTCTTGGTGACAAGAAAAGAGGGGGGGGGGGGAAAGGAGAAATAATATTAAAGCTACAGAAGTTTTGAGACTAGTCCTCTCCTGCCTGCATTAAAAGTACATTTTTTTCACATTCCCAGTAAAAACTCACCAGCAAACTTACAAAAATTCATTTTAATCATGCACTACATGAGGTAGGAACATGAACTTTTCTTTGATGTGAAATCGATGGTAGGTAAAATATAATTTTGTTGGAATTTTTGACAACTCTGTTGATAGAATTGTCGGAAGCAGATTCCAGCAGAGATAGAAATTATACACAGGCTGCACTTATTCCTAATTCCAAATACTGTGAAAACAGAACAAGATTTTATCAAGGTAGATCAATAAAGAGCTCCAGTGTTTCTACAGAAGATTCTCACAACTCCTGGGTTGCCTGTGTGACATTCTAATTTTGATAATACTTTTATTGGATATTGCATTCTTTCTGCAGTCCCATATTTAGCAAATTTGATACGCTTTTATTTTGTTTTTAAGCCATTCATTTACTGAATGTGACAGCTTTATTTTAGCTATTTATCGCCTGAATGTGATAATTTGTTTAGCCATATATTTACTAAATGTGACACCTTTATTTTAGCTATTTGTCTCCTGAATGTGAATTTTAGCTATATGTTTACTAAATATAGTGGTTTTATTTTAGCCATTAGTCTCCTAAATGTGACATAATTTTTGTCTGTTGTTTGTATGATGAAAACAGAGCAGGACATACCCATCAGCATCCATATCAATATTAAACTCTGTGTATGCTCCTCCCTCAGCACCCAGAGTGCCCACATCATTGTAAGTGAATGCCCCTTTCATGAGTGCGAACTGCTCATCCTCCCTGGGTGTTCTTGGAAGAGGAGGGTGCTTAAAAAAACATGAACAACAGCAAAACATCATTAACATTTTTTCATCACTATAATGATATAAAGTAAAACAATGGAACCAGTAATATAATCTATGCTGCATATAAGGGTACTATAATTGAGAACAGTCCGATTTTAAGGTTAATATAGGTTGTCTAAATAACTATAAATTTACAGTAGGACATTAACTTTCTGAACAGTAAGGTAACATTATGCACTTTTTAAATAATGAGCAGTGGAGGACCCTGTCTGCTGATGCTTCCACAATGGCACCCCCTACGACCCATGACGGGTTAGGGGTTGAGATGATGATGATGAAATGTTAGAATTCAATATTTCATATTTATCTTTTCATTTATAGCATTGTTCATTGCTTCAGTGTTATATGTTGGAACCAACATTCATCATCATCATCACTTCCCTTTTCACTCCCTATGGAGCAGGGAGCCCCCACTGCTACTAGTCCCTTTGCAGGAAGCCTGTACCAAAGCAGTCATGTGATCTTGGAGCTGTGGTTGCTGTAGCAAATTTTTTTACATGATGAGGTTGCCAGCCTCATGAGCAACCTCCTGTTAGTCACCTCAAACATTATGCCTCAGGGAGCAGTAGTCGTATTCTTTCTTTATCTCATCAGACAGCTCAGGGAGCTTCATGGGGAGAATCAACATTAACAAAAGGAAATCATTGTAACTAAACACCTCCACCCACCAACAGCCACCACTGGGAACAGTATTATTATGTCTGTCATAATCTGTTTCACTGTTACCAACAAAAAAAATAAAATAAAATATATATATATATAAATTTGAAAGATTACTTATAGTTATAAACATATAAGATCGTACATGTATCTTGGCAGTAACATAGACAAAGTTGGAGGGACAGACAGTGATATCAAAATAAGAATACAAAAAGCAAGAGGAGCTTTGCATTGCAGTGGGAAACATGCAGAACAAGAGAAATCAAGTCCGACACGAAAATGAGAATTTTCAACTCAAATGTGAAGTCAGTCCTATTGTATGGCTCTGAAACATGGAGAGCAACAAAAATAACAACCAAAAAGCTACAGACTTTTATAAACGGGTGCTTGCGTAGAATAGAAGGAATGAAATGGTATGACAAAGTCACAAATGTGGAATTGATGACAAGAACCAGACAAGTGCCAGTGGAACAAGAATTGAGAAGAAGACGCTGGCGGATAGGACACACATTGAGGAAGCCTGTTGATAGCATTACAAGGCAGTCATTGTTCTGGAATCCACAGGGAAAGAGAGGCAGAGGTAGACCAAAAAACACATGGAGAACTGGATACAGAGGTGAAAATGATGAGGAAAACATTGAAAGAACTTGAGCGGATGGCACAGGACAGGAAGACTTGGCACGTGTTTGTTGAAGGCTTATGCTCCTCAGAGAGCTAAAGGGTATTGATTGATTATTAAACGTATAATAAAGTTCTGAAAGCAAGTCAGTTTTTAAGTAACAGATAATAAGAAAGTGGAAGTGGTGAGTAAAAGACATTGACAAATACTGGGGTTAAGCAGCTGAAAGTATTTTAAGGCAGCCTGTATTATGGAGTCCCCCATGGTAAAAGAAAAAGAGGCAGACAAAGAAACACATAAAAAAGATCACTGGAAACAAACCTAAAAATGATAAAGAAGTCAGGAACTAGTGTGGACCTACCGTCCTGGTCATGCAGGGGTAAGCTGCAATAAGAGAGCTGACAGACTAGCTTCAAGGGCAACCATAGTGGGGACATTGGATATGGATAAGGGAGAAACACTAAAGACAATTAATGATCACCTGATAGAGAATGACATTGGAATCTATGAATCAACAAGGCTATGATTGCTGGAATTTGGCATTAAACGTAAGACTAGCAGAGATGGACATATGAGAGGATGCATCTGTCATGTATACAACCAGCACACTACATGAACAGTTAACATTCATATCCTTCTACGTTTGCTGAGGGAGACCGAACACCCATGGGTTTGCTCAAAGTACAATAAGGTCAATCCAGATCAACAATAGAAATAACAATAAAGAAGTCATGAGAGGATGGCACAGGAAAAGAGGGCTTGAAGTGAACAGTCTGAAATCCAGTGCTCCATAGGGAACTGAAATGTAATGGTAATGATGAATGATAACTTGTCAAGCACAACAAGGAACTTGCGGGCAAGAGAAAGAGGGGAAATTCAGACTACACACGGAGATTTAAAGATGGAGGATAAGCCTAGAAAGATACAGCAATGTGCAGGAAATATTAGATGAATGGAAGCATATGGCCATTGGCTATGAGGCCTAAGATAACAAGATTTTTGGACCTGGACAAACCAGCAACTGATACAAGCGTAGTTAACTCTTAAAAACGATGAGAATCTAGTATTTGAGGTTGATTTTCCTGTACAATCCTTATGGAAGGCCAGTTTCTGTGGCCAGAATAATTTATCTAAGCTTTTGTTTTGTGTTATCCCAATTTTATATTTTATTTATTGTCGTTCAGTTTCTTTTACATCTATGCATATCATTACCATTCTTTACAAAAACTTGGACAGATCTGACCCTTCAACTTTTACACTTTATGAAAACTCAAAGCAACAGAAAATGTCTAACTCAAACTTGGGAAAACCACTACACACCTTTATAACCAAGACAAGTGGAACTTGATAGTCCATAATTTTAAGTAGACTTATAGAAAACGCTGTCAGAGAAGCTTCTGGGTGGAATCATAATTATCATTTTCTTTGGTGCTCCTTTCAGCTGGTCACGCAGGAAGCCTGCACCAAGCAGTCACATGTTCTTGCAGAGGTAGTTTATTTTTTACATGATGAGATTGCCAGCGTCATGCACAACTTCATATCAGTCACCTTGTTCTACCTTGTACTACCTGAGGGTGCAGAAGTCCTTTTCTTTCTTTGTCTCATCTGAGACCCCTGGAGCTATAGAAGGCAGAGTGAAATGTGCAAGGAGATATGACAACAGGATTACCAAGGAATATATGAAGATCAACAGAAGATGAGATGTAAAGAGTAAACATATCCTGCCCAAGTTTCCATAAATGGTTTAAAGCCACACATCTCACCTGCTTCTGCCTTTCAGTTATCCCCAAAGGACTTCGGCTGACGTCATTGTACACATTATTCTCAAAGGCCAGCTTGTTATTGTTGTTATACAAAACAGCTGCACTGTCAGTTAGTAGCTTCCGATTCCTAATCAAATGAAACATTGCAGAACCGATTTAATTTGAATTTGGTGGAAGAAAACGCTAGTCCTGACTAGTCAACAATGCAGATTATTAAGACAGCACCAAACCTAAAGAAACAGGCTTAGAGTCTTAAAAGTGTGCGTAATAACTATAATTATCTCACTAAGAACACTTTTTTCCTATTCTATTCCTTCCACTTTTGCTGTCAGATTATGTATGAAGATTCTGTGGCGGTCCTTGAATTTTAAAATAGTTTTAGTGATGGTTAATCTCTAATATTATTTAAACACTCCATCATTGTTCACTCTCATTTAACACTTAAATCTTCAAACTTTGCTTCAAAATTTGATATTTCCTTATTTGTTTCTTGCCCTCTATTGATTGGTGCTAATATCTTTAAGTGGCCCATGCATTCTACATAATAATAATTTTTCCAAATGCCTTAGTTTTGCTGACGAAAAAATAATAAAAAATATCAATCAATAGAAAAATCAAGAAACTGCTCACCTGCGCCGCCTACGTGCAACCAGGCAAATGATGATGAGAACAATGAAGATAAGAACAAGAACTGCAATCAGAATGCCATGCCAGTGTTGAATACCTGCTTCATCAGTTTTCTGTGTAGGGTACAAACAAAGAAACTTATAAATTTGATGATCACATGGTTAAATGCTGGAATATTTTCTACAGGTTTCAACTCTTCATCTTTACTGTTTCCCTTTTTGATTCACATGGTCAACTGTTGCAATATTTTCTACAGGTTTCAACTTTTCATCTTTACTGTTTCCCTTTTCGATTCACATGGTCAACTGTTGCAATATTTTCTACAGGTTTCAACTCTTCATCTTTACTGTTTCCCTTTTCGATTCACATGGTCAACTGTTGCAATATTTTCTACAGGTTTCAACTCTTCATCTTTACTGTTTCCCTTTTCCATTTTTATGGAACATGGAATCACTGCTGCAGCTGGTTCCCCCTTAGGAAGCTGGCACCAAAATATTCATGTGGTGGTTGTGACATATTGTGAAAATAACATTTCATATATCTATTTCTTTATCTACACTTTTCTTTTACCTAGCCTTCACCTACGCCTGTTTTAACATAAAAACCTTCCTACACCCAGAAATCTGTCTCTTTTCTAATTTAGCACGCATTTTATTGCTGTTCACTATTTTTCTTTGATGTATGTTCTCGAGCAGACTATTAGCTACGTTGAGCTGTAATTATTAATGCCAGCGATTGGAAATCGTGTATAAGATCAGATAGCGATCAGAGCAGATTATTTGGAATCAGGGGGGCAGACAAATGTTTATTACCTTTCCCTGAACTGTTCGTTTGAAACCCGCTCACTAGAGCAGGTAATTAAACATGGCGAATTGCCAGATCAACAGACATCGCTCGCTAGATGGCTCATACGAGCAGAGACATGTAAAATTTGCACTGATTAGCAAATTATGTTATGCCTGATTCTGTTTTTCGACTCTAGCGTAAAGAATGGCTTTGATTTACACATAAGCCGAAATCTGAACGAAGATTTTCCCGTAGGTGCCAACATCTGGCAGAGAGTCTGGTTTTCGGGGTATAGGTAACAGTCCCTTTGATTTCAGAGATATATATACCCGGCATTCTAACTCAAATTTATCCAGTACCGCCAGAATTGCAGAGAACACCTAGCTTTCGATTCTAAAGATCTCTTATAATAGAAGTATCACTTAGTTTTTCGATTGGAGACCGTTTTACTTCTGGTTTGTGGTAATTATTATACTAGTAGTTTGAGTAATTTAACTAGTTAAATCGTCAATTATATTTTACTAGTTATTTTCTGTGCAGAGTGATTTACTAGTTAGGTCCGACATCAGTATCTCTCTAGGTTTTACTGTGTTAAAGTGGATAGCAGAACTAATAATAATTTCTAGCTAAACTCTTCCAGCTATAATATAAATTTTATTAACTGCTAGTAACCAGTCAGAGAATATTCTAACCAACTAAGTAAATGCACTGATTCATCATGAGTATTGACGAAATATGTATCTATTTCTAATTAATGATGACGGATTTTTTAAAATGACTAGAATTTATTTCACAGAAGTTTTTAAACGATAAGACAAGCTCTAAGATTGTATATATAATTTAAAGTTAAATAACGGAAGTGGATAAATATATTATATTTTACGCGGGTTAAGGATAGGATTGTGTATACTATATATTGGTTAAGTATTTTGTATCTTTTCTCTTTACACAGTATTTGGATCAAACCCTAAACCTTACCAGCGGCTTCCATATGAATCTGAGAATAACTTTACAAAAAGAACATTCTGATATAAATATCGGGTTTTCAAGGTGACTTGTCTGGCCTCATGTGTTGACACCCAGAAAGAGGCAGAGTACCGACCCAAAGAATATTAAGAATAAATTGTAACTGGACTCATAGATACCCAGATTTCTTTTCCCAAGTTCATTTACATTCAGCCAGTTGTGGCGACAAGATCAAACATTGACATTACCTGAATAACAACCACAGTGTTGTGAAGAAGATTTAGCCTGAACAGATTTATTTACCTGACACTCGATTTAACGATTGAAGATTCCAAGCTACTGTACACTGTGAACATTAGACCTCTTCATTATTTTACTACCTGGACAAAAATTGAAGTGACATAATCAGCATCCTACTACCAGTAGCGAATCAAGCATTTCCCATCATTTGAATTAATTTGTCTTTGGAGAAACTGGGGCTTGATTCGCCAATAACCAAACCTTGGATGGGCTGTGTGTACCTTACGATTGTTCCAGATGTTGTAAAAGTACCTATTAGGTAAGAGTGACTGGTTGTGATCACAGGTCTATCAGAGCAAGAGAAAGCAGGGATAAATAATTCTTTCATTGTATAACCCATGTACAAACTTTGTATTTTTTAATGCAAGTTTTGCTAATGCTGTCCCTTTCAGAATAGATTAACGTATAAACTCTGTTCTTTATTGTAGAGGGAAATCCTAGACCATAGTGTAAACACCTTTGACTTTTTGGGGGTTAATAACTTCTCTTCTAACGGGATCTTGTCTCAACAGAGAGAGGGAGGATTACACCTATGAGTCTAACTCTTTAATTAATTCATTAACTTATGTTTATTGTATTTGATTTGATATTCAATATATGGCTGTTGTGAAGTTTCTTTATGATAAATAAAATTTACATAAACTTTATTTACGTGTGTTGGTCAGCTTGTCCCAAAAAATCCCTATCCCATAGATATAGTTTTCACGTCTGTGCGTCTAACTGTCGTCACTTATGAGTGCGTATGTGAGTGGTGATATATAAATATTAATATATAGTGTGGTAGACTGTCTGACTAACAAAGTCTTGTTGTAGAGATAGGCTGAATGAGAGAAGTTTCTCGATTTCAGGGACAGACTCTACCTACGTTCCACCATCTCACTCGTGAAAATCTATTTCTTTGCTTTATCTCCCACTGAGCTATCACCTGTTCTAGTCCTATTTAGAAGGGACCAATCTATGTCTTAATTCCCCTATAAAAAAAAAATACGACAGTGGTTTCTGTAGCACTTTATTTGACATTATGAGGATGCCAGCCACACACATAGTATCAAATTAGTCACTTCTTATCCATGCCTGAGGGAGCAGTGATTCTATTCTTTCTGTGTCTCATCAGAGACCCCCAGATACAACAGGAAACTCTACTGGTTTAACTTGACTGGTTATGTCTGTCCTCCACTAACTGTAGCCCTGTAATGTTTTCCATATTTTTTTTTAAAGAAAAAATATACCGTTCAACCCTTGATGGGTTATAATTAGGATATATAGTTAATTTTCAAGATAATAATTTTGATTTCCGATATCAAAATACAATATTATCTTCCCACTCCACTCAGTTCAAATAGAGTAAATAAAACAAGTAAAATTGTGTGAATGAAAGCATGTGTGTTTGCTTTCCCCTTTCCAAAAAAAAAAAAAAAAAGTTTTCCATATGGTTGATTTGCGTAACATTTAGGGCCCCTGTTATGATATGTGCTATTTGGTTTTGATATATTTGATACAGAGGATATTTGTGAATGTGAATTGACTGAAACTGTCATAGTATGTGAGTGTAATATACATGATATTGCCTTGATATTGTCATGAGTTAGTCTGCTTCACAACACAGCTTCTGTATAATCCTGAGTAACTCTGACGAAAACTGCACGCCATACATTGTAGAAATTGTATGATACACTAGCCAATGGAAAGACTTCCGTATTCGTGTGTTTACTACAGCCTTGGACAGGCAAAATGGCCAGTCCTCATTTGTGCAACCGAGTGAAGGATGCAAATTAATTACATAAGTAGGAAAGAAGTACCACCTGGAAGAGGTCTCTAATTCTACAACAGGAATGTTACTTTAGAGGTAGGTGTAAAGACTTCCACGAAAAGTAGTTTATTAAGAGAGATATATTGAGTGGAAAGGCTTCGACACATCGGGTTAGTCCCTAATTTAGGTATTTAAAATATGCATAGAATAAAATGCACTTAGGAGACTAAAAGATTTTTAGCTAGGAAGATAAAGATTAATTCAGGGTATAATTTAAGCCTTAGATGAATAAAATCGCTCCAGAAATAAGAAAGATAAGGGGGAAACTAGTTTTTCATAATTGAACAGAGAGACAAAATATGCCTCATTTTGGGATTCGCAATAGCCCCCTGCTTTCCGATATGCCGGATGTGCTAGTATAAATAGACCTTGCCCTTGCTAAATTGGGGCCATAAGATTTGAAAAACACAGCGAGCAGAATGAAGCGGTAACTTGTAAATGAACACTGCCTTTGCCAGTTGTACCTGAGAGCAAATCAAGCTTGCCATTAACAGCTCGTCTGTGTGTGCCTGAGGGTTCTATCCTGACAACTACAAAACAAAAACTTTATAGAGTCATCCACCTCTGCTGGACTCTGTGGTGCAAGTGCCCTTGTGGTTAACAGGGCCAGATACCCAGCTTCCACCGCCTGGAGAAATTCAAAATACGTGTTCGTCCATGGCAGGAGAGTGACAGATCTCTAAACACAAGATAAGTGGCAAAACAAAGCCACTGATCAGCGTATCCAGATTATACCCCTATACTAAAAGACAAGATGCAAATAAACATACAGTGAATGATGAAAAGTGTGGACATAAATTTACCCATTACTAGCTTCATAGTCAAGAAATGGTGACAAAACTCATTAGTATCATATCAATGTTCTTTAAAAGGAGATAATTAATCCAGTTGATAACCTTCAACAATTGAATGACTTTTGATATTGTTAATTATTTTCAATGTTTATTGATTTATTGTTGTAAATAAATTTGATTTCATTTCAAACTTTCCAGACCGAAAAGAGAAACGGTATAGGCTAAATAAATTGTAAATATTTACCAACAGACTTACTTACTTATTAAAGTTGAGTTCATGTTCTTGTTGGAAATAATTCTGTTAATATCCCCTAGCAGAGTCAACAATAATAATAATAATATAATAATCAAGGGAGGATCTGGAGAGGGAGCCCATAGGGATCCAGGATAATACAATAACATCCTACCTGGAAACTTATACAGCTTGACCCTACCTTTGATATCCATACACCCTTACTCTTTTCAGAGAAGGGTGTATTACTTATAAGACCAGACTCTTATCTGGCCCTATCCTGGTATCACCTGATACAACTTTTTGTCCAGGATATCTTATATTTTAATAACATCTCAACCCTCTAGCGACAGATATGTGAATGCATCTATCTTGTCCAGTGGTGTCCATGATTAGTATTTTGTGGTTTTTATTCTAATCACTAAATTGTTATAGTGTTTCAAGGTTTTCTTAGCATTTAAAGAGTTTTTACTTCATTAACTAAAATGCTTTGATTATTGTTGATCAGAGTCAACATCATTGCACTTTGGGTAAACCCATAGGTGCTCAGTCTCCCTCAGCAAATGTCAAAGGGTATGAATGCTAACTGTTCCTGTAGAGTGCTGGTTATACATGATGGATGCCTTCTCTCATACGCCCATCCCTGCTAGTCTTACATTTGATGCCAAATTCCAGCAAGCTTAGCTTTGTTGATTCATGTATTGTGGTGTCATTTTCTAACAGGCAAGCATTGATTGTCCTTAGCATCTCTCCATAATCTATATCCCACTATGGGTGCTCATGAAGCTAGTCTGTTAGTTCTCTCATTGCCACATACCCCTGCATGACCAGAACAGTAGGTCCACAGCAATTCCTGAAGACTGAGAGTCTGACACAATAACTGCCCTGTTTGATGGAGTTTCAGACAGCCACCACAAGGTTGCAGTAGCTGCCTCTATGTCCATTCTCATGCTGGAATTTTTTACCATGTCTGCACTGCTCTGTTCAGTGATGGCCCTGCCCTTTAACTCTAGCTGAGAAGCCCCATCCTAATTTCTCACCACAGAGTACATACCTATCAGTGTACAGAATAGCATCATCAACCCTGGTGTGATAATTTATCAGTTGATTACTTTCTAGCTCTGTGCTATGACTGATCTCATATTAAAAAGAAATATTTACTACTACTTTAAAAAAAAAATTCTGGATCTACTTACTGAATACATGGTTTCTTTTATATTCGTCCTTCCTGCTGCCTTACCAACTTTATTTGTTGCAAATGTTCCTGTTTTAGATTCTGCTGTTTCAGACATCACTGCAGATGTTCCTGTTTTAGATTCAGCTGTTTTAGACATCACTGCAGATGTTCCTGTTTCAGATTCTGCTATTTTAGACATTACTGTAGATGATGCAATTATTGTAGATGAAACTGTTGTTGATACTGTTAATGTAGATGATATTGCTGCATCTATTTAAGAAAGAAACAAAATTAAATTATTAAACACCCTGACAAAAACTTTGGTGATAAAAAAGGTTGGAAAAAATGCAGATACGTGACACACACTCACACAACATCATCAAAGAGAGAGAGGAAGAGAAAGAGAGGAGAAGCAACCCCAGAAATGTCCATGTTACGGTCAAAGTTTGTAATGACATTGTCAATGTGGTCCTAACTAGCCCAGTAAGCAAAATCTAGATGTTATGTCTACCTGACAAGCATGTAAAGAGACAAAAAAAACAGAAAATATATTTGTTGATAAGATCCCAGTGTGGCAAAAGCACAGACAAGAATTACAGAAAAATCAAAAGCATATAAACTAATATAATGGTATGCACTTACAAAGCAGCAACATGTATTTGGGGAAAAATGGCATCCATTGTATTCATCATCATCAGCATTTTCCTTTGCTCTCTCTATGAAGCATGAAACCATCAGTGCAATTGGACCTGCAAAAAGCAGTCACATGCTTTTGCAGCTGTAGTTTCTGGGGCAATACCTCTATATCTAATTGATTTCATCTGTACCAGACTAAAGTTTCAGCATTTGAGGCTAGTGTTTCAGCATTTGAGGCTAGTGTCATGACTAACGATCAGATAAATGCTTGTACAGATCTTTTATTCAAAATCCTCGGGGGACAGCTTTGTTTAGGAAAACAGATTTTTTTTCCAGGTGTTGCCCAAAATGTATTTGAAAAATTGCCTAAAATAATCAGAAATTGCCCAAATTGTGATAAAATGTGGCCCAAAGAAACATTTGAGTTTCAGCATATTTTGGTTTATGGTTGTTCAGATAAAAGGATACATACCCTGTACTGGTGACAAATATATGATTAGTGGATAAGATAGTCTGCTGGTTTACCAATTGCTGTTGCTATGATTTGATTGGTTAGGATTGTTGAATTTTGTGTTTATTATGTAGCAAGTTGTCCTATATAGTTCCCAGGGGTCTCTGAAGGGACACAGGAAGAATAGAACTACTACACCCTCAGGTATGTTGTACAAGATGAATAATATGAAGTTGTGCATGGGGCTGGCAACATCATCATGTGAAACAGGATGCTGTAGAGGCCACTGCTGCAGGAGCAGGTGACTGCTTGATGTGGGCTTCCTGCAGGGGGATGTGATAGTGGCTCCACGCTTTGAAGGATGCACAAAGGACAACGATGATGAAGGTAGCAACAGCTGCTCTAAGTTGGTAATGGCTTAATGTTTATAGCTTCTGCAGGTGAGGCTGATGACTGTGAAGTAAATGACATAGTTACTTCATTTGTCTTCATCTGTGTAGCTGTTACTTTTGTGGTAGTTACTGTAGTAGTGAAGGTGGCAGTAGAACTACAAACTGACGTACCTGAACTGATGACTTCACAGTTAATACCAGTGTAGGAATATACACAATCACAGGAATAGTTAGTGTGGTCAGCACTGAAAAAGAGATATAACAAAACATTTCCTTTCATGACACTAGTAATATCTGTTATAATTTTTGGTAATGAAAATGCAACACATGAGAGGTAACAAAATTATCTTTGCAAACATGAACAATTTTTAGTGAAGTATTTTCAGCATTTTACTAATAAGTGTCATCATTTCCACGTGGAGCATATTACTTCAACAAATTCATGGCAAGACCCCCCTGTTCTGTACCATCCGCTCAAGGTTCTCACATGTCGTCTTTACCCCTTTTCCTGTCTGTTTCCAGTTCTGTTTTTCAGTCTCCCTTTACCACTCTTACTATAGGGATTTCATAAAAAGAACTGCCTCGCAATGCTATCTACAGGTTTCCTCAGTGTGTGTCCTATCCATTGCCAGCATTTTTTTTTCTCATCTCTTGTTCCACCGGAACTTGTCAGTGTCTGTCCATCAGTTCTACATTGGTGATCTTGTCATCAGTTCTACATTGGTGATCTTGTCATACCTTTTCAATTCTTTTATTGGGTGCAAGCTCATGTTTATGAAGATCTGTAATTTCTTAGTTGTTGTTTTAGCGACTCTTCGTGTTTACAGAGTAATGTTATAGAATTGCCTTGACATCTGAGCTAAAGATTCTTATGTTATGGTTTGACTCAATTTCTGTTGTTTTCCATACACTTCCCACTGCAATACAAGCTTCACTTGCCTTTTGTATTATTATATTGGTATCACTGTCTATTTCTTCAACTCTGTCTGTCTCTACAGAGGTACCAATGTTTGCACTGAATGCCTCTGCTGGAGTGTCATCTGAATGAGCAGCTTTACCATCTCTTAGAAGCTTTATGGCTTTTAAAAAAAATTTCTTCCATATTTGGTTTTTCCACAGTTAATTTGTAAGTCCTTCTCTGCTGGCTGGATATCTGAGATATTATGTATAGTTGGTCTATTTAGAAGTTCCTTGGAATGTTTTGACTCATCCTTTTTTCTTCCAGAAAAATCTCTAGATTGGGTACCCAAAATGTTCAGACACTTTAAATGAAGAAGGGAAAACTGCAAATGTGGTAGGAGAAATGAGAAACTATAAACTGATATCCAATGATTGTGGGAAACAAGCTGGATGGGAATGGACAGGAAGGATCTGAACAAATGAGAAATGGTGTTACAATTACGACATAAGGAAGAGAGTGCACACCATAGCAACACGGTAGCTTTAATGCTGTCAAAAGAAGAACAGAAGGCACTCATATAATTGAAAATAATGAGACCCAGATTTATATCAACAACCAAAAATGCCAAATTCATTGTTCATAGTTCACTGTTGCATGACAGTATCAGCTTTTCATAAAGTATGAGAACTCTTTTCTGCATGGATACAAAATAAATATTTGCTCTTTTAACTGCAGTTAACATATTTCAGATCACCACATATGTTTTGTAATTTTTGTTATTGTAGTAACTGTAATTAATGAATATGAGTTGCAATCTTTTATAAAGAGTTATATTTCATTCTGACACAGTAAAACCACTGATGACAAAGTTTTAGTACCTGGGGAGTTTTACCTTGTTAAATGGTAGTGCCCCATTCATGTATGGTTTAAATTTGTCTTGATGTTTATAGTTTAATATCACTATTAGACTACCTGGGTTTGCACTTTGCACCATTCTGACATGGTGCAGCTTTGCATGGGTTCAGCCTAATGTTGCACTTCTCTCCTTCCCATTCACCAATACAAGAGCAGTTGTAAGAGAAGTCATCTGTGTCTGTGCATATTGCATTGTTGCTACATGGACTGCTGCTGCACACACTTTCCATTATCGTACAGTTCTTGCCTGGTAGTATAATGACAAGAAAACACGTAATAATAAAAAGAAGCTGATTAATAATATAGGGCACAAAGGTAAAAGACAGACAGACATGTATGTCAGTTTTAAAACGGCACAAACATCCTTTGTTCAGTTTCTAAGAAAAACCTAGTACCATTATCATCACCATCATCATTCCTCTTTTCACATATACTCATTCAGCGACATGGCTTGCTTGGGTATAAAATCCACTGATACAATAACTATTCATCTCTTCTATCACATATACTCATTCAGCGACATGGCTTGCTTGGGTATAAAATCCACTGATACAATAACTATTCATCTCTTCTATCACATATACTCATTCAGCGACATGGCTTGCTTGGGTATAAAATCCACTGATACAATAACTATTCATCTCTTCTATCACATATACTCATTCAGCGACATGGCTTGCTTGGGTATAAAATCCACTGATACAATAACTATTCATCTCTTCTATCACATATACTCATTCAGCGACATGGCTTCCTTGGGTATAAAATCCACTGATACAATAACTATTCATCTCTTCTATCACATATACTCATTCAGCGACATGGCTTCCTTGGGTATAAAATCCACTGATACAATAACTATTCATCTCTTCTATCACATATACTCATTCAGCGACATGGCTTCCTTGGGTATAAAATCCACTGATACAATAACTATTCATCTCTTCTATTATTTTTCTTTTCATTTCTGTTCAAGTCTATCCTCCATCTTTAGTTGCCACCTCTCTTACTTTCTATCCCCCCGTAAGTTATAAACAAAAAATGGAATACATGTAATACATTCATCCTAGAAAGTCATGCCTATATGCAGCTTTATGCTTTTAATAAAATCATTTGAAAACATTATTTCATTTGAAAATACTGGGTTTAACATTCTAATTCAGGAACCATTTCTCTTTTGCTGAAATTCTATGGACTGAGTACTTGTGTTTAGAATGGTATTAAATATATATAATATATATCTGCATGTGAACACTTATCCTAGAACATCAATGAATATAAAAATAAAAATTGCTTTTCTAAGAACCTGACATCAAATACATCTTTTAAATACAAACAACTATTCAGTACGTTATGACATTTTAATCAATGTTTTACTACTGAGAAGGTTGTTGAATGATGTTTTTTTCTTGTGATAAGAATCTCTCAGTATCACATGCACTGATGTAGCATGATTTTGTGAAGATTTATCACATACAAAATCATGCACATTGTATTTGATTCACCATCACTGAGCGTTAGCTCTTGGTGATAATCATGCATATTAAAAAACTGATTTTGCAAAAAGGGAGGGCAATATCTTTTAGCACTGCTTTACCTATCGCCTATTTTTAGTTCCCAGCTATCATATAAGAAATACAGTTTCTGTCAATATTGAACTCTCTTCTTGTAGGCTGATAACAAGTATAATTTTTTTTTGTTTACAATAACACCCATTAATAATTATTCCAACAATTTTGATAACAACATAAAGTAATGACAAGTTTACTGTAGGAATTTTTCACTCTGTTTTATATTCCTGCATATCTGGAGAGGAGAACCAAGCAAATTAAATCCATCTGAAGGTTTAAGAGAGAATGGGGAAATGGATAACCAAGCAGTATGACCCGACATAGTTTCAAAAGGAACCCAGAGTGGAGATAAAAACTAGAGAAAGCGCAGAACCTGGAGAAGAATGGTAAAAAAGGAAGCCAAAGTAAATATAAACTCTTAGACAGATTTGAAGAAGGTAGTCCAATATATAAATAGGTAGCAAGCAACAAATGAATCATGATCCATGGAGAACATAAATGATGGATAATAAATGGTGGGGTTAACAAAATGGGTAATGTAAGTCTTACTAAGCATCAAGTGGAGGAGTGAATACAGCCTTGCTTCTCAAGGCAAAATTACTGTGTTCAAAACTTTGTTGTCATGCTCCAGTCTACCCAGCCGTAAATGGGTACCTGATACTGAACTCAAGTTAGGGTAGCCAAAAGTAGCAGGGTAGCCAAAAGTAGCAAGGTAGGAAACTAGTCACCCCACCTAAAAAAGCTGAGATCAGGTATAGTAAAGTCTCTAACACTTCACTCCTCTACCACAGTATTTGCTATGGGACTACCTTTAACTAACTAGAACAAAGAAATTGCCTACGTTTCAACCATAAGGTCTTCGTCACGGACAAATCAACAAAACCAGCAGAGAAAAGAAAGTGAGAACTTAGTTAAAAATGCATTAAAAAGTTAATAAAATATTTTAAAAATGATACAGGCCATAAATGGAAAACAATGATGATAAAGGAGAAAGACAGTGGAAGTCTAATCCATATGTAGCAATTCAATGTATGTTATTTACCTGTGTAGTGAGGAGGACAGTGGCACATGTAGTCTGCCTGCAAGTTTTCACAGCTGCCTCTTACACAATGATTCACTAAACACTCATTAATATCTTCAGCGCACTCTGGCCCTGTCCAACCTGAATGTCAAAAATGTCAAAGAAAATGTCAATCAGGGCAGAGGGGATGTGAATGGTTGGAATGAGATAGTTGTGATGCTGTTTGTTTGTTGATAGTGTAGAAAATGATGATGTTCTGTGATGATAGTAGTGTGGGACTGGCAACTCCACCTTATATAACAAACTGTTACAGAAACAGCCACTGCATGAGCCCACTAGTGCTTTGGTGCAGGCTTTCTGCATGGTGGCTACTCCTGTGGTGGCCCTGTGTTCCATAAGGAGCAAAAAAAGGAAGATGGAGGAGGATGAGTGATGATAGTGCAATAGTCTCTTCCAGTCATAACTGACTATGGGGATGTTGCACCCTTGAGGTGACAGCCTCAGCTGCTTTTTTTTTTTTGGCTTAGTGTTCCTTCCTCTTCTCTCTGTTGCAAGAGCTTCATTTTTACCCACTTTGAGGTGGGGCCATAGAGAGCATCTCCATTTGGTGTGATCAGCAGCTTTGTCCTCCCAGGATATTTGATTTACATCCAACCTTCATGTCTCTCTTGCACACATCTTTGAACCTCGGCCGCAGTCGCCTGGCTGTTCTTTTACCATCTGCCAGTAGTTCATAGAAAATATCTTTGGGGATGTGACCATCTTCCACGGGGGCGAACATGGCCATGCCAGCATAATCTGTACTGCCTAAGCAGTGTATATGTACTTTGAAGGCCAGTGTGTGACAGCATCTCAACATTTGTCATTTTGTTCTTCCACAAAATGTCAAGGATGTTGTGCAGATACCATAAGTGGAAGGTATTGAACCTTTTGATCTTGCTTAGCATACGTTGTCTATGTCTCACTGCCATACAGAAGCATGCTGGTGATGCAGGCATCTTATAACACAGCTTTGGTATTTATTATGAGTTTGGGTTTTCCCCAGACATGTTAGCAGGACAGTGTGATGATGAAGATGATGATGATAAAGGCAATAACAGTAGCAAATACAATACACCTCTGAGTTTGTAATGACGAAAACGATATGGATTAAGATGATAACATGATGATGATGTATCATTTTTCTTGACAGTGAAGATGATAATGATTGAAAAGATATGAATAATGAGAGTGGTGAATAACATAATGAATAAAAAGATGACAATAATGATGGTGGTGAAGATGATGACATTGAACATGGTAATAATTTTAAAAAATACAGTATGACTGTTTTGAAGATGTTAATAGTAGTAGTGATGCTAATATTGATGATGATTAGGCCTGATGTTGATAGAGGGAAGAAGAATACACACATTACATGCAACCACATATAACTCTGACATATGGAAGTAGAATAAAGGTACATCACTCCTGTATCATCAGCTCGTGATTTCAGTAATCGAGTATGGGCTAGGAATACTCACACTGTCAGTGTCACAATTTGAACGACTGGAATGTATTCGAAGTGAAGGGATGCGACTAGTTTTGGGTTGTACGGGACCAAAGATGCAGCAAATGAGATGAATGCAGTCAGCGACTCATAGCTTGACTGCTTGCATCAGGGTCAGCGAACCAGAGCTGACCAAGACCCTACTCCACCTCCAAGTGGTGGTCCTGGAAACAGGCTGCATCACTGAAGTCTGGTCGAGAGAGTAGGGATCGAAGAGGGAAAGCAAACCCGGTCCCAAAAATGCCATGCTGAAAATGGATGTGTCGGGCCGAAAGGCGCAAATATCGCAACTCCGCTGTAAACGGCGACACAACATAACCAACGTCCTGTTCAGGACGAACGCAGAAGAAGAAGGGTTGTATGCATGATAACCCCATTGTGACAATGAGATACATGCTTGGATTGCTGTTGATTAGATCCAGATACGCGATGGCCCAGGTAAAAGCCTATATGCGGGTAACCACAGACAAAAGATGCAGCTGACATTAAAGGAGCAAGAATAAAGAGATTTTTTAATTTTGCGTACGCCCGCTATTACTCGAGGCAAAATCTCAGGTTAATATGTCTAACCTGAGACTGATTTTTACGTGAGTATCCCTTTTTTTCTTGTACAGAGACAGGTGTCCCTCGCCATTCAGGCAGATACTCGCCGATTTCGGAGGTACCCATTAGAGCTGGGTTGGCTCAAGAGCCGCCAGTCCCTGGTCGACGACACTTCTTCAAATGTACTCGCCAGGGCTCGAGTTAATCCAGTCCAAATCCCGGTCGACGAAAAATCTTCAAATATCCTCGTCCGGGTTTGATCCTGGGTCACCCGGCTGCCAGCGCAGTTTGGTAACCACTACACCAGCGCGGCTCCCGAATAAAGAGATGGATGTCATGGATGGCACAGGCAGAGGCTACAATTGGTCAGGTGACCAGAGTTGAAAATATATACAAAGGGAAAGAGTGGAGTAAGTCAGGGGAGAACTGGATAAACTACCAGCAGGTCATCATTAGCCTTGGCAGAGTGCAGATCTTGGGGCAATGGAAAAGCAGAGCTGGAGATTAATCAGCTGATAAGTGATCATGCTGGTGATGATGATGCCATTGTGAATACTGATGGGTCTGTAGTGCATGGTGAGAAATCAAGATGGGGCTTCTCTGCGAGAACAAAGGGCAGGGTCATCACTGAACAGAGTGGAGCCTACATGACAACAACCTCCAGCATGAGAATGGAGGTAGAAACAGTTACTGCAGCACTGAGGTGGCTGTCTGAAACTCCATCAACCAGGGCAGTTATATTGTCAGACTCTCAATCCATGCTTCGGAAAGTTCAGAATGGATGGCTGTGGCAGGAATGGAAAACATCAATAGAATCCTCACGTCTTCAAGAACTAGTGTGGATCTACTGTCCTGGTCATGCAGGGGTACGTGGCAATGAGAGAGCTGACAGACTGGCCTCGAGAGCACCCATAGTAGGGACACTGGACATGGATAAGGGAGAGATACTAAGGGCAATTAATGATCGCCTGCTAGATAATGTCACTGCAATGGATGAATCAACAAGGCTGAGACTGTTGGAGTTTGGCATCAAACGTGGGGCTAGCAGAGATGGACGTGGGACTTGCAAAGATGGACATGAGAGAGGATTCATCCGTCGTATGTACAACCAGTGTGCTACAGGTACAATTAGCATTCATACTCTTTGACATTTGCTGAGGGACACTGAGCACCTATGGGTTTGCCCGGAGTGCAGTGAGGTCGATTCTGAACAATAACATCACACACAATCACATACATCTTAGATATAGGGAAGAAGAAAACAAAACACACATCACATGCAATCACATATAACTCTGACACACAGTAGAAGAATAAAGGTACATCACATATAATCACATACACATTTGATCTAGGGAAGAAGAAGAAAACACACATTACATGCCATCACATACCCCTTTGATATAGGGAAGAAGGAGAATACACATCACAAACAATCAGTTGACAGACTAGCTTCAAGAGCACCCATAAAAGGTGCATTGGCCATGGATAAGGAAGACATACTGAGGGCAATTCATGTTCATCTATTAGAGAATGACACTGCAATCGATGAATCATCAAGGTTAAGACTGCTGGAGTTTGGCATCAAACGTAAGACCAGCAGGGATGGACGTATGAGAGGACGCATCTGCCGTGTATACAACCAGTGCGCAACAGGAACAATTAGCATTCATACCCTTCGACATTTGCTGAGGGAGACTGAGCACCTATGGGTTTGTCCGGAGTGCAATGATGTCGATTCTGATTAACATTAACATTAATAACACATACTTTTGATATAGAGAAGAACAATAAACATACATCACATGCAGTCACACATACTTTTGATATAGCAAAGAAGAATAAACACATATCACTTGCAATTACATACACCTTTGATACAGAGAGGAAGAATAAACACACATCACTTACAATCACATACACCTTTGATATAAGGAAGAACAAGAATAAACACACTGCACATACAATCACACATACCTGTGATATAAGGAAGAACAAGAATAAACACACTTCACATACAGTCACACATACCTTTGATATAGGGAAGAACATAAATAGACAAACTTCACATACAGTCACACATACCTTTAATATAGGGAAGAACAAGGATAAATACACTTCACATACAGTCACAGATACCTTTGATATAGGGAAGAACAAGAATAAACACATTTCACATGCAGTCACACATACCTTTAATATAGGGAAGAACAAGAATAAACACACTTCACATACAGTCACAGATACCTTGAAAACATATCTTGGTGCCTGTGTTTGGGTCACAAGTATAATGTCCTGTTGGGTTGTCAGAAGCAAGGCAGTACGTTGTACAATTGGAGTTGTAATAGTAATCTAATGAAATCTATAAGATGTCAGCACTCTGAGATACTGAGGTATTTCTATTAAAATAAACATTTTTATATGGTAGATGTGTTAGACTTCAGCTCCTCAAAGACCATAATGTATAAATAGAAAGTAGGTTCTGTCTGATTTCAGACAGCTGTGAATGTGTAGAGTGAGAATAGAGAGAAATGGAGTCACAGTTGGAAAAATTGGGAAAAGATGAGCCGTCTGAAGGGTAGTGATACTACTATCTTCAGCCTACCTTGACTGTGTTTTGTATGGCAATCTTTTTCCCGTCCTCCTATGCTAATTAATAATGACAATGATCTAATAAGCAGTAAGGACATACGATACCAAAGTGACAGGTAAGATAAGAAGGCCTGACCACCACAGAGTGTATATATATTTTATTGAAGAAAAATAATCCACGACATCCAGAAAATCAACATAAGTCTGCCTTTAACACTTCGGCAGTCCACAGATCATAATCATAGAACAACGTACAACACCAAACACCACTTTCTTTCACTACTAGACAACCACACATAATCCCTCCTTCACTTGTGTCGCACTATCACTCATTAAAGTCTGCCCAACTCCTGCTTATAACGGACAGTGGGCTCCCAGTTCTGGACGAACACCCATGTCTGCCTTACTGTTAAATTGCTCCAGGAAATGGCAGCACCTCACGACTAAGTGCCTAACATTGATCCAATGGATAAGGAAATAAACTTCCGAAGAGAATGTGCACAATTTATTATAGTGCGCACCCGCTTCCAAAGGGCACTAATGAAGATTAATCTGGTAGTGCGTTTATCCTTGTACTATTCAGAATCCGACTATCAAGTCGCTCTAGGGCACTGCTGATAAACAAACAACGACCAAGTGAGGGTTCTCAAGCTAAGCGCCTCTTTGTGCTGAACTTGATGATGACATGGCTTCATGTACGTGATGAATGGAGAAACGATGGCTTTTTCTCTTCGGTTGTGTGCTAGTAATATCCACTGTGACTGGACGTTAATGGGTTCAACAGTGTTGCTCTGAGGAGTGGAAGGCAAAGGCACCGGTGATGTGCTGTAGGCGGTGGTTAATAATTCCAAATGACCACCAGGTAAGCTAGGCAACTGGCAGGCCGTTTGACCGGCAGTGCGATCTGTGAATATTGGTGGCTGGTAGATGCAGGCTAGCAGAATAAACTCCACAGGCCACTTTATGATGAATGCCCGATCTATTTCTGGAGAATCTTTGTTTGTGCCTGGTAGCAAAAGCACAGACAGCGTCCAGATGACCAGCACAGAAAATACACGATAAGTCAAGAAAATATACATATCTAGTCACAATAGAACATCAAAAAGGCTACACATTTACAACCACAATTGACATTACTATCTTTTCTCTTCCTAGCACAACAATACGCGTTCGTCAAAACAATCTCCTTTCTCACCCCTGACATGAATTCACACCCGTACCAGTCTTCAGTCAAGCATGACGGCTTTGGCCAAACCGCGTTGGTAGTTCGCACACAGGCAATAAAAGAGCGCTAAGTGTTGGTCATCCAAACACAGGAACAAATTAATAGCAAACGCTCAAAGCAGAATTAAATTATACACATATAAAATACGCACACGCTCACTGCCGAATTAAATTATACACATATAAAATAACACTCAGTCACGTAAAATAATATACAATTCCCTTCTGTCATTTACAATCTATTTCTCCCTTCTCTGTCTCAAAAACAAATCACTGTCTATTCATATAAGTTTGGTCAGTGCCTCTAAAGCAGTTACAATTGGTGGCGTGCTTTACATTATGTGTCTCTTCCTGTCCCACAAAAGTTACATTTCATTAAGAATTAACTATATGAGATGGAAAGAATAACCCGAGATGAGACTATCTCTATATAATATAATACTACACTAACACCCTAATTTAACTCTAAGAGAATTTTATTGGTCTTACCAGCTCAGGGAATAAATCTCCGTACAGTATTAAATGACAACAGCTTTCAACTTGAGGTAGTTACTAGTAGCGAGAATCCGAGAAGCATAACTGGTGCAGAAACATAGAGACAGGGTCTCCAGGTGGTCCGCAAGTGTATACAAGGGACTACTGCTTGAGACGTAAGAAGTACGGGCAGAAGGTCCCATCGTCTCACGGTGAAACGTGCTGGCAGCACGGCATCAAAGTAGAGAAGTTCCTTCTGCTAGTGTATTATCTTGGCGTTACCAAAATTGACAGAATCTAAGCAAGAATTAGAGCTGTAAAAATTCAGAAATGACAGAAAAGTGGGTGGTAACATGAAATAGGAAAATAAACAGACAGGTCAAGCCAGACAGAGGGCAGACAATTCTAACCATCTGTGACACATTGGTCTTGATCAAATTCATGTGAAGTTCACTTGTCCCATACTATCACCTCAAGGTCTCCATGTCTCCTTTATTCCTTTCATTTATGTCTCTTTTTCTCTACTCCAAGTGTTTTTTATCTCCCTCTACCTCTCTTACCCTGGGGATTCCAGAACAAGGACTGCCAACTATTGCTATCAACAGGTTTCCTCAGTTTTTGTCCTATCTCTAAGAAATATTTACTTGTGACAAAATCTGTAACCTGTCAGCAGTTTGAGATATATAGATATTGCTGTCACATAAAATATTTTTCAACGATGTTTGTAATGGTGACAAAATATTAATATCAGAAATCTTAGTGAAAAGTTCAGTGCATCTGAAGCAGTATGCCAGAGATATCAAATTCCAAGAAAAAGGCCTATCAGTTAGCACTATATTAATATTTATGAAGAGGTCAGTGCTTTCAAATGCATATTAAATGAACATAAAATCACACTTTTTTTGACAAATGTGACCTATGCAATTTGATAGCAGAGAATTTGAAGTTTTATAAAATAGAAATATCTCAAAACTTTATTATTTAGTTACTTTACTTTTTCAATCCACCAATAACATGGGACCTAAGTCACGTCAACAGTGAGGAATGCAGTTAGCGACCTATAGCTAGACTGCTTGCGTCAGGGTCAGCGAACCAGAGCTGACCAAGACCCTACTCCACCTCAAAGTGGTGGTCCTGGAAACAGGCTGCATCACTGCAGTCTGGCTGAGTGAGTAGGGATCAAAGAGGGAAGGCTAACCGGGTCCCAAAAATGCCGTGCTGAAGTCGGATGTGTCGGCCGAAAGGTGCAAATACCGCAGCTTCGCTGTAAACGGACACAACGCAACCAACGTCCTTTTCAGGATGAACGAAGAAGAAGAATCCACCAATAACATGAAGTGTCACTGGAAGCTGAAGTTTTCGTTCTTAAGCTGAGTGTGGCACATTGGCTGTTGTGAGCTCATGCTGTAGTAGGAATTCTGTAACATTATCTATCCATCTGCCTGTTGGCCTTTCTGTGCTCTACAACTAGATGTTCTACTGTTATAGGCACATAATGTGGTAACTTGTCATACTCCATTATCGTGAGATGGTCAAACAACTTTATTTTCTGTTCCTCTATACATTTTATGCAAGATGTAGTTCCTGCAATTTTTCTAATTATCATAGTTTCTCATTCTCTCTCTCCCTGTAACATTAATGGGTCTATTTCATCCCAAATGAAGTAATTTTTCTCTCCTGTCTCTAGTCAGTGACCATGTTTGACATAGATATATTTCAAAACTGATGTTTAGAAATCAGATATGCTGATGTGTTAATGATTCTTATTTAAAGCACACCACAGTTGTGCAAGATACACAGCTGGATATGAAAGCATAAACAGCACTGCTGTTATGTGGGTTTGAAATAACTAACAGTACATAATACAAGATTTATAAGAATATAATAATAATAATAAATTCTTTAAGCACCAAACACGGCGCATAAGGCAGAAACCAGTGCTCTCCAGGTTGTTCGTTGTGACGCCACTCCTCTTAGCTCTTGCACATTATTTAGGCCCAACGTTCTTCCTTCTCTTATTATTGTTCTTCTGAGTGTTTCTTTTGGTCTTCCTTTTTTCCTCTTACCCTCAGGAACCCAAGTGAGCGCCTGTAGTGTATTCTGTTGTTTTGCATTCGTAGGACATGACCGATATATGACCATCGTCTTTTCCTTATATAGTCGGAGACATATTTCTGCCTAGAGTCTTCTCTTATTTGTCGATTAGTCTTGAATTCTTTCCAACTGATGTTCATGAGTTTTCTAAGACATTTGTTCTCGAATGTATTCAGCTTGTTCTCCAATGATGTTGTTATTTTCCAACTCTCACAGCCGTATGTTAACACTGAGATAACATTTGAATTAAACAGACGAAGCTTGGTATGTATATTCAATGATCGTAATTTCCAAATGTTAGATAATCTATTGAAGGCGCTAGCTGCCAAAGCAATTCTAGTATGGATTTCTCTTGTTGTGTCACCATCCTGAGTCATTTTACTGCCTAAATAATTGAAACTTTCAACTTTCTGTAGTTTTTCCCTGTTCAAGATGATATCAAAGGTCTCGTTAGAAAAGTTCATAGCTTTAGTTTTAGAGGCATTTATTTGGAGACCTATTTTAACTGAGAGATGACACAAATTATTTATTGCTTCTTGGGATTGTCTTGGTGTTGAACTTAAGAATGCTACATCATCTGCGAAATCCAGGTCCCCCAGGAATTTTCCATTTGTCCATTTTATACCCAATTGTTCATTGTGGGTAGAGTTTCTCATAACCCAATCAATAGCTATTCCAAAAAGTAGTGGTGACATAATACAGCCTTGTTTCACCCCTGTTTCTACTGTAAACCATTCTGTATTCCCTTTATTTGTTCTAACACAGCATCTTGCATTGTCATATAGCGCTTTGATTATATTCACATATTTTGTTGGAAAACCATAGATTGTAAGTATCTTCCACAATGATGGGCGGTGTAGACTATCAAAGGCTTTTTGAAAATCGACGAAGGTGATAATAAGTGGCGATTGCCTTTCCACTGATTCTTCTATAATTGTTCTTAGTGTGAATATTTGATCAATACATGATCGTTTCGGCCTGAAACCCGCTTGTTCTTCTCTGATCTTTTCGTCAGCATGCAATTTAAGTCTTTCTAACATCATGCAACATAATAATTTTCCAGGTACTGATAATAGAGATATACCACGCCAGTTATTACAGTCTGATATATATGGACACAAAACTGAGCTACTTTAGTTTTGTTTTTCCATCCATGTATGCCATCAAGCATCACAGGAAGATAAGATGTAGTTTTTTCAAAAATGCACAAACTTGTATGGCCTTGTCTGGACGTATTTTCTTATGATTTTGTTAATTTTACCTATCCAATTTCCTCTCCAGCATTTTTCTTACCTTGAAGCCAGATAATCTGCTATTGAAAGTTTGCAAGAGAAAGTATTCTATTTAAGAGATATATATTTAAGACAGATATATTAAATAGCATGGAAAGAGGTACAACATACACAATCTAGACATTAAGAAACACAATAAATGCCAGAAAAACCAACAAAAGAAAAACAACAAATGTAATTTACAATATAGAATAAAGAACAATACACACCCAAATTATAACTCATATTGGTTTTGACTGTATGGAAACATAATGACATGGAAATATGTCATTTAATGATTGTTTTCTTGCACATAAGCCTTGATTTGACACAACTTACCTCGTATTCTGTCTGTCCACTTTCCTCACAAGCATTTTTCTTACACTGAAGCCAGATATTCCCCTCTTGAAAGTTTTCACGAGAAAGTTTTCAATTTAAGAGAGATATATTAAAGAGAATGGAAAGGAGTACAAAATATACGCTACAGAAATTTGGAAACACCATAACAAATGCCAGAGATTTTGTGGCCTGAAAGAACCAACAAAAGAAAAAAACAACAAATGTAACTTACTATACAGATTAAAGAACACTGTTCACCCAAATTATAATCCACATGGGGCTGAACTGGTTATTCTACTAATTTATTTAAAAACGTACAGGATAAACACCATTTTTCTTGAGCAAGGGGACAAAAACCAGTCAATCTTAAAAGTTTGTGACTGCAGCTAACTGCACTATATTTTAATGACATGACCATAGCAGTTTATTTTTTATCCTTTACGTAGTTCATGTGTGGTACTTTATGTAGTTCATGTGTGGTGCTGTTTTCATAACCTCATCAGAGTTTCTCACTTTGTCAGTTAGCAACTTTTTTATGAATCTAGCCTCAGATTGTGACTCATGTCTCGCATGTTTTAAACAGAGACTGTATCAGACACAGATAGAAAAGTAGTGAAAATAGGTTAATTTAGACACTTGTAAGAGAAAGAAAAAAAAAAAAGAAAGGAAGAACACTAGACAACAAAAGAGAAAGCAATAGGCACTTCGGAGGTTCAATCCAGGTCCACAGTTTTTCTTAATACATTCATTTCTCACAGTGACACCTCAGGCTGCTACTTGGATGGATCTTGAATGAATCTACCGAGTTCCCTCTTCTTTCTTTTCTTTTGTGCACTGCTTCTGTGGTGGTTTATGAAGTAGGTTGTTTTAGAAAATAAGGTTGCCAGCCTTATGCATAACTTTATTATTAGCTGCCTCCTGCAAATGCCTGTTTTTGATGCCTTTTTACAGCCTACAGAAATCACACTGGGCAACAAAGACCATTGTCCTAGATGGCACTATGTCATTAACTGCTACTCACGTGTGTGAATGACTAGTTATGCGATGGCTGGTCCAGAGGGCATTATTCTTAGATGTCAGAGTTACACCCCAAGTCTGAAGGTGGTCATCATCTCCAAAGAAATCATCATCTCGGACTTGAACAACGAACACAAATGATGGATCCTGGAGAAAAATATCACCTTGGATTTGAAAAACCAACAAAACTTGGATCCTATCATATATCAGGGTAGAAAAAATCATATATTCCGAAAATATATTTTAAAATATTTTGTTATGTTTTATGGCATGCTGTAAAAGGCAGCTAATATGAGGAGACGGGCAACCTCATAATGTAAAACAGACTGTTGCAAAAACCACTGCTGTAAAGCACATGAATGCTTTGGCACAGGCTCCCTGCCAGGAGACCAGCTGCAGCTGTCGTCCCCATTTTCCACAAGAAGCAAAAATGGAAATAAATGAAGTTATTTTCTACAGTATTTGGGGCATAGAAGAAAATTAACATGTATACTGAATAAAATGTGCAGGGTTGATTTAATTTCAGGCTAACTAGATCTGACTTATGCATTCTATAATGTGTATATAAAACATACATTGTGAAATAAGTAAGGAGAATATAAAATCAGTCTCCACTATGTCAAGTATGCCCAAAACGGAAATAAAACATCTCCATTCAACTGTCTGTCTGTCTCTCTCTGTCTCTTGTGTTGTTCCTCTTTCTCTTTGCAGCTCTTTTGCAGTTCTGTATCAAAGATTTGTTCACCTTTATGTGCTGCTGTGCCGTTTCATCTGTGTCACTACCGAGTTGAGTAAACTGCCAGTCTTAGCAGTATATTTTTCATCATTTGTAGTACATGACTAATCAAGCTCTAGATTCTTCATTTGACCAAGAGCAAGGGTTCCCAAATGTAGTCAGTTCCCATATCCTCTTGACCTTTAGTTAATTTGTCCCTACCCCCTTGACTTCTAGTAAATTTGTCCTTACCCCCTTGACTTTTAGCACATCTGCCCATACCCTTTTGACTTTAGTAAATCTGCTCCTACTCCCCTTGACGTTTAGTAAATCTACCCATAACCCCTTGAGTTTTAGTACATCTGCGCAGACTCCCTATTCAGTTTGAGAGTAAATAAAACTAGAGTTTCCCATGCATTAGCAGATAAGGAAATTAATAAACAGATTAATCAAGTTTTCATAAAGAAAACTTTATTCTGTACAATACACAATTTTTAGAAGTATAATAAATGTTGCTTAATGCTTGCCAGAATAAGGTCAAATAAATTAGTGAGATCCTTACTTCTGTTTCTTGTCAACCAATAATTTTATTTTTGATACAGTTTTAGAAAGAAATAATAATGTATCACGTTAATTCTAAAGTCTGTTTCTTGTCAACCAATAATTTTATTCTTGATACAGTTTTTGAAAAAAATACCAATGTATCATGCTAATTCTAAAGTCTGTTTCTGAATATTTCTGAAAGATAATATAGTTGCATACCAAATATTCCCCATACCCCCTTGACAAACTTTTAATACTCCCTGGGAGTATGCATACCCTAGGTTGTGAACCCTTGATTTAGAGGCTGACACAGTTATTTCTGCATGTTCTTGGAAAGTCTTCCTGTCTTTTTTTCTCTCGTTAAGCCAGGGGTCGGGAACGTTTCCGTGACAAAGAGCCAAATATTTAATTTTGTCTCCATTTTAACAAATTGAAGAGCCGCATGAAAAAATAATCACATGGTATCCCTCATTCACTAAGAGTTAAGTAGTAGAGAGTGAAGAGCCGCCGCACGAGATGGCTCAAAGAGCTACGGGTTCCAACCCCTGCCTTAAGCCCATCATAGCAGCTGTCTACCTGTAGGAAGCCTGCACTTAAGCACTTCATATGCCCTAGTACTGGTGGTTTCTGCAGCAGTTTTTTATAAATTGTGAGGTTGCCAGCTCCCTGCTTCTCAAATTAATCACCTTTTATGGCATCACCTTTTATGGCATCACCTTTTATGGCATCACCTTTTATGGCCTGCTTGAGGAAGCAGTGAGCCTATTCTTTCTTAGTGTGTTAGAAACCCCCAGAGACAGCATATGATAAAGTGTATTTCATTTCATCATCATCATTACCATTCAACTAACTAAGAATTATAGGCCTTCATCAGGTCAGGCCTAGCCTTTTTTTGTCCTTCACCCCTTTCATTTATGTCTCCAGTTCTCTCTTCCGTGTGTTTTTGGTTTCCCTCTACCTCTCTTACACTGTAGATTCCAAAACTAGAAATGCCTTGTAAAGCTATCAGCAGGTTTTCTCTATGTGTATTCTACTCATCGTCTGCATTTTCATCCCATCTCATGTTCCACTGGCTCTTGTCTGATTCTTGTCATCAGTTCCACATTGGTCACCTGGTCACATCATTTCATTTGTTCATGCAATGTAATGAAAGTCTGTAACTTCTTTTTATATGGCTATCTGTTAACTTTTACCTCTGGTTATTTTTACTTCTTTTGCCCTCTGTTTTCCAATTATCACAATGTCCGGTAAAAATTATTGCATTCTCCTTATCTTCATAATTACATTTCTTTGTCCATTAGCTTTTCCCAATTCTTTTTTTTATTATTATTCTATTGTAGCTGTTCATGGGATTCTTATCATTCTTCTCAAACAAAACTGTCTCTCTGGCTTTGATTATCTCACATAATTTAAAGTACGAATTCCAAGATTTAACTTTTGCTCATGAATTAGAGAAGGCAATGGCAGCGAGAAAGGGACCTGGTCACCCCACTTCATAATAAGCTGGTCTCTAACACTTCTCCCCTATGGCAGTTCCTGCTATGGTACAACAATTACCTTTTATTCCAAGACTAATGGTTTAAAGAAAGAACGGCCTACTGCCCCCTTAGGTATACCTTAAAAGGCAACTAATCTTGAGATTCTATGAGGCTGCAAATCTCATCATGTAAAACTAGTTGCTGCAGAAACTACCACTGCAAACACATGTGAATACTTCTAGCAGGTGTAATGTTATTATGTATGTATATAAGCTTAACTACGACCTCTTCACAAGCACACATAAGGTTCGTGATACACATAATAACGCTTGATCAGCTTGCCGCCATTACACTTTATTTCCTAATGCTCGTATATGTAGTTTCGTATTTTAATGTATATTTACAGCAGGCTTGCTGCAAGGAGGACCAGCTAAAATAGTGAATCTATTGCTACATAAGTAGCGAAAAGAAAAACGATGAAAACGAATGGATAAAAAAATCTATGGTTGTACAAACCATCAACTGGCTTGTAGCGACAATCAAGGGATTTGGTATGCCCTTGATGTTTGTCATATAACTGAAGTTGATGAAGTTTGTGTCTTGATAATGACCACTCTCCGACGTGGAAGCATAATAACATGGGCTGATCGATGACCTGAAAATAAAAGATGAAAGTTTGGTTGATTGGTTTTAAGGATTATCTTCACTGCACACGGACAACTCCATCAGATAACACTAGGAGAATCTCAGCACGGTTCACGAACTCTGCAGCAGCTGGCGAGGATTCCATTGTGTATATACAGGAATCACACATTCTACAAATATTGTTGTGTTGGGTAGGTTTCCTAATTTTTTAAAAATTTTGCCAGGTCAGTGGCCTACTCTTTACGATTTCCAACTGCCGAGGGATCTTTAACGTGCGCAACGTGCACCCGGGACCTATTTTTTCGCCCTTATCCGAGAAGGCTAGGCATCTGATCTCACTACCCAGGAGATCTCACTACTCAGGATATCTCACTACCCAGGAGATCAGGGGGGAAGTATGACATTTTTTTTTTTTTTTTTTTTTTCGTACGCCCGCTAATACTCGAGGCGAAATCTCAGGTTAATCTAACCTGACATTGATTTTACGTGAGTATCCCTTTTTACTTGTACAGAGACAGGTGTCCCTCGCCATTCAGGCAAATACTCTCCGATTTCGGAGGTACCCATTACAGCTGGGTCGGCTCAGGAGCCGCCAATCCCTGGTCGACGACACTCCTTCAAATGTACTCGCCAGGTCTCGAGTTAATCCAGTACAAATCCCGGTCGACGAAAAATCCTCAAATGCCGTCACCCGGGTTTGATCCTGAATCACCCGGTCGCCAGAACGGTGTGGTAACCACTACGCTAGCGCGGCTCCCAAGTATGACATATTTAAGAACTACTGGCTCTGAAAAATTGCCGTCAATTATATTTCCAGAACTGGTAGCGAACCCACTACTTTTAGAATTACAGGCGGACGCCATACCACTTGGCCACCCCAACCCCCTAAGAGATGAAAGATAAGATGAAATAATCAGTTTTCGATTTTCTCTCATGTTCTTCCTTTCTACCTCTCTGTCTATCTGCTAGCCTGTGCCTGTCTTTCTGTTTATCAGTTTGTTTGCTTGCCTGTCTTTTCTGTTGTTAACTCTGTCTTTCTTTCTGTTTTCTTTATATTTTATTTCTGTCGTTTATCACTGCTCCAGTTAATCAGGGGGGGAGGGGGTCACGTAGCTTTTGTGATAGTTATCCCAGATTTTGCAGGCTCGGTTATAACAAAAACCAGACGTCTCCAGGAATCCTGCTGAATTATGTAGACATTGTATTCTACTGACCTAAATTCTGTAATGTGTAGTGCAAATACGGTCAAGATGTATGTTATCTATCAGTGTTTTTAACTATGTACTGTCGATAATTCTCTTGTCTTCATTTATTTTTCTTGCTCTCTTGTGTTCTTTTTATTTATTATACAGGCGTTTTTGTTGCTGTTCATTTGTTTGTTGTTGTTGTTTTGTTTGTTTGTTGTTTTGCTGAGGTGGTCCAAAGTTTTTTCCTTCTGCACTATCCAATTAGATGAATTGCGTGGCTGTTAGAAGAAGTGTCAACACCTGCGCAGGTGAGAGAAACCAGAGACGGCAGCAACAAAGGATAGGCCCTAAGTCAGAGTGGGGGCTCATGCTGCGACTTTCTATAATTGAAAGCCCTGCATGATTTGCAGTTTGTCATACTTAACAAACAGACATATTAACGTTTCTGGGGAAGCAGTTTTTGGAACTGTAATGTTTATGTCTATGAAAACAAGAATACAGAAGGCTAGAGTGGCTTTTACTGCGACGGGAAAATATAGGTTGACTGACAGACAAACAGAGAGGCAGACAAACGGATGGACGGAATACAGATATACAGAAATACAAAGATAGATAGATAGATAGATAGATAGATAGATAGATAGATAGATAGATAGATAGATAGATAGATAGATAGGTAGGTAGGTAGGTAGGTAGGTAGGTAGGTAGATAGGCAGGCAGGCAGGCAGGCAGATAGATAGATAGATAGATAGATAGATAGATAGATAGATAGATAGATAGATAGATAGATAGATAGATAGATAGATAGATAGATAGATAGATAGATAGATAGATAGATAGATAGATAGATTTATTGAATGATTGAGAGAGAGAGAGAAAGAGAGAGTTAAGGCAGCATATATATATATATATATATACATATGGAAATAACTAATGTAACTACTTATTTTAGTGAGTGTATCTACGTTTGCTCCATAAAAATTAATTTCGTGCAGCCTACGGCGTAATGTTCAGAGTAGTAAGCTGCACAAAACTACTTAGTACGTACGTAGTCGTTCCTCTTCTACCCTGGGGTATAGAGCTGTAGAGGTTTGCCAGAGAGAACGCCATACTATCCTATCAGCTGTCTTTCTCTTGGCCTGGTTCCAATCTAGTTCACGGCCCTTTAGAGATTGTCACACAACGGGCTGATCACCCGTTTGCCAGTCACTTCGATTACGGAAACAACAGCAAATGGGTTGATTTGCCGTTGCCCTAAAGTCGCCACTAGGCGTGATGGGAAACAATGGCAAAGAAAACCTATCTGCTGTTGCCCTAAGACGCCACTAGGCGTAATGGCCTCTGACTGCTTTGACGGTCGGTGGCTAAGGACGGAAGAAGAAGAAGAGAAGAGATTGTCAGATGTTGTCCTCCCAGCGAACTCTGTCTGGACCCGTGGCTCTTCGTTTTCCCATATTTCTTGTGGTAGCCGATCTTCTCAAATTCTGCAGACATGGCCAAACTATATATATATATATATATATATATATATATATATATATATATATATATATATATATATATATTTATATATATATATATATATATATATATATATATATATATATATATATATCTGCTACTTAGCAGACAAATAAAGAAAGAAAGTAAGAAAGAAAGAAAGAAAAGTGCGATAATTGACAGCACATAATAAAAATCAGTACCACAAACATATATATACATAAACGGGGCGACCTCTATCGATCTTTGGTTCTCTCCGGCAGTATCGGTACATTTGTGGTACTGATTTTTATTATGTGCTGTCAATTATCGCACTTTTCTTTCTTTCTTTCTTACATTTCTTTCTTTATTTGTCTGCTAAGTAGCAGATATATGATTTTATCAAATCGCCCTGTAGGTGATAAATGTCACATATGCAAGGATTGCTACCCAGATTTGTGGTTATAGGCGCGGCCGACTAAAACTTACATCAGTATACGCTATCGGCTTAATTCACCGATAAGACCCGGGGTTTGCGCACTCATACGACAGATAACGAGATTACTGTCTGTGTGTCACGTGTGGGCAGACAAATGTGATGTAATTGCTTCCGGTCCTTGGTTAAAAAGTAATCATGGATTTATTATATTTTAGACAATATAAGTCTACAAATATGTTTGTAAGAGTGTATACAAGGCATCTGATGTCCATATGTGGTAATACGTAACCTTTGCAGGCACGCATCTTATTTCACGTGGGACTATTTTGAAATATCACAGCCTATCCTGCATGATTTGAAATGATTGGATCTTTCTGATTAGATTCATAACATCACTGGAGGGAATATAAGCTGACAATTTCACAGTTTTATTTCTCTGTGATTTGCACGCTCGCCAAGACATCATACCTTCGTCAGAGGAAGAACTAGATTCATAATTACTAATTTTTATCCGAACCTTTTATTGGAGAACCAGATAAGACTTATAAAGCACAGGAAATCTCTGTCAAATTTAAATAAGGAACAACCGGGACTAGGAAACTGAAGAAGCACGGAGTCAGAAGAGGCAATCTATGTTAAAATTAAAAGAAATCCCAGATACGTGTTGTAAGAAAACGATTCGTCTCATTTATTCATCTGTGTTGCAAGTCTGTAGCCAGAATTGGCGTAAGTTGGATTTATATTTCATTTTTTATTACTAACATGTGAACTAACATATATATGTATATATTACCATGTGAATTTTATTGTGTGAAACTCGCTATTGGATGTCAAAGTCATTTGAGGCTGGCAACCTCAGCGTATTGAATGATGATTCATGAACCACCACTGCACGGGCTGGTGATTGCTTTATTGATAGTTTCGTAAAGAGAACTAAAAGCATAAAGTAGTTCCAGGTTCCCCGTGGAGCAGGGAGGGAAAGATGAAAAGAAATGATGTCCATTCTAAGCATAAGACTTACATTTTGAAAGCAGTGTAAATGTCCCTATAAACATATTCACTTTAAAATTAATGTAAGGTTTCACGCTTTAAACCAGTGTAAATGTCCATGGGAAAATATTCATTTTAATTAATAGAAGTTTCAAACTTTTCCACAAGTGTAAATGTAAATGAAACCCGAATGAATTTATATTGTGAACACTTTTCAAACAGTGGAGATGTAAATGTAAAACATATTATATCTGTACGTTTAACCTTTTTCATTTAAATGCAATGTAAAGCTAAAGCTATTCAGTTTAAATGTAAAGGAAGTTTTATCCCGAGGGATTAAATTTAATTCTCATCGAGGGTAAACTCTGAGTTAAGTGGGATAGTGAAATAGAAGAAGGAGGGGGGGGGGGGGAGACACACATAACTGTGTCGGAGAACGCCATACTCAGAAGAGAGTTCTTTTCTATTCTTCTATCACAGTTATTGGTGGTACCAGCAGAACGTACTATTTCTGGAACAAGATGGGATCAGTGGCTTATGCTTTAAGACAAAGAACACTGTGTAGACTTTCCTTGAAGTTTCTGGGTGACGAGCTACACCCGACAACCTTGACCAGAGACGAGTGATCAGTGTGAAAAGACATAACCGTCACTGGCAGCTAAGTTCAAATATATTTTGCCATCTGAACTTTCTTACCCTTTTTGCAATCCCCAAATACGAGGATGATAGCTTTTCTTTATCCATAACTATTCAAATTATTTTCAAACTATTAAAACTAAAGTGATTATTAAATTTTGTTATTTGTAATGTTACAAAATTAACTTCGATTTGATCATTTTAAAGTTACTGCATGTTTGTCTCAGTCAATTACTACACGCATTCTAAACAGAGCTATACTTGAATAAGAGAATTCCACTGAGTAAGTCAGGGGTGGGGGCTTAACGAGCTGATAAATAAGTGCTTAAATTCTTCACAAAACTGGTCGGCAGGTTACAGAATTAACGTGCTTAGCGACAGCCAGCATTGTTTTCGCTTACCTGAATTTCTTGTGAAGATTCCCATGTGACAGAAGCTTTACTACTCTTCTATCTACATTTCTGCCAAGAGTAATCTTGTGTACACATAGACTCCATTGAAGCCTATATTAGATACTCTTGAGTTTTGGCCATTGTTGGACCAATACTGCAAAGCAGGGGAGGCAATACCGTCACTATATATATATATATATATATATATATATATATATATATATATATATATATATATATATATATATATATATATATATATATATATATATATATATATATATATATATATATATATCATCATCATCATCATGTGACGTATTCTTTCCAGAACGTTGTCTCCATTACAGCTGCTCTGAACGCATCACGATTCTGGGCAAGTCGACCTGCATCAGCCAAATGCAAGTTCAGACTCTCTGTGATGTCCTGGGTCCACCGTCGTCTAGGTCGACCCCTTCCCCTTTTTCCAGGGACCATGCCTTCCATCACTGTTTTTTCCAGACTATTATGTCTTTTTATATGACCGAAAAAATTTCAGCTTCCTTATTGCGATGGTATTTAGGAGCCAATGTTTATATATATATATATATATATATATATATATATATATATATATATATATATATATATATATAAATATATATATATATATATATATATATATATATATATATATATATATATATATATATATATATATATATATATATATATACAGGTATATCGCTTAACTCTGCTTTCTGTCCTTTTTGATTTTGTTGTTTGTCCCTGACAAAGGCCTTATGGCCGCAACGTAAGTAATTTTCTTTGTCAACGTAAGTAAAACGTATTACACCCCCACCTCTTTGAACATCGTCAAAACAACACAGATTACTCCCCAGACATAATTCATTTACACAGACCGCGCTGTGTTTCAGGAAGCGTTGTCAAATAACAAAAGGCACGCGGTATGTTTAGTTTTGGATGGCGTTCACTGTCTGAGACAGGAATTCCACATATTTACACTTTCCACACGTTCTTCAGTGACGTATGGGTCGGTGCTGTAAGCCTTGCGGCACCTAAGTTAGGTTAAGTGAGGCATACCTTTAAGGATCACCTCACTGATAACTCTTCTCGGCCTTCATTCATTCATCGGCATCATCATTACCCAGTGCTGTCGATTGGAGTCAGTGGACTCGAACTCCAGTCGTATTTAAGTCACCACAGAGACTCGACTCCCAAGTTTTTAGTTCGCGACTCGACTTTTACTTGGAGCTTGCAATTCTTGGCGAACTCACTCGCCGTACTGAGATAGTATTTATAAAATGTAATACTGAAAAATAAGCACTGTTGATGAGTAATTTCGTGTAAACAAATCACAAACATTCTTTGACCAAATGAAAGCAGCAAGTAAATAAAATACTAAAAATAGAGATTATTATTTTTCATCATTATTTATAGTGATTGATGCGACTTTTCGAATAAATACGATTGTGACTATTAACAGTTTTAGATCAAATATGAGACTCGACTTGGGAATCGACTTGAAAGCTACTGTTAGGAAATTGCAACTCGAATTGAGACTTGTACTAAGAGACTTGAGACTTTTTAGGAAAGACTTGAAGACAACGCTGTCATAACCCTACTGTTCCTTGTGAAGCATAGATCTTCTTACAATTCACACTTAGCCGTCTGTCTTGTACGTCACGTACAAGGTCTGTCCATGTCTTCTTTATTCCTTTCATGCATGTCGCCAGTTTCCTTCTCCCTGTGTTTTTCGGTTTCCATCTACCTCTCATACCCCGGGGATTGCAGAACAAGGACTTCATTGTAATGATGTCAACATGTTTACTCACTGCGTGTGCCATATCCAAACGTCAGCAATTTCTTCTCACCTCTTTGCTCCACGTGTACTTGTAGGGTTCTTTCCTTTACTTCTTTCCTTTACTTCTTTCCTTTACTTCTTTCCTTTACTTCTTTCCTTTACTTCTTTCCTTTACTTCCACAATGGTGATCCGTCGCAGCATTTTAATTCTTCTATTCTACGAGGCGTGTTCAAATGAAACCCGACCGTGCTGCGCCAAGTGGACTTTCGTAGGAGGAGCATGATGACGTCACATCTGACGTAATAAGTACATACGAAAGTACAAGTGTTTAAGTGTTCATTCTCCTAGTATTCATTGGTTGTGCTGCAGACCGTTAAAATAATTGCCGGTGTGATAAGGAATCCGTCCAAGGTCGATCAGCGAGCGGTGATTCAGTTCCTAACAGCCGAACGATGTCGACCAGTCGACATTCATCGCCGAATGAAAGCAGTGTATGGTGACAAAAGTGTGTCTAAGACTACAGCCATCAAGAATAAACGATCCGGCATGCTTTCGCGTGGTGTGATTCTGTTGCACGACAATGCTCGTCCACATGTTGCGAACATTGTGAAGGAAGCGTTAGCAAGGAAAAGGTGGGAAGTTCTGCCACACCCAGCCTACAGCCCCGGTCTGTCACCATGTGACTTTCATTATTTCGGACCCTTAAAAAAGTCTCTAAAGGGACAACGATTCGACTCCGATGCAGACGTCAGGGCCTCGGTGACCAAATGGTTCAATAAGCAACCAAAGTCATTTTTCTCGGACGGCATCCGCCGTCTACCCAAGCAGTGGGATGCGTGTCTGAATGCCTATGGGGACTATTTCTAAAGAACCCCAGTGGGTACTTGCTTCATAACAATTGCTGTATTTAATTCTACTACTCCTGCTGATGTACCTTACTTATATTTGTTATAAAGCCACTGGGGCGGGTTTCATTTGAACACACCTCGTATGTTAACACACATTTATCAAAGTCTGTTATTTCTAGGTTGTTATTTTTGTTGTTCTCCATGTTTCAAAGCCCCACAATAAGGCTGCCTTATCATTTGAGTAAGGTAAAGGTAAAGGAACCCGTTACACGCCCATTGAGGCATATTGGAAATATGGTGTTAGACCCATATTTTCTTGACCATCAGCACACTAGGGGTGGTGTGGTCAGCATTACGCCGGCCGCCTTAACCTGCCCAGAGTTGCTCTGGTACACAATTCATGAAATTGGGTCGACCCCGGAGCCGTATGCGGTCTTAAAAAATCCCACCTCAACTGGGGTTCGAACCATGGACCACCGAGCTAGAAAGCCTAACCACTGCGCTACTGTCACTTGAGTAGAATATTCTTATTCTTGTATTCCAGTTGACGTCTTTTAATCTTCTCGCTCTTACCACGTGCAAGTTTCAGTTCTGTAGTGAAATAAAACCGCGACCATGCTGGAAAACTCACAGCGGACTGATCAACCGCTTGCTTGTCACATTGATCACAGAAACAACAATTAATAGTCTGTTGTACCAATAAACGCCGCTAGGTGTAACGGAACAACGGACAGTTTCTTGTTGCCCTATGACGCCGCAAGGTGTGATGGCCGCAGACTGCTTAGTCGGTCGATGGCCAAGGGAGAATGATGATGATGATGATGATGCTGGAAAACTGGAAAATGATACTGAATAAAGAAATATAAAATAATTAAACAGGAAAAAAAGGGTGGGTATGTGCACCAAGCTGCATTAGTACCCAAATAGTTTTTAAAATAGGAACTGAAGTTATCTAACCTTGCAGCGCTTATGAACACAATGTCATGTATTTCTAATGTACTTACGTCTGCCTAGGTCGGTCCAAACAGAATTTGAATTTTGGGTCGCACTTGCTTGTCCTTGCGTCCTCATTGCAGTTGTCCGAGTAGTCCAAGAACTTGATTTCAATTACGGTCCTACCCCACGTTACCTGTATGTCAATTAGATGATGAGCCATAAAGTTGATCATTCATTATAGGGACAACTTATGAAATGGCTAAGACAACCAGTAAAGTCACATTTAAGTCTAAATGGGTAAATGAGCACCCCGGCCATTAAAAAAAATGATCATCAGCTTTCTGGGCGAGACCAGGTCATAATTTTCCACTTACGCACCGAACACAACAGGTTAGGGTACCATCTATAACCCAAGTACAAGATTGGTACAACAGATCTCTGCACCTGTGGCCCCAGCCCCATGACAGCTGAACGTCTGCTGCAGTCCTGCCTAACATACAGCAGTGAACTTAGTAGCATATGGCAACAACCCACTTCACTCTATGAAAAACTGTTTGGAGATTTCAGGAACGTTCAGCTGACATCTACCTTTATTAGAGTCATTAATTTAGAAATCTGAGGGCGAACGAAGAAGAAGAAGAAGAAGAAGAAGAAGAAGAAGATCATTCGGGCTGAAGGACCAAGAGACCATAAGAAAAAGAAGCAGCCACCAAGGACCAAGAGACCGTAAGAAAAAGAAGCAGCCATAAAGGAACAAGAGACCGTAAGAAAAAGAAGCAGCCATAAAGGAAAAAGAGACCATAAGAAAAAGAAGCAGCAATATGTGTTTAGCAGCCCGTTAGTAATAATTTGCACTGTTCCAGGAACATGGGCGACACGTAATACAAAACAGACAAGCCTAAGTTTCACAAATCTCAAAGAACAAACGCGCAGCAAAGAAGGGCTTCCTCATGGCAAAATAAACACCTCCCGTATTACAAATTGTAACGAACAATGAAAAATCCCGTTAGCTTTTCGGGAAAATATTTAAAAGGCGCACATTGCAACAGGAAAGCTGAATTGAATACCCATTAACAGAGCACGCAGGCTTTTTTCCTGGTGCATTGACCATTGACCATATGTCACGATAAATTTGACTACAAAAATCCAATGAAGTTGAAATGGGATGGAAAGAAATAAAACCACCACAGCAGAATGTGTGACGTCATCAGGACATGGAACAGAGACAGCACAACGTAATTATCTCGGTGTTTGTGAAATTTTATTATTTTTAACAAAGCTCGACACAGGGTCGGGGTTAGGTTAAGGCTTGCTGTAGCATATACATATGGATAGATACTCGAGCAACATAAGGCACCATGGCGAACTCTTATCTACTGTTCTCTTCTTCTACCATTCGATTTTAATATAGATCAAATGGAAATACATGACAATGAAAACTGAAGAAATACAATGACATCTGATGTTTAGAGTTTCCCAAGTTAAAATCAAACTGTTTACATTGACAACCTCTTCTTGCTCTTCTGAAGCAAAACATTAAAATGATATTAATTCGTTTCGACAGTCCCAATCCGAAAACTGCGCGTTCTGTTGGGAAACATTGCCTAATGACGCTGGAATTTGTCCTTTAATGATAGTTTGCCGGCACGTAAGTTTTTATTTGTCATGACTTGCTGTCAAGCTGTCAAACTCTGATAGAATGGAATGTGTAACCTTTTGCTTGTTTGTTTTTGTGTCTTTTGAGAACGGCTCCGTTTAAGAGTGATTCGGCTTTGTGTTTATATGTGTGTGTGTGTGCATGTGTATGTGAATGTACTTGTTATGACGCAGCTTTGGTGTTTATGTATGAGCAGAAAGACTTTATAGGATTAACTCAACTTTGTATTAATGTAGGGAAGAATAACTCCTTGTAAGAGTGACTCAGCTTTGTGTATTAATGTAGGGAAGAATAACACAATGTACGAGTGACTCAACTTTGGGTATTTATGTATGGGCAGAGTGACTATTTATATGAGTTATTTAACATTGTGTACTTACTTATGGGCAAAATGACTCTTATTACGAGTATTTTGTTTACGCAAGTAGGTGCAGAATGACTCTATTTAAGTAACTCAGCTTTGTGTAAACGTTTATGAGCAGAATGACTCTTTATAGGAGAAACTCAACGTTTTGCACTTACGTATGGGCAGAATGAATCTTTTTAGAAGTAACTCAACTTTGTAAACATATGTATAAGCAAAATGACTCTTTATATGAGCAACTCTACTTTGTGTAGATGTATGTTGGCAGAATGACTCTTTACAGGAGTAACTCACATTTTTATACATGTGTATGGGCCGAACACCTAATTACAGAATCAACTGTTTGTGTGCTTAATATGGGAGAATATCCGTTTTTAAAGTGATAATCCAACTTCGTATAGTCTTCATTGCGGGAGAATGTCTTTGTTTGGAAGTACTTTTCATCTGAGCAATGTTTATATGTTGGGAGATCTTTCCCGAGGAGTGAATCACCATGGTTACCCGTGTAGTTTATAGGGGTCTCTGATGAGACATAGAAAGAATAGGACTACCACACCCTCAAGCATGTCGTATAAGGCGACTAACTTGAGGCTGTGCATGAGGGTTGGCAGCGTTATCGCGTGAAAGAGATTACCACAGAAACAACTTCTGCAAGAGCACGTGACTGCTTGATGAAGACTTCCTGCGAGAGGATCAGTTGCAATGGTTAAGTTCATGCTCCAAACTGAACGACAAGGGAGATAATGAATGATGATGATTAACCACCGTTGTATGTGTATGTTTGTAACAGTCGGGTTTAATAAAGGATCAAAGATAGTCTTCTTACGCGACTGCATGTCAATTCTCCAGACTATTCAAAATGAACCTGAAGATCTCCTAACAAGAACAGCCACAGAACATCTGAACCAGCTGTCCGTCAACAACAAAGTGTCACTGCAGTGGATTCCTGCACACTGTGGTATTGCAGGAAATGAGACAGCTGACAGACTGGCAAAAGCAGGCACCCAGAAGGAACAGTTTCACCACAGAGTCTCACTGAAGGAAGCAAAGACACTTATCAAAAGAAAGTACAAAAATGCATGGAGCCAGAGAACATGCAGCAATTACCCACAAGACCCCATCTTAAAGCTAGACAGAAAACAGCAAACCACAATTTTTTAGCTCCTCACAGGACACTGTAGACTACAAGCTCATCTCCACAAAATGAAGCTGCCCTAACTGACCAGTTCACATGCCAAAATGACCCCCAGACTCCGGAACACATTCTGCAAACGTGCCCTCTCTTTGGTGACTTGAGAGCTCAAACCTGGCCTCAGGAGACGAAAGTGGAAGAGAAACTGTGGGGCACCCGCGAGGACCTCCTGCTGACGCCTGGATTCATGGAGACAACTCATCTCCTTGTTTAGAACTACAGAGCATAGGAAACTGATCGGACAAGATGAAGAAACTTTGTATGCTTGTATTTGGAAGAAATATCTGTTTAAGAGTATTTGCCCTTGTTTGGTTCTGGCAGATTCAGCGCGACGAAAGTGAAGACAGTCAACGGGGCATCAGATTTTGCACTCGGTTACCAAAGTAACACAGTTAGTCAGCGTTAATGTGTCATATGGAAATAGTATTTTAATTATACTGATACATTCATAATGAAACGTGTCTGCCGTCATCACTAGGAATGGAAGCGCTATGTCCATCATCAGGCTTGGTCCTGACGAGGTCGCGCCAAGTATCTCTTCATCCTGCCAAGTCAAAGGTCTCTCTCTCTCTCTCTCTCTCTCTCTCTCTCTCTCTCTCTCTCTCTCTCTCTCTCTCTCTCTCTCTCTCTGCCTCTAGCTTGTCTTCACTTCGTTTTGGAGTTCTACTTTAAAAACTTGTCTCCAAGTCTTTAGTTATCATTATTATTCTCCTTTTATGTTCCTTAAGGAGCATAGGGACCTATGCTGAAGTTGACCCCTTGCAGGCAGCTTGCACCAAGGCATATTTCTGTTCTTGCAATGCTGATTTCTGTGGCGCTTTGTTTTACATAATGAAGCTGCCAGCCCTCTGCACAATCTCACATTAGTCTTCTTACGATAGAAAAAATAGTTCTGTTCATACTTCGATTTTTCGGAGATTCCTCAGAAACGACACGGGCTTTATTAAATGCTATAAAATGTCTGTAATACGCACACGCGTCAGTACAAATTTGGCCATACCCACTGGCTTGTCTCCATTCTCCACGCTCCTGCTCCCACATAAAAATGTTACCCCAGTATCACCACATCAGTTATGCTGAGATCAAATGTCATTATACATAATTGTGGTGCATATATTATTTCATAACTCTATACGCCACTACTCATCTCTCTTTGCACGGAGGCACACCTGGAGTCATCCTTATATGACCACCAGCTAAGCATAATGCTTTAGTATACAGATGTGGAACGAACCTCTGTCTGTGAAGCTAATTACACCCTCACTGACTCTTCATATCATTCACACATTTCCGAGAATCCCTCCTGTGGTGAAACATGTTGAGAACCCAGCATTACACACTAGCTTGGATGAGTCACTTGATCCCCAGACGTACTCTGGCGTTTAACTGGTTGGCTGCATGCTGCAAGATCTCATTATGAATCCATGATAGGCAGGGGGAGCTGAGAAGTGGCTCTGTGTAAGACGTGACAATTCCTTTGGAGAGCCCAGAACACAGTATTTAGCTCTGCATATTTGGAAAGCCCCATTGGATGGCTGGGAATGCACAGTATTACACGTGCTTCTTCCTCCTAGCTTGAGACCAGAGTGATGATCCTTTAAATGCAAGCCAAGCTGGAGAAACTGGAGCTCATGACTTTAGCTCAACATATTTCGGAATGGAAGAAAAGCCACAGGATCTACAGCGTAGATAATACTAATGAGTTTTCAACTTGGTATTGGCTGCAAAAGAACGAGAAGTTCAGCAGCCCTAGTTAAACAACAACAACTACTACTCATCTCTCTTTAATCCTACTCCAACATCAATACTTTTCGCAAGACTTCAGCATCCATTAAATTCACATCAAAGAAAAATATCCACATATATGAATTCTAAGCTGCGTGCACCCCACTGTTCATCCTTCTACGTTATACTACTGCTACAGTATTATAACTTTGTCCAGGGTACAACAACCGTTATGGTCACTAGAAAGCAGAACGCATCGTTATGGAGCATACATTCTTTCAAAACTAAATGAACTCGTAAACCAAGCTACAGTGAAGAACTCCACATGCATTTACTCTCAGAGCATATGCCTTTAAAAATGTGTGCCAGGTTATTTTGTCCTCCATGCTTCATACAAAGTGAAAAGGGAAATAATAATGATGATGATGATAATGCAGATGATGATGATATGAACTTGTGAAGATAACTGTCTTGTTTATTATTTAAAGTATATTCAAGGGTAATTCTGAGTACAGTATATGCAATTTTAATGCACCACAATCTGAACATAACCCTTTCGTAAGATGCACTTGTATAATCTGGCTTATACTGTTAAATAGGAAAAACTGCAGAAGTGATTGCGTCTGTAATTAGTCTGCGTCGTCCCTGGGTACATATCCGGGTTACGTTGAGAGATCGTGCTAATTACCTTTGTCCACGAAGTACTATTTTTATGGTGCCTAGTTGAAAGAGAGAGGATAGTAACGATTTGCTCCCATAGCTAGGCGGTGGGGTCGTTCGGAGGGTCCTGGGTTCGATTCCCAGTAAGCCTATCACTTCTGTTGTTTTTTCTGTTGTCTAGTCTTCTACTTCTTTATTTCTCACGGCTGCCTGAAACATACCTTTGTGTATTACTTATTTACTATTTATAGACCTCGGGTTTCCCCTCCTTATTTGTTTAAGACTATTAGAATTTGGTATCAAACGTAAGACTAGCAGGGATGAACGTATGAGAGGATGCATCCGTCGTATGTTCAACCAGCGCGCTACAGGAACACTTAGTATTCATACCCTACGACATTAGCTGAGGGAGATTGAGCACCTATGGGTTTGCCCGGAATCCAGTGATGTCGATTCTGATCAACAATAACAATTGAATGTGAGAACAAAGCTATCAGACTAGGTAATGTCAGTTCTAACTATGAATAAACTTGATGGATGCATGCACATATACATAGATAAAACGACATAAATAAATACAGCATGTACGTATGTACACACATAATGGAAATAGTGAAACATGGTCTGTAATCATTAGAAGTGTCTCATTTATGAAGAATGAATTTGCTTTCTTCGAGTTTCGGTACATCCTTATGACAGTTACTCCGCGCCATGTCAGGACAGTTAAGTTCTAATTGTAGAAACCACGGGGCGACAGTCACAAAGAAAACCGGATGCCAACAGGAAAACCGCTATCCAATCTTGTTGGGGTGAATGGTTAAGTACTGAACATGATCCAGGAAAAGATAAACTCGAGGTCCGCTTATTGTGAAAGATCTGTGCACGAAGACAGCCAATGATAAACACGCGACAGAGAGCAATATTATGTGTTATTTATCTGAAACCTCTCTTCTCATAACGAGCTAAATATCCTACAACTAAGTAAAGATGGGAGACTGAGCACCTATGGGTTTGCCTTAAGTACAATGATGTCGATTCTGTACAACAATAACTATAACAAAAATATGGCATGGGCGTATGCACAATGTTGACAAGCGCTTTTAAAGGAAAAAGGCTGAATTTTGAATAATAAACTAAGTGTTGATGATGAATGCTGGCATGCATAAGATTTGTGAGAAGGAGGCTTCAGTTGAGGCGGACATCTATTTTTTGTTTGTTTGAAGTTTAAACTAACCTTGGCTTTCGTTTGTTCGGACAATGTTTGTATTACCCCCCCCAAAAAAAAAAAACATACAAACAAACTTCTCTAACTTGTTGTATTTGTTGTGAAGAGCCATTAATCTTTGTTCTTTTTGTCGTGAAGAGCCATTAATCTTTGTTGTTTTCGTCGTGAAGAGCCATTAATCTTTGTTGTTTCAAAGTTCAGTTGCAAGAAGCATGTGCCTTTAGCGTCTTCCTGTCTTGGGGTGTTCCTTTAATTTCTTTCTATATACTCGTTGTCCTTCTGATGTCCATCTTCCATTCTCGTCTCCTTGTGTTCTGCAGTCGTCCTTTATTTCATCTACCCTGGTGGTTCCAGAATAATGACTGCCATGTGAAGCTAGTCAGAGCTTCACCCCTGTATACCTCCCTTATTAACAAACAACGTTTTTCTTTTTAGAAATTCTTATTCCACTGCTATATGTCTTATTCTTTCACTCTTTGTTATTGTTGTTTATTGTTGATCAGAATCGACCCAACTGCACTCCGGGCAAACCCATACATGCTCAGTCACCCTCAGTAAATTTCGAAGGGTAGGAATTCAAACTTTTCCTGTAACACGCTTGCTGTACATACGTCGGATGCATCCTCTCATATGTCTATCCCTGATAGTGTTATGTTTGATGCCATATTCCATCAGTCTTAGCCGTAGTTATTCTTTCACTCAGTTCTGCATGAATGAATTTCTCATTCTACTTCAGATTTTGTAATTTGCTATGCTCCATGGGCAGCGAAAAGAGAAATGACTATAAATGATATTATGGGATGTTATAATCGCTGCTTTGCAAATCAATAAAATTAATAAAGAGACATAAAGCTAGTCGCCACCTAGCACTTGATATATCAAACGAACGAACGAACCTTATTTTCAAAGGGTTAAGAATTGGGCACGCAGGCCCGTCTTACATTCTGCCCTTCTTCTCTCTGTCATCTTACATACCGTATCCATTCAATCGCACATATCCGTATCTCATCAACAAGGTATCTACAAATAAAGCGTTTTGGGTAGCAGATATCGGCTGTTGAAAATTAAATAAATCAGTCAGTCAATCAATCAATCAATCAGTACCCTTTAGCTCCCCATGTGAGAATAGACCTTCGACTAACACATGTCATGTCCTCCTGTTACGTGCCATCAAGTTCAAGGTCTTACTTTGTCTTCCTCATTATTTTTTATTTCTGTCTCCAGTTCTCTTCTCCGTGTGTTTTTCGGTGTGCGCCTACTTTACTTACCCAGACGATTGCAGAACAAGGACTGCTGGTAATGCGTTCAACAGGTTACCCCGCTATTACACGAGGCGAAATCTCAGGTTTTTTTAGTATGTCTAACCTGAGACTGATTTTACGTGAGTATCCCTTTTTTCTTGCACAGAGACAGGTGCCCCTCGCCAATCAGGCAGATACTCGCCGATTTCGGAGGTACTCATTAGAGCTGGGTCGGCTCAGGATCCGCCAGTCCCTGGTCGACGACACTCCTTCAAATGTACTCGCCAGGGCTCGAGTTAATCCAGTCCAAATCCCGGTCGACGACAAATCTTCAAATGTCCTCGCCCGGGTTTGATCCTGGGTCACCCGGTCGCCAGCGCAGTTTGGTAGCCACTTCACCAGCGCTGCTCCCCTTGAAGGGTTTTAATTACGGTATATGGTGTCATTTCCAAGAATTTTCTCTTAGCAGGTTGTGTGGAAAGAGGATAATTTGGACATTTTTCTTCTGTTACTCTCCAGCATTCCGCGCCATACAAAAGTACAGAAAGTACGCAACTCTCATATAATCTTAGTTTGATGTTTGTGCTGTACTGAGAAGATTTCCAAATGTTGTTTAGATTTGCAAGGCTGTTCTGGCTTTATTTATTCTGTTACTGATGTCTTTGCTTGTTCCGTCGTCTGCTGTTACTATGCTTCCTAGATAGGTAAATGTATTTGTTTGTTCCAGCTTTTGGTTCCTTATTTTTATGGGCTGAGGGACCCCGATACCATCGCCAGAACTGCTGTATAATGGACTCCAGAAAGACGGCAAAAGAGAGGCAGACCAAAGACAACCATGCGGAGAACAGTGGGGGCTGAGATGCAAAGCATGAACCAGAGTCAGGACACAGCACGAAGGATGGCCACCGACCGAGAAAAATGGGGACAGTTTGATGCTGCCCTACAAGACGCCACTATAGCACGTTTCACTAGCTTTGCCCTCAAACAAATGTAATTATCTGATTAACCGTCTAAAGTATTAATGCCATTTTTTGCATACGATGTTATATTGGGTTAGACCCAACAAATATATACTTTATATCTGTGCATCTTGTCCAGTTCCCATAAACGGATGAAATCCTTTGGTCTTTGTCGGCATACTAATTATTGTGTATCGAGAAAAGAAATTTTACCACTTCATGCACAGATTCTGTGAATTGATTAGGCATAGGCGTGTCTACTATTACAATAATGTGGCCATCACTTTTGCAATTGAATACGTGTTGAAGATGATTTCTTAAATGATCTGCATGCGAAATACTCGTGACATTGTTTGTCATTGACATTTAATGCGCTACCAAACTGGACCTTCCTTGATCTATTTATTTCAATGGGTATCATCTCTTTGCGGTTCATAAATATCATAATGGAACGTTGCTCCTCTAATGTGCTTGTAAGTAACGGTAAGGTCATCTTTAAAGAAATTAAACTTCATCCGAATCATAATCAGATGTCTCTGAGAAATTGAAAATCAATCTCGGCTGAATGAAGGACAAACCATCATTCTTCCAATATTCCTCTTCCTCTTGTAACACATGGTTCTCACTTTTCTTCCAATAATCCCTGGCTATATTGGAGATGGCGGCTTTTATAAGTATTTCAACATCTTTTAATTTGAACGTTCTATTTTCTGTTGCTACCTGTTCCTTAATTTTAGCCCATACTAATTCTATTGGGTTTAAGTGAGGTAATCTTAAGGAGGTAATCTTAAACATCTGTGACCATGTTCATGGATTGCCTTGTCTATGTGAAATATCTTTGTATGCTGTGTCTCTTTTTACAATTCCAAGTAATTCAGGTTCATGGACATTTCGTCGAATGGAATGTTGTTTATGGTCAGCCAAATCTTTATTACATCTTTAATACTTGGTGAATTAGAAACTTTATATTCTGGTGCCACAACGTTGTGATATGAGGCATTGTCCATTATCAAACACCACGGTCTATCCAAGGAAGGAAGTACATGATTCACAATCCAATCTTGAAATATTTTGCCATTCATCTCTGCATGGTAATCCCTATTATCTGTGGATTTTGAAACAAATATGAGTTCAGTATTATTTAGAAGCCCATGATGGCTGCTTCCTGGATGTGCAATTATTAGGCGCTGTCCTTTGCTGCTTGGTACTAGTCTCTTAGTTGTTCCATCAGATGATTGCCATTCTCGTTCATTACTGTGGTGCGCATTGATCCAAGTTTCATCTAAATACACAAAATCATAACAATCTCTTCTCATTTCTCTGACCTCGCGTAAATATTTGCTTCTCATTGCAACTATATGAGGCTTCTCACAAATAAGGTTTCTACCACCAACATATTTTCTAAAAGTGAATCCCAAACTCCTAATAGTCCTCCACAGCGTAGATTTGGAAATATCAATGTCATTATTCTTTCTTAACCAAATTTTCAATTTCCTTAAAGTCACTGCCTCATTATTGTGAAACATATTGCTAATTTCTCTGCGGATCAATTCTCTGTCAAAATTATCCACCACTCTTGGCCTAATTTTCGTGTGTAAAACACTGGAATTAGACATTTCAGATGTCGCTATCCAGCGGTGCAATGATCGTTTGCTTATACCCAAGGCATGAATAGTCCTCTTTTGTGGGTTTGAAATAGAATGATATAGTTTTCCTCGAGTAGCTTCATTGCAGAAATACTTAAAAATCCTATTTGTGATTTGCTGTAATGTCATAAAATGTACTCGCAGACTCATTTTTCCTTCTTAACCACACAATAATTTTTGTAGACACACCTCTGATTGACAATGTGTGCGTTGCACCGGATATAAACTGTTTTATGTTCAAGAAGTGCGATTTCACGCAATTTCACTCAAAAATCATGCCAATTGCTTGATAAACCAAAAATGTGCAAATGAGGTCGTATAATTTACTGTAGACATTTCAATATGTGTGCGTGTGATGTGTGTTAGCAAGTAGAATTTTATATTATATCGCAAAGAAACGAAAATTGAAACCAATGGCCGCATTTTAATGAAAAATTTAATTCATAGGGTCTATACCATTTCAAATTCACACACAAAATTTCACTTATATGCGTTATATATTCGCTGAGATATAGCATTTTGAAGTTGGGCAAAGCTAGTGAAACGTGCTATAGACGTGATTTGTCAGTCAGGGGCTTAGGATCCAGGAAGATATGATTGTTGAAGAGCTGCGCACGACCATTGAAGACTTCGGGTTTTCCCAATAGAGGGTTCCTTCAATTATCGTTGCGCAGTCTTTATGAAAGAAGTAAAATAGGCGTTGTTAAGGACGACGTCAGAGTAAAAGAGTGACGTCAGTTGAAATGTAGACGTTGGTCGAGCCGACAGAAGGACAAGGTAAAAAAAAAAGGTAACGGATCCCGTTACACGCCCATTGAGGCATATTGGGAATATGGTGTTAGGCCCATATTTTCTTGACCGTCGGCACACTAGGGTCAAGTGGTCAGCATCACGGCGGCCGCCTTAACCTTCCCAGAAGCTGCTCTGGTACCCATTTGGGGCTGGGTCGACCCAGGAGCCGTTTGCGGCCTAAAAAAATCCCACCTCATCTGGGGGATCGAACCATAGACCACTGAGCTAGGAAGGCAGTGCACTAACCACTATGCTACCGTGGCCCCCCGGTGACCATTTTAATTGTGTGCGGATTTCATAGTATCCAGGAATTGTGTATTTCCGAGGCAGGTTAGCCTCTCAGGTATCCGTGAGGATAAAGTTAAAGTAAACGCAGTTTAGCTGCAGTTTATATTGGAAAAGGCCGACAACGAAAATGTGGGCAGTATGAATGGCAAGGTCAATAACTGAAGATGCCAAATAAAAGCGATAGGTGAGAAAAATGAAGAAAAAGAAATGATACTGCCGTAGGGCTGAAGATGTGAGAGATCACACACGAGAGCATATCCAGACGTTCTGTGGCACTATACTATTTATATCCTTAGGTAGGTCTTTTAACAACACCTGTTGTACACTGTTTTACTATACTATGTATATCCATAGGTAGGTCTATTAACAAGACCTGCTGTACACTAAAGGAGAAGCTGTATCATCATCTTCAATTTCCTTTTCCTCCCCAAGGAGCCACCAAGGCAGCTGGACGAACTGCAGGAATCCTGCACAAATCATTCACATGCTTTTACAGCAGTGTTTTATGTAGCAAATTGTTTGACGTGATGAAGTTGCAATTCACATGCACAGTCTTATATTAGTCGCCTTGTACGACATGCCTGAGGCCGGAGGGCCGTAGATAGGACTCAATAAAGGGGGGGGTTTATAAAATTTTTTTGGCACAAAACATGTTCGGTACAGTATAATTTCCCCACAAATGTTTTTCACCAAACCCTAAAAGGGGTTGGGGGGGGGGTGTTTAACACCCCCCCCCCGGTATCTACGGCCCTGCTGAGGGAGTAGTAGTCATATTCTTCTTTTGTCTGATCAGAGACCCCCGGAACTAGACGACGGGAAGATGCATGCTGGTAAATATTCTAATAGGAGAAGATCTTTGTTGTTCAAACTGTGCACATCTTAGAAGGAAGTGTTTTGTGTTATTATTATGCTGCATGGGCTTTCCATTGTCCTGATTAAAAAAGAATGGGCACGAAAGAGCAGTGAGAGTATAGAGCAGTGAGAGTATAGAGCAGTGAGAGTATAGAGCAGCGAGAGTATAGAGCAGTGAGAGTATAGAGCAGCGAGAGTATAGAGCAGCGAGAGTATAGAGCAGCGAGAGTATAGAGCAGCGAGAGTATAGAGCAGCGAGAGTATAGAGCAGCGAGAGTATAGAGCAGCGAGAGTATAGAGCAGCGAGAGTATAGAGCAGCGAGAGTATAGAGCAGCGAGAGTATAGAGCAGTGAGAGTATAGAGCAGTGAGAGTATAGAGCAGTGAGAGTATAGAGCAGCGAGAGTATAGGGTTCGATTACGAGCAGAACCAGAGTACATACACACATTGGGATTCTAGTCGGTGCCACGGAGTCGTGCACTGTGCTGAGATCCTCCATGTGTTATCTAAGGGTGGAGATCGGAGCACTGATGGAGTTGTCCGTCTGCAATGAAGATAGTCCTTAAAACAAACCATACCAAACCAGATAGTACCTGTTTCCTTTCTATTTCCAAAGAAATGTCGTCATGTATACGTTGTCCTTCAGCTGCCCAATGAGCATAGGTCTTCAACAAACTCACGCCAAGTACATCTGTCCTGTGCCAACCGTTCTTGATCTTTTCTTGTCTTCGCGAGTTTTTCATTTCCCTCTACCTCAGTTACTCTGTGGATTCCAGAAAAAGCTCAGTCTTCTAATATTATCAACAAGGTTTCTTCAGATCCTTCGCCAACGTCAGCGTCTGATTTCTTGTTCCAGTGGCGTTCGCTGTTCTGTTACCGGGGTCCGACAAGGGAATAGACAAAATTGAAACTGTTACTTACTAAGAATGTCGTAAAAGGCCATTACTGACTTCAGCTAAAAAGGTCCTAGTTTTTGTTTTCCCTTTTGGTTTTTTTTTTTAATACTACAAAATGAAACAACAGAATTGTTGCTAACCCCACAACTTAACCCTTCCTCGTATTTTTTTTCATGTGGGACTGGGACCTGCTGTTGTTCAGTTAAAACAGAAGAGAGCATTAACAAATCTTGCGGAGTAATATACAACATATGATATACGGAGCGGGTACAGTGGAAAAGGTGGGGAGGGGACATCGGAAATGTCACGAGCAGAGCTTGAGATGAGTCACCCTTGATAAACAAATAGTAGTGTGACAATAAACAGAGTGAATAAAGGAACTGTGGGGGGGGGGGGGGGGGGGGGGTGGGGGGGGGGGTTAGAGAAAGGAGCACTTTTTATTTTTTGGCTTGTACAGGGTGTCTAAAAAATCCCAATACCTATTATTATTTTGTCATTGCTATTCATTCCTTAACTTTAAATGCATTCTGATCAGCCATGATGTTTTCTGTAAATTAAAAAAACTATGTAAGGGAAAATAATAAACTATATTTTATAAAATAAATAAATGGAAGATTTCATGATATGGAGGTAGAGGGACTTTAGGTACACCCTGTAGAACGTACCAGAACATGAGGAATCCCTTGGAAAATAATAGGTAGTAGTCAGACAGTATAAAAATGACTACATGAAAAGTGGAATGAAGGAACTAAAAAAAGGTACACCGCGGTGGCTAACTAAAACAGCATTAACAAAGGCAGTCATTGCGTCAGTTTCTTAGTCCATGCTTCGAAATGTTCAAACTGGTGGCTACGGCATGAATGGAAAACATTCATAGAAGCTTCGAATATACAAGAGCTGTACTGTCGTGGTCATGCAGGAGTACGCGGTAATGAGAGAGCTGACAGACTAGCATCAAGAGCACCCACAGTAGGGACACTGGATATGGATAAGGGAGAGACACTGAGAACAATTAATGATCGCATGTTAGAGAATGACAATGCAAAAGATGAATCATCAAGGTCAAGGTTAAGACTGTTGAAATGTGGAATTAAACGTAATGCAAGCAGAGATGGACGTATCATAGGATGCATACGTCGTGTATATAACCGGCGAGCTACAGAAACAGTAAGCATTCACACTCTTTGACATATACTGAGGGAAACAGTGCAACTAAGGGGTTGTCTGGAGTGCAGTGATGTCGATTATGTTGAACAATAACAATAATAACAATACAGGCTACACGAAACTCAGTAGAAAACCGTGAATCTTCACATACTGGTGAAAGAAACCAGATGCTGAATTTAAAAAAAAATAATTCTCAATCTAATGCAACTAACATTCGAGCTATGTCCTAGACAGTTAGAACAAATATTATGTTCTCCAATGGGTGAAACTGCAACTAAATTTGGTTACGTTTGTCAATTACACAAACCCACTTGCTCAAAAACAGGAACGTATTTTTTTTTAAAGCAGGAAAGCCGCGGAACAATTGAGTAGCATGATGTGTATGATTCATCCTCTTTAGCCAAAATCTAATAAAGCTTAAAAAAGACAAGCCTAAGTTATCCACTTCAGCTATAGTCATTGCTTGTAAACTGTGACATTTGTCACTTGCTTTCAACGAAACACGCGTTCTGTAAGTGCTTCGATGTACTTTAAAAATTATAACACAAATAAACGAACAGATGCTATGTGTCTGGAACGTGGGCGCTTCCGGTCTTATCGGGAATAAATGGGAAATTATAGCGGTCTTTATTACTGTCATTGTGACTAAACGGGACGGCCCCTATCGATCTTTGTTTCTCTTCGGCAGTATCGGTACATTTGTGGTAGGCCCTACTGATTTTTATTATGTGTTCTCAAGTATCGCACTTTTCTTTCTTTCTTTCTTTCTTTCTTTCTTTCTTTCTTTCTTTCGTCGTTATTTTTCTGCTAAGTAGCAGATATTTGATTTTATCAAATCATTCGACACTCCTCTCTGTTATGTCACCTGTTTATTACCCGGTCATCCTAGCTTGCGGTGAGCAACAGAGATAAGATAGTCGCCGGCGTGTTTAGATTGAACAGCTGATAAGACGACTCGTTTGGTAACCCAATTGGGCAGACACGGAGTTTTGCGTTCTCATACAACAGATAACGAGATTACTGTCTGTGTGACACAAGTGGGCAGACAAGTGTGACTTAATCGCTTTCGGGCCGACTTGTTATGACAACATTACTTTCTAATCAAGTAATAAGTATTACAGCTTACACATGTTGTCATGTGAGTTCCCCGATCTGTCTGTAAGTTTGTACACAATGACATCGGAAATCATATTACCATATATGGGACACGTGACCTTTGCAAAATTTTTCCATGTCGGAAATATTTTGAAAGTACCACACCCGACCTGTTTGAATAAGTGTAAATATAAGGGAAACATAAATGAATTCATATTGTGAACACTTTTCAAACAGTGGAGATGTAAATGTAAAACATATTATATCTGTGCGTTTAACCATCTTCATTTAAATGTAATGTAAAGCTAAAGCTATTCAGTTTAAACGCAAAGAAAGTTTTATCCCGAGGGATTAAATTTAATTCTCATCGAGGGTGAATTCTGACATGGGATGGTAAAATAGAAGAGGGGGGCACATAGCTATGTGACGGAAAACATCATACTCAGAAGAGAGTTTTGTTTCTATTTCTTTTACCAGTTATTGGTGGTACCAGCAAAAAGGACCATTTCTGGGACAAGAAGGGACGAGTGGTTACGCTTTAAGACGGAAGACCAGCTTTGAAGACTCTCCTAGACTTTCCTGGGAAACGAGCTTCACCCTACGAACCATGACCAGAGACGAGTGAACGCAATGTACAGAAAACCAACTCATCAGGAGGAGGAGGATCAGAATCGTCACTGGCAGCTAAGTTAACCCATATGCTGCCACTTGAACCTCTTATCAAAAACCATCACCCGAGTGATGAAAACTTTATTTTGTAATGAACTATTATTCCTTTCTTTAAACTGTTAAACTTAGTGATTATTAAATGTTGTTATTTGTAATTATACCAATTTAACTTCGATTCAATCATTTTAAATGTACTCCATGTTTGTCTCAGTCAAAGTTACTAAACACACACTCTAAACAGAGCTATATTATAATAATAATTCCCCTCATTAACTCAGGGGTGGGGGTTTAACGAGCTAGAATAACCCATTGCTTAAATTCTTCACAAAAGTTGTCGGCAGATTCCAGAATTCTGAATATCTTGTGAACACTCCTTACTTACTTAGTCGTTCCCCTTCTACCGTGAGGTGTAGAGGTTTGGAAGAGAGAGCGCCATACTATTCTATCAGCTGTCTTCTTCCTGGCCTGGTTCCATTCTAGTCCTCGGTCCTTCAAAGATTGTCTAATGTTGTCCTCCCAGCGGACTCTGGGTCTTCCTGGAGGTCTGGATCCCTGGCTCTTTGTTTCCCATGCTTGTCGTGGTAGCCGATCTTCTCCCATTCTGCAGACATGGCCAAACCATCTTAGTTGGGACTTTTCTATTTGGGTCTGCAGCGGGTGGGATTTTAGGCCTTGATGTATCGTCTGGTTGCGTACCATGTCTCTTCTTGTTACTTCAACCACCTTCCTCAGATACCTCATTTCTGAGGTTTGGATCTGGCTTTTGTGAGTTGTAGTCATTGCCCATGACTCGCATCCATATGTCAAGACTGGGACATAGGTGGAGCGGTATACAGCCATCTTCGTTTTCTTACCAACCTCTTTCTTGCTGAGGAATCCTCGATTTATGGCCTGAAAAAGTCTCCCAGCCGCTGCTTTTCGAGTGGCCAACTCTTCTTTGATGCCTCCCTTTCGGTCTATAATAGTTCCGAGATATTTAAAGTGGTCGACCTGCTCCAGGACCTGTTCTCCCAACTTAATTTGATGTTTTCTTTCTTCTCGGGATATCACCATGGATTTTGTTTTAGAGCTGCTTATGACCATCCCTCTCTTCTCCAGCTCTTCCTTCCAGACTTGCAGGTTGGATTGGAGATGTGCCTCTGATTTAGCAATCAGGACAACATCATCAGCAAATGCTAGCTCTGAAATACAGACCTGTCTCATCTTCCAATACCCCACTGAATACTTTCTTGTTCTCTCCTTACATGCCTTGATGACATCGTCCATGAGGAGTATGAAAAGATAAAGATACAGGATATCGCCTTGTCTTACACCAGTGGTGGTCCTGAACTCTTCTGACTTATAGTTTGCTGTCCTCACATAATTTCTGCAAGACTTGTAGAAGCTCTGTATAGCATGAATCAGAGTTGCTGGAATGTTCTTCCTTGCTAAACAGTCCCAAAGTTTGCTCCAGGGGACCCTGTCAAACGCCTTTTCCAGATCTATGAAACAAAGATGGATCTCACTCTTGTACTCAAGGGCCTTTTCACTCAGCTGCCTGAGTGTGAAGATAAGGTCTTGAGTACTTCGGTTTGCTCGGAATCCTCACTGGGGTTCATCCAATTGTGGCTCAGCTAGGCATCGGAGTCTCTGCTCTAGGATTCTAGAGTAGATTTTACCAGGGACACTGAGAAGGGATATGCCTCTGTGGTTTCCACATTGTCGATTGTCACCCTTTTTGAAAATCGGTGTTATGATGGCAATCTCCCAATCCTTTGGTATGGCCTTGTTGCACCACGCTGCCTGTAGGACCCTTAGGAGTAATAGGTCGCCTGATGCTCCCATGTACTTAACCATTTCTGGTGTTATACCATAATGCCCTGCTGCTTTGCCCATCTTGATTTTCTCCAGTGCTGCCTTCAGTTCTTCCATCTTTATGTCATCCTCACCACCATTGGTTTTCTCTTCTGTGCTAGTGGTTATCATTTCTGAAGCTTGACCTTGCTCACCATCAAGGAGTTCTGAGAAATATTCTTTCCATCTTCCCATTACTTCCTTCGGGGCAGTAAGCAATTTGCCTTGCTTGTCCTTTATAAATTTAAGAGGGCATTGTTTTTCCTTCCTCATGTTCTTTAGGGTCTTATAGAACAATGTATGGTTTTCTTGCGCATCCTTTTCTAGCTTTTCTCCAAATTCTTCCCAGGACTTCTGTTTTGCTGCTAGCACCTTGTTCCTTGCTTCTGTTCTGAGTATCACATATTCTCTATATTTCTCTATTTATCCTGCTGTGTTTTTAGCTCCTAAGTATTGTTTCCATGCCATTTTCTTCTCTCTTATTTTCTCTTTGACTTCTTCTGTCCACCAAGGTGTCCTCTTTCTCTTGTTCCCAGTGAACACTCCTTTGTGGTAGAAGTGTAATTAACCTTCTATCTACATTTCTGCCAAGAGTAATCTTGTGTAAAGATAGACTCAATTGAAGCCTATAATAGATACTCTTGAGTTTTGGCCACTGTTGGACCACCACTGCAAAGCAGTAGAGACAATACCGTCATCTCAGATTCGTCATACTCATCATCAGCAGTGACTTTTTTGCGTGGGGTGGGGGAAGGGGGGGGGGGGGTTTGAGGGATGAAGTCTGGAATATTTCCTGCGCTGGGTTGCGCATATTTTTTTAATATATTTTTTTTAACGATTACAAACGTTGAGTATCGATTGGCAGTGGTTACAGCGCTTGCTTCTCTTGGCAAAGATATAAGTTCGAAACTTGGTAGCGTCATGCTGCAGTTTATCAAGCCGTAAATGGATAAGTGCCTCTGTTCTTAAGCTAAGGGCGGCAAAGGCAGCGAGAAAAAGAACCGGTCACCTCACCTCATAAAGCTGAGATCTGGTATATACGAAAGCTCCCATTTTTGAACTTTGTACCTTCGGATCAAGCTTTATCATCTCTGACAAATATTAAAAGCAAAGAAAGAATTGCGATCGTGTTTGCTGAAAACACTTAACAATTGTGTGCGACAGAAGTATGTAAATATATTACATGATATCTACACGTTTTTGCTTCCACCTGTTTTCCACCTTTTCTTCCTTATTAGTTATGCACGTTTGGTTAACGCAGTACCCCTAACTCCGATTCATTCATCTGTTTCATCCATAATTTTGCCACGCCTTATTTTTTTCTTTTCTCTATTGTCTTAACAGGCACTAGGAATGTTTAAAATCAGACCGTTTCACGTGTAGAGAGAGGGGACGGGTCGTATATTTGTAGAATCAACAGCGATAATTCAAAAGTTGTACCTTTTGATAGATGTACGTAGAAAGAGAAAAGGGGAGATAATCAATCACAGTCCCCTCCCCCTCATTGTTCGTTCGTGAATGTAATTGGCTACAGATGAGCGGAGATCAAAAGACAGTTTGCTTGCTGCCGGGATCTGGCGGTCGGCAAAAGGTGGCAAAATTAACTTTGATTCAAAATTTGACCACGGAATTCCCCAAAAGTGTTATGTCTCACACTGGTCAGCGACATTTTGCCTATTTCATATATAAATTCCAGCTTTCAAACTCAGTTTATCTAGTACCCACAAATTTTCAGACGTCTAGCTTCGATATTCTAGATCCATTATAACAGTGGAATTTCTTAGTTTTTTTCGATTGGAGATAGTCATTTTGTGTTGCGGTAAATATTTATAATAGCCTCTTGAGTGATTTAATTGTTAAGTCCGGCATTATATTTTACTAAGATTTTTCTGTGTTGAGTGATTTAATTTTTAAAGTCCGTCATGATATTTCACTAGGATTTTTGTGCTAATTGACTAGCGAATTAAAACAACATAGAGCTAACTTTTAAATTTAATTACTTGCTATTAACTTGTAAGAGATATTTTGGTCAGCTAGTAAATGCACTATTCATTATGAATACTGACGAAATAAATATTTATTTCTAATTCATTATGAGCAATTTTATAAATGACTAGCGCTTATTTCACGGGGTTTTTGTTAAACGATAAATAAGATATACACTTGTGTTTTTCTAATTTAAATTTAATAGCCGAGTGGATATTAAATTATACCTCTACGCGGGTTATTTTTAGGATAGAATACTGATTGTGGTTAAATGTTGCATTTTTCTTCCTATAATTCTAGTACGGGTCACAACCCAAAACCTACCAGCGGCTTCAATATAAATCTGAGAAAACGGGTCTAAGTACAATAGACGCCAAACAAACATTCTTATGCACCCAGCGGGTCTTTGAGGTTTACCTGTTCGGCTCTCTTGGTTTACCCAGAAAGAGAGAGAGAGTACCAACAAAAGACAATAAGAATAATTGTAACTGGACCTATAGCTATCCAGATTTCCTTTTTCCATTTTCATCTACATTCAGCCCGCTGTGGCGAAGAATAGCAAATTTAACATTACCTGCCTACCGACCACTTGTGTTGTGGCGAGGATTTATCCTGAAGAAAAGATTCATCTACCTGACATTCTATTTTACTATCGAATATTTTATGCTACTGTACACTGTGACTATTTTGATCTCGAAGTTGTGTTTCATACCTGGACTAATTGCTGCGACATGAACAGAGTCAATAAAACAAAATAACAAAATAGGCGTTCATCAAATAAGAGGATTAAACAGTCATTTGAAGAACTGGGGCTTATCTTGCCAAAAGAACCGACACTGAATCTGTTACCTGGAGCATGGAGATATGTTCAAGCTGTTGTCAAACACTTATTTGGTAAGCGAGAATGAAATGTGATCACATGTTTGTCAGAGCGAGTGAAAGCAGGGATGAATAATTTTTATATTTGTAGTGGTTTTTGATGTTATTGTATGGTTGCTATGTTACCTAGTGTACTGGATGAGGTCAGCTGTGAAGGCTCCTGAAGATAAAAGTTTATGTGAGTTACAGAATGCCTTTCCGCTACCACTTACGACCTCAAACAGACCTATTCTGCTATTATGTATGTTAGCTACGTTTAATGTCTAGGGTAATGAAATGTAATGTGTAGGTAATTAAATACACAGACACACACATGTAAACACTAAGTCTAATAATAATAATAATAAGCTCTATGATCAAATTAACCAACACTGGCTTTAGAAGTTTAGATTTTACAATTTTCTGAATTTATTTAGTCCTGAACCAAATGTTTCTTCTGGTCAGGACGTATGAAACAGTATGTATTTATCAATAAAAGTGCATATATATATTGAATAATCAAATGAAAATTTTGTACATAGATATATTGTTACATTGGTTAATATTAATATTAAATACAGTGTCTTGGGAAAACTAGCACTGGATGTCTAGTCGGGTGGTGTCATCATGCCCAATCTCTGTATTATAATGTTCATTGTCCTTGAAATATGGACTGAGCTATAGTGTTTATACAATAGGATTTGGTTTATTTATTTATTGTATTTGTGGAATAGTTTGATGAATCCACATCAGGCCAGGTTTTCACTTATCTGGCCTGCGACGATGCAGTAAAGAATCCAAGTGGCCCACTCCTCCCAGTTGCTGGAGTAAAATGGTGGACTTCTTAGGCTTCCACTCTTGTACTTCTACAAAGCATCTGGCACTAGCCTAGTGCCAGACCAGAAACTCTGAAACCAAAATTTGTGCCATGTGTCAACACACTGCCTACTGCACCAATTTTATACACAACAAAGCAAAACAAACAATTACAAAGATCGGGTCAGATCTCTCTGACCAACTCAGCACATCTCACCCAGGGGTTATCCAATAGCACCAGTTTCCCATGACTGCATTGCATCCAAAATATGTTCAATAGTTTCCTCTTCCATCCAATAAGGTGGGTGATATGTTCCCACTGATCCCAAATATAGATCTGTATTCTATAGTCTTAGATATGTTTTCCTATATTATTTGTTTGTCTCTAGGCCCTGGACTGCGGCTGGGGACCTAGAATAAGCACTCACTTGTCGTAATAATTTTTCATGACATGGCAGTATCAATCACTCAAAATATTAAAATAAAAAAGGTAAATGCTTTTTCCCTTACCACAATTCAAAATTGAATACACTGTTACGTTGTACTAGCAAAACTCAGCTGAGCTGCTGGCTATAGTATGGCGTCCCACTGATAACATATAATATTTCCTGGGAATCACTCTTTTAGATCAACGAACTGTGTAAATGGACAGTCTTATACAAAATGGCACTAGCGGGCGTCTTTCTTTCTATAATATGAAAGCTTCTGTCCAATCAGCGGACTTCCCCTCTATCTTTCAAATATTCAAAATACAAATGTCCAATTTCGGTCAAGTCTCAGTCTAGTGTGTAGTATTTTTCTGTCGGTCTGTCCGTCCCAACTTGGCTTTTCCCAAAATTACACTTGTTTTTGGACGAAACTACAAGAAAGAACTACACAAATTTTGTCTCCCCCTACTTCTAAGATTCTATGCTAAGTTATTTTTAGCTACTATCCTCCTACCCTGCCCCTAGTCCATCTGCAGTTTGTTTTTATGCGTTAGGCTCAAGGACGCGTCAAAATGTAACTTTAGTGAAAATATGCACCAAAAACTGTCTGCTAGTCTGTAGTGAACAATACAGTCTTTCGTCAATATCTTCCGTGTTATCTGTCCGTCTGTGTAATTCTTCTTCTTCTTCGATCCTTAACCACCGACCGTCAAAGCAGTCAGTGGCCATCACGCCTAGTGGCGTCTTGTAGGGCAACAACAAATTGATTCCACTTTGCACGGTCGGTGGCCATCCTTCGTACAGTGCCCCAACTCTGGTTCATTCTTTGCATCTCAGCCTCCACAGTCCTCCGCCAAGTTGTTTTTGGTCGGCCTCTCTTTCGCTTTCCTTCAGGGGTCCAAATCTGTGTAATTAAAAGTATATTATTTCTCAGATTAAGATGGGCTATCAAACTAGCTAGTTTTTATTCTCCTAAACTTATTATTAAGAAAAAACCTATTTTTTTCAAGGTTAGTTTTGAAATTTGTTTTTGAACCTTCGTGCACGGCGTTTGCCGCTATATTCAAACTAAAACGACCAATTACCGTAAACCGTCCAAGATACGTCTGTTTCTAACAAGAGCTAAGGTCGTTTTTTCGTCCCCTTTCTTACATTGTGTCAACTAGTGGCGTAATTTTTTCTTTAAAAACTACAAATTGCGTCTTCTAGACTATAGATTCAAACACGTGTTCAGACCGTCACATTTTTTTTTCTTTTATCTCCGTTTCTACCCCGTCTAAAAGGATAAACCGTTTGTCTGCATGTTCTAACTAGTTAATGTTCAATGACCCTAGAAAACGCTGGCGTAGGTGAAGAAGCCTCGGCATATCTTGCCTATATTTTTATCCCTACATGTTATTTTACCTGTTATCTTTATAATTGGAGGAATTTTAACGTTGCATCACTGTAATTTCACCACAATATTGTATAATTAATATATTCACTTTGTTTGTTTTCTTCTTATGTTTGCTAATACTGTTCATTTTCAGAATAGACTAACTAGAAACTGTTCTTTACAGTATAGTCAAATTCTAAACCATAGCGCTAATCTTCTGACCTTTTGGGGGTTAATTAACTTCTTCTTTTGGGAACTTGTCTCAACAGAGGCGATTGCGCTTATGTGTCTATTCCTTTATTAATTCTGTAACCTATGATTTTTATATTCTGATAATCACTGTTGTGAAGTTTCTTTATGGTAAATGATAGTAACATAAATCTTATTACCTGTGTCGGTCAGCTCGTCCCAATATCCCTATTCCATAAATATAGTTTCACGTTTGTGCGTCTAATTGTCGTCACTTATCGGTGTGTGTGTGTGTGTGTGTATGTGAGTGGTTGATATATATTAATATATATAGAGAGATATACTGTCTGATCAACAAATTTCTGTTGTAGAGATAGGCTGGACTAGAGTATCTTCTCAATCCAGGGACAGACTCTTTTTTTTTTTTTTTTTTTTTTTCTTAACCAGCGGCACTTAGGCTTTCAGCCCTTCGGCCCAATGACATGTCATTGCGAGGCTGGGGAACCTGAGGACTTTCCTTCCAACCCGGTCAGGAGCTTCGCTCCTTCCCATCCACAGAGGGTTTATCACAGGAGCCGTTCAGGCTATTCAGTCAAATTTCCGGCCGTAAACATTTCTTCAAACGCCGACGCCCGGGTTTGAACCATGAACACCTGGTCGCCAGTACAACGCCGAAGCCATTACACCAGCGCGGCTCCCGGGGACAGACTCTACCTTTCACCATTTCACTCGGGAAATCTATTTCTTTACCTTACCTCTCACTGAGTTACCACCTTTTTCAGTTCTATTCAGACGGGACCAAAATATATCTTAAATACCTATCTAAAATCTACGACATTGTGCAAAAAAGGAATCAAGTCTGATTTACTGAAACTAAAACTTTAATCGACTTTGTAGTAATTTTTTTTCTCACATTTAAGTAAACTTTATTCTGATTTAAAATCTTGCTATTTAGGAGAATGAAAAATATACACATATTATAAAAGAAGAGTTTTTTTTCCTACATTGCGAGCTCACAAACACGCACGCACAGAAAGGCCGCGCACGAATGCACGCGCAGAAACACGCACACATTCAGAATTGTGCTCCGAGTTTTCAATTCACCAACCTTCCCTGCTGGTTCGAAGTAAGTTCATGACGAGTTATGCTAGAGACAGGCGGTCGGTGTTTTCAATGTACAGTATATAAAGACAGATACATTTTTATTACTTACCTGAAAAGTGCAGAGGATGGTTGTGATTACAACCAGGTATAAGCTTGTGGGAAAGGTCATATTGACCTAAATTGAGAACTATCTTTCCTCAGTCCTGTTTAAAGCAAGTGTTATGTTGCTCGGTAATTTTCTTCTTGGATTCACATAAAAGCAGACAGGTTATATGGTTTGAATCGAAATCTGACTAGGTCTGCAACAGAGTAAAAAAACAAAACAAGTAAATCATTAAAGTATGTATGTGGTGTCAAATTGTATTAGTTAATAAATGAGTAGATGAAATATCTGTGGTTTCTTGTAATACCATTTTAAGACAGACAGGTGATTGACATGGTGTGCCTGTGCAAGATGGAGAGGCTGCCTCGTTACCGCCTCCATGCATGTCGTATGGCTGGTTCACGGTTTTACCTGCTACTTCCTTAGACGCATGAAGTACTCAGGTGCAGGCAGAATCCTTCATAGCTTTTTGTGTCCAAAGTATTTTATTATTTCTGATTATGATCACTGTCAATAATTCCCTTATCTTTATTAGTTTTTGTTTTTCTTCTATATTTGGGCCGTTTGTTTCCACAAGAAGACTATGTTCTCCTACGTATAGAAGACATGTATCGTATCTTCAAAAGCTCTGATAATTTTGTCCACCTGTTTGTTTTTATAACCTTAATCATAATCGTGGTCTTTATTAGTAGACATATTCTTGAGGAGGCCCATTTACTCTGCTTATCATGGGGGCGGCTTTCAAGATTGAGCACCCGAATATGCACCATACGTGCTAGTAGCCCCCTTCAAAACCTAAAAACATAAGTGGGGCGCAAGCGAGCAAATTAAGAAAACAAAACAACAACAAACAAATAAAAAATAAAAAAACAACTAATTTACATCGTGCGCTGTTACGAATCAAAAGTTCATCCACGGTATCATGTACACACACAATTCTAGAACGCGCTTCTATTTCAGCTGTTATACTGTCCAAAAAGTCTCTCGTTTCATACAAGTTTCTGTGCTTTTGCTGTTCCTTCACTTGTATTTCACTACCACTGCTACTACTACTACTACTACTATTACTACTACTACATTACTACCACCACCATCACTACCACTTTTATTACTACCACCACCACCATCACTATTACTGCTACTACTTCTCCTACTATTATTTTTTTTTATTGAACAGGATCTGGTGTTTTTGTTTCCAGAAGCATCCTTTGCGTCTGTCATTCCTCGCTGCTGGGCCTGACCACAGATTAACACTTCACTACAAACTATCATGACCACTGCTAGGCCGAACAACCAGCACGAAAGTTTACCAGAGTGCCCAGACGCAACAGATTTTCTAGAAATGTCAAGTGCTGAGACATCTTCCACAAACCTCTCTGCCTTGAACACAAATAGACTTTAGTGAAATGCGAGAAAAGCATGTGATTTCTGTCACGCACTCCGCTCATTGGGTTTATTTACACAAACATCTTAAACTATTACAGCGCGGGAAAGGTCTGTTATTCAAGAATGCTAACTTACATAGCAAAATTATTTCACAATATTATTCATCTTACTTGTGCCATTAATTTAAAAAAAAAATCTAAGAAACAGCGAACACTTAAACAAATTAATCGATCATTTACAAGCCTAGAAGACATTTCTGCAGCTATGTGTGCAGTTTTTCCTTGTTTGTTTAATGCTCTTACATTGCTTGTGCCCAGTCTGAAGATTTTCCTTGAAGTGAGAAAATCTATCAGAAGTCCAACTTCTATTTGACTTTCTCTGAACGGCAACATAATCCTTCTAGAAGAAACTTTCTGTTTTGGATGGTTGGATTAAATGACTGGCATTAGGTGACTTGTTCACAGTGTTACAAATTTTTCACGTTACTTTTCTACAGCACGGCAGAAGCCATATTGTACTTCAAGAAACATTACCACACGATGCAGACATGTGCGTTTATCTTGGCTGTGATATTGACAACATGAGAATACTAAAGGCAATAGAAGCTGTTACTGTACTTGGAAGTCTAAATAAATCAAGTCCAACTGTCACGTAGACCGATAATTTATTTTACCATTTCGTTCCATATGTTATTAACTCTTTTAATGTTCTGTTTTCCTAGACATTTTGTATTCTTATTTTCTTTCATTTTCTCTTTCTCAAACCCTACCCGAGGTGTTTACGTTCTGGCTTTCAGTAGAAATCCCCCACTGGTCAGAAACGGCCAGCGTAGCGGTAATATTACATACACGCACCTGGTTCGTCCAGGGGAATTTCTCTGGTCGCTTTAAAACGTTTGATCACGAGCGGCTAGTACCCTTTGAGGCCTGGGTAACGAGTTTGATCTGTTTCAGGGGGAGATAACTATCGCGGTCAGTCTCTGGGTTTTTGCCCCTTAGAACGCATTAGTGATCATAATATTATGCATTTCTCTACCTGAAGGAACTTTCTTGCGGTTGTTGACTTCTGATGTCTCTAGAATAACCTTTGTCTTACTCTCTTGATTACGCATTACGCCGATACATCTGTAGAAATATGCAGGCCAGGTGTCCGGGGGGAGCGTCCTTGTAATCTATAAGAGTAGACGGGTTTAACAAGCCAACACACTTGTGATTAGTCCTGGCCCGTAGATGACCATATGAGACTTAGGCAGAGATAGCACGGCAGTACAAGAATGTGTTTGCCTATGTTCTAGTCATTTTTCGGGGTGAGTTGACATATCTTATTATAATATGATATATTCATGTTAGCTTTTATATATCTGATAGTTAGTGACTTACTTCATTTTGAGGACTTATCCTAGTAATTTAGTTCAGTGATAATGTAGCGCTGTCTACGGCCTTAGTTAAGCTGTGCTTAAACTGTTACGGTTTATCATGGGTTAAATGTTAAACTTACAATAACAGATACTAGGCAGAATCAGTCCACAGATGCTTATCACGGGTTAAGAATAGGCTAAATTAACTGTCATTTCTGTAAGATAATGTCAGGTGTGGATTGTTCACTTAAAACTGAATAGTGAGATGCAGGTAATAATTCTGGATTATAGGAGATAGTCACTGATTCCTTTTTGATAGATATTTTTAGTGGCAAGGGAGAATCATTTTATGCTTACTTGTGTGGCTAGGCACTAGTCTATAACTTTCACTGAAAGCAGTCATCAGGCATAGATACAATTATATCTTATGATTCAGCCACAACTGTATTATTATATCAAGAACATTGCATTTTCTTTGTACTCATTTTGTGGAATATTAATATATTTCCCCAAAGGGACATATGATTTATTTGTGTAATGTCACATGCTGTAATCTGTTTATGTAAATTCATTTAATGTTGTAAGATGAATAAGCATATTCATTTAACTGTAACTACAAGGTTAGGTTTCCTGTATGTTGAGATTGGGAGAAGAGGAGTAGATTTTGCTGTCAGAACATTTAATGACAGTTACATGGGTGTACAAAAGATATTAAGCCTATGCGGGCACATGCTTTAATTGATAGAATGGAAGGAGCGAAGCATGACTAGGTTATAAAACATTAGATTGATTTTGTCGTTGCTTGAAGTTAAGGGTGTCTTTTTTGGGTCTCAGTTTCAGGGAGACCGAATCGCTAGAGCAGACTCCAGTCAGGCGAAGAACGTCATATTCTCTTCGATCTAGAGGGTTTCTGAATACCGCTAGCGTCACGAGTAGTCAAACCCCGTTCCTGAACCAAAACCCTTTTGTCAACGCCAAGTTAAGCTCACGCAGTGCAACGGAGCCAACGCTAAATCTGGAATCACCAAATGCAGTAGTAGTTCCTTACTCGCCTATTGGATTACCAGTCAGAGCATTGCCGCTTCCAGAATATCAAAACCGCCCTGCATGTCTATAGCAGAATCTGATATCACCCGACTTTGTGTGCCTAAACGGGGCACTCAGCAAACCACAGCCAAACCAGTTTAAACAGGATTTACAGCCAAGCAGAGCCTAGCGCCGGATAAAGAGCGCCTGGGACTCCGTGTCCTCAAGTGACCTCTTCTGGTGTATTTCTGGATACTTAAAACCTCGCACGTATGAGCAGCCATCTATGGACAGAGTTCCAGCCCCCCTCACGCAAGTAGCGGTCACCAACGTATAGCACCTACAAGGAAAGTTGGGTATTTCACTTCATTCATCTTGAAGGATATTTATCCGTAAGACACTTTCTGGAGCTAGCACATTTGGTCCCACGAAAAGCGGACAGGCTGTGGCTCAGTTCGTTTATTTGGTCAGCAGGAGATTGACAGTCTTCCAGTCCCCATCGCGAAATCAGGGGTGCCACCAACAATAGCGACTACAGTGGATTTATACAGGTCAAGTCCATTCCCATGGAGTATATTTTTACGTAAAAGACACTGTCGGAAGCATTGTACTTGGTCCCACGAAAACTGACAGACTGTTAGACAGTTAGTTATTTCTCCGTGTTCTACAGGTTTTATGAGTGTTGGTGGTATGTGTGTTTGTGAGTGGTTATTTGCATTATTGATGACTATTGATGAATATTTTGATTATTGATGTAATTTATGCTGTGTATGATGCTATGCATTAATTCCATGCTTTTCTTCTTTAATAAAGTTTACACATTTATTAATGCGCTGTTCCCGACCCTTTTCATCCATAATTAAACTTGTTTTAGCTCTTTACTATAATCTCTATGTTTGATAAGAGAAAAGAGTGAGAGCAGGAGGTGCTTAGACAGTAACAGTGAGTTGAGGCTTGGAGAGAGAGATCACTTTGATAAATCTTCTTCCAGGTTGTCTCAAGTCCATCTCCTATTTACACCTTTCTGTGTGTGTAATCTATAACTCTGTCAGTCCACTATCACTTGTCGATTTCACTACTATTGTCCAACTCGACAAATACTCTACACGTTACTCAACCACGACACCAACACAGAGATAAGACTGTTCAACGCAAATGTCAAGTTGTCTTATTGTATGGCTCTAAAACATGGAGAAAAAATTAAAGGCAACAATGAAAATACAAATTGGAATAGGAAGGTGGAAAGCTTCCTCAACCTGATACAAGTATAACTTTCGAAGAGGCAGAGCTTTTATCAGAAGCAGATACAGGAACAAGTGGGAAGCAGAGCTCCCAGGCCACACACACACACACAAAGACAGGCATATTATCAGCTCAGCAGAAGGGAACAAGTTGTAATTCTCAGGCTACGCACGGGGCACAACAGATTAGGATACCGTCTATTCAATAAGCTATATATAGGAACTACCGATGTGTGTAACTGCGACACCGATAAATAACTGCTGACCATCTGCTTCAAAGATTCCCAACAAATGAGGAACAGAGAAAGCACATGTGACCATCACTAGTTACCATTCCTGAAAAAAACCCTATGGAGATGGAAATAGCCTCAAGCTGACCACGGCTTTCTTTGAACATATTCGAATTGACGTCTGAGAGTGTACGAAGAAGAAGATTATGATGAGGATGATATTGTTCCCTTCCTGTTACTGTCCTACTTTTCTCTGACTTTACACCCCCGCGTTCTCTCTCATCTTCTACCAAGGATTACTGTAATCCACAATGAATTACAACTTTTCGCTAATTTCTTATGGTGTATGGTTAGTAGTCTTTTTTTAGAGCCTCAATTGGCAGAATGGTTAAAGCACTTGCTTCTCGAGGTAAAGGTACAGGGTTCGAAACCAGGTGGCGTCACGCACCAGTCTGTCCAGCTATAAATGGGTACTTGACTCTGCTCTTAAGGAAGGCTTAGGCAGCGAGGAAGGGTATTGGACACCCCAGAACATAAAACTGAGACCAAGTATAGGGGAAGTCTCTAACCTTCTCTCACCTACGGAAATAAATGCTATGTGACTGATTGGTTTCTTTTTACCCCAAATAAGGCGAAACTTTCTTTGCTTTTTTTTCAAATATATATTTCCCTGAGATTTTATGTCTTCTGTTATATGTCCAAGTTGTTGAATAGTCTACCGAAAGTCTATTTCAGTAGACTTAGTATCCTACTCCTTAAAAACTTCCTGGTCGATTCTCTCTGAAGATTTACCCAATTGCTACATCCGACTTGCTCAAATTTCCATCTTGTTCAAGCTTAATTAGTTCTCGCGAAACCGCAACAAGCCAGCAGTTTTCAAGGAAATTTCTTGTGAATGAAGAACAATTGATGACGAACATGGGTTTATTATCTACTGGGGCTGTAAAGTTTCCGTTTTCAGCGTCTCCTGGAAGGTCATTAATTGGTTCGTTAATGAAAAGCTTTATCTGATAAGAAAAATTGTTGCTTTTACACTATCCGGTAATGAGTGTTTCATCGTCATCATCATTATTATTAATTCTACTTATTCCCTGTGGAGCAAAAGGCTGCTAGGAAAATCTCGAAATGGCCCGTGTTTCTAGCTTTTATGCATTTTGACTCCATAAACATCTACTTTTTTTTAAAACAATTTAAAATGTTTAATCTTAAAAGTAATTTTAAATATGAAAGAATAGGTAGACATCGGATCCTGGAAAGACCTGAAAGCAATGCCCTTGGACAGAAAAATCTGGTCAGTTCTAGTCGACAGCCCGAGCTTCACGCGGAGCTGATTATCATTCATTCATTCATTCATTAACTCTACAGTTCCCCTTCAACAAATTCTTACCAAATTCTTCTATCCTTTAACCATCTATATAAGGCCTTTCAATGTTTTCATCTTTTTCATTTCTGTCTTCAGTTCTCTTCTTTGTTATTCTTTCAATTTCCTTTTGCCTTTCTTACCCTGAGAATTGCAGAATATGTACTGCCCTGTAATGCTTTCAACAGGTTGTTTCAATGTTTATCATATCCATCGCCAACGTCTTCTATTGATCTCTTGTTCCACTGGCACATGCTTGGTCCTTGTCATCAGTTTTAAAGTGGTGATTTTGTAGAACCATTTCAGTCCTTCTGTTCTATGCAAGCCCCCATTTATGAAAGTCTATAACTTGGTGATTGATGTTTTTATTGTTGCATATGTTTGGGAGCCATTCTGATTTTATAGAGCTGATAACTGGGGAAAAAAGGGGGTGGGGGAATTTGGCGCGTTGAAGAACGCAAGTCTATTTCTTGCGTACAACGACAGCTATATAGATTAATATAAATGTCATGAAAGGAGGCAACGGCATTTTATTTTTATTTCTGTACAGTTAGTACAACTGGCTTCGTTGCTTCTATCTTTGTCAGGAATAACAAATTCACATAATCCCCTAAAAATAGCACTTTAAATATAAACAAACAGCTGCTATAACAACGTTGAAAGTCCGAAAACTCTCTTAGCACGAAAAACTCGTTTCTACTATCTGATGCTCTGTGTTGGTGATGATGAAGACTATAACATTATCAACATTCGGTCCAGACCACAAAGTTTTGGGCATGCGTTTTAATATAACCGACGGACTTTGTGTCTAGATTGAACGGGGAGCGCCTCGCGAAAATTCCTTTTTTTTAAAAACATACAGACAGCCGGAGATAACGAAAAGTATTTAAAAATAAATGAGGTTGTCTAGTCAAGGATTCTCAACCTTTCGGAATGATGGCACACTTTATCAAACCTATGTGATTAAACGACACAGCTCTTAATGTAATCTTTTTGGTACTTCATCTCGACAAAAGGTGAAATTGAAAATTTTCGCTACATATATCATGGTGCTTCGCGAAACACCAATGAACTGCCACACACCGGGCTGACAATCTCTGAAGTACCGAACAAAAGCAATTTCACATGACATCTTCCGCCTCGCCAAAGTAAAAAATATTTTGGCTTACCGCACCACTCAAAACTACAACAATTAATTTTCGCTATTACTTGTTCTCTCCTTTTGTATTGGTTTATGTTGTGTCCTGTGAGTACTTTATATGTTTCTCATCACCCTTCTGCTCCACATAGAGCATGTGGTTTCAACAAATTCAAGTCAAGCCTTGAGGTCATATGCCATTTCTTCAGGACTGTACATATGTACTTTATCCATAGGAAAAATCCGACTCCAATTCCATTTTCAGCGTGTTTTTAGTTCTTCCTCTATTTCTATTACTCCGAGAATTTCACAGCAATGACTGCCTTGTACTGCTACCATTTGATTTCCTTAATGTGCGCCCTAGCGACAGACATCATCTGTTCCTTGTCTTTTATTCCACTGGTATTTGTCTGCTTATTTCCATCAGTTCTCCATTGATGATCTTGCCACACCATTTCAGTACTTCTATTCTGTGCCAGCACTCACTTATGGAAAAGTCTCTAACTTCCTAGTTGTTCTGTTTTGTTTGTTAATTGTTCTCCATATTTCAGGTGCATACGATTGCCTTGACATTTGAGATGAAGACTCTTATTTTGGTGTAGCATTTGATTTCGTTCGACGCCCATATATTTCTACTGCAATGAGAGCTCCTCTTGTTTTTTCTTTCTTTTTGTTAATTCTTATTTTTATATCACCGTCTGTACTTAATTTGTGGTAAATAGTGTATGTTTGTTCCTATATTAATTTGCAGCTTCGCGGTCTGCCATTTGACAAATGTTCTCATAAACAGTAATCGTATAAAATAGATCAACACTGGTAATGCGTAGCGTGGACTATAAAAAACGCAGTCTTAGAATTATTATATTTAATTCATGTATTAATTGGTAACATGCTTATTAATTTGTTACTGTTGCAGTAGTTCGAGGCTAGAGATTGTATAGACGGCCTATAGTCATGCAACGTTCATGGTTTAACTTGTAATAAATAACATAAACTACTAACATTTCATATATCAAGGCCTTCTTCAGACTTTTGGTCAGGTGTATGCTAAATGTTAATTAGCCTGTATGTTTTTAATAAAGTCTTGATAATGCTATGTAGGAAAAGAAACAAACAGTAATTCCTAATATCACTTGAAAAGACAATCAAAACTAGGAAAACAAACAATCAAGTGTAGGATTTAATGAATGAATGATTGAATGAATGTTGCTAAATGTTAACGAAGGTGTATGTAGTGTATCCCTCACGGTAGAAGAGGAACGACTAAGTAAGTAAGTATGTAGTGTATGTTGGAAAATAACTATAAATCACGTATGCAAGTGTAATTAAATTTGTTTTGCTTTTTTCAGTAATCAAATAAACAAATAAATACTTACTGAACTATAAACATCCATCCCTGACTTAAAACACAGAGGAACTATATGCAGACGCAACAACGGGCCGAGCAACACCCAGGAGAGAAGACACGCAATGTTGTAGGCAGTAAACACAATGCTGTCAGTGTGGCCGGAACGACGCAGGCGCGGAGACTATTTTAGTGTATGAATGAAGTGTCTCGCCTGAAGTACTGTCGTGTGGGAGGTGACAGTCGAGAGTAAAACTGCGTTTGGGTTTGTGTTTTTGCTACATCGACCTGAATGAGCTCAGCGATTATTGTACTTTTATTTGTTGTTATTCTTCTTCTTGTTTTTGTTCTTCCTTTCCTTTTTCGCTCCCTATGGAGCAGCATGCAGCCAACAATGCAGCTGGTTCCTGGTAGGAAGTCTGCAGCGGTGGTTTATGTAGTATCTATTGTACATGATGAAGTAGCCATCCCCATGCACAACCGCATGTTAGTCGCCTCTTAGGACATGCTTGGGCTGTTATTACTGCACATAAATAAATAAGGGGAAACACTCGAGGCCTATGAATTGTAACCAAAGAACCAAAAAAAAAAATAATAATAATAATAAATAAATAAATGGTAAGCACTCGTAAGAAAGAAGGGCACTAGAGAAAAAAAAAGTAAGAAAATTGGCTGTCCGTAGATTCGATTCAGATCTATTCGAATGAAGCCATCGCTATAGGGCGACCGTATTTCACTGAACGGCCAGAGAAGCATTTCCAAAACATGTTTTTTAATACTGACAGTAGCTTTAATGACACAAGATCTAAATGAAACAAGCATTATTATAGCACAGATATTAAAAGTTTTTAAATTTAAACAAGAGTTCCGTACTTTCTCTACTTCTGTGCGGTGCAGAATGATGGAGAGTAACAGAAAAGGAAATGTCCAAACTGTCCTTATTCCACACAACCTACCCAAGGAAAACTCTTCGATATTTTCTGGCCGAAAATCATCACTAACCAAGAATTGCTATGGAATATGGCATCACAGCTTGGTCGACGGCAGCAAAGTCAAATTTTGACAGAGTAAACAGACTCCAAAACCAAGCAGCACGTATTATAACAGGGGCCCTAAAGTCTACACAAATCAACCATATGGAAAACATCACAGGGCTACAGTCAATGGAGGATAGACGTGACAGCAGAGTCTTAAAACAAGCTGAAAAATTTAAGAGGCTCGAAGGACACCCCATGTACCAAAGAATGAATAGGCTAGGAAGAGGCAGGCTCAAGCGAACTAACTTTGTCGCCCAAGCAAAAGAAAAAATTAACAATAATACCATACTAGCTAGCTCAGTTGCAAAGAAAATCCCAACAAGCTCAACTATCCCACTGTGGAAAATAAGATGCTTTCCTGAGTTAAAATCTGATATTCCAGGCATTGAAGGTAAGGGAACACAGACAGAAACACAAAGAAAGTGTATAGCAACCAAGTATATTGACCAAAGATTTCCAGCGAAGCTTTGGACACATGCATATACTGATGGTTCGGCAACAAATGCAGTTGAAAATGGGGGTGCCGGCATCCTCATAAAATTAAAGAATAGAATTCACTCTATGGCAATTGCCACTGGAAAATACTGCAACAACTTCTGTGCTGAAGCAGAAGCCCTGAAACAGGCAGCTGAAACTCTTATTGAATGCAAAGCACAGGCAGAAAAACAGATAGTAATCTTTTCAGATGCCCTCTCAATAATATCAGCGCTGAAGAGCCACCAAACTAAAGGATTGAAAGATCTGATAATCTCCCTTGAAAGACTGGCCGAATGCTTCAAGAAGTGCACTATCCAGTGGATACCAGCCCATTGCAACATACCAGGAAATGAAGAGGCAGATAGACTTGCTAAAGAAGGAGGTGCCTTACAGCAAAATGATATAGAGACAACTTACGCAACGGCAAAGACCACTATAAAGGCTACATTCAAGTCCAAATGGAAAGAGAGCACCCGGGACATTTGAAAAATGACGCATATCATCAACTATCCAGAAAAGAACAGGTCATCATTTTTCGACTGCGCACTGGGCACAACAGATTGAGATACCATCTGTACCACAAATACAAAATTGGTGCAACAGATCTCTGCACCTGCGGTACCAGCCCGATGACAGTCGAACACCTGCTGCAGTACTGCCCAACCTACAGTAATGAACGGGGTAGCATATGGCAACAACTCACTTCTGTCAACGAAAAACTGTTTGGAGATGTCGGGAACCTTGAGCTGACTACTGCCTTTATTAGAGTCATAAATGTGGAAGTCTGAAGGCGAACGAGGAAGAAGAAGAAGAAGAAGAATTGCTAACTCGGAGCCACCAAGAAGATATGCATACCATCATAGCGGGCAGACACTGCAATTTGGTTAGCCATATCCTCAGAAGAGACCGTGACACCTTCATCAGAATTGAAAGGATATGGACTTCATAAAGAAGGCGAAAGAAAGCTCGACCAAAAGCAACTTGGCAGAGAACCGTGGAATCAGAGATGCAAAGAGTGAACCAAAGTTTGGGCAATACACAAAGGATGGCTGCCAATGGTGCAAATCAGAAATGGTTTGTTGCTGCTCAACAAGAACCCATCACGCGTGATGGTCACTAATATCTTCGTCAGTCAGCGGCCAAGGGCAAAAGAAGAGGAAGAAGAAGGCATTAAAATGAAAAGAAAAGGTATAGCGTATAAAAATTAACAAATGCAAAGCAGATATATTTAAAAAAATTTTAATTATAATAAAGAAAATTGACAAACTGCCATCACCGGTGTCAATACCTTGTCGAGGTATGGCGGCTTGCGTACCCTGATTACCCCCAGAGCTATGCCAGCGGCAGTTTTACTCCTGGAAGGTTCTACCAAGCTGGACAGGTTTGCGCGGGCAGGGGTCAGACTAAAGCAGACACCCTGGTCCTCCAGGTTGGGGGTTTTAGCATAGGGCTTTAGCTCCTGTCTATGTAAAAAAAAAAAAAAATTTAAGTTACGGAAACAACAACGAATAAACAAACTTTGCTGCGGGACGGACATCCGGAGTCTGAGGCTCGTATGACTGTCAGTGGTGAAAGCCGAAAGGAAGCCACTGACATGAGAACGGACGTCCTGACCGCAAAACATGATACAAGAATACGATTTTTGGAATGTCAGAACAATGAATGAGACGGGTAAACTAAAACAGGTCACGGCAGAAATGAGAAACTATGGGTTACACATTCTAGGGATAAGCGAGAGCAGATGGACAGGGGCAGGAAAAGTTAAAACAGCAACAGGAGAAACAGTACTTTACTCTGGAACAGAGGATGGACAGCACAATGAAGGTGTAGCCATTATTCTACAGAAAGGAATAGAAAGGACATTACTGGAATGGAAACCCATCAACAACAGACTGATAAGATTAAGATTGAGAGGCAGATTCACCAATACTACAATAATACAATGCTACGCACCAACGAATGATAGCGATCAAGAGATCAAGGATGAATTCTATCAACAACTGCAGAAAGAAATGGAAGACACACCTAGATATGATCTTATTATAGTAATGGGAGACCTCAATGCGAAAGCTGGTACACAATACATATAATGAAAGAGTAATGGGGAAATGCGGCAGCGGAACAGCAAACGAAAATGTGGATAAATTAATAAGTTTCTGTAGTATTAACAACCTGGTCATTGGAGGAACACTTTTCCCACATGAAGAAATTCACAAATTAACATGGGAATCACCAAATGGTCGGGACAGAAACCAGATAGACCACATCATGATTAACGGTAGATGGAGACATGCATTACAAGATGTGAAGGTAAGAAGAGGTGCAGATGTAGGAAGTGATCACCATTTAGTAGTAGCAAAACTGAAAGTGAAACTAAGAAGGGCTCCACCAACTGTAACTACACAGAAAAGGTTTGACATCGGCAAATTGAAGGACCCCCTTACTAGAAAAGCTTTTGCGGCTGACATAAAGAAACGATATCAATTTGCCAAAAGTCAGGAAGAGACATTGACTGATGATATAGACCAGACATTCAACACCATTTCAACAATATATAAGGAAAGCAGCAAATCATGCTTGGGATTCCAGGAAAGGAAGAAGCAAGACTGGATAACACCAGAAACATTAAACACCATAACACTGAGAAAGGAAATGAAAAGAAAGAAAACAGAAGCGAAGTCCCCCAGGTTAAAGCAACTATATAGCGAACAGTACAGTCAGCTGGACAAGGAAGTTAAACGCCAAACCCGAGCCAACAAAAGGAATTTCCTAGACGATCTTGCAAGACAGGCAGAAGAGGCAGCACTGAGAAATGAACAAAGCACAGTATAAAACAATAACTAAATTCATCAGCGGAAAACGAGGTGCAAACAATATTACATTAGTAAGAGATAAGCAAGGAAATCTCATCACGACAGCAGAGGGACAGGAAACAAGATGGGCAGAGCACTTCAGAGAAACTCTGAACAAGGAACCACCAGAGACACAATTGAATGTTCCTGGGGCTGAAAACGATCTAGATGTAAATACAGACATTCCACGAAAAGAAGAAATCATTACAGCAATCAAAGGGTTAAAGAACGGAAAAGCTCCTGGCCATGATAACTTAAATGCAGAGCTATTTAAGACAGACCCTGAGCTAGCAGCAGAACTATTAGAACCACTATTTGCACAAGTATGGAAACGGGGACAACACCATCAGAGAGGAACAAAGGAATAATTGTCAAATTGCCCAAGAAGGGAGATCTTGCAGACTGCAATAATTGGAGAGGAATCACTCTTCTCTCAGTTCCCAGCAAAATACTAGGCAGGATAGTTATACAGAGAATTTCAAAAGCAGACCACAAACTGAGTAAAGAACAAGCAGGATTTAGAAAGAGCAGAAGATGTGCCATCAATGGTACCTATACCTTGTAGCGGTATGGCAGCTTGTGTACCGTGACAAACCCCAGAGCTATGCCAGTGGGAGATTTACTCCTGGTAGGTTCAACCAAGCTGGACTGGTCTGCGTGGGTAGGGGTCAGACAAAAGCTAGTACTCTGGTCCTCCAGGTTGGGGGTTTTAGCACAGGGCCGACACCCCTGTCTATGTAAAAAAAATCGCACGTTACGGAAACAACAATAAATGGAACAGATGCCTTCACATACCTAGGATGCATAGTAACACCAGACGGCGGAGCAAGCAAAGACATCAACAACAGAATGAACAAAGCAAGAACAGCCTTTTTTAGTCTAAACAACATCTGGAAGTCCTCTCAGTACAGCACAAGCACAAAATTAGGATTATATCAGAGCTGTGTGCTTTCTGTGCTTCTCTATGGCGTGGAGAGCTGGAGAGTTACAGAGAAGGAAATGTCGACGTTGTCCTCTTTTCACACAACATGCCTAGGAAAAATTCTCCGAATCTTTTGGCCGAATGTCATCGCCGGCCGAGATCTGCTTGCTCGGAGCAAGTAAGAGGACTTGCACACCATCATAGCTGGTAGACGCTGGAGCTGGGTTGGCCATGTCCTCAGAAGAGACCCCAATGCCATCACAAGAACAGCTATGCTATGGATCCCTGAAGGAAAACGAAAGAGAGGTCGACCAAAAACAACTTGGTGGAGGACTGCGGAGGTTGAGATGCAAAGAATGAACCAGAGTTGGGGCACTGTACAAAGGATGGCCGCCGACCGAGCAGAGTGGAATCAATTTGTTGTTGCCCTACAAGACGCCACCAGGCGTAATGGCCACTGACTGCTTTGATGGTCGGCGGTTAAGGATCAAAGAAGAAGAAGATGTGTAGATCATATATTCACTCTCAGGAACATTATAGAGCAGTGTTCAGAATGGCAAAGACAGCTGTACATTAATTTCGTTGATTTTGAAAAGGCTTTTGACAGCATACATAGGGACAGTTTATGGAAAATACTGAGGGCTTATGGAATTCCAAGCTGCATAGTGTCAATCATAAAAAAACCTCTATGCCAACTTTACGTGTAGTGTTGGGCAGAGCAACCTAACCTTTGAGGTGAAGACAGGAGTACGACAGGGATGCCCCTTATCAACTACTCTATTTTTAACAGTCATAGATTGGGTGATGCGCCAGACAACAGAGGGCAGTCCAAGAGGAATAAGATGGACTACATTTTCTACATTGGAAGATCTGGAATATGCAGATGACATTGCACTACTAGCACATTCACATCAACACATCCAGGAAAAAAACGGATAGACTTAATAAGTTTAGCCAGCAGGTGGGCTTGAACATCAATTTAAAGAGGTCAGAGGTCATGACGCTCAATGTGAGCAACCCTGAGCCCATATCAGTAAGGAATCAGCAACTGATACAGACAGACACCTTCACATACCTAGGATGCATAGTAACACCAGACGGCGGGGCAGGCAAAAACATCAACATCAGAATAAATAAGGCAAGAACAGCCTTTTTTTTAGTCTAAACAACATCTGGAAGTCCTCTCAATACAGCACAAAATTAAGATTATATCAGAGCTGTGTGCTTTCTGTGCTTCTCTATGGTGCAGAATGCTGGAGAGTTACAGAGAAGGAAATGTCGAAATTGTCCTCTTTTCACACAACATGCCTAAGAAAAATTCACCGAATCTTTTGGCCGAATACGATCACCAACCAAGATCTTCTTCTTCTTTGATCCTTAGCCGCCAACCGTCAAAGCAGTCAGTGGCCATCACGCCTGGTTGCGTCTTGTAGGGCAACAACAAATTGATTCCACTTTGGTCATTTGTTGTCGTTTCCGTAACTTCATTTCTTTTTACATAGACAGGGGTGTCAGCCCTATGCTAAAACCCCCAACCTGGAGGGCCAGGGTGTCTGCTTTAGTCTGGCCCCTGCCCGCGCAAACCTGTCCAGCTTGGTAGAACCTTCCTGGAGTAAAACTGCCGCTGGCATAGCTCTGGGGGTAATCAGGGTACGCAAGCCGCCATACCTCGACAAGGTACTGACGCCAGTGATGGCAGAATCAATGTTTCTTTATGTTTTATTTGTTGACTACAATTTAGATTCATACAACAGAAAATATAACGATCGACAGATCATCAGGCCCACTCAATAAACATGTCAACATCTTTAAGCTCAAACAGTATCCAGAGTTTATGTATCTAGGAAGCAGTTGCACAGACAGTTTCTCAGAGAAGTGAAGACCATACAGAGAAAATGAAACAAGATGCCAAAAAGCCAATGCAGTGACAAACCAACTATCACCACCTCCCAAATATCCGAATATCAGTTTAGAAACGTAACGACGATTGATAAATAATATATTCTGACCAACTCGATGCAATCATTGTCAAAACATGGTTCCTGTTCAAGGCACAACAGAGGAAAATCACACTGTACCATATTTTTTTTATTTTTTTTTTCTCTAACCAGCGGCACTCGAGCTTTCCAGCTCTTTTGGCCCAATGACATGTCATTGCGAGGCTGGGGGGTCAGTGGACTTTCCTTCCAACCCGGTCAGGAGCTTCGCTCCTTCCCATCCACACGGGATTTATGTGCAGGAGCCGTTCAGGTTATTCAGTCAAATTTCCGGTCGTAAACATTCCTTCAAACGCTGACGCCCGGGTTTGAACCATGAAAACGTGGTCGCCAGTACAACGCCGTAGCCATTACACTAGCGCGGCTCCCACACTGTACCATATGAAATTATTGAGTAGAGTCATTAACGTTACCAGGAGAGACAGAATGAGAAATGATAACATCAGAAAAATTGTAGAAACTACTTCCTACATCGAGAAACAGAAAATAAAGGTTTTTTTTTTTTTGGTATCTCATGAGATCTGTCATTCCTACGCACCTACAACAAGAGATCTAGTTTCAAAGCGCGAGGGAGACAGAAGGGGCAAATGGAAAGGCGATATTACAGAAATTATACAACAACACGGGCTCACATCAGCCAATGCAACACTCTTGGCTCAAGAACGACAACTTCAGCTCCGATGCTTCAAAGCTAGAATGGACCGGAAAAAACATAAAGCGTAATACCAACAGTATTGGTTCAGCTAACACAGCAGGATCCAGTTTCTCACTTTTATTGCACGAGACTTGCTAGTATGTTAATGTGTGTACCTGTTTCTATAAATCTGGTTTAGCTTGTGATATCCAGTTTACTATTTAGTTTTCCAACTTCTATCATCTGTTATAACAGTTCTGGGCGCGTACATTTCTTCATACTGCTTCACATCGGTACTTTTATGCTGATTTTAATCCCATTATCTTAATAAGGACCTGATAAGTAGGATGTTTAGTCAAGTTATGGATTTATTTCCGTTCATAAGTGTGAATAGTTCAGAAGAGGTATCATTATGTAAGCAGTGCATTAGTCCTTATGCACAGTCTTCTTTTATCTGCCAATTATACAAAATTGGTTCTCAACTTTTTTTGTATGTGTTCATGGCACCCCCTTCAGAGCCTCATTTGCCTCTGTGGTCTCTCTCGTAGTCGCTGTTATCGGGAAAAAAGGTACTTTACTATCTTACTGTGGCTCCCTAGAAATATAACATTGCCCACGTTAAGAACCACTGCATTATATCATCCGCTAGTGTAAACATGTGCGCCCTAATTAATAATTTATGTAGATGCCACACCAAAAAAAAAAAAAAAAAAAAAATCACAAGCAACAAGTTTATAATTATTTAAATCTCTTAAGAAGCAGCTCCCCGTAAATAACCAGCATTTCGTCATTCAAGCATTACATTGTTCACTCTTTTCGGGTCACGGAACCACTACAGCTGTTGACCCAATTGCGGGAAGCCAGCGCCAAAGCACATAATCCTGTAACGGTGGGTTTTGTAGCAATAACTTTTACAGGGTGAAGTTGCCAGAATTATGTACAACCACCACCGTATACGACTTCACATTAAAATTCATAATAAAACGAGTTTTGCCAATTAATACCCAGTGGTGGGGCTGGCAACCTCGGTAATCTTTACCTTTAGTGCCGTCGAGTACGTATAATACGTGTATTTTCGTACCATTTAGAGTTAGGGTTGGGGTTAGGGTTAACCCTAACCCCAACCCTAACCCTAACTCAATACACATATTATATATACTCGACGGCACTAAAGGTAAAGATTACCGGCAATCTCATCATTTAAAACAGATTGCCACAGAAATCACTGCTGGAGGAGCATCTGAATGCTTGGTGCAAGTTTCCTGAAAGGGGGCCAGCTCCAGTAGTGGATCCATGCTCCGCAAGAAACACTGAGGATGATGAATACTCAGAGGGTCATATTTGGATCATTTCATAAGCAGATGGGATTTCAGGTTTATGAAACAAGTGACATATTAACACATTGCATTTCGACTTAAACTAAGGTTAAAAAAAGTTCAGTGTACATTCGTAAAATCTCTTGGTCCTTAAGGAGTTAATGCAATTCAGCAGTCACAAATATTGTTGGGCAGGTGGTGCTGTGAACCGATGCAACATGGGCTTTCAGAAGAATTGTTTAAACATTACAGGCAATGTAAAACATGTTTTACAAGTTGGTTAAATTGTGATGTTTATTGTAACGGAATGCTTGGGGAATTTCAGGTGATGAAAGCGTCCATTCTTTCACTATTTTTTTTTTTAAATAATAAAATTGTAAAAAAAAAATGTTTGTGGGAAAGGTAAACTGTGAAGTATATCCACGAGTTCAAAGGGTAAAGGTAATTCCGTATCAGATAGTGCCGTAGTGGTGTGAAGTGTTTGTGATTAGACTATACTGAGGTCTCAGCTTTATAATGTGAGGTCAACAGTTCTCTTCCTCGCTGTCTTTGCCTTCCCTAACTCTAGAGAAGAGTTAGCCAGTTACAGCTGGGTAAACTGGAGCGTAAAGCTAGCTGGTTTCGAACTCGGTTATTTAGCCTCGAGAAGCAAGCGCTCTGACTAATCTGCCACTCAAAGCTCATCCGAGTGTTTGTATTCCATTAAATACTCGTAAATGCTACTGATTATAAGTCAAACCATTGTTTTTCTCTAGAAGGAGTTTTGTACGGAGGAATAAAATCAAAATGTACTTTTGAAACGAGCATCGAACAAAAATATTCACTAGTTCTAGCAATTCTTACTATTACAAATAAACTCTCTCATTTTATTATTTCAATTTCATTTTCTTTGTTGTGCTTCTGTTTTTAGTTGCTTTGCTTTGATACCTCCTTCCTATCCTGTATTTTTACTTCCTTCTTTTGTGTTACTTTTTTTCTCGTGTTCTATGTTTATTACTTTTGTTCCGGTGCCTTGCCATGTCTTTAATCATTTTCTCATAACCTATCTTTATTTCTCATCTTTATCTCCCGTGTATAGGGTTACCATACGTCCTCATGTATGTGGAAACGTCCTCATTTTGGGGTGTGAAAGAATGGGGCGACCACTCACGATATCTGTTTCACTCCGGCAGTTTCGGTACATTTGTGGTACTGATTTTTATTGCGTGTTTTCAATTGTCACACTTTTTTCTTTCGTTCTCTGCTATGTGTAGCAGATATTATGTATTTTCATTCTTACACCCCTCTCAGGGATAAGTTATTACGTCTGTTTGTTTCCTGCCCCTTCGCAAAGCTTTGCAGGGAGCGACAGAAATAATATTAACGACAGGCAGGATGGTAAAACTCCTTTGTGCCAAATCTTGACCACGAAGGATTAGCCCCAAGAAAATCGCAGTGTATTTGCTAAGCGCTGATAAAGGCCAGAGTACGGGGAGACAACTGATAGACAGACACCAATAAGAGATTACTTTCTGATAAAATAATGAATTGTTTCTTTTGGAACACATTGTCGTGTGAGGTTACCGATGCGTTTGTAAGTTGGTACACAGGGCGATCATATGTTTACCGCCCATTTTCGGAAAAGTAATGTTTGAAATTTTGCCCTAGATGAGTCATGCAAAATATTCAAATCAGATTGGCTGATAAGTTGTGCGCCATAACAACGAATGCGTGGGAAGGCAGTGAATATAACCTGACACTTCAGAGCTTAATGTGTCACAATCGCTAGTGGATGTCCCAGTCATTTGAGGCTGGCAACCTCAGTGTATAGAATGACGATTCATGAACCACCACTGTACGGGCTGGTGATTGCTTTATTGCTAGTTTCTTAATTAGAACTAAAAGCAGAAAGTAGCCCCAAGTACCATACGGAGCAGGGAGGGAAAGATGAAAGAAATGATGTACATTTTAAGTATAATACTTACATTTTCAAAGCAGTGTAAATGTCCATATAAACATATTCACTTTAAAATTAATGTAAGTTTTCAAGCTTTAAACCAGTGTAAATGTCTATGTGAAAATATTCATTTTAAAGTTAACGAAAGTTTCAAATTTTTCAATCAGTGTAAACATAAATGAAAACGTATCCAATTTATATTGTGAACACTTTTCAATCAGTGGAGATGTAAATGTAAACAAACTCTATCTGTATTATTAACCTTTTCATTTAAATGTAATGTAAAGCTAAAGCTATTCAATTTAGATGTAAAGAAAGTTTATCCCGTGGGATTAAATTTAATTCTCATCGAGGGTAAATTCTGAGATAATTGGGATGGTGGAATGGGAAGATAGGGCCCATAATTATGGGTTGGAAAACGCAATACTCAGATGAGCGTTTCTTTTCTATTCTTTGCCATAGTTATTGGTGGTACCAGCAGAAAGTACTATCTCTGGAACCAAGTGAAGGTAGAAGTGGACTGACGTTGTGCGAGACGCCATCATAAGAGGGTCTTATAGACAGACGCAGGACCAGCTTGGCCGTTACTAATTTACGTTCAAGGAACGTGCGGCGCCTTTACCCTTGACCAGCGAGAGCAGTGTAAACAGAACCCATCAGCGGGAGCAGAAACTACTATTGGCAGCTAAGAGAAAAATATACGCTGCCAAAGTGAACTTCCTTCATAAGAATTCTATCATCTATCACTGATGAATCCTTTCTTTTAAACTATTCAATTTATTTTCCAACTGTTAAAACTTAAGTGATTATTACATTTTGTTATTTGTAATGTTACAAATTTAACTTCGATTTATTCATTTTAAAGTTACTGCATGTTTGTCACAGTCAATTTACTGCACACACTCTAAACAGAGATATACCAGAATAATAGAATTCCACTGAGTAAATCAGGGGTGGGGGCTTGAACGAGCTGAAATTAATAAGTGCTTAATTACTTCACAAAAGTTGTCGGCAGATTCTAGAATTAACTTGCTCAGCCAAAGCAGCATTGTTTTCGCTTATCTGAATATCTTGTGAAGACTCCCTTTGTAATAGAAGTGTCATCACCCTTCTATCTACATCTCTGCCAAGAGTAATCTTGTGCGAAGGTAGATACCTTTGAGGCCCATATTAGATACTCTTGAGTTTTGGCCACTGTTGGACCACTACTGCAAAGCATGGGATGCAATACCGTCACATGGGGGTAAAAATTACTGTCCGCACACATTTTTGTGAATTCCCTGTTTTGTCCGCATTTCCAGTGATCGGACGTTTTTTCTTCACTATGGCGGTACCCCAAGTAAAAATGGGAGATTTGAAAGAGTGAAGAAAAAAAAATGTGTTGCTTATTATGTGGTTACTACTGATTTCACACAACTTGGGAAAAATGTTTGACATAATCATTCTGTATTTACACTTGAAAGTTGGTGGTTTACCATTCAAATAAATTAAGGCGCAGAAGACACCAAATAAGGCATCAGAAACAATGTCAAAAGATCAAACAGAAACACTTGTAAATTTTGACTTCCTCAGAGAAATGTGTTGCATTTCCTAATTATAGCAAAATGTGAAGTGGAAACGGGCATAATGCAGAGGGCAACAATGTGTTTTTATGTGTATTTAAGAAGTAATCCGTCTTTGTTAACGAAGATTTGTATCATCTTCATATATCAGTAAACACAAAATCAAATTGATTTGATGAACTTATTGTTTGATATGTAAAAAAATAAATTCCCCTGGGATTTACTAATTAAAATAAACATGTCCTACTTTTATCATATAGTGTCCTCCCTTTCATGACCAAAAATTGAATATTGTCCTCCTTTTTGCGTTGAACAATATGGTAACCCCACCCGTGTTTGACTGTGGCTGATAATTTTTTTTAAATTTTTTGTTAAAGTCGTACTTTACGTGTCGCAATTAATTAAAAAAAAAAAAATTTACTTTCTTTAACATTTAATTTTTCATAACATGTCATTTTTTTTTTAATCTGGTTGCCCCAGGTCGTTCTCTGTTGCTCATATTGTTAGGGAACGAATGAGTCTATTCTCTTGCTAATTCGTGTTTTTGATAATCTGGAAGGGTCTTCTTTGGATATTTCTAGTCGTCTAACATTATTACGAAGCGCTTAAGCAACCTGCTTACGTGCTTACAACAGGGTTGTGGATTCGGCTGAAAAAAAATTTCCGACTCCTACTCCTGAAATGTTAGAAGTCCGATTCCCGACTCCGACTACAGTGTTTTACTAGTCATCGAGGAAGTTGAGGGGAACTGCGGTAAGACGTGGAATACAATGGATGGGTTTGAAAAAAAATCGAAAAAAGGTGATTCGTCTTACGAGGACAAAAGACAAAGAAAATAGTCTACGTTACGGCCACAAGGCCTTCGTCAGGAAAGGAAAGAAAGTAAAGGCTAGATAGGACACATAAAAACTAAATAAAATAAAAACTGGGTACTTCCCTGAAGGCAAGAACCGAAATTCTATCAAAATCGCTGCCTGTTGATGACCGCGTGGCTGAACAGAAAGCGACTTCCGCCGCCGGATGTACACAATGCATACTAAGAAACTAAAAAACGAAACCGGACAATAAACTACCCAACGTGATAAAAGTGGGGACTGGAAATAGAAGAGGACAGAATGAGTGGGAGATAAATAAATATGAAATAAAAAATAAATAAATAAATAAATGTATATGGCATACAAATAGAAGAATAGGATAAGAGTGGAAAGAGTAAAATAGAGCAAGAGAGGAGAGGGACCTCAGACAAAGGTGTGAAAAGTGTTGAGACCGGCTGGTTTTAGACACCCCATGCGGTGGATAAGACGGTTCCTAAGGCTACGTACACCATCACTAGTAGCTTCACGTGTGAATCGCGCAATGTCATTTATACGATCATATGTAAACGTTGCTGCAAAACCTATATTGGCCAAACAGGCAAACGACTTGGGGACAGATTCAGCCAGCACTTAAATGACATCGCTCAGCAAAAGTCCACACCAGTTGCTATACACTTCAATGGTCCTGACCACCATGGTCCATCGACATCCAGGTCACAGCGATCCGATCCTGCTCCTCTGACACTGCCAGCCGAGAACAGCTTGAGAACCGTCTTATCCACCGCATGGGGTGTCTAAAACCAGCCGGTCTCAACACTTTTCACACCTTTGTCTGAGGTCCCTCTCCTCTCTTGCTTTATTTTACTCTTTCCACTCTTATCCTATTCTTCTATTTGTATGCCATATACATTTATTTATTTATTTATTTTTTTTTAAATTTCATATTTATTTATCTCCCACTCATTCTGTCCTCTTCTATTTCCAGTCCCCTCTTTTATCACGTTGGGTAGTTTATTGTCCGGTTTCGTTTTTTAGTTTCTTAGTATGCATTGTGTACATCCGGCGGCGGAAGTCGCTTTCTGTTCAGCCACGCGGTCATCAACAGACAGCGATTTTGATAGAATTTCGGTTCTTGCCTTCAGGGAAGTACCCAGTTTTTATTTTATTTAGTTTTTATGTGTCCTATCTAGCCTTTACTTTCTTTCCTTTCCTGACGAAGGCCTTGTGGCCGTAACGTAGACTATTTTCTTTGTCTTTTGTCCTCGTAAGACGAATCACCCATCCATTTTACTAGTCATCATATGACATAAAATTCGAAGTCTGAGTCCGGATATTTTTTAATTGACATCGACTTCACTAAGAAAACGACCGACTACGACTCCGGAGCTTTGGTTGACAGTACGAGTATAGCATGATGAAAACACCCATTTGTGTAGTGTTGACAAAACGTTCCCCGCGCAACTTAGAGTAGTGTTTATTACACTTTTTACGGAGTAGAAGAGATGTGTATAACTTGAGAGGTCGAATAATATAGTGGACAACTGCGATGGTGGCGCCCAGAGCCGGGATTATGACGCGGCGAGGGAGGGAAAAAAATAATTTTCGTCAAGAACCTCGACTTGTTTTCAGCTGTGACCCATTCTCTTGTTCAAAGCACGCAATATAAATTGTATATATGGAAACGCTAAAACCAAAGTGTGACAGGTAATCTTCAAAAGAACGTTGCCAATCGTTCCGCACAGAATATTCACTTGGAATTATTTCCCTTAAGCAGTTTTTCGTGCTGTATCAGTGTTTCGTAGACATATAAGATAGTGTGTGAGTATCGATTGCAATTATAAACTGTCACACTATATGAAGTACAAAACGCAGAGACAATTAAACAAAATAAATTTAGAAAAAAAAAAGGGGACAGACTGCTAATTTGACGGACGACTTACGAACTGATACACGAAAGTCGGTCCGTCTAACTAGCAGTCTATCCGTTGTCCGTCAGTCAGTCAGTCTGTCTATCAGCCAATCATAAGGAGTACATCAGTCAGTCGGTCCGTCAGTCAATGCATGAATCAGTACGTTAGTAAGTTAAAAGTTATATTGAACTCCACAACAGGTCGGGGTTAAATTAAGATGCTATGTTTATTTCCTAGACTTCTGCAAGTTTTTACCGACTGCTGTTGGCGATCATGTCTCTTTCAAAGCCCAGTCGAGGATCTCAGCACAGTGCGTGAACTCCGTAGCACGGTAAGGATCCTAATATGTGTATACAGGAATCATACATTCAATTTTTTGTGCGTGTGGTGGGTATGTTTCCTAATTTTTAAATTTTGCCAGGGCAGCTGTCGGCCTTATGGCCTATTCTTTACGATTTCCAACTGCCAGGGGATTTTCAACGTGCGCAACTTGCACACGGACATCCTATTTTTTTCTTTAGTTTGTGGAAGTGATTCACCCCAGGTACCAAATGCTTTAAGTGCGCCAGAGTTACGCATAATGTTTATTATCTGTTCCTCCCTGTATCACAGGCCAGTCAGCAAGAAATCGTACACGTCTGTCCAAGAATCCCGGATGTGACAATATAGATATTTTATATAGATATCTATATAGAATATAGATATCTGATGCTTGCTGTCTACGTATGTTATTACTTTGCATCTCTCATAACACGCCCACTGAAACCGAGATACTTCTTTCTAATGTCATATCGACACATGGTAACTATTTCGACCGGGTGGTATATGTTTTAATTTGTTACTTTCTTTCTTTGTTACTTTCACAATTGCCTCCACGGCTGGCGGAGTTGTGGATTAAAGTTGCTACCATAAGTGAAATGGGTTCATTTTCGATACAAGACAACAGGAGGCTGAGACGCTTGGGAGTCATGACCCAAGTGGGCCCGCCCCCCTTAGAGTGTAAAGGAGTATGTAGGGCCGAAACACTTGTCGGACGGGGGGACTTCTTCTGATGATCAGATTGCTTCCTGTTGTATCGCTCTGTAAAGAGTTTCCTATCATAGTTACATGGTCAAACCAGTGACGATCGGGAAAAGACCGATTGACTTCTGGAAAGACAGATGACACTGGGAAAGACTAGAAACTGGCTGACCGGGTTAGCACCCCGTAAGCTGTATTCAATTGCTACAGGACCCAAAAACGATAGATGCCCCCAGGATTCACCGAAAGGGGGGGAGAATGATGAATCCACAGGCGCCTCATTGGAATCGACCAGACCCGTTACACGGACTTCGAGCTCTGAACAACGGCTGGGATTTCCATGTGCCTGTGGTAGGGAATTCTCCACTCAGAGAGGAATGAAAATCCACCGAACGAAAAAGGGGTGTGGGGGGTCATCTGGGGGAGATCAACAGCGCTCTGTCTCGACGGATAAGACGTTAGAAGAACGCAGCCAGGAGTCAATCCACAGTGCTGAGTACATTCAAGTTGATCTGCCTGATGAGGATCTCACACACTTCTTGGACGGGAAGAGAGATGCAATCAAGTTTCCACCTGCCAGTGCAAAAGGGCTTTGGGAACAGCTGGACGAAGCCTTGGCAAAAGAGTTGGATAACAACCTGAAGCAGATAACTTTGAAGAAGAAGCTGGAAATCTTCGGCGACATAATATATCTGCACTGTCGCAAAGTGTTCGGAGTGAGGGAGGCAAGGGAAAGTAACCCACCACGAAAAAGTAGAAGACAAATTAAAATAGAAGAAATCAGGAAACAGAAGAAGCATGCCCGAAAACTTTTCAAGAACGCAGTTGCCACAGAGAAGGAAGGGTTACGACAGGTTTGGGAGCACCTGAAAGGCCAACATAATGCCCTTTGTAGAGCAGAAAGGTTGTGCAGGAAGAGAAGGAAGACTCGAAGGGATAGGAAAGATTCTTCAGGGAGCCCTTCAAGTTTGCCAAAGAACTGTTTGAGCAGCCATGGTCGGGTACGCTAAACATCAGCTGTATTTTCGCAGGGTTTGCTGTCAGATTTTCAATGAGAGAGTACACAACGAAGTGGATTGGCCTTGAAGTTGGAATTGCGATGGGGTGTACCATCTCTCCGGTACTATTCGTGATGGCTATGCAGGTAATCCTCAATGCGGCTGAAGGAATGGCTATAGGTCCAAAGCTCGGTGGAATGTGTCACATGCCACCGCTCAAAGCATTCATGGATGACACAACAATTCTGACATCAGATGAACATCAGGCCCGGAGGATGTTAGAACGCCTGGATGAACTAGTCAGCTGGTGCAGAATGAGCTTCAAACCCAAAAAGTCGCGAAGCCTATCAGTCAGGAAAGGGAAGATAGCAGAGGACATATTCATGGTTTCCAACCAAAGAATCCCTACTGTCATTGAGGAACCTGTTAAAAGTCTTGGAAGGGTGTACGATGCCTCATTAAAAGACTCGAAGGCAGTGCAACAGACAATAGAAATGGCAGACAGAGGGCTACAGATCATAGACCAAAGCAGACTCCTGGGAAAGTTCAAACTGTGGTGCCTCCAGTTCATGTTGATACCGAAGTTGCTGTGGCCACTGCTTATATATGAAATAAGCACAAGTACAGTGGAAGCTATAGAGCAGAAGGTCAACAAGTTCATGAGAAAGTGGCTAGGGGTACCACCAGGTCTGTCAGATGTAGCACTGTACTGCAAAAAGTCAAAACTTCTGCTTCCTTTCAAGTCAGTTGTTTAAGAGTACAAAGTTGGAAAGGCAAGGCTTGCAATGATGCTACGCGAGTCAACTGATGATGTGGTTAAGTCCATTCAGCCCACCCTGAAAACGGGAAGGAAGTGGAGAGTGGAAGAAGCTGTTGATGCTGCCCAAGAGTCACTCAAACTGAGGGAGGTAATCGGATACACACAAACGAATAGACGGGGATTTGGTCATGGAGACATCCGCTGGTGGTCCAAGGCATCAAGCAGGGAGCGCAGAGACATGGTAGTTCAGGAGATACGAGGAGCTGAGAATGATAAGAGGTTGCAAAAAGCAGTGCAGCAGGTCCAACAAGGCCAATGGACTACATGGGAAGGAGCCCTGCAGAGGTCCTTGACATGGAATGATATATGGTATATGGCACCTCTTAGGCTCAGCTTCGTTGTTAGATCAATGTATGACCTGCTGCCGTCGGCCACCAACCTTGTGAAATGGGGAAAGTCGGATGATGAGCAGTGCCCCCTGTGTCAGGGGAGGCAGACACTCGAACACGTGCTCTCAGCGTGTAAGGTGTCATTAGGGCAAGGGCGATACATAACAAAGTGCTAAATGAGCTTGCTGCGACAATAGATCTGGCAAGGATGAAGGCGAATAGCAAACCCGGGCCGAGCACTGCAAATACATACTTTCTGAGGGCAGGAAAGTCAGCACACCCCAAACCGAGTAAACCTGGTAGCAGTTTACCATCTCTTCTTGACTGTGCAAACGACTGGGAGATGGCGGTAGACCTACCTGGACGAGGGGCATATCCAGAGAGTATCAGAAAATCGCGGAGACGGCCGGATATAGTGCTTCATTCTTCAGCAACGCTTCAGGTCATACTGATTGAACTGACCATGCCATTTGAATCCAGATTAGACGAGCAACATTCGTTCAAAGCGGCCAAGTATAGTGATCTGGCAGAGGATCTGAGAAACGATGGGTTCACTGCAAGGGTCATGGCTGTTGAAGAGGGCGCAAGAGGGCTTGTGGCTGCATCAGTGTATGATCTATTGAAACTGTTGGGGCTGAAGGGACAGTCGAGAACAAGGGCACTGAAGAGGCTAAGTGAAACTGCCGAAAAGGCATCAGGCTGGCTGTGGAACAACCGCAATGGGCAATGGAAATCGTGACAATAAACGCTGCGGTACAGAAAACACCAGGAATTTTTTTTTTTTTCCTAAGTCCACAATACGCTGAGTTTTTAGGCGTACTAGTGAAAGGGCCGTGGCTGAGAGGCGACAGGCGATGTATACTATAAGGGGTGTCAGGAAGAATTTCAGTGGCGAGCGCGCAGTGTTGTCAAGTCTCGTCGGCTTCGCGCAGGTGACTCAGTGTGTGTCCGTAGTTGTGATGTGCTACGGAGCGAACGGAATAATTTGTCTTCTCTTTGTTACTTTCACAATTGCCTCCACGGCTGGCGGAGTTGTGGATTAAAGTTGCTACCATAAGTGAAATGGGTTCATTTTCGATACAAGACAACAGGAGGCTGAGACGCTTGGGAGTCATGACCCAAGTGGGCCTGCCCCCCCTTAGAGTGTAAAGGAGTATGTAGGGCCGAAACACTTGTCGGACGGGAGGACTCTTTCTGATGATCAGATTGCTTCCTGTTGTATCGCTCTGTAAAGAGTTTCCTATCTTTAATTTATCTTTTTATTTACTTTCTTATGTCTCTCTCTCTCTCTTACTTAGCTCTCGCCTTATTTCATTTCCCTAACGAAGGCCTTGTAGTCGCAACGTTGGTAGTTTTCTTTGTCTTTTATCCTGGTAAGACGCATTGCCTTATATATATATATATATATATATATATATATATATATATATATATATATATATATATATATATATATATATATATATATATATATATATATATATATATATATATATATATAATTTTTAATATACACACCCTGTAATATGTGAGCTTCCTTTGTCTGGTCACAATTATTACTGTATGTAAACGACTCACAACTGAGCGAGCATTGAGAACGCAAACATACATACGTCATAACTTGTCAGTAAGTACTGACCATATTTTATGTAAACATTCTATTTTTCGTGGCGTGAAATGGAATAATCTTTGTAAACAGTAAATGTATGTCACGTATTCTGGCCCCCTTTTCCCTGTTATTGACTGAATTAAAGAAAAAAATAAACTTGGCAGCATATTTCAGAGACGGCCTTCAAGTTGACTAGCTTTGTGGCTAAGTGAGAAACAGGCACATGTACTTTACGCATGGCTGCCTTGAATTAATACCAGGGTAGCTACTTCGGGAGAGGGCCATGGGACGGTGTCGGTACACACCACACGACTTTTTTACTTATGTGGCTGTCTTTAGCCGGGTATTGCCAGGATGTTTGGAGTTAGATGACAGTATCTGCGTTTTACTTTGAAGCTGCCTGGCGTTATCTAATGGATGCGCTACATTCTACTGTTTTTGCTGGTAAATAGAATTTTCACCTTCTTTAGCACGGTATGTGCCCTTCACCGACATTTAATATTTTGTCAGTCCATCAGTCAGTCTATCAATTCGGGGGCGGGGGGGAATGGGGCTTACAAAAAATTAATTATGACAAATAAAAGTCAGTTACACAACAAACCAAAAAGCCTCAAGCTTTTAATTTTAAAAAAAATGTCAGCGTTTTACACTTCACATAGTGTGACAATTCCTAATTACAATTGATACTGGGTACTTGCACACTACGAAGATGTCCACGAAACAACGAAACGCTGCTAAAGGGAAATAATTCAAAATGAATATTCTGTGTGGAACGATTGGCAACGTTCTTTTTGAGATTACCGTATGACATATACTTAAATGTGTGTGTGTGTGTTTTAGTTCTTTTCTAAAGTAATAACTATCTAAAGCTAATCTAGAAGTATAGAAGAGGGGATGCATTAAAAACGACGAGCATAATGGCACCGAATGCCTTAAGTCCTAACCATGGTAACACCTTTAAAGAGCTTAAAAGGAGATGATTCTTCAGCTCTATTCATGAGGTTACTGTTACTTTAGCTCTCCTTTCTACTAATCTCCATTAGGTTCTCTATGGCATCCTCGCTGTTCTCTTTCCTTGTAGATGCTAGTCAAGTGCGTGTGTGTTGGTTAAGTGAATGAAATCAGAATCATGTGCCCGTGTAATTCTTAGGGGTCTCTGAGAAAAACAAAGAATGTGGCTAGTATTCCCTTAGGCATGTCGTAGGAGGCGACCTGAGAGGCTGTGCAACCTAAACATGTAAAACACATTGCTACAGAAACCACGGCTGCAAGAGCGCACGAATGATTTGATTCAGGCTTTCTACTAGCGCAGTGGTTAGTGCACTGTCTTCCTAGCTCGGTGGTCCATGGTTTGATCCCCAGTTGAGGTAGGGTTTTTTTTAGACCTCAAACGGCTCTGGGGTCGACCCAGCCTTATGAATTGGGTACCAGAGTAACTCTGGGAAGGTTAAGGCGGCCGGCGTGATGCTGACCACATCACCCCTAGTGTGCCGATGGTCAAGAAAATATGGGCTTAACATCATATTCCCAATATGCCTCAATGGGCATGTAACGGGATCCTTTACCTTTTTTTCTACTATAGGACCAGCTACAGTTGTGGCTCCATGATCTATAAGGGCTGAAGAGAGAGCGATAGAGAGACTGAGATAGAGAGAGAGAACCATTATATGGATTGGGTGTACCTATGTCACTGCAAGGTTTCCTTATCGGATGTTTGAATGAATAGGAGAGGGAGAGAGAAAGAGAGAGAGAGAGAAAGCAGGGGAGGGGGGAAGAACTATTAAATGGATGGAGTGTACATAAGTTCTTGCTAGGTTTTCTTGGAGGATGTTTCCAAAGAGTCGATCATGGAGTGAATCTTCACCTTGCGAGATAAGGAATTAGAGGAAAACCGAGGGAGTGAAGCACTGAGAATTACAGAGAGTGGACGACAGAAACAGATATGTTATAAGAAGAAGACAGAGAGGAAATGAAGACATGGGGGTATAAAGATAGTCGTGATGCAAGAAGATAGAGTATAGAGAAAGAGAATGGTGGAAGAAAAGTGAGAGGGGAACAGAGTGTGTTGAAAGAGTGGAAAACCGGCAGGGAGAGGAAGAGTGGAAAGAGAAGAACCAGAGGCATGAATAAGCAGAGGGCCAATGTATCTTATAAGTTCGATATGTGCCCTCGGAAAAGAGGCGACATTCATATTATGGTGGAAGTCAGTTTACGGACTCAAACAACTTAGCATAAGCTGTAAATATTCATACACATACACTGTTAAATACAAATTAGTGGTGCCTGGACACCAGCGGCAGGCAACTCATGTGCTGTGGAGTTCTATTTTAGAAACAATAGGCACTTCTTAAGATATATCCTAACAAAATGCTGTTTGTCTTCAGGTTTCAGAGTACAGTAGGAAATCGATAATCCGAACTAATTGGGACCCGGAGCACTTCGAATTTCAGATTAGTGTTAAGTTTCGAACAACTCAAAAATACTGCCCTGGAGACAAAACACAAAACAAACAAGTAATAAATACATTGAACGGTGCTTAACGTATTTCTCAGTCATAGGTTACAACCCAAAGGAAAGTTTTAAGGACATAATTTTTGAACTTCGTTTCTTTGTTGCCAGGTCTCTCAGTCTTTTCATTGTGGCAGGGCTGCACCCGCTGTAAGGTTTGCCACATGTTAAGCTTACTTGCTTACGTGATCTATAGTGCCAGGTTCTTACCTTTGACATGAACGATGGTGTTGATGATATAGACTACACAGGAACACATGAATAAACTAGCTATCTAGTCTTGACTACTGACCCCAAGGCGTGTGCTGTTTATAAACGTTTAATAAACATATTTACATGGGGTTCAAATGAAGAAATGTCAACATACGTTTCTGCAGGGCATATCTCCTTCTGGAACCGAAGATACATCAAGAGAGATGAATGCAGTCAGCGACTCACAGCTTGACTGCTTGCGTCAGGGTCAGCGAACCAGAGCTGACCAAGACCCTTCTACCTCTAAGTGGTGGTACTGAAAACAGGCTGCATCACTGTAGTCTGGCAGAGACAGTAGGGATCGAAGAGGGAAGGCAAACCCGGTCCCAAAAGATGCCGTGCGGAAGTCGGATGTGTCGGCCAAAAGGCGCAAATATCGCAGCTCCGCTGTAAACTGACACAACGCAACCAACGTCCTTTTCAGGACGAACGAGAAAGAAGAAAAGAAGTATCTCATTCTGCTAACAACAATATTCTCATATGTCGTAATGTTCTTGTTGGTCATGGAAGTTTCTTCACTCCATCTGCTAGCTCTTCTCTATAACGAAACTTGGTTCTTTAGTCTGTTGATTTAATCTGGAAATCTCTATTCTTGTTCTAAACAGTTATTTTCGGTTATGGCTATTTCGACTGGACACCTCCAGGTTGTGTTAATTTTGCCTGAGGTTTACTGTCTCCTATTAATTACTTATAACTATTCTCGTTATTAGTTCTGGCCCATTCTGGCCCACAGCACGTGGCCTTGTCTGCCCACGACTTAACTACATGTCTCCGCGTGGCTAGTCATTTTTGCTATAACACTCTACGTACTAGAATCTTTTCTGAATTTGTTGGTCACAACGTTGATCATAAGTTGATGCCCAGTGGCATCAAGCATCTTGTTCTCTCAGTAACTTATCTTGCAAACCGCAGACTACGACTTTGACCAAAAGTCGATAACGTTGCCAAACACCTCTGTTCTACTATCTCACCGAGTTACATGGTCCATAAGAGTTAGAGACGCGTGGTTCTCGCATATTTATAGACATGCTCATGGAATCACCTAGAACCTGTACCATGTGATCGTTCATGGCGTCCCCCTTTATTATTCAAATATCCTTTGTTCTTGATGTCCAACTATTCACTTATTACCAATCTCTATTAAGACAGATTAAAGAGATAATTATAAACATTTATTTTTCACCCGTTTGTAGTGTCCTTTATTTTTATTTTTTTTGGGGGGGTCTTAACCTATCTATATTTCTTACCTTTGTCTCCTGTTGGTGATTGTAGCTTGCGAAGAGTTAATTCGGAAACGTCCCGTACATTAACCATTATCTATCTCATCACTCATAATCTACCACATTATCAAGAGTAGTTCTTTTGATGCCATTCAATTTGCTGCATTGACCAAGGTATCACAGTCACACGAGGGGTGAATTTCTCACCATGCGTAGATCTATCATGTGAGTTGTGACGTATAATGGAAATATAGCTTACAGTAATCTGACAGCCGTTGCTTTCCCATCTAATGTCTACCATTTGCTAAGCCAAACCACGCAATTTTCTGTTGTATGACTCACCTTTGAATCCACGCCTTTTTTTCTGGGAACATAACAACAGAGTTGTTTACCAACTTTTCGCAACCTGCCAGTCTTAACAGGGGAGCGAATCACAATTGCTTACTTGAGTTTCTCACGCGAGCGGTCTGCCAATTATCGGTCATTAGACAGATGCACGTGGAAATAACGGACTGTGTGAAGAGATACAGGGGCAATAATATTTTCCCGACCACCTTTGATGTTCGTACGTTCAGGGGGGCGGTAAATTGTTTGATCTGCGAAAGGGGACGAAATCTAAGAGAGGCCCGTTGCACGGCAAAGTCTTCTGATGTCGGTCAACATCGCTGAGTAGAGCGAACGAATAAACCTTTGATCCGGGAAACGCAGTTTCCTGATTTCTCTGCTATACAGAATGTGTGAATTATAACATCCTCTAGAGATAATAACACCATGATCTGTATATATACTGCGTTCTCTCCAAGTCAGTTATCAGAGTCGCTCAGAAATTTGTGGATAATCTAAACACGCCAGACTAGAACCATTCTTCGCTAAATGTGTTAAATAGTCTCGTGGGGATTTCATTTTTCTGATTTGTGGTAATAGAAATTGTGCTTAAGTGTTAAAATGTGTTAAGTTTACCATTTTAATTCACTGTGATTCCCTAGCGTTAAAACTAGAGAAATAACATAACGCGTACATATTTTTTTGCCAGTTGTTCAGTAATGCAAATTCCATCACCCCACTTTCTTACACAAGAAGATACGGTTTCGCTGACTGGGATTATTACGCGTGACAGATGAGTGACAGAATAGAATTCGCATTATATTTCATTGTGTGAAATTATTTAAGTGACTAGTGTTAATATCTTGTGATAAAACAGACGCCGACAATCTATAGCTAGTAATGACAGGCGATATTTGTTAAAAGTGCGCGTATGGATAAATTAAATATTAATTGACTTTGTGCACTGTTCATTTTCTCGCGGGCAATAACGGGGGAGGGCGCATACTTTTTTTCCCGACATGCCATAGCGGAAAACTTACGTGTGGATAGGATAGTAGCATTTCATTTTTTCATAAATGTTCTTCTCTTCCTAAATAGTACCTAATCAAAAACCAGCGGCCAGCGGTCTTAATTTGGGTCTTTGACTTTTTGGGCTAGTTCGGTCCTCTTTCTTCATTCAGAGAAGGATTAATGGTGTCTTCTTCTTGGCTTACAAGTTCCAAGTTCCTTCGTGAACCAGTTGGGCCAAAGAGACAAATAAACATTAATATAAAATCTTAACTGGACTGAACCTTACCCAGAATTATTTATTCAATTTTTCCAGCTCACTGGGCACACGAAAGAACATATATTCCTGACGTTTGACAGCCGTATAAACGGAGTGGTCCAGAAAGTTACGCTGTTTCAAAATCGGCACTCACCATAGAGCCAGCCGATAGGATTTACCATCATCATTTTTTTTTTCATATTGTAACATTTTTTCTTAGCAACCAGATGTTTCGCAATAATGGAATTATTTTTCTCCTTTTGCAACTATGAACGTCCAGAGCGCGTCTTGCTTCAGTAACTATCCGCGGTGACCTTTGTTTCATCCAGGGAAAATTAAACCATCAAATTTGGCGTCCACCTTGTAATTATTATTCGATATATCGGCTGGACTGGGGCTAACTTGGCAACTATAATTGACAGTATAGGTTCAGGAACTATTGCATTTTTTTTTCAAGGGATATAAACACCACGATTGGGTATGCGAGATTGTTTGTGGCCATGTATGAGAGAGAGAGAGAGAGAGAGAGAGAGAGAGAGAGAGAGAGAGAGAGAGAAAGAGAGAGAGAGTGAATATTTTCATTTGTTACAAGCATTGCACTAACTTCTTTTTTTATTTCGCTAGACTTGTGTACTTTCTTGAGTAGTAATTTAGTGGGAACTTGTTCTTCACAGTCGATTCTGTAACCTAGTGCTAATCTTTGACCTTTGGGTTATTAACTTCTTTTGGGATCATTTCTCAACAAAGGGGAGGGCACTTATTCGGTTATTTTCATATGTCTGTAAACATGATTTTATTGATTTCTCTATATGCTTGATGTTTAAAGTTTAATGATAATAAACAACAAAAAGAACTTAACTTTGTGTGTTGGTCAGACCCATACCCATTAACCATAGTTTTTTCACGTTTGTGTGTCTTGTTGTCACATAATTGTGTGTTTATGTTTAGTTTAACTTATAGTCCTAGATATAAGGAGGTACTAGATTGTCTTATACTAAAATTTAGTCGTATAGATAGGCTGGACTAGAGAAACTACTCATTCCAGAGACAGATCTTTTCCTTAAACTACTCACTCCTGAAATCTATTTCTTACACCTTAATTCTCACATATGTACCACTATCACCTCTGCTCAGACGGGACCATAAATATCTTCTAACCTAACTAAAATTTACGACATGAGTCAAGTTTCGATACGAACTTCGGCGCTGTGTTTCATACTTGTTTTTAATATCTGTTTTGGCCGACTTTCAAACTTCGCAAAAATGTGGCTATGAAGACCCGCTTTCTGTTTTTCAAAGTATGTTTAAAATCTAGATCTTAAATGAATTATTACACACCTCTGCTTTCCTTTAGCAGACGAAAAGGTGCCACGTTGGGAACTGTGAGTGTATAGCCTACATGAATCCTACCACCTTTGCTCCTCATTTAGCGGTTACGTTTTGCTATGCAGAAACCACGCAATTCGCTGCCTGTGGTGACTCACCTTTGAAGCCACGCCTTTTCTTTTTCTCCTGTCTTACACGCGCTAATGAGTGTTTACAAACAGACCTATTAGCTAGCCCGCGACCTGCCAGATAACAGTCAGCGAGTTATGATTCGTTTATCTGAATTATCAGCCGAGTGATTGCTACCATCATTTTTGACAGACAGAAGCACGCGTAGAAATATAATGGTTCGTTTGTTCGAAGAATCAAGGGCGACAATAATATTCCCGTACCTTTGATGTCTACAGTTTCAGGGGATTTTAGTATTTGATCTACGGCAGCGGACGAAATCTAAGAAAACCCGTTCGCATGGCCCATGTCTCTTTGATGTTCGTCGGCAAACGCCGGTAGAGCGAATAGAAAATCCTTTACTTCGGGAGTCAAACTCGTCGATTTTCCTGATACGGCCGAAAGCGTAATTTATCGCACCCTTTAGTGAAATAACGCAAAATCCGTATAAATACAACGCTCTCTTAAACCCAGTATTAGAGTCGCTCAGAAATTTCTTGGAGTAATCTTAGCACGACGGACTAGTACCATTTCTTCACTGGATGTGTTAAATTGTTCCGTGGGGATTTAAATTTCTGATTTTGTGGCAATAGAAATTGTGCTTAAGTTCTAAATGTGTTAGGTCTACCATTTTATTCAATATAATTCCCTAGCGTTTAAAAACTAGTGCATAGTTATGTCTTGACAGTCGTTCAGAGTAATGTAATTTCAGATACCCCATTTTTTTCTTACACAAGAAGATACGGCTTAGCTGACTTAGTATTATTAAGTGTGACGGATCAGTGACCGAATAGAATTCGTTTATACTTCAGTGTGTGAAATTAAATAGTGACTAGAGTAATTGTTATGTGACTAAACAACATACGCTGACAAATAGCTAGTAGTGACAGGCAGATTTTGTTAAAGTGCGCATATAGATAAATTGAATAAAGGACTTTGTGCGCTGCTCAATTTCGCGCAGGCAAACAGGGTGAGGGGCACATACCCTTTCTTTTCCGACATGCCATAGCGGAAAAACGTACGGACAGGATAGTAACAGTCTTTTTAAATTGTGTTCTTTTTTCCTTATCTAGCACTCAATCAAAAACCAGCTGCCAGCGGTCTAATAGCACCAGTAACAATTCTTATTATTAGTATCGGGTCTTCAATGTTGACCTGTTCGGTCCTCTTGCTTCATCCAGAGAGAGTCCAAAACTATAAACAATAAGAATAATCGGAACTGGACATACAAAATACCCAGATTTTGCATTCAATTTTATCATCCCGCTGTGGCCAAATATATACATATATCACATTTTTCCGACTACTGACATTTGTGTTACCAAGTGGATTTATCCAGGAGAATACATTGTTTCCTAATCGGCACTCAACCACAGAGAGAGAAAAACCGATAGGATATACCATCATCATTTATTTTTTTACTAACAGTTTACCAACCAGAGGTTTCCTTTAACTATTGGAAGTACTGTCTACGGTGAACACTAGATCGTGGTTTATATGTTGCTACATGAACTATCTGAGGTGGCATTATCATATCCAATAAGCACCACCAAAGTAGGCGTTCCCCATTAGGAAAATTATTTATTCGTGGAGGAACTGGGGCTCAATTCGGAGAAGCACAACACTGGATTACGATACATGTACATTGATGTTTACGTGCAAGAGGTTGTTAACCAAGTAGTAGGTAAGGTGTGATTGATGTGGCCACGAATGACAGATTGAGAGGAAATACGTTCTAGTTACGGAAACTGTACCATCCTTTATTTTCTTTACAATTACTGTTAGTCTACGAGATAGCTTAATTAGGAACTTTGTTCTTTGCTTTACTGTCTATTCTATACCCTAGTGTTTATCTTTGACCTTTTTGGGTTATTTACTTCTTGCGGGATCTTTTCTCAACAGACAGGAGGGCACTTATGGGGTTATTTTCATAATTCTGTAAACCTATGATTTTATTGATTTCTATATGTTTGATGTTGTGAGAAGTTTAAATGATAATAAACTAAACAAAAACTTAATTAATTGTGTTGGTCAGCCCAGCCCATACCCATACTCCATCTACCATAGTTTTCACGTTTGTGCGTCTTGTTGTCACACGAGTGTGTGTGTGTGTGTGTGAGTGGTGCAACGTATATGTTACATGTATGGAGAGTAGGACTGTCTGACAACAAATTACAGCCGTAAAGATAGGCTGGACCAGAGTATCTTCTAAATCCGGTGACAGATTCTACCCTTAAACTATTCACTCGTGAAATCTATTTCTTATACCTTATTTCTCACTTATTTACCACTTTTTCTGTTCTATTCAGACGGGACCAAATCTATCTTTAATACCTATCTAAATTTACGACAGGAACCACTGCATTATAGTATTGACATGTATAGTCTTTTATATTTGAGGACATACTGACTGACGATGAGTGGATGGGCATTTAGTTTGACATGATGAAAATTGAGACAAACATGAAACAAATAGAAAGACAGATGGGTAAACTGTTTAGCACACTGACAGATAAGCAAGCAGACAGACGAAAGATAGAAAGACAGACCCGATTGATTTACACTATGCAGACATACATTGATACACAGTTTGAAGACAGTTATGGAAAGAAGGATAAAATACAGAAAGTGGTTATATTTATGGCTCCCTCATGTTATCGTGGCCCAAAACGGGAGCCAAGAACAGCAACACTGTAACTGTTAAAGAACAAATATTGATATGTTATGTATTGTTGCCACACATAGGCTTATAGCCATTACTTTTAAGGAAATATGTCTCTTTGTGGTAACTCATGTTTTTTGCACGGGTTTTAACTTATATTGAACGCTGCATATTTAATACGTCACCTGTTGTCTTTGACGTAACGCGTTTGCGCTAATTTATTCTAACGGCTCATATTCGTGGCCTTCGTTACTTCAAGTCGTCCTAGTCAGACGTGTTTTTCTGAGCTCCAAGAATTGCGGAGGAATATATATATATACGAGGGGCGTTCAGAAAGTAATGCACCACATCGTTTTTCTCAGGAGCTGTTTATTAAAAAAGCATGAAATTTATATACAATATACATGGATGTCATGTAAACATCGGTATTATTCAACATAATCCCCATCAACTTGTACGGCTTTATTCCAGCGCGAAACAAGTGCATGCATTCCTAGCCCGTACCAGATTTTGTCTTGATCTTGTAACCATTTCTTCGCTGCATGAATCATTCCTTCATCATCTTCAAACCTTGTCCCACGGAGTGCATCTTTAAGTGGACCAAATAAATGAAAATCAGAGGGTGCCAAATCGGGACTATAGGGTGGATGGGGTAGTACAGTCCAATCCAATTTGGTGATTGCTTCCCGTGTTGCCAGACTTGTGTGAGGGCGCGCATTGTCGTGAAGGAGAAGCAGGTCTGCTGGATTATTGTGCGGCCGAACTCTGCGAAAACGTTGATTGAGTTTATTCAATGTCTTAATGTAAGCTTGCGAATTGATTGTCTCTCCTCTTGGCATAACGTCCACAAGAATCACACCTTCAATGTCCCAAAAGACAGTGATCATGACCTGTCCAGCTGAAGGAATTGTCTTGAATTTCTTTCTTCGTGGTGATTGCGGATGATGCCACTCCATTGACTGTCTTTTTGTCTCAGGTTCAAAATGATGTGCCCAGGTTTCGTCGCCTGTAACGATCTTAGCCAAAAAGTTCTCTCCATCAGCATTGAAACGCTCCAACAATACAGAAGAAATTGCTTTCCTTTGCAATCGGTGGTCATTTGTGAGACTTCGAGGAACCCATCTTGTGCAAACCTTAGAGAATCCGAGAGTTTTTATAACTGCATTTGCACTACCAATGCTGACTGGCAGCTGTAAGGCCAATTGTTGAGTGGTGATTCGCCTATCAGTAAGAATAATGCCCTCAGCGCATTTCAACATTTCTGCGTTGGTGGCTGTGACAGGACGTCCACAGCGCGGCCGATCAAGCAGCTCCGTATCTCCACTTCCTGATTCTTTGATTCTCTGAACCGAGCGACTGACTGTACTCCTGTCGATTGCAAAACTTCCATACACATCACATAGACGCTTGTGAATATTCACAACAGTTTCCTTCTCTGCAACGAGAAATTCTATCACAATTCGCTGTTTATAACGCAAGTTGCTAACACGCTCCATTTCAACGGTCTAGGGCAGCCGTATTATTCGGCCGTTTGCGGTGCAATTTAGCGCACACAATTGGCACATGCCATATTTGAAGTGTGCAAAATTTCATTCTTCTATCTTCATTATTAGCTGAGAAGAACGATGTGGTGCATTACTTTCTGAACACCCCTCGTATATATATATATTTAATTGGCATAATTAACTTCGAAGGCCGACACTATGTTTTCTAAGATGGTCCTGAACTTATACAGAAGTTCCACCTCTTATAGAGAAGTATAACTCAAGTAATTTTATATTCACGTCGTCTGGTCCACATTACTTGGGTGTCGTGGTTTCTGCGCGCACCTCTAGTACAGCGGCCAGGACTGAATAATTGAGATGAGATGTATTGAAGACTGACAACTACATATGCCTTGTATATGCATTGATCGTGCCTATGTATTTTTGCGGAGATCTCATTAACGATGCTCCAACCATGCCAATGTTCCTGAAGTAAATAAATGTTAAAGAAGTTATTGTGGACCCTCTACAAGATGTCTTGTGTTCTTCGGCCAGTGATGTCCTGTGATGACCATACCCGTGCTCATTTGTGTTTGTGAGCATGATGCACGAACGTTATAATATATTACACTACAAGTACTAAACCACAAACCAACCAGAAAGAAATCCGCAATGTAACAGTAACCTACCAATCAACTGGCAGAAGGCGAATTAGGGATCTCTATCATTTTAATAAGGAAAGCCGCTGTCAGAGGAAAGTCTGATAGCCGGTAAGCGTCCATCAGAAATTAAATGAACACAATGCTAACTACCATTCAGTAACAGTGTGTTATCTATTATCTATGAACTACTCCTTCTTAACTGACATTATAGCGTATCTTGAGTTCTCAGTCTCTATCTGGCTGTCTGCTTATTTACAGCAGTGGTTTTCCCCATGTGGGCAATGAGTTTCACAAACTGTGAGGTATGGGGCTCGGGTCATCAAATGGTTGAGAACCACTGGTTCACCTAGTGCCCATAGAACAGTATTTTAATTTTGGAGTCACTCTCAACAATAGTTTGAGAACCACCGGGTAATAGTTTCCTATGCTGCTTTAACATGTTAGGGTGTCATTGCCGCCTAGGTCTGAGAACCACTGATTTACATTCTTGCTACTCGAGCAGTAAATCATTTGGAGGGTAGTCATGGTCTCAAGGGCTTGAGAACCGCTGACTTACATTTTGTCAGTCAAGTGGTAAATTCATTAAATAGCTAAATAATTGTAAGCATTCTTAAAGTCCTGGTTCCTGTAGAAAATAACATTCATATAACTGATAATAAAATAGTTCTTCAATCATACAACATGGTATATGCATAGGATTGCATTAAATACATGTAAAGAACATTCCATGATGAAAAACACATTAATGTCCCATATGAGAAAAAGGCAAAAGAAGTGTGATTGAGAACACTTTTATCAAGTTTGTAGTCTTGACAGAGAACACTGAAGCCTTATAAGAAATAGAAAATAGAAGGACAACTAACACACTTCTGTTTTGCTTGGGTCAATATGCAAATCCCAAAGTAACAACAATAATATACATCAATTATTTAACCCTGTCTTATTTCTGCCAAGATCAGTGGTTAATTAGGTCTATGACCTCAGCAAACTCATACATTAGTTTGAGTGATCTGTAAATATGCAAATAACAATTATTGTCACTGAAAATGGAAATACATTTAAAACTTTGCTTAACAAAAGGTACTGCAATAGTAAGCTGTGGATAAACATATGATTATTCATGTTATAAAATCAGCAGTATTAGATCTACTTACTTTGCTCAACTGAACCCTCACGGATTTTGCAACCACAAAGTAGCCTCGATTGAGGTCCATACGCTTCTGTTTCGAGCGATAGTTACAAGTAGAATGAATTATAATTCCCTCCACAATTCCAGGATGGCTGTTCCCTTGCAGGGGTGGGTGACCTCTTGGGTGGCATTGTTGCAAATTCTATTTTGGTCCCAGTGGTATCAAGTTATCTTCATTTTAACTGGCACTAGTATCCACTGTGTAAGTGCTTGCAGCTGATGGCAGGGTTCCTTCCCCTTCCCTGATTTACGTACGTCCAGTTCGTGACACAAACAAAGGGTCGACTTCCGGACTGGTCGTAGCACTGTTTTTCACCTTCCTAGTGGAATTACTTTCGCTGGCTAAAGGAATAATTTATTGCCCTTGGCTGTGAGAATCCTGAGCTAGCGAATACTGTATAATATAAGACTAGAGAGAGAGACTTTATCATTATGAGAATGAAAAAGATATCCACAGAGAAATGGTTTTCTTGTCTAGTGATAGGAGAATATTGTAGAGGAATAAAATAATAGACAAAAGAAAAAGTTGGTGAGAAGTCGTTACACGACAATCCATTACTATTAAAATTATTTTCAAACTGTTAAAACTTAAGTGATTATTAAATTTTGTTATTTGTAATTTTACAAATTTAACTTCGATTTAATACTTTTAAATGTACTGCATGTTTGTATCAGTCAATTTACTAAATATACTCTAAACAGAGCTATACCTGAATAAGAAGAATTCCACTGAGTAAATCAGAGGTGGGGGGCTTAACAGGCTAAAATTAATCATTGCTTAATTCTTCACAAAAGTTGTCGGCAGATTCTAGAATTAACGTGATCAGCCAAAGCAGCATTGTTTTCGCTTATCTGATTATCTTGTGAAACTCCCTTGTGATAGAAGTGTCATTACCCTTCTCTCTACATCTCTGCCAAGAGTAATCTTGTGCGAAGGTAGACACCTTTGAAGGCCCATATTAGATACTCTCGAGTTTTGGCCACTGTTGGACCACTACTGCAAAGCAGGGTAGGCAATACCGTCACAGACAGGAAGGTTTAGCAATTATTTGTCGAAGGACTGTGTTCCACAGGGAACTGAAGATAATGAAAGAATGTTTGGATGAATGGATGGGTGGGTGGGAGAGCGGTAGTGGATGGGTGGGTGATAGAGCAGTAGTGGATGGGTGGGTGATAGAGCAGTAGTGGATGGTTTAAAAATAACTGAAATGGTTCAGTATGTAATCCAGGCAGAATGAAAAGCCGAGAGGTCAACCTACATCTAATTTCTGTCAAGTTATTTAATCGTTTTTTAGTTTGATTTCCTCGTTTGCTTTGATGTTTGTTAGTTTCTTTACTTTGATATTCCTTTCTTTCCTGTTCTGTTTTCTTACATGCTTATTCAGTGTTACTTATCAATGTTCATTTGTCTTTCTATATGGCTCATCCGTTCTTTTGGTTAATTTATTTTTCACCCGTTTGTAGTGCCCTTTATCTTTGTGTGTGTGTGTGTCTTAACCTACTATATTTCTTACCTTGTCTCCTGTCGGTGATTGTAGCTGGTGAAGAGTTATTCCGGAAACATCCCGTACTTTTAATGTATCGTTAAGTTGTGAAAACGTATGCCAGGATGCATCCGACATGTATACAACCAGCGCGCTACGTGAACAGTTACCATTCATACCCTTTGACATGTGTTGAGGGAGACTGAACACCTATGGGTTTGCCCAGAGTTCAATGATGTCAGTTCTTATCAACAATAACAAAAAAACAATATCAGTTGTAAAACGGATTACCTAAATCTATTTTTTAAATATTATTATTCTTTTGCTCTGTCACTGTCAGTCTTAGTTTACCATCGGAATTCGGAGGTAGCCTCATTATCCACACGCTAGGCTTGTAGCACCGCGACAGACAAAAACCCCGAATTGTAAATAGATAATATATCAACACTATTATTCATTATTAAAGCATATTTGTAGCAATAATGTACTCACGTTTTCCTCAAAGTCGCAGAACGTTTACGGACTACTAACTAAGACCAGCCATTAACAAATACCACGCCAATGAACTGGCTAGTCGCTGTTTACCACCACACCCCCTCACTCCCGCCATTTTTTTCCCCTCACTTTCGTTAGTATGACTGAAAATGGGGCGACCCCATTATAGTTTCCTGTGACCTTTTCTCACGGATATTTTTACCCTGCTTCTAAAGTCCCTGTATTCTAGAAGAGGAGTTCCCAAACTGTTAATGAATGGCGATACACTTCCATATTCCGATTTCGCGACTAAACACACGAAAGCTTTTATTGTGTCTTCCTTACAAGGCAATCCTTGTTCTGGAACCCCCCGGGGTAAGCGAAGCAGAAGTAGGTCAAGAAACACATGGAGAAGAGAACTGGAGACAGAAGTGAAAATGATGAGGAAAACATGGAAAGAGCTTGAGCTGATAACACGTGACAGGGGGTCTTGGCAAGTGTTTGATGAAGACCTATGCTCCGTGTGGAGCTAAAGGGTACTGACTCAATGGTGTCTTCCTGCATAGTAAGTAAATAGGAAAATTATTATTCCTTAAAAATAGGGTATAGAAAAATTGCTCACCACATCTTATGATCAATCGCTACACTGATGTGTCGCAAAAACACAGCTTGAGAACCACTGTTCTAAAGTTATGTTCTAACCCAAGGTTTCTTAATATGTGGTCTGTGGGCCCCATAGGGTGTCTATGAATGAATTCTAGGGGTGTATGGACATAACCTAAGATTTAAAATGTAAAGTTATTTATTATGCTTTTATGTACATTCTTTTTTCCCAAGAAGGGGTCTATGCCCTGTATCAGGCAATCAAAGAGTCCATGACACAAAAAGGGTTAAGAACCCGTGGTCTAAACCACTACTTGCAGGGACAAATCGTAGACAGAATTTGTCAACACGTCCAGGGCAGAAAGTTGAATGGAAGACAGATGTTTGTGAGTTCCACAAGGACAGAACGTTGACTGGAATTCGGGAAATTTTGTGTCGTGTTTTTTGTTGTTGTTGTTGTTGTTGTTGTTATGGAAGCAAAACCAAGATCATGCCCCATGTAGTTCCCCCGGGAGTCTGTGGAGACAAAGAAAGAATATGACGACTGCATGACGGACAAGGCGGCTAATATAAGGCTGTGCATGGTGTTCACGTCCATATCATGTCAAACAAATAGCCACAGCAACTACCGCAGCAGGAGCATGTGAATTCTTGATGCAGGCTTCCTGCAAAGGAAACAGCTACAGCCGTAGTTCCATGCTCCGCAAGGAGAGCAAATGAGTATGATGATGATGACAAAGATCTAGCAAGAGAGCAATATTAGTCGATTCGAGATTAAAACGTAGACAGGGCGTCAAGGAATATATGTTCACATGACAAGAACAAACGATATAGGGAATGCTTGTTTGATGACAGGGAGCATTCAAATAGATATGACTGACGCAGTTTACTATATATATATATATATTTTTTTTTTGCGTTCGCCCGCTAATACTCGAGGCGAAATCTCAGGTTATTATTTTATGTCTAACCTGACATTGATTTTACGTGAGTATCCCTTTATTTCTTGTACAGAGACAGGTGTCCCTCGCCATTCAGGCAAATACTCGCCGATTTCGGAGGTACCCATTGCAGCTGGGTCGGCTCAGGAGCCGCCAGTCCCTGGTCGACGACACTCCTTCAAATATCCTCGCCAGGTCTCGAGTTAATCCAGTCCAAATCCCGGTCGACGAAAAATCCTCAAATGCCGTCGCCCGGGTTTGATCCTGTATCACCCGGTCGCCAGAGCGGTGTTGTAACCACTACGATAGCGCGGCTCCCTTTAGAGTGTTATATTTATGGAAAATATGTATATATATATATATATATATATATATATATATATATATATATATATATATATATATATATATATATATATATATATATATATATATATAAAATATATATATATATATATATTTATTAATATATATATATATATATATATATATATATATATATATATATATATATATATATATATATATATTATATATATATATATATATATATATATATATATATATATATATATATATATATATATATATATATATATATATATATATATATAGCTTTCTCCCACATTTTCTTGATATGTCTACAACGAACCAACGCTAAGGGGGTGGGGGGTTGGTCAATCATTAAAATAAAAACGATCTGACTTTGAAAAAAAAAAATTATCACATGTAACAATGCTCGTCAGCCATTTCTTCTTCTTCGTTCACTTTCAAACGTCAACTTGAATATGTTCAAAGAAAGCAGTAGTCAGCCTGTGGCTGTTGGTATCTTGTAGAGCTTTTCAAGGAATGGTACTGTTGACGGCCATATGTGCTTTCTCTGTTCCTCATATGTTGGGCATCTTTGAAGCAGATGTTAAGTAGTAATTTTATAGGTGCCAGTTATACTCATCGGCAGTTGCCATCTTTAGCTTGATGAATAGATGATATTCTAATCTGTTGTGCGAAGTCTGAAGATTACCACTTGTTCACTTCTTCTAAGATGGTAATATGCACCATTTATTTATTTTTTTAGCGTTGCCTCGCTACTCTGCTTCACACATGCTCATGTATCTGCTCTTGGTGAAACTCTTGCCTCTTCATACGTTATACTTGTGTCTTAGTTGAGGTAGCTCTCCACCTTCCTTTGTCAATCTTCTTCATTTCCAGGGATGTTGCAGTGAGATGGAATCCAATGCATCACAACTCTTTTGAACTACTAACGCAGTTTGTGGAGTGTTACTTTCAGGTTATCAAGGTCGGCATTATTCTGACTTTTCAACTTTGCAATAAGTACAGAGATCTGAGAAGAGAGCTACTTGTCTCTCGGAGCTTTCTTCTGTTATTAGGACTTCTGCTGCATGTTTTAAGGCCTCTGCCTCTGAAGTTACTTGTGAATTTTCCTGTTGCGACTGACACCGTCTTTAGTGTGCCATTGCTAAGGCTCAGAAATACTCCTCCGCCTTCATCTTCTGTTGCATTATTTGCTGATCCACCTGTGAATGCAAGGATCCAGGTGTTGCTTGTGTAATGCTTCTCTATGTGTTTTGCGGTTATGGCTGTTCTTTCTTTTTCATTCTGGCTGTTCTTTCTCTCAATACCTGCAACGTTTTCTATCATTTCACGGAAGCACTGTTGTTTCCAAACTGTTAGCTTGAGTGCGGTGTAGATGGGCTTAGCTGTTGATACTGCATTTATGGGATCTGCTCTCATCTTTGTTTTGATTGTTTCTACAAAGTTTCTTTACTTCAGTCTTCTCCTTCCAAGATTATTTATTCTCTGGTACATTGGGTGGTGTATCAGCCTCTTGAATTTCTCAGCTCGTTGCTGGGCTATGCTATCTCTTCTATCCTTCATTGGCTGAATGTATGTAATATTTTCCAACTCTTTAATGGATGTTGAGTCGACGATTTAATAGTTAGAGTGTTTGCTTTCCAATCAAACGTTCTGCGTGCAATTCCCAACACCGATTTTTGTAAAAAATAAAGTAATCTGTCTTCGAGCGTCCGATTGACAGGGTGGTTAGAGCACTGGTCACCCGCGGCTAAAGTGCCAGGTTCGATTCACGGTATCATCACGCTCCAGTCTACCCAGCTGTAAATGGGTATCTAGTTTTGTTCTCAAGTTAGGGAAGGAAAATGCAGCGAGGAAGGGAACTGGTCACCCCACCTCTCGATGCAGGACGTAGTATATTGAAGTCTCTAACACTTCACTCCCCTACGGAAGTATCTGCTATGGGACTACCTTTACCTTTTTGATCTGTCTTCAATTTTTATACCTGTGTTTTTGTTATAGTTTACAAGTGTCTGTTGTTGTTATAGTTTACAAGTGTCTGTTGTTGTTATAGTTTACAAGTGTCTGTTGTTGTTATAGTTTACAAGTGTCTGTTGTTGTTATAGTTTATGTTGTTGTTATAGATTGCAGGTGTCTGTTATTGTTATAGTTTATAGTTTACAAGTGTCTGTTGTTGTTATAGTTTACAAGTGTCTGTTGTTGTTATAGTTTACAAGTGTCTGTTGTTGTTATAGTTTACAAGTGTCTGTTGTTGTTATAGTTTACAAGTGTCTGTTGTTGTTATAGTTTACAAGTGTCTGTTTACAAGTGTCTGTTTTGTTAGTGTCTGTTTTTTGTTATAGTTTACAAGTGTCTGTTGTTGTTATAGTTGTTATATAGTTTACAAGTGTCTGTTGTTTGTTTATAGTTTTACTGTTGTTGTTATAGTTTACAAGTGTCTGTTGTTGTTATAGTTTACAAGTGTCTGTTGTTGTTATAGTTTACAAGTGTCTGTTGTTGTTATAGTTTACAAGTGTCTGTTGTTGTTATAGTTTACAAGTGTCTGTTGTTGTTATAGTTTACAAGTGTCTGTTGTTGTTATAGTTTACAAGTGTCTGTTGTTGTTATAGTTTTAGTGTTGTTTGTTGTTATAGTTTACAAGTGTCTGTTGTTGTTATAGTTTACAAGTGTCTGTTGTTGTTATAGTTTACAAGTGTCTGTTGTTGTTATAGTTTTTACAAGTTTGTTTTTGTTACAAGTGTCTGTTGTTGTTATAGTTTAGTGTTACAAGTGTCTGTTTTTGTTTACAAGTGTCTGTTGTTGTTATAGTTTACAAGTGTCTGTTTTTGTTATAGTTTACAAGTGTCTGTTTTTGTTATAGTTTACAAGTGTCTGTTGTTGTTATAGTTTACAAGTGTCTGTTTTTGTTATAGTTTACAAGTGTCTGTTTTTGTTATAGTTTACAAGTGTCTGTTTTTGTTATAGTTTACAAGTGTCTGTTTTTGTTATAGTTTACAAGTGTCAAGTGTCTGTGTTTTTTTGTTATAGTTTACAAGTGTCTGTTTTTTGTTATAGTTTACAAGTGTCTGTTTTTGTTATAGTTTACAAGTGTCTGTTTTTGTTTTAGTTTACAAGTTATAGTTTACAAGTGTCTGTTGTTGTTATAGTTTACAAGTGTCTGTTGTTGTTATAGTTTACAAGTGTCTGTTGTTGTTATAGTTTACAAGTGTCTGTTGTTGTTATAGTTTACAAGTGTCTGTTGTTGTTATAGTTTACAAGTGTCTGTTGTTGTTATAGTTTACAAGTGTCTGTTGTTGTTATAGTTTACAAGTGTCTGTTTTTGTTATAGTTTACAAGTGTCTGTTGTTGTTATAGTTTACAAGTGTCTGTTTTTGTTATAGTTTACAAGTGTCTGTTGTTGTTATAGTTTACAAGTGTCTGTTGTTGTTATAGTTTACAAGTGTCTGTTGTTGTTATAGTTTACAAGTGCCTGTTTTTGTCGACGGGCTTACTTGCTCGGTGGAAGAAAATGGAAAGGAAGAAACTAAATACAGGAGAAATTATGCTATTCTAAGGACATGAGACAGAAATCTCACACCTTGACTCATTGCTGTTACACATATATAGAGACAGAGGGGAGAGAGAAAGGGGAGAGGAAGCGAAATAGACTCACATATACGCGGGCAATCGAATACTTATTACCACTCTGCATTATAAAGTATACACACTAACATTTCTTTGACGGCTATAGATTACGCAAGGGATTTTTAAAAAAAAAGTACACTGTATTGTCAAATTCAAGCAGCTTTGACGTGATGCGATGGGTTGGGTTAATCATTAAGTCTTATTCGGTAAGTGTAACGAGTGTGAGGACGAGGCGTGGGAATCATAGCCGAGTTATAGATGTCAATACAAAACTTAAATACCGGTAAATTTGAATAGCTATGCATGTTGAGCATTGATGGTAAGAAAAGAGAGCGGCACACACTAAGTATGTGTGTAAATGTGGACAGGGTGTGTAAAATGAACGAACATTTCAAGTAAACGAGAAATCACAGAGGATGAAATAGTATGACTGAGATCATTTCAAATGAGTCCCGTGTAGTATACCGGGGGTATATGACAAGACATAAAATGACTTCTGTTTCCTCAGACATGACGTACAAGGCGACTGATATGAGGTTGTACATGGGTCTGGCAACCTGACCATGTAAAACAAATGTTGCTACACACCCCACCGCTATATAAGAGCATATGAATGCTTAGTGCAAGCTTCCTACAAGGGGCCCAACTGTACAGGTGGTTCAATGCTCCGTTAAGGGCACAAAGGAAAAATAAGATGAAGAATGGATCTACAATGACATTATATGTGATAATAACCTTTTTTTTAAATTGACCATACTGTATATGCAATAAATGGCGAGGAGGGATAATGCCATTAGCTGATGATAGAGGCAACTGAATATAAAGTTAAACTTATGCCCATATCAGATACAGCCGTAAGGGAGTGACAAGTAAGACTTCAGTTTACTGGGTCTCAGTTTAATAGGGTTGAGTGAAAGCTTATCATCCTTCCTTAACTCGTGAGCAGATTATAGTATCCATTAACCGCTGGATAGACTGGAGCGTCATGCTACCGTGTTTTGATCTAAAATTACTGACTTTATATCATCATTACTCTTTAGCACTCCAAAGAGCATAGTACTTTAACACTCATGTACTGTGCCATCCACTCAAGGTTTTACCATGTCTTCCTTATCGCATTCATGCTTGTCTCTGGTTCCCTTCTCCGGCGAAGGAATAAAATGGAAAATGAAAGAAGATAAAAGTCCTTTCCCCCAGCTCTCTGTTGCTGCCAAGTTATATATAATATAGTAGAATGGGGGAAGAAAAAAAAACAAAATAGTAATACGTCTTACAAGGAGAAAGGACAGGAAAAACCTACGTTGCGGCCACAAGGCCTTCGTCAGGGACAGACAAACAAGACAGGAGGGAAAGAAAGAAAATGAGAATTAAGTAGAGAACATGAAACTATAAAAATAAGAGAAAAATAACTCCCTTGTGTACAGTCACATGTCCAGTCACAGAAGCAAGATGGCTGCCACTAAACCGGAAAACGGAAGTCGAAAGTACATTAAAAACAAAAAATAAGAAATAATGAAAATAAGGACCGGAAAAGAGTGAGGAAAAAAAAAATAATAATAATATATAAAGTGAGGGAAAAGCGATTTAGAAAAAAATAAATAAATAAATAAATAAAATAAAATAAATAGATATAAATAAAAAATAATAAAAATAAATAAATAAAATAAAAAAAAATAAAAAATTCTTTTATAAAAAGAAAAAAAAATTATATATATATATATATAAAATAAAAAAATTTTAAAAATAAAACATAAAAAAAAATAAAAAAAATGGGTGATCACATCAAAGTAGACAGTCATAATACAATAGGGACTAGATAGAGAAAGGCGTCTCAGACAAAAGAATGTTGGGTATTCAAGCCGCGTGGTTTAAGGCAACCCATAAGATGGATGAGGCGTTGTTCCTGGCGAAACCGACTGTTGGCGTCCGAGGAACAGGATCTGATAGCTGTCACCTGGATGTCAGTGGCACCGTGGTGGTCCGGGCCATTGAAGTGGATGGCCACAGGTGTGGATTTAAACTGAGAGATGTCGTGTAGGTGTCTGCAGAATCGGTCACCCAGTCGTGTGCCCGTTTGGCCGATGTAAGTAATGGTGCAACGTTTGCATATAATAGCATAGATGACGTTGCGTGACTCACATGTGAAGCCATGTGTGATGGTGAACTTGGCGTTAGGGAACGAGACTGAACGTGTTTCGATAACATACTGACATGTCTTACATTGTGTTCGGTTACATGGCTTGGTCCCAAAGTGGCCATCGATGATGGTTTTCAAACGGCTGTGGACTAGGAGGTCCCTCAAATTTTTATCCCGTCTATATGCCAGCAAGGGTGGCTCATTAAACACTTCCCGCGCCTTTGGGTCAGCTTGGAGGAGAGGAAGGTGACGATACAGGATCCTTTTGACAGCAGTGTTGTGAGGGTGATAGGTCATTATTAACTTGACTCTATCAGAGGAGGTGTTATGGCGGGGTTTGAGGGCCTCTAGACGTGAGATAGGGAGAACACGCTCTAAGGCAGAGGTAAGAACATCCTCTGGATACTGTCTGTTACGAAAGAAGTCCAACATTTCTTGTGCTCGGCATAGAAAGTTGTCATCATCTTGGCATAACCGACGGAGACGGAGAAGTTGTGAGAAAGGCAAGTAGTCACGACAAGCCGGAGGATGAGAGGAAGTATAAAGGAGGTAACTGTGTGCATCGGTGGGTTTGTAGTACACCGAAGTGGTGAGGTGGGGGGGGGGGGGGGGGGGGGGGGGGGGGGGGGGCGCGACGACTGATGGGACAACGATGTCGAGGAAATTAACAGAGACAGTGGAGATGTGAGAGGTGAATTGGATCGCAGGGTGGAAGTTGTTAATGAAGTTAATGAACCTAGATAGGTCAACCTCTGGCATATCAGTGAGACCTATGCCATCATCTATGTATCTAAGATACATCAATGGAAAAGGTCCAGGATACTGCTGCCACACCTGATACTCCAGGCAGCCCATGAAGAGGCAGGCATAACTGGAACCCATCTTGGTGCCCATGGCGACTCCACTAATTTGGTCAAAGAACTGTCCATTGAACTCAAAGGAATTGAGTCGAAGGACAAGTTCTGCAAGGCGCAGGAGAGTTACTGTAGCAATAGAGGGGTGCGTGCGCTGGTCCAGGAAAAACCGGAGAGCACGGAGACCATCAGAGTGAGGAATGGAAGTGTAAAGCGAGCAAACATCTAACAGAAATAAACGGTAGGTACAGTCTGGGGAAAGCTGGATAGAGGAAAAAGTAGTAAGAGCATGGTTTGTGTCCTTTAAGAAGGAAGGAAGCTGCTCTACAATAGGCTGGAAGATGCCATCGAGGAAGTCTGATATATGTTCAGTAGGGCAGGCACAGGCAGAGACAATGGGTCTCCCAGGGTTAGAGGGTTTGTGAATTTTGGGAAGCATATAAAACACAGGCTTACCCAGACAACTATTGTCAATACGGAGATGAGAAGCGCTAGAAGGTAAGGACTTATGAGCGATAAGACTTTTGATGGTGTCATGGACCAGACGATTGTTGGTTAGATCTTCTATAGTTCTCCACCCTGTTGGATATCTATCTTTATTTAAGGGGACGTCCCATAAACTTGGTTGGTTTTTGACAAATACTTTATGTGCTGGGTGGGTCACCTCTTGTGCTACTTTACTCCAATAATTTAATCTTAGTTCTTTCCGTCTTAGACCAAGGGGTGGTATGCCAAGAGCTACTTCCAGTGCTTCTACTGGTGTCGATATAAATGCACCTGTAATGGTTCTCATGGCTGCATTTTGAATTTTGTCTAGTTTTGCTTTGTTAGAAGCTGCAGCTGAGTCATAGACTATGCTGGCATAATCCAGTTTCCCCCTGATGAAAGACTTGTAGAACATGAGCATTATTTTATTGCTGGCACCCCATCCATTACCTTTTACAATCCTTAGTATATTTAGGGGTCCCCTACAGCTTTCTACTAAATTGTCTATATGTTTATTATAATTTAGTTGTTTATCTAGAGTTATGCCCAGAAATCGTGTTGTTGAGGAGGTACATATTTTCTGTCCTTTAATGGTTATATTGATTTTGTTATTTTTTTTTAAATTTCCTTTGCTGAATATCATACCTACTGTTTTGTTTACATTAATTTGGAAGCCCCAACTTTTCATCCACTATGAAACTTCGTCTGTTTGTTTTTGAAGTTTTTGGTAGACATGTTCCAAGTTTTTTCCAGATCGCCAAATGGCACAGTCATCTGCAAATTGTGATACTGCATTCTTAATGTCGTTAAATTCATCTGTTAAATCATTTACAGCTATAGTGAAAATTGAAGGTGAAATCAATGATCCCTGAGGAATTCCATTCTGTTGTTCATATATTTCTGACCTATCATTGTTCACGTGTACAGCAAAATACCTGTCTTGTTGTGACGTATGAAAATCGGACCTCTCTTTCTTTAATCCTTCATTTTCTCTCTTACAACTAAACAACTCGAGTCTTTCCCACGATTGCTGGTTTGGTATGCCATAAGTTATCTGGACATCCGCCCTCTTGTTGTCTTCTCTCGAGGGCGATTAAAATAAAACTATTTCGGTATCTCTTACTGACATTCCCACAGAGAGGCAGACCACCAGAGATCAGGTTGCGATGTCAAGCCGAGGTTTGAAACCTCTGTTTAACACCTGATAATAGAATGGACGAAGATTTCGCAGGTGCGTTTGCCAGTCATGGGAACATGGGCCGATTCAGTATATTAACGCAGTTTTAGAAAAACTCTTTATCAGTCTGGCCCCAGGAATTGGTGATATCTTCTAGCGCGAATCTTGGAGTTTTATATAAAGATAATTCCTTTTAGATTTCGTGGAGAGTGTCAATTTTTCCTTGTGTGGCGGTAATCATATATATATTAGAATTTTGAGTGTCTTAACGTGTTAATGTTTTCACTGGGATTTCTGTGTTTATTAAATACAGTAGAACTCCATTTATCCGAACCCCATGGGACCGAGCATCGTTCGGATAATCAAATGTTCGGATAATTGGATTACATAATGTATCGAGTACATGTACACATACTGTATTTCTAAAAATAATTAACCATCACAAGGAAAATACACTATAAAACATATTTACTTGTACTGTAATAATAATACCCACACTGTATTAGATCAATGTATCACCAAAATCTTTTATTACACTGCAGTGCATGTACTACTTGTATTAATTATTTTTGTTAAGAAAGAGAAATGTTTTCAAAATAACATTACAAACGATTCAAAACCAGGCACAACTTACGTATATATGTACTTGCACAGATGTAGCCCACTATTTAAAATAATGAGGAATCCTCTTTTGCACCAAACTGGATAGTCTCCTTTTGGCTGCTAAGTCCCACATTCTCTTCAACAGCAGAAGCTGTGTAGGACAGCTGTCATCTTTTTGCTCGTACCAAGCCATCGCTGTTTCTAGTGCTATAAAGGCCTCTTCAGGACTTGGTCGACGTCATAATCTACAAGTACATCATGTACTTCTGAGGAGTCTTCATCATCGGTCACTACATGTATTTGGTTTTCTTCTTGAACAAAAGACAAAATTTCTTCGTCATTCAAAAACTGAAAACCAGAATCATTATCATCTTCTAGCCACATGTGTGCATCATCTTTGTCACAGTCCGAAAATCCGGGCATTGCTTGAAACAGTTCCACAACTTCATTTATACAATCATCATTTGTGTCCACTGCAGTAGTTTCATTTCCTCCTTTTTTTCCCAAGCAATCTACTCCAAGCCTTGTTGAGATTATCTTGTGACAGGGTGGTCCAAGCATCAGCTAACATATAGCAGCAGTCTTTGAGATTAAGCTTTTTGGAAAACGCCACCACACTTTCTTCATCTTCAGCCAACAATAAACGACGCAGGACTTCCTTCTTGTACATCTTTTTAAGCTTTGCTATAACACCCTGATCCATTGGTTGAATCATTGCTGTTACATTGGGAGGCAGAAAAATTACTTTAAAATTTGCATCAACTGCATCCAATGTATCCGTCTCTGGATGAGATGGTGCATTGTCCAGTAGAAGAATTACTTTTCCAGTTTTCTTTTCTTGTTCTCTCAACCTCTTCACATTTGGGATGTGAACTGATTTGTATACCAATCAAGAAATATTTCACTATTCATCCAAGCACTCTTCTGTGCTTTGTAACACAATGGGAGACATGTCACATTCTTTAAACAACGTGGTTTTTTGGCTTTGCCGATCATTAGCACCGGTAAACGATGACTTCCACTGGCATTCGCGGCTACCAAAATTGTTACTCTCTCTTTGCACTTTTTAAACCCAGGGGCAGCTGCTTCGCGCTGAGATGCATGTGATTTTTGAGGCAATGATTTCCAGTATAAGCCAGTCTCATCGGCATTATATACATCATCGAGTGAATAACCTTCTTCTTCCAAAAAAGCCAAGAATGTTTCTTTAAAATTTTTAGCGGCAGTTGCATCGCTAGATAAAGATTCCCCTTGAATCTCCAATTCTCGTATGCCATGACGAGATTTAAAGTTTCTTAACCATCCCTGGCTAGCCTTAAAGTCAGGAGGACCGTCAAGTTGATTGTTGAACTGAAGTGCCTTTTCACACAACAGAGAACCAGAGATAGGTTCCCCTTTCAAACCATATATACAAAGCCTCTTCCAATTTCACATCTTTCGCATTTCTCATGGTTTTACGTTTCTTCGACCCATTTTCACTATCAAATTTCGATGCAAAACTCATAATTTTATCCTTGTTACTTTTGATGTCAGAGACGGTAGCTTTCCCAACATTGAAAATCTCTCGCAAGTGAAGACACAGTTTCACCTTGTCCTAGTCTTTTGATAATTTCTGTTTTCGTTTCAATTGACAAAACATTGCGGTTCCTTTTATGTGCTTTAGGCCTACTGGAAGATGCCATATCGCACAGAGAAATACTTGTACACCAAAATTATTCTGCTGTAGTAGCAGACACAATTATTTTAAGTTGAACTGTCTGTTTAGCCAGTGTTCTACCTAGAACGCACACGTACACTGGATCCCGGATACCGCCGTTCTTGACAGAGCTGGTATCCCTAGTATTGATACTATTCTGATGCAGTCACAAATTCGCTGGGCAGGTCATGTAGTCCGCATGCCAGACCATCGACTGCCAAAGATACTCTTTTATGGTGAGATGCAGAAGGGTAAACGCTCCCATGGTGGCCAAAAGAAGCGCTTCAAAGACACGTTAAAGACGTCATTGAAAACCTTTGACATAAACCCAGACACATGGGAAGCTGCTGCGCAAGACCGAACTGCCTGGCGCACATCTCTTCGTAAAGGTGCAGCAGCATGCGAATCATCCAGAAGAGCAGCAGCAGAACAGCGGAGACAAGCTAGAAAGGACCGTGAAATAAAACCTTCACATGAAGCAAACATTCCCTGCCCACACTGTCCAAGATCTTTCCAGGCCCGCATCGGGCTCTTCAGTCACCTTCGTACCCATAGACTAACCTAACATATTCTTAAATAATTGGATGAACAGAGTGGTCTTCATCACCCGTGATGGACGAACAACCAACCACACTGGATTGGTAAACCAGATATTAACTGACTTTATGATCTAACTGACTTCCTGTACGTAAGCGACCGACCTATAGCCATCCCATTCTCTACAAATTGTTCGCACACATTTGAAGTTTGCCGCATCAAAAGATTCAGAATTTTAGTCTAACGTGACTGTGGCATCTGATTTTTTTTTTTTCTGGAAAAAGTGTTCGGATAATTGGATGTTCGGATAATTGGGGTTCGGATAAATGGAGTTCTACTGTAAGCATATTAAATAGTTCCAGCTGTAATAAGTAAATTTAATTTCTTGCTATTCCCCCAGTAAGAGACGCTTTAAATTAATTAATATACGCTAGGCGACTGATAATTAGAGATAAATATACTTTTATTCTTCATGCGTAATTTTGTGTATTACTAGAGTTTTGTGGGTTTTAAATATAATTTAATACCGGAGTGATCCAGAGGTCTTACCTAACGAGTGTAGAATATAATAATGATATCATTGTTAAAATTTTTGTTTTTTCTACATCTAGGCGATCAACCCTGCGATCTAGCGGTCTGAATAGCTCCAGAAACATTCTTAAAATATTATTGGGTCCTAGATTTGGACCTGTGCGGTTCTCTTGTGGTTTTTCTTACAGAGAGAAAGTCCCCACATATAAACATTTTAAAGAATATAAAAATCAGAACTGGACAAGAAATTACCCAGATTGTTCACAGCAAATCTGATCCGCCTGTGGTGGCCAAATATCTATATATAAACATTGGTTCCAGAATATTGACTATCGTAGTTTTTTTTTTCTTTTCTCAAGTGGATTTATCCAGAAAAAAGAATACTTGGGTCCATAACCGGCACCCAAACTTAGAGTGAGAGATAAAAAACAGATAGGAGATCCTTTGCTTNTCCTTATTGGTTTTTCTAACAGTGTACCCCACCAGACATTTTCCTTAAATATCGGTTATCTGTGTGCTGCCCATGGTGAACATTTTTGATCGCAATATATATTTACCTGCATTACCTGACGTGAACTTTTTGACACATAATATTAGCATTATTTAAGCGGACGTTCCCCATTAGGAAAAATTAATCATTCTTGGAGGAACTGAGGTCCCTTGGATAGCACCACCCTGAAATATGTCAAAGATACACAGATGTGTTAAAGAGTAGTAGGTAAGTGTGATTGCTGAATACTTGTGGCCACAGACTGACAGACTGTAAGCATGAGTAATGAATTTTTCATATTTTGTATAATCATTATACTCACTTCAGTCTTTTCGGGTTCGCAAATACTGTTATATCATTTTCTTGTCTTCTTTGTTTCAGGATAGATTGACTAGAGACTTGGTTCTTTTACTTTATCGTCTATCCCTATATATATTATTATTAACTGTAATCTTTTGGGTTAATTACTTCTGTCAGGATCTACTTTGGGATTCCTTTACAGTAGAGGAGAGCCTATTGGGTTAATACATTTTCTTGCATTTTTTATGTCTGTAAACTATACCTTCTGATAGATGATATTGTTGTATGTGATTTCTTTAAGATAATAAACATAATAAACCTAAGTTATCGTGTTGGTCAAACCCCTGCCCAGTATATGTTATCCATAGCTTGGTTCACGTCTGTACGTATTATGTCACAGAATTGTGTATATGTAAGTGAAGTGTAACTGATATATATGTACCAGGAGAGAAAGGGAGTCTAGTTAAATATTGTCGTGAGATAGGCTGGGGTTAGAGCAATTACTCAATCCAGAGACTGTCCTTTCTCTTACACTCTCACCCCCTTGTGGAAAAAAAAAGCTATTTCTTACCCCTTATTCTCACATAGTTTACCATTATCACCTCTGCTCAGACGGGACCTTAAACATCTTCAACCTATCTCAATAAAATCTACGACACTTGTAAACAGTTTCTAGATACCTATAGGTTTTACCAGTAATACCAATCTTTTTCATTTTGTAAAGAGCTCCATCTCTCCAGCATTCATCATATGCCCTTGCGACATCTAGAAAGACTGCCACTGTTTTTTCTTTCCTCTTGAACCCTAGCTTTACATCGTGTTCTAATCTTACAAGCTGGTCTACTGTACTTCTGTCTGCTCTAAACCCTGACTGGTTTGGGCTATATAACTGATTTTTTTCTAGGTAGAATTTAACTCTTATTAACAACAGTTTCCAGTATTTTACCAAGTTGTGATGTTAAGGAGATAGGCCTATATGAACTTACACCATGGGCTTCCTTATTGGGTTTTAGGATGGGTACTATCATAGCTACTTTCCATGCTTTTGGTATCTTTCCTAAGCTCCATATTTTGTTATACAGGGAAGTTATTTTGTTTATAGTTTTTTTTGGTACTTTCTTAAGGATTTCATAACTAAGTATATCATGCCCTGAGGCAGTATTAGATTTCTCTTTTATTGCACTAGTTAGTGAGTAGTTACTTCTTCCTCTGTTATATCAGCATCTAAATAGTTTGTTTCATCTATCTGGTCTGGTAGTTCTTTTGAAAACTGTATCCTAAGTCTTTCTCTTCTTTCATTTTCTTCCTGTCCAAGACTACTTTTTGCACTGACTTTATAGAAATACTCAGCAAGGGCATTAGCTTTTTCTTTATCTGTTTCTGCTCTCTTTGGTAGTTTGATTGTTGGCATTATTGTTTTCTTATTGTTCCCTTTGATTGCCTTAAGCTTTTTCCATACTTCTTTAATTTGAGTGCTAGGCTTAATTGACTGACAAAACTCCTTCCAGTTAGTTTCTTTGGCTTTAAATATTATTCTGTTAGATTCATTCCTAATATGTTTATACTCATCATAGTTTTCTTCTGTTCTGTTATTTCTATATTTTTGTAATGCCCTTTTTCTTCTCTCATGAATTTCTGCACAGCTTTTATTCCACCAGGCAACTGGTTCTTTGTTCCACTGAGTTTTTCTTTTCTTGTTAATGTTATTTATTGGTTTTAGGTGCATATTCTTATTTGGTATATATTTTATTGCCATTTTCAGAATTTCATTGATCAGTGTTTCTGCCCACAAGTCAGTATCATCTGTTTCCATGTCTTTATATTCCATCACCTCCAGGTCTGATTGGAAGGCTTCCCAGTTTGCTTTTTTATAGTTGAAAGTCGGTTTCTCTGGTTCTGGGATGACGTTTTCATGCATGGTTATTACAATGGGCAGATGATCTGAGTTTGTGTCTTGTAACACTTCCCAATTTACATTCGCTAGGTTGTTAGTTGCTATACTTATGTCTATTGCTGAGTCTGCCCTGTTAGTTTGTGGATTAATTCTAGTTGCAGTTCCATCATTTAGTATTAGCAGGTCATTGTTTTCTATGAAGTCAAGTAGGCACTTTCCTGCATTGTCTGCATGTTGTCCACCCCAAGCATAATGATGGGAATTAAAATCGCCTACTATGACTGTTTTGGGGCCTAGTCTGGTGCTTATGGCTACTATTTCTTCATCTTTACTTGTGCCATCTTTAGCGTATACATTTAGGATTGTTAGATTGTTTGGTTCTGCTGCTATAGTTACCTGGATACCTTCTATGTTGGTTGTATCAAATACTTCCCAGTCTATAATATAAAAAACAAATAAGGATTTGAGTCAGTAGTCCTTCTTCTTCTTCTTCTTCGTTCGTCCTGAAAAGGACGGTGGTTGCGTTGTGTCTGTTTACGCCTAAGCTGTGATATCTGCACCTTTCGGTCGACACATCCGACTTCTGCACGGCATTTTTTAGGACCGGGTTTGCCTTCCCATTTCGATCCACACTCGCTCAGCCAGACTGCACAGCTGCAGACTGTTTCCAGGACCACCACGTGGAGGTGGAGTGCGGTCTTGACCAGCTCTGGTTCGCTGGTCCTGACGCAGGCAGTCAAGCTATGAGTCGCTGACTGCGGTCTCTATTGCTGCGTCTAGTCAGTAGTCCAAACTCGTGAAAGACTCGCCCCAGATACATACAGATTAACCAAAGAAACCATCCAGTGAAAATTAAAAACATACTAACTTAGAAAATAGCATATTTTGGAATTTCTTTTAAAAACCATGTTGAACTATAACTACAAAAGGAAAAATAAATACCGACTAGAGATAATATAGTATAAAATAAATACAAACAAAAACATATTACAATAAAGGAAACACGTCCTGATATAACCAACAACTCCATGTACATGGTAGATGGTTGAAAGGGGCGTGCTACAAAGAAAAGTAGCAAACACATTAATAAAAAAAAATAAAAAATAAAACAACAGCGCGCAACCATTCGACTTCCGTCTTCTGGAGCGGTAAGACGCATTTTTTTTGTCAAAAAGACACAAGACTGATACGTTCTTTTCAGGACGAGACACAGTGGAGAAATCCATCAAACTACTCAAGTTTTCAGATAAGTTTTTGCTTTTTTAAAATCTATCTTTAGTATTAGATTATTGCTGTTAATTTTAGGTAGTTGGTAGCTAGAAGTGTTAATATAACTTAGGAATTCTTTTAAATACGCTTGATAGACATAATAAATATAAGTGGCGATTCCTTTTTCGTTAGATTTAAGTATTAGCTTATTACATTTAATATCAAGTAATTGGTGACTAGTTAAGTATCGCTTGGAATTTTAATATAACCCAAAAATTTACGGCAAAAGAAATTAAAAATAATAGAAATTAAATAGTTTCAAGCGCCACGTGGCAATTGCTTGTGTGAGAGCTGGCAGCCATCTTGATAGACATAATTTAAGTGGCGATTTCCCTTATAGTTTGATGTAAGTATTAGACTAAAGCAATTAAGAGGTGCGGCATTACCTATATTGGTGAAACTGGCAGGCGTTTGGCAGACAGGTTTCGTGAGCACTTGAATGACATCTATCATGGCAAACATTTACCGGTGGCCCTTCATTTCAATAGGCCTGACCATTCAGGTAAATCCGATATCCATGTCACGGCCCTCCGTTCATGTGTCGGGGATGACCGGACTCGCTTTTCATTAGAGAATCGTCTTATTTTTCAATTGGGCGTTTTATGTCCTGAAGGTCTCAATGTTCAACATCATTTTGCATAAATTCTGGTAGCTTTTCTCTCTCTTTCATTCTTCTTTATTCGTTGTTTTTTTACGTGAGTATCCCTTTATTTCTTGTACAGAGACAGGTGTCGCTCGCCATTCAGGCAAATACTCGCCGATTTCGGAGGTACCCATTGCAGCTGGGTCGGCTCAGGAGCCGCCAGTCCCTGGTCGACGACACTCCTTCAAATGTCCTCGCCAGGTCTCGAGTTAATCAGTCCAAATCCCGGTCGACGAAAAATCCTCAAATGCCGTCGCCCGGGTTTGATCCTGTATCACCCGGTCGCCAGAGCGGTGTTGTAACCACTACGCTAGCGCGGCTCCCTTATGTTTTGGTTTTGGTTCGTTTCATATCCTTTTGTATCTCTTTAAAAATTGTCGCTATCTTATACGTCACTTCCTTCGAGATTTCTTGGAGAGAGTACTACGATCTTGTGTATTCCAAGCATATACGGTTCTAGCTAAGTGACTATCTTGTTCTGAAGTTTTGTTCATTCTCTTTTTTTCGTTTCGTTTATTATTTACTTTCTTGCTTCGGTATTTCTGTTAGGTTTTTCGATTTTCTTGTATTATCATTGCCCTTTTTCCATCTGCTTGTATCGCTCATTTTGTATTGTTTCTTATCATCGTATGTTTTTGTAGTACCTAAGACTACGGTATATGTAATCCTTGTCTTTGTCACCTGTTTGTGGCTGACGAAGTGTAAAACCCGAAACGTCCCTTGTCTCATGTGAACTGTTATTTGTGAAACTGATTCAATACCGTTTTATTAGTTTATATACAAGAAATAAATCACTCAAAACACTAGCTGGATCCATGTTTCAATATGTCAAAAGACCGGATTATGGCCAGGGTTCATCAAAAGGCACTGCTCGTCAGCTTTATAAAGCTGATACTTCTGATGCTAGCATGCATTCTGCAGAAGAGCAAAGAGTGGAAATAGCAGAATTCGAAGCAGAAGAACAAGGAGTGGAAATAGCAGAATTTGAAGCAGAAGAACAAGGAGTGGAAATAGCAGAATTTAAAGCAGAAGAACAAGGAGTGGAAATAGAATTTGAAGCAGAAGAACAAGGAGTGGAAATAGCAGAATTTGAAGCAGAAGAACAAGGAGTGGAAATAGAATTTGAAGCAGAAGAACAAGGAGTGGAAATAGCAGAATTTGAAGCAGAAGAACAAGGAGTAGAAATGGAAGAATTTGAAGCAGAAGAGAGTGCTGAAAGTGACTCTAACCATGAGACTGTAAATGACATTAAGGAGAAAGATTTGCAAATTTTATGTGATGTTTCTTTCTGGTAGATACCAGTTCCAGATCATTTTCGGGTTGAAATCATCAAAAGGGGAAGTGCTTCATTCCAGAACAAAGATGGGCCTTTGTGTTGCGGCAAGGCAAGATGCAAAATCAAAGGGAGATGTGCGCCAGCTTTCAAAAGAGTGGTTTCGAAGAAGACTTCCGTCAGGAGAGTTCTTGTGTTTGCTGCCCCGGACAGATGTCCGTTGATATGTGCTCTGTGTAATTCTGGGGAAAGGCGACGTCTGCTGTGTGACTATTATGTCTATGTTCCTCCCCAGAATATATTCTTAGCGCCAAAGGATGGCGTGTGCTATTTTTCTAGTGTTTTCTAGGAAGTTAAGGTAACAAAAGACATTTACTGAACTTTTTCGTTATGCATAGACCTGCAGCCAGGGATATGGTCTGCATATGAGTGGGCTGAATTCTTTATTGACGACATTGTGCTAGCAGCACCAATATCTATTATATACATTGCATTATTATATATATAATCTACACAGCATTATCGATGTTTATGAACAGAGCCCTTTACTTATGCTTCATTATGCATCTTCGCAGTGAGCGACGCTCACTGGAGATAGAAGCCATTTTGGATTCCGCCTTTGCCTAAGCAGATCATCGTTCGGAGAACAGGAATGCCTTATTATCTGATGATGGTACAGAGATCTGTCTACTATGGTAACCCACTACTGTGGTTTAAGATTGTCGTCACATAAGCCTACTGATTTACGGCTTGTAATTCCTCGACAGAAGAGGTTCTGTCACGGAGCCATTTATAATAAACGTTTGCAAACATTAACTGACGCGATCAGTCAGTTAGGCTTGAAAGTTATACAACTAGAACCCCGAGGGACTAGCTACGAACGTTCTGTTGTATCCACATTCTATATGAATGCATATTTGATGTCGTAGACCATTTTGTCAAGCATGTGATGTTTTTTGCCAACCTGTTCCAGTGACTATATATGTGTCGTCAGAGTTTGCGTCCTATTAAATGTGTGAAATTATCAACAGTAGTTCCAGACATCATTGACTTTCATACATGAGTGAATGAGTGCCTTATTACTTGTCAACTCTGCAGAACAGTACCACCCATTCGCATAACGTACATTTGCACTCTCATTCAACATAAACACTGTCCCTTGTTGGGGCCTCAATACTCCATGGACAAGGTGACCTGTATGCCCAACACTGTGTCGGTTTGAGTTGACCATAATACCTGTATCAATGTGGTAACCAAAATTATACCATATCAATCGATCCTACTTCAATTATAACACTCATCAATGTGGTGGCCAGATTCCTGGGTCTAACCTTCGCAGTGTACACCATTTTGAAGTCAACTACTGATTATTTCCTGACGCCTGATACGACACACGAACACCAACAGTACAAGTCCACAGTCGATGTCAGCATTTTTCTCACGTGACCTGTCCTGTCAAGCGAATGCGGTAATTAGGTCAGACGTTGTTTACATCGAACAAACAGTCTACACATCAGTGTTGAATGAGATATTTAACAGTGTTAGCAAGAAGTACAATGCAACTGAAGTGAGAAGTCCTACTTGTTATAGTTATAGAAACTGTCAACGGTGGATCTTCCTGCACTGCTCTATGTTGTGTTGAACTTTAAAATATTTAAGGCCAGAATTAATTATTTATTTAAGTTACAGTTCATGTTGGTTGGAAACTGTACCATAATATTGTAACAACTGAGCCTTTGTTGCAACACAGTCTATTATATGCTATATATATTTATGTTTACATGTGATATTAGTGTCTATATTTCTGCGAGTAGGTTGGGCAGGTGATTAATATAGGGTATACCACGTCATAGAGGTCCTATATTAGTGTTCTGTAGGTGCAATTTTCTTGATTGAAAATTTGCTGGCAACATTTATTGCTATTTTTGTTAGCTGTGACGAGCTGTACCTATCGTTTTTGTAATATTTTTCTGTTTTTCAGTTTTGTTTTGATTTGTTTGTATTTGAAGGTCTCATCTTTCCTTTCATTTAGTTGTATACAACATTTATATTTATACACTGTGACGTCATTTGTTCTGTTTATTTCCTCGCAGTTGTCATCACAGGTTATGTGATAATTTTCTTTAGTTTTCCTATTTGATTTATTTGATTCCTGCGAATGTTTTCATATTGTCTTTTATGATTGTCCTTTGTTTATGTTGTTGGTTGACATATGCTATTATGTTGTTGGTTGACATATGCTATTTATGAATATATTTGATGATGCACTATTAGCTGTGTAGTGCACTTGTGGTATAAAATCAACTGGTGGTGGATTATTATTATTATTATACAGTTGATTATACAAGACCTTAATAAAGGCTTGTCTCCCACAGAGATTGGGATAAAGTGAGCTGATTAATCAAGTTTATTAAGAACTTGTTTCCATGTACTTCGAAATAGATTGTATTATTATTTCAGGTAACTAGTCACATATTATTAAACATTATGGCGACTTTAGACTACTTTATCAAGCAAGGGATAGCCTTGGGTAAAACTGAGGAGAGATTAGAAGAGTTTGCACTTGCTCAATATGCCAAAGCACAGAAGGCTGAAGAGAAAAAGTTACAGCAGGAAAGGGAGGCTGAAGAGAGGAAGATTCAAATATAGCTAGACAGAGAAGCTAAGGCTGAACAAAAGAGATTAGACAGAGAAGCTGAGGCTGAACAAAAGAGATTAGACAGAGAAGCTGAGGCTGAACAAAAGAGATTAGACAGAGAAGTTGAAAATAAAAGACTAGAAATAGAATCTGAAGAAAGAAGAGAAAAAGCAAAGATGGAACATGAACAGAAACTCTTAGCTTTTGAGATAGAGAAATTGAAATTGACAAATGTGAGTGGTGTTAATCAGTCATCTAGTACTAATGGAAAACCTTCTACTTATAAGGTCAAGCTACCAGCGTTCAATCCTTCCAGTGACGACATAACATTCTGGCTGGATAGATTTGAACGTTCTTGTCGAATTCATAATGTGGATAAATCACAATATGCTAATCAGTTATCAGAAAATTTGAAAGGTGATTCTCTGACTAGTTTAAGCTTGGTAGAAGAGGCTGACTCCGCCAATGCCGGTCCCAAGCCCGGATGAAAAAGGAGGAGGGCGGCCTGCATGGAGGCCGTAAGGAGGCAGCCCCTCCACCATGCAAAGGCACAACAGGCCAATCACCTGTTTGCTTTAAATCATGATTACGCGAACTACAAGAGAGAAAACCGGACTGATTCTAAAGGCGACGAACTGGAACGGACTACGGACTACGACTTATGGAACTTGGAACACAAGAAGTATAAATGGGAAGGAAGAGGAGCTGGTGGAAGAGATGAGGAAAGCAAAACTAGAAATCCTGGCTATAACGGAAACGAAGAAAAAAGGACAAGGAGTCATGGATCTCGATGGCAACACGTTGCTGTACAGTGGTGTACCCATATAATGAAAGGGACAGAAGAAACGACCTGATGACTTGGAAACTCTCTGGAATAAATTCAAGGATATCATAAAGACAGCTGCTGCAGAAGCATGCGGTGAAGTCCGACTTGGGAACCAGAGAAAGAGGACACCTTGGTGGACAGAGGAAGTCAAAGAGAAAATAAGAGGAAGAAAATGGCATGGAAACAATACTTAGGAGCTAAAAACACAACAGGACAAATGGAAAAATATAGAGAATATGTGACACTCAGAACAGAAGCAAAGAACAAAGTGCTAGCAGCAAAACAGAAGTCCTGGGAAGAATTTGGAGAAAAGCTAGAAAAAGATGCACAATAAAACCAGAAATTGTTCTATAAGACCCTAAAGAACATGAGGAAGGAAAAACAATGCCCTCTCAAATTTATAAAGGACAAGCAAGGCAAATTGCTTACTGCCCCGAAGGAAGTAATGGAAAGATGGAAAGAATATTTCTCAGAACTCCTGGATGGTGAGCATGATGAAGCATCAGAAATGATAACCACTGACACAGAAGAGGAAACCAATGATGGTGAAGATGACATAAAGATGGAAGAACTGAGGGCAGCACTAGAGAAAATCAGGATGGGCAAAGCAGCAGGGCATGATGGTATAACACCAGAAATGGTTAAGTACATGGGAGCATCAGGCGACCTATTACTCTTAAAGGTCCTACAGGCAGCATGGTGAAACAAGACCATACCAAAGGATTGGGAGATTGCCATCATAACACCAATTTTCAAAAAGGGTGACAATCGACAATGTGGAAACCATAGACGCATATCCCTTCTCAGTGTCCCTGGTAAAATCTACTCTAGAATCCTAGAGCAGAGACTCCGACGCCTAGCTGAGCCACAATTGGATGAGGTCCAGTGCGGATTCCGAGCAAACCGAAGTACTCAAGACCTAATCTTCACACTCAGACAGCTGAGTGAAAAGGCCCTTGAGTATAAGAGTGAGATCCATCTTTGTTTCATAGATCTGAAAAGGCGTTTGACAGGGTCCCCTGGAGCAAACTTTGGGACTGTTTGGCAAGGAAGAATATTCCAACACCTCTGATTCATGCTATACAGAGCTTCTACAAGTCTTGCAGAAATTATGTGAGGACAGCAAACCATAAGTCAGAAGAGTTCAGGACCACCACTGGTGTAAGACAAGGTGATATCCTATCACCTTACCTCTTCATACTCCTTATGGACGATGTCATCAAGGCATGTAAGGAGAGAACAGGAAAGTATTCAGTGGAGTACTGGAAGATGAGACAGGTCTATATTTCGGAGCTGGCATTTGCTGATGATGTTGCCCTGATTGCTAAATCAGAGGCACATCTCCAATCCAACCTGCAAGTCTGGAAGGAAGAGCTGGAGAAGAGAGGGATGGTCATAAGCAGTTCTAAAACAAAATCCATGGTGATATCACGAGAAGAAAGAAAACATCAGATTAAGTTGGAGAACAGGTCCTGGAGCAGGTCGACCACTTTAAATATCTCAGAGCTATTATAGACCGAAAGGGAGGCATCAAAGAAGAGTTGGCCACTCGAAAAGCAGCAGCTGGGAGACTTTTTCAGGCCATAAATCGAGGATTCCTCAGCAAGAGAGAGGTTGGTAAGAAAACGAAGATGGCTGTATACCGCTTAACCTATGTCCCAGTCTTGACATATGGATGCGAGTCATGGGCAATGACTACAACCCATAAAAGCCAGATCCAAACCTCAGAAATGAGGTATCTGAGGAAGATGGTTGAAGTAACAAGAAGAGACATGGTCTGCAACCAGACGATACGTCAAGGCCTAAAATCCCACCCGCTGCAGACCCAAATAGAACAGTCCCAACTAAGATGGTTTGGCCATGTCTGCAGAATGGGAGAAGATCGGCTACCACGACAAGCATGGGAAACAAAGAGCCAGGGATCCAGACCTCCAGGACGACCCAGAGTCCGCTGGGAGGACAACATTAGACAATCTTTGAAGGACCGAGGACTAGAATTGACAGGGATAATTATGATGTTATTAGAGCAGCCTTGATAAAAAAATATCAATTGACAGAGGAAGGTTACCGTCTTTTGTGTAAGACAATGGTACCTGAAACAGGGGTAGAATTCTCAGAATTCATTGCAAAAGCACGTCTTACATTTACACGATGGATTGAGCTATCCAAAACAGAAAAAACATATGAAGCAGTTATGGACTTGTTGCTTAGAGACAAGATCATGTCTTGTGTAAATAAACCATTCCTTGAATACCTACATGAGCGTAAACCCAAAACACTAAAACAAGTGGAAGAATATTGTTGCCAATATGTCACTGCACACCCTGACGTAACTTTTGGCAACACTAAGATTAAGGAGAGTATGCCAGTTGCTTCAGCAACACCATACAATCCTAATTACTCACACACATTTCAAGGAGCTCAAAATAGGTTTGATAAAAAGGGTAACTGGAATAATTATCAAAACCACGGTAACCAATCATATCAGGGTTCTTCTTCGAAAAACTGGAGACGAGCTGACAGCCCTCGATACAGTGGTTGTCACAACTATAGACATTTCCACAGGGGAAGTCATAATAGGAACTATCCAAGTTATCCAACATGGAGACAACAAAACCAAACTTACAGAGATTCTCATTATAATGAGCATGATAATTGTAACCATGAAAAATATGATTCAAACCCAAGTAGGGGTTACAATAGAGCAAACAATAATAATTGCAGAGGCAATAATAATCGAGGTAGATCACAATGCAAAAGACATAAATCACATTACCAGGCAAACTCTGCACAGCAAGAGCCCCATGAAGCCTGTAATCAGACTAATGATAATAAAGACTCTAATAATATGGCATGTTCTGCTTTTGATTTTGGGAGAGCATCTCAATGCCCCCAATGCAAAACATTATTCGAACCAACTACGGTGTCCACTTTAAGTTGTGGCCACCCTCTTCCCGCTCTTCCTGCGTCAGTCGCGCATGATGGAAGAGGTTCTTTTGTCTTGCATAAAGGTCTAGTAAATGATACTCCAGTCTCAGTTCTTTTTGATTCTGGATGCACCACCATTGGTGTTCGGCAGTCACTCGTAGATCCTTCCCGTGCCACAGACAAAGTAGTCACATGTGTAACATTCGGCGGCACTTTGAAGAAGTACTCTACTGCTATCATTAAGATTGCTACTCCTTTCTTTACGGGAGAGGTGCACGCATGTCTTCTGCCGAATCCGATCGCTGATCTTATCATCGGTCGTATTCACGGAGTCAAATGATGCACTCCGCAACAAATTGCTGTTTGGGAAAATCAAAATAAGCAAACTGCTAATGCAGTAGTCACAAGAGCTCAAGCTCTTAATATGCCTCAAACTTCATATACTGAAGATAATGAAGCGCGTAACCAAGATGATCCCTTGGTAATTTCTCGTGACTCGTTTATAAAACAGCAAGAAGATGATCCCTCCTTAAAGAAATTCTTCACTCTTGCAACAAAAGGTGATCCAAATAAAGATACAAATCGTAAATCTTGGATTACAATGAAGAATGGCGTACTTGTACGTATGGTTCAAGACTCCACTAAGTCCATGCATTCTCAGATTCTTGTACCCAAGAATATGAGAGTTAAAATTTTGCAGCCCGCTCATGACTCTCAGTGTGCTGGACATATGGGTTTTTCCCGTACTAAGTCAAGAGTTCTTGCAGCTTTCTTTTGGCCTTTCGTAAACAAAGACATACGGATTTATTGTCGATCTTGCAAAGTATGTCAAGAAGTCAAATCTAAAGGTCCACGCCATGCTGCACCTATTCAGGCTGCAGATATTCCTATTCGGCCGTTTCAGAAAATGGCAATAGACATTATTGGTCCGTTTAAGATCAAGTCTGCCAGAGGACATCAGTTTATCTTAACGTGTAATGACATGTGCACACGTTGGCCAGAGGCTATTCCTCTGAAGAGCATTTCTACTGCTGATATTGCAGACGCTCTTTGGCTCGTGTTTTCTCGTCTGGGATTCCCCGGAGAAATATTATCAGACCATGGCACCCAACTAGTATCGGATACCATGTCTCAAGTAATGTCTACTCTGCAGATAGAAAGATCTTTGAGTAGTATCTATCACCCAATGTCTAATGGGATGGTTGAACGCCTAAATAGAACACTCAAAAACTTACTTGGAAAGATAACTGAGGATCATCCTCAAGATTGGGACAGGGTTTTACCCGCCACCCTCTTTGCTTACTGAGAGGTCCCCAATGAACATACAGGATTTTCTCCCTTTGAACTTGTCTTTGGTGTGCAACCGCGCGGCCCTATGTCTTTGCTTCATGATCGTATAACCGCTGATAATATTAACGATGACACAAAATCTTCTTACGAATATGTCATCGCGCTTAGACACAAGATTATCGAAGCATGCAAATTAGCAACTTCTTCTGAATTTGCTAAACAGAAGGCAAGGCAATTTGCCAATAAGAAGAGACGCTTACGACAACTTTGTCCGGGTGACAAAGCATTTGTTTTGCTACCTTGTAGGGAAAACAGACTTCTTATCTCTTGGAAAGGTCCGTACGATATAATATCGAAAATTTCCGATGTTGACTATATTGTCGATATTGACGGGAAGCATAAAACCTTCCACATCAACATGCTTACGGAATTCCATGAACGTCCAGATTATTTGCAGCCTATTTTCCAGGCGACGGACGATTCTCAAGTCCCTCATGGTCATTACTCATCCCTGTCCGTAATACAGGATGAGGAAACAAGTTTCTCATATGTTAATCTTCCTCTTCCGATGATTCCACTTCATTCTAGTGAATCATGGAAAAATGTCACTGTTTCTCCTAATTTATCTATGGCGGAACAGCGACAAGTCTCGTCAATGTTACAAACATTTCAGGATGTCCTTACTGACATTCCTGGACATACCCATGTCATTGAACATGACATTATTCTAACTGACCATAATCCTATTAGGGTCAGACCTTATCCTATCCCTATACATTTTCAAGCACAGGTCGAGAAAGAGTTGGATGAGATGATAGAATTAAAAATAGTCGAACCATCCAGTTCAGCATATTCTTCGCCGATGGTTATTGTTCGGAAAAAAGACAATAACATACGTCTTTGCGTTGATTATCGCAAATTGAATCAAGTTACGAAATTCGATGCTGAACCTATGCCTTTACTAGAAGAGCTACTTACTAGGCTTTCTAAATCTCATTTCTTCACTAAACTTGACTTGTCTAAGGGATATTGGCAAGTTCCTTTATCTGAACACGCCAAACCTCTTACTGCTTTTTCTACACCTAGGGGTTTGTTTCAATGGAATTTCATGCCTTTCGGCCTTATGAACGCCCCAGCTACATTCGTACGCATGATGCGTCGAATCCTATCTTATCGTTCAGATGTCATTGCATACCTAGACGACATCTGTCTTTTCAGTGATACTTGGGAAGATCACTATTTGGGGTTAAATGAATTACTGTCTACTTTACGCAAGCATAAGTTGACAGCGAAACCCTCTAAAGCCTGTATTGGTTTTAGCGAAATTTCTTTCCTAGGTCACCGTGTCGGTCATGGTTTCCTAAAGACAGAGGACCATAATACCAGTAAAATACTTAACATCTCTATTCCTAAGACTAAAAAGCAAGTGAGAAGTCTCTTAGGTCTTATACAATTTTATGGACGATTCATTCAGAATCTATCCTCTATCATGGCACCTCTTTCTTCGTTACTAAAGAAAGGGTCTCCTAATATGGTCCACTGGTCTCAGGAATGCCAATCCTCTTTGGATAAGATTAAAACTTTGTTTTCAACTCCACCTATCTTAATGTTACCTACTACAGATAAGACATTTGTTCTTCGTAGTGACGCTTCATCCACTGGGAATGTATATCTCTCGAAAACTTAATGCGGCAGAAAGGAATTACTCGGTTTTAGACCGTGAATTATTGGCTATGGTTTGGTCAATTCTCAAACTTCAAAGATTCCTTCTTGGCGTGCATTTCATTGTGGAAACTGACCAGAAAGCTCTTACAGCTATTCAAAGTAAAAATTTGAAGAGCTCGAGATCAACTCGATACGCGATTGCTCTTCAACCTTTTCATTTTTTGGTGCGAGCTATCCGTGGCTCAGAAAATGTGATGGCAGAAATTATGTCTAGATGCCCACATGATTCCACCTAACTGTTATGTCTTGGACTACCTAATACGTCTAACTCTACAATAGTTCTTTTCTATATCAAAATATGTACACATTTGTAATATATGATATATTGATTGTATCACCACTTAGCGGTTCATTAATGTATATTTACCGCTGGTCTTTTGATGATTTTTTTTTCTTCCATGGTAATCATGAACTCATAGTACCTAATATGGAATTATTGTATGAATTTTTTGTATGGATTTTGATATTGCCAGTATTGTAGTATAAGTTGGTGACACCTCTCTGGAAATATTTATACTTGGAGAAATACTTTCTCTGAGATGTTGAGATATATTCTCACTTGTCGATCTATTCGTCGACTTAGCCTATTTGGCATTATATAAATTACTGATATTTCTCATCTGCGCATTATTCGTGCGATGTGAGCCTATTGTATGTTGCTCTTAGATGAAAAAAAAATGATTTCCATTTTTTTTCCCGGGGGTGTGGTAGTCTGTTACGCACATATTCTTTTGTAGGCAATGAATATAGAGATATATATATAGAAAGATATTTATTTGTCTGTTAACACTTTTTGTTGATAGTCAAAGGTACATAACCCTTGATTTAGTTGATGGTACATTTTATTATGTCTGTTACCTTCTCTTGGGTCTTATATGAATACTAAGATTTACGTCGAATTATTTTTCGTGTATGGTCAGAACAGATCAGTCTTTCTGGGAATGTTTATAACCTAAGTTGAGGTTTATTCCTGTCTTTTAAGGCGATTTGGTCTTGTATCTTATTGTCTTTAACGACGTCGGCCCATCTTGAGTTGAACTCTGGGGGTCACGCGCTACTGCGCATGCGTCGTATTAGAGGTTGTCGAAGAAGACTTCCGTCAGGAGAGTTCTTGTGTTTGCTGCCCCGGACAGATGTCCGTTGATATGTGCTCTGTGTAATTCTGGGGAAAGGCGACGTCTGCTGTGTGACTATTATGTCTATGTTCCTCCCCAGAATATATTCTTAGCGCCAAAGGATGGCGTGTGCTATTTTTCTAGTGTTTTCTAGGATGTTAAGGTAACGAAAGACATTTACTGAACTTTTTCGTTATGCCTAGACCTGCAGCCAGGGATATAGTCTGCATATGAGTGGGCTGAATTCTTTATTGACGACATTGTGCTAGCAGCACCAATATCTATTATGTACATTGCATTATTATATATATATAATCTACACAGCATTATCGATGTTTATGAACAGAGCCCTTTACTTATGCTTCATTATGCATCTTCGCAGTGAGCGACGCTCACTGGAGATAGAAGCCATTTTGGATTCCGCCTTTGCCTAAGCGGATCATCGTTCGGAGAACAGGAATGCCTTATTATCTGATGATGGTACAGAGATCTGTTTACTATGGTAACCCACTACTGTGGTTTAAGATTGTCGTCACATAAGCCTACTGATTTACGGCTTGTAATTCCTCGACAGAAGAGGTTCTGTCAGGGAGCCATTTATAATAAACGTTTGCAAACATTAACTGACGCGATCAGTCAGTTAGGCTTGAAAGTTATACAACTAGAACCCTGAGGGACTAGCTACGAACGTTCTGTTGTATCCACATTCTATATGAATGCATATTTGATGTCGTAGACCATTTTGTCAAGCATGTGATGTTTTTTGCCAACCTGTTCCAGTGACTATATATGTGTCGTCAGAGTTTGCGTCCTATTAAATGTGTGAAATTATCAACAGTAGTTCCAGACATCATTGACTTTCATACATGAGTGAATGAGTGCCTTATTACTTGTCAACTCTGCAGAACAGTACCACCCATTCGCATAACGTACATTTGCACTCTCATTCAACATAAACACTGTCCCTTGTCGGGGCCTCAATACTCCATGGACAAGGTGACCTGTATGCCCAACACTGTGTCGGTTTGAGTTGACCATAATACCTGTATCAATGTGGTAACCAAAATTATACCATATCAACCGATCCTACTTCAATTATAACACTCATCAAGCAACTACGTTGCCTTGAAAAGTGGAAAACATTGGCAGCAGGACTTAGCCTGCACGAAACCATTGACGCTGAAACTATTGCTTTTGTGGAAACAGAGAACAAAAAGTGGAGGGACATCTTGCACAGATTGCTTGATATCACATTGTTTCTTGCCAAGCAGAATATGGCATTCCGTGGCCACAAGGAAGATGAACCTTCATTGAATAAAGGGAACTTTCTTGAGATGATCCAGTGCTGAAAGATAACATTTAAACTTACGAGGCGTGTTCAAATGAAACCCGACCGTGCTGTGCCAAGTGGACATTCGTAGGAGGAGCATGATGACGTCACATCTGACGTAATAAGCTCATACGAATGTACAAATGTGTAAGTTTTCATTCTCCTAGTATTCATTGGTTGTGCTGCAGACCGTTAAAATAGAGGCCGGTGTTATTAGGAATCCGTCCAAGGTCGATCAGCGAGCGGTGATTCAGTTCCTAACAGCCGAAGGATGTCGACCAGTCGACATTCATCGCCGAATGAAAGCAGTGTATGGTGACAAAAGTGTGTCTAAGACTACAGTGAAATACTGGGCACGAATGTTTCGAGAAGGACGTCAGTTAACGAAAGATCTTCCGCGGCCAGGTCAGGTGCATATTGTTGCGACAGAAGAAGCGATCGCCGAGATTGATGCAGCAATACGGGTGGACCGTCGTCGGAGCTTACGTTCGCTAGCAGAGGAATTCGCTGTGTCTCTTGGGACAGTTCTATTGGTGGTTAGGAAGAAACTGAAGTATCGAAAGGTGTGTTCACAATGGGTCCCACGGATGCTGACCGATCACCATAAGGAAGAACGCATGGGGTGGAGTTTGAACCACCTGCTGCGTTACGAAGAGGAGGGTGATGCATTCCTGTTGCGCATGGCAGGCGATGAGTCGTGGTGCCACCACTTTGAGCCGTGCAGCAAATCAGCGAGCATGCAATGGAAACATCCCGGATCACCAAAACCCAAAAAAATTCAAGTCACAGATTTCCGCCGGTAAGGTTATGCTGACCGCATTTTTTGACCATGAAGGGCTTCTATTGGTAGACTTTAAAGAGCCTGGCGTGAACATCAATGCCATCCGCTACAAAGACACACTAGACAACCTGCATACAGCCATCAAGAATAAACGACCCGGCATGCTTTCGTGTGGTGTGATTCTGTTGCACGACAATGCTCGTCCACATGTTGCGAACATTGTGCAGAAGCGTTAGCAAGGAAAAGGTGGGAAGTTCTGCCACACCCAGCCTACAGCCCCGATCTGTCACCATGTGACTTTCATTTGTTCGGACCCTTAAAAAAATCTCTAAAGGGACAACGATTAGACTCCGATGCAGACGTCAGGGCCTCGGTGACCAAATGGTTCAATAAGCAACCAAAGTCATTTTTCTCGGACGGCATCCGCCGTCTACCCAAACAGTGGGATGCGTGTCTGAATGCCTATGGTGACTATTTCTAAAGAACCCCAGTGAGTACTTGCTTCATAACAATTGCTGTATTTAATTATACTACTCCTGCTGATGTCCATTACATATATTTGTTATAAAGCCACTGGGACGGGTTTCATTTGAACACACCTCGTAAATATCAGTCTCTTATCTTGCACCTGAAACCCAGAATGAGTTTATAAGTGTCCTGGCAAATCATCTGATAGCTCAGTGAGAGATCAGGTAAGAAATAGATTTTTCACAAGTGAAATGGTGAAAGGTAAAAATCTGTCCCTGGATTTGAAAGATAATCAATCCAGCCTATCGAATACGACTGAGATTCTTAGATCAGACAGACCTTCCCGTAAATTATATATACTGCTCAAAAAAAGTTAAAGGCCACTTTCAATTTTTAGGTCATTTCAACTAAGCTGTTTTTTTTTTTAAACCTGAACACTCAGTCAAAAAACTTTTGCTGCATTTTTTTGCATGCTTAAACAATGTTTGTTAATCTGACAATAAATCAATTCTGTGTTACGTGTGTGTACCTCCAAGGTCAATCAAATGCACGTGGTGGAAAGGGAAATAATGCATGTTTGAAAATGCTTTCTATGGCAAAGCCTGTTGATAACATTGCTGAAATTTGCTTTTCACATGCAAGTCGTGACTATAGTGAACACATGTCACCCACTTTTCGGAAGGAACGGGCAATGGGTATGTTTGTAACATTTACCATTTTAGCCATGGCTCAGCGAAGACGCTTGACCAATGTTGACAGATGGAGAGCGATGGCATGGCTGCAGGATGATGCAGGGCTGCGAGAAGTTGCTAGGAGATTAGGAGTTGCCCACTCTGTCATAAAAACTCTGCGTGATCGTTATAATGCAACCGGCAGTGTCGCAGAACAACGCAGGTCAGGACGTCCAAGGTCTACCACAAGACGGCAAGACACGCTGAGCCATGGCTAAAATGGTAAATGTTACAAACATACCCATTGCCCGTTCCTTCCGAAAAGTGGGTGACATGTGTTCACTATAGTCACGACTTGCATGTGAAAAGCAAATTTCAGCAATGTTATCAACAGGCTTTGCCATTGGAAGCATTTTAAAACATACATTATTTCCCTTTTCACCACGTACATTTGATTGGCCTTGAAGGTACACACACGTAACACAGATTTGATTTATTGTCAGATTAACAAACATTGTTTAAGCATGCAACAAAATGTAGCAAAACCTTTTTGACTGAGTGTTCAGGTTTTAAAAAAAAAACAACTTAGTTAAATTGACTTAAAAATTGAAAGTGGCCTTTAACTTTTTTTGAGCAGTATATATTGATATATTCACCCACTCACATCTACACACACACAGATACGCGACGACAATTAGACGTACATACGTGAAAAACTATATCTATGGAATTTGGATCTTTTGGGACAAGCTGACCGACACACGTAAATAAGTTTATGTAAATTTTATTTATCATAAAAAATCAACAACACAACAATATCTTTGAATATCAAAATCAAATACAAGGAACATAGGTTAATGAGTTAATTACAGAGTTAAACTCATAGGTTTTCTCCTCCTTCCCTCTGTTGAGACAAAATCCCGTTAGAGCAAAGTTATTAACCCCCGAAAGAATCAAAGGTTTTTACGCTATGGTCTAAAATTCCCTCTACAGTAAAGAACAGAGTTATAAGTTTATCTATTTTGGAATGAAATAAAGGAGCAGCTTTAGCAAAACTTGCCTAAGCAAATACAAACTATAGTGCGTTTCAAAAAGATCGGTCGACGATTGACTTCAAATATCTCCATATTCCTTGCACTTATAAACATGATTTTTTGCATGTGATCTTATATTTTCAATGTCCCAAAGTTTTTATAAAATTCAATGTTGCAGGTAGTGTTCTTTTCTTGCAACGGCTAATTCCTTTGATCTTTTTTAACGAAGTAATTATTTTGTCCTGGAAGAAAATAATTTACCGTAAATGAAGGAAGTTGCATATTTTCGGCATAGGCGTCTATACAATTCGAATGTTAGAGGGGTTTGTTAACTGATTACTACGTGAGGTTCTCTTTTTTTTCTTCGAAATATTTGAGAGAATAATAACGCCTATTCGTTGTAAATGTTACTTTTTATACTAAAACGTGAATGGATGCACGAAGAGGTGAAAGTACGGTGTATGTTAAAAATAGTAGTGAAATCGCGGAGATAAACAGAAATGAATTGGTTTACATATACACATAGATGGAGGAGAAAACATATAAAACATATAAAGTATTTACACACTTATTCTGAGTCAGACGAGTCTAACATATTCATGGCTATTCTCGGCTGAACGAACGACAGTCCATCTTTTTTCCAATAGTCATTTTCCTCTTTTAAGACATGGTCTTCACATTTACACCAATAATCTTTGTCTATCTGCGAGAGGGCAGCATATGTTAGTTCTTTCATATTGCATAGTTTGAAAGTTTTATTTTCAGCTGCCACTTGTCCTTTAACTTTTGCCCAAACGAGTTCAGTTGGTTTTAAATGTGAATGATAAGGTGGCAGTCTCGAACACGTATGACCATGCTGTTGAATCAACTTGTCTATATGGAATATCTTGGTCTTTTGTGATTTCTTAACAAGGGACAGTAATTCAGGTTTCAGAAACCCCTCGTTAAATGGAATGTCTTCTTTTCTGAGCCAAAGCTTTGTTGCATCTTTTGTACTCGAAGATGTCGGGATTTTGTCTTCTTCTGCCATATCGTTGTGGTATGATGCTTTGTCCATTATCAGACAGGATGGTCTGTCTAGGGACGGAAGAAGAGTATTTTCAATCCACTCTCTAAATATGTTACCGTTCATCTCGGTATGATAGTCCCGGTTGTCCGTATAATTGGAAGTGAAAATAAGTTCAGCATTTTTCACTAGCCCATTATGTCTGCTGCCTGCTTGTGGCATTATCAGACGTTGTCCTTTTACACTGGGTACAAGAAAAATTTTCCAGAGGACCTCATCAAAAAATTAAAAGACGTTTATGGAAAAATGTTCGACTATGTAAGATTGAAGAATGAACTTGTACTTTATTGTTCGGATGCGTTCTGCAACAAGTCAGTTCATGAGTTACTGCAGTTCTTAGTTGAAAATGATCTCAGTTCAGGCTTTAAAGAAGTGTTCAAACTGGCAGAATTGATAATGACAATTCCAGCAACTACTGCTTTTTCAGAAAGATCGTTTTCAGGTTTAAAGCGGATCCACAGTTACCACAGATCTACACAAGGTCAAGATCGACTCTCCAGTCTCAGCCTATTGTCCATTGAAAAGGAACTTTTGAGCAAGGTTAGAATGAAGAATACATTTTACGATGCTGTAACAGAGAAATTTATGCAAAAGGAAAGAAGAATAGATCTGATCTTCAAGTGAAACCTGTAAGTGAAAATATGTATTATTTAGTTAATGTTTTTCTTCCAGCCGAATAACTATCGTTGCGTAATTGAATATAGTTGGTTTTTAAATTAAGAGGGGAGGGGGTTAAATAGTAGGCTTACATATTCATTTTAAGTAGCAGCACGCCTAGCTCGCATTAACAGGATACGCCACTGTAACTGAACGCACCGGAAGGATAAATGTAATGTTCAAAACAGTGCGGTAGTGAGCTGAAACATGGGGAAAATCATTTGAAATACGTTCAAGATGTTAAATCGAAATAGCTCACAAATATGAAGGGGTAAGCCCTTTCAATACACGGTTGGACTAGGAGGTGGTCGATTTTGTATACTTTAAATAAAGAAAAATTAAAACCATAAGTTTGTTAACGAGGAAAAAAATGTCCCCCTCGGGACATAGCGATCATTAGGTCATATGCAAAGTTGCAACAATTACGATCAAGTGGTTGCAGAGATATTGAATATTAAACAGCGGCAAACATTGTGAAACGCACTATAAGTACATGGGTTATATCAAAATAGACTTATTCTTCTCACGCTTTCTCTCGCTCTGACAAACCTGTGATTACAAACTCAGTCTCGCTTACCTACAAAGGTGCTTTCACACATCTGGAACAATTGTTAATGGCACCCACAGCCCATCCACGGTTGGTTGTTTGGCAAATCAAGCCCCAGTTTCTTGAACGACTAATTAATCAAATGTTGGGAAACGCTAGATTCACTCTTGTAAGTAGAATGCTGATAAAGGTCACTTCAATTTTTGTCCAGGTAGTAAAATAATTTAGAGATCTAAATGTCACAGTGTAAGTTAGCTTGGAATCTTCAATCGTTACATCACATGTCAGGTAAACAAATCGGTTCAGGATCACTCTTTTTCACAACACGTGGTCGTTATACAGGTATTGTCAATGTTAGATTTGGTAGCCACAACAGGTTGAATGTTTATGAAATAGGGAAAAGAACTCTGGATATGCTATAAGTCCAGTTATCATTTATTCTCAATATTATTTTGGGTTAGTGCTCGGTCTCTCACTGGGTGTACCACGAGACTAGACAAGTCACCTTGAAAAAACCCGATATTATATCAGAATGTTCTTTGATAAAGTTTAGTTCCGTTTCAAATGGAATGGAAGCCGCTGGTAAGTTTGTAAGGTTTGACCCAAATACTGTATAGGAAGAACATACAAATACTTAACATAATATATCATAATTCACACCCTATCCTTACCCCGCGTAAAATATAATATATTCACTTCGGTTATTTAACTTAAATTAGAAACTATAAGCTTAGAGCTTGTCTCGTCGTTTAAAACTCCCGTGAAATAAATTCTACTCATTAAAAGAAATCCATCATCATGAATTATAAATAAATACATATTTCGTCAATACTCATGATGGATCAGTGCATTTACTTAGTAGGTTAAAATATTCTCTGACTGCTGACTGGTTACTAGCAGTTAATAAAATTTATTTGTGACTGGAAGAGTTAAGCTAGAAATATTTATTTCTTCTGCTATCCACTGTAACACAGTAAAACTTAGAGAAATGCCGTTTACGGACCTAACTTAGTAAATCACTCTGTACAGAAAATAACTAGTAAAATATAATTTACGATTTTAAAAGATTAAATTACTCAAACTACTAAAATAGTATTTACCTCTGCACCGAGCTACTAAGACTATCTCCAACGACTACTGAGAAATTCACTTTTACAAGTATATCTAGAATCGAGTTAGTTAGTCTAGAGGAATATGTGAGGTATTGAATGAATTGAGTTAGATTTCTGTAGTATATATATTAAAAGATGAAAGAAGATAGTTAATTATCCCTCCAAAAACCAGACCTCTCATCTACGGGAAATTCTACGTTCAGTTTTCGACTTATACGTAATTCAAAGCCGAAAACCCAGGATCTTCGTTCACGCTTAGATCAGACATCGGCATGCGCTAATCAGTGTGAGTTACCTTCGTCTCTCTGCCCGTATTCAAGCGATCAATGTCTTCAGATCTCCCGATTCGTCGTGTTAATTACTTATCACGAACGGATTCAGGGAAAGGTAATAAAGATTTCTCACTTAGGTTCACACTATCTACTCAAATTTTATTCTAATCTGGTCTTACAACGATTTGATCTCTGGCGCTGGTGTTAAAATTACAGCTCATGTAGCTAATGGGTCTCTGATAGACTCTCATCAAAGAATTATAGCCATCAGCATTAAATGCGTGCTAAATTGAAAAGAAAGAGACCGATATCAGAGTGTATAGACTGGTTTGGTTTTAACCAACAGGCGTAGGTGACAGCAAAAGTATGACGATGAAGGTTTGGCAAAAGAGACGTGTAGATAAAGAAATAGATAATATGAAATCAAATATCATAATCTGCCACACATACCATGAGCAAATGTCGATAATTGAACATCCCATGACCTGCATATTGAAAGATACACCTTTCATGTGTTCAAATAATTATGAACAAACAATTATACCCAGGTTTAATTACAAGTGACGTTCCCGCTACTAATGAAGACGTCGTTGAAGTCTGCTTTGAGTTACTGGTGTTTATCAAATTAAAAGAATGGTTTGATTACCAGTGTGTATGGTTGTATAACAGTGTTGTAATAGTTGGATTGATAACACCAAAAATATGAATAATCAATTGTAGATGTCTCCATTTCTTTTCTTACTAGCAATAGACTGGGTTATGAAAACATCGACGATCAAGACAGAAATGGAATCCAGTGGAATCTGACTAAACAGATAGATGAAATAGATTTTGCTGATGACTTGACTCTCCTGTCCCATAACCGTATTTAGATGCAAGACAAAATGAAAACACTTGATGAGAGGTCACAACAATTGGGTCTGAAAATACACAGGGAAAAGACAAAAATAATAAGAATAAATGCAGGATATGATAACAGGGCTGAACTTGAAGAAACACCACTACAAGATGTAGAATCGTACACATATCTTGGCAGCAATATAGACATAGTTGGAGGGAAAGACAGTGATATCAAAATAAGAATACAGAAAGCAAGAGGGGCTTTCATTGCATTGGGAAATATATGGAGATCAAGAGAAATCGGATCCAACACGAACATAAGAATCTTCAACTCAAATGTGAAGTCAGTCCTATCGTATGGCTCTGAGACATGGAGAACAACAAAGACAACAACCAAAAAGCTACAGACTTTCAGAAATGGGTGCTTGCGTAGAATAGAGGGATTAAAATTGTATGACAAGGTTACCAACGTGGAACTGAGGACAAGAACTAGACAAGTGCCAGTGGAACAAGAGATGAGAAGACGATGGCGATGGATAGGACACACACTGAGGAAACCTGTTGATAGCATTACAAGGCAGTCCTTGTTCTGGAACCCCCAGGGCAAGAGAGGCAGTGGTAGACCAAGAAGCACACGGAGAAGAGAGCTGGAAACAGAGGTGAAAAGGATGATGGCACGTGACAGGAGGACTTGGCATGTTTTTGTTGAAGGCCTATGCTCCTTTGGGAGTGGAGGGTTATGAATGTAACGGTAAAGTTTAACGTTAAAATGAACATAATTGTGACGTAGTTCTTAAACGTTTTTACTTCGAATTCTATTGTTTTCTTACCGAATTTTCACTTTAACCACATGAAACTATGTAAATGTAAATACATTTAGGCTGTGCGTATGATATTGTACATTAAAGGCGTAATTTTAATTTTGCTAGTCGTTTATGTCACTACTATTGCCATTACATTTAATGATATACGAGAATTACGATTTACGAGTAACATTACTACAAAAAACATTACAAAAGATTCTGTATGGTCTGGTACGAGAGGAGGTCCATGGGGGTGACACCATGCGTTACGGCACCGGGTGACACCAACCCTAGCGACGCCACTGCATAGAAGTTAAAACATTTTCATATTGGAGATTTTGAGTATAGCCTGACAAGAGGGACAAAACCCGAAGAAAGTTTATTAGGGTTTAGCTGGTCAGTAAGAAGCTTTCGAAGATAGAGGGTTTGTTACTGTTGATAGTTTTGTATGTGAGTGAGGGACCGAAGACGCAGCAAGAGATGAATGCAGTCAGCGACCCATAGCTTGACTGCTTGCGTCAGCGAACCAGAGCTGACGAAGACCCTACTCAGTACTCTACCTCCAAGTGTTCGTCCTGGAAACAGGCTGCATCACTGCAGTCTGGCTGAGAGAGTAGGGATCGAAGAGAGAAGGCTAACCCGGTCTCAAAAATGCCATGCTGAAACCGGATGTGTCGGGCCGAAAGGCGCAAATATCGCAGCTTTGCTGTAAACGGCTACACAACGTCCTTTTCAGGATGAACGCAGAAGTATGGGGTTTGTGAAATGGACGTACACTTTCAACTTAAATACCCCACCCCTATTGTCCACTTTTTACATACCCCTCCCTTCCCTGTGGACGTCTTTTATGGATAGCCCCATAGAACCAGCCCCACTTTTGTTGCGACTTCCAACGTAACATATGATTTTAAAGATGCTACCGGCTTGAGGCAATTGTGAAAGTAATCATTTGTTCTATCTATCTATCTATCTAACGTCGTGGGGTTATTTCATAATTTAACATTGTAATTATGACAAAAAAATTATTTGAAGTTTTCCGATGAATTGTATATTTCAGGGATCATAATCAATGGAAAGAGAAATCAAGGGACGTAACTCAAATGTTAAAACTATTATTTTATGTTTGTAATTAATAAACATACTTTTGCATATTTTACAAGATAATTGAAAATGTTTAATTAAACACTTTTAATTTTTTAAGAAGAACTAGGGGGAAAAAACCCCAGTTTTATATAGCATCCATTTTAAGAGTAAGCTGGTGACTTAGATACAAAAGTAAAGCTGTGAAGTGTTGCCTCAAAGGATTACACTCTGGAAACACATTCAGAAAATTTGACTGACTACCAATGTACAACGTAAAGGCTGAATCAAGGGAAATAATCAGAATGATAAAAATATATTGTTTTTTGCAAATAACTATTCAAATTGTTATCATTTTACAACGCAATTTAACAAGTTTTAATTACACCTTAAAGATATAATTGAAAATTAAAAGAAAAGTTAAGCTGTATGTAGCAATTTTTTTAAATATGTCAATTTAATATAGCTAATTTTAAAAGTAGATTTTAATTGTGTACTTGAAATAACAATATATGATATTAAAATCAGCAACTGCGCCTTAATATAGCTTCTGAACACACTATATACTCCAATATAACCGTTTGTAACCCTTCAATGGGTTTTGGTTGAACAGGGTATTACAGCAATCTAGTAGACGAAAACAACAACAAAACAACAACATTAATATAGCTTGCCTAACAATATCCAGGTCTGTTTGGGCTAAGATCAAAGTGTCATACTTTTATGGATCATTTCTAGAGTATGCCGGGTCTTAGCCAGAGCCGGGATCACACACCTTAACACATCAAACCTAATACTGTAAAGTCATTAGACCTCATTTTGAACCCCAGAAGGGGCATTTAAAAAAAAAAATATAGAGCGAGTACATAAAGTAGAGGAGAAAGGGGACATCCCTGCCTAACAGATCTTGCCAGCCTGAAGGCCCCAGTAAATAAATGATTTACCAAAGCCTTGCTTTCTGGTTTTGTGTATATAATTTCAATCCACTTTCTAAAGTATTCACCAATGTTGCAGTGTAGTAAAGTTTTATGGAGGTATGAGTGGGAGATTCTGTCAAAGGCTTTTTCCTGGTCTAGAGATAGGATTGACGACTGGCAATCCTTCTGATGTGTGTAGGTGATGATGTCTCTTATGAAGTGTGCGTGCTGATGAATGTTTCTGTGCTGGACACTACACTGTTGGTCTTCGTGTATGGGTGTAGCCATGAACGGTTTGAGTTTGTTTGTTAGGGTTTTTGCTAAAATTTTATACTCTGTGTTTAGGAGTGATATTGGTCTGTAGTTTTTAAGCTTTGTTTTGTCCGGATCGTCCTTTGGGATTAGAGTGATGTATTACAGGTTGAAACTAGATAGAAATTCCTTTTTCTCGAAAGATTCTTAATATACCCTTAGAAGAAGGAGAGGGCCTAAAATGGAGAAGAAATGTTGGTAGAATTCAGCTGTGAGTCCGTCTGGTCCTGGTGACTTGCCTTTTTGCATTTCGTTTACTGCGTGTGTTATGTTTTCTAGGGTCAGTTCTGCATCAAGAGATTGTTTATCCTTTGTTGCTTAGTTTCTTAGTGTATTGTATATGTGGTTGTATTCCTTCTTTTGTGTAAAGATGTCTATAGTAGTCCTCAAAGGCTTGTGCTATATGTTGTGCCTGCGTTTGTATGTCTCCATGTGAGTCAACTATTTTGCCTATTTGCTTGCTTCGCTGTATGTTTTGTTCTATTGCCATGTATTGTTTGCTGTGTATCTCTTGTGTGATTGTGTTCAGTTGTGTCCGTAACAGGACACCTCTTAATCTATGGTGTTGATATTGTTCTTCCTGCAATGTAATGATATGCGCTGCTATTTTATCAATTAGACTTGCGAGTTTGATGGCTTGTTCTATTATCTTTTCCTGTCGTATTTTGTCTCTATGAATCTTGGTTGCCAGTATTTGTGTTCTCTCGCGTATAGTATTCTTTAATAGCTCCCAGTGTTGTTGTATGTCTTCAGTGAGTAAATCTGTTGTGTATGTAATATGAGTTGCGTCATTTGCTCTACGTATGTTTTATTTTGCAGCAGTGTGTTGTTGAATTTCCAGTGAGGTGAGCTTTTGGATGTGATATTTGTGTGTGTGGTGTTTACAGTTGCCAAAACCGCTTTGTGGTCTGTGAATTTGAGTGTTTCTGGTAAATGTTTGGACTCGATTGTACAGTGCGTTGATGGTGAATAAATCCTATCTAATCGTGCTGTTCTGCCATGTGCGTTGTTTGTGTTTGTGGTGTCAGTCCCTTGGGATGTGTCTCTCTGTAGGTGTCCTTTAAGCTGTGCATGTCTACTATGGTTTGTAAAGGGGAACAAAAGTTGCTTGCCTACGCAGACGATACTATCTTCTTTCCCCCCAATGATAGGTCTATACAAAATATTCTAGACACTTTCACGCTTTTTGGTAAATGTAGTGATATTGGTATAATAATAATAAAATCTCGGTGTATTTGTTCATTGTTTCTTCAAAATTTTGTTAAATCTCAGACACCGTATTTAACACTGAGATTTTGAATTAAACAGACGAAGCTGTATTTTGGTCCAAATGTTAGATAATCTAAAGCGCTAGTAGTTGTGTCAAATCCTTATTTTAACTGCCTAAATAATTGAAACCAACTTTCTGTAGTTTTTCCCCGTTCAAGATGATATCAAAGGTCTCGTTAGAAAAGTTCATAGCTTTAGTTTTAGAGGCATTTATTTGGAGACCAATTTTAACCGAGAGATGAAACAAATTATTTATTCCCTTGGTGTTGATTTACATCATCAAATCCAGGTCCCCCAGGAATTTTCCATTTGTCATTTTAAATTGTTCATTGTGGGTATAGTTTCTCATAACCCAATCAATAGCTATTCCAAAAAGTAGTGGTGACATAATACAGCCTTGTTTCACCCCTGTTTCTACTGTAAACCATTCTGTATTCCCTTTATTTGTTCTAACACAACATCTTGCATTGTCATATAGCGCTTTGATTATATTCACATATTTTGTTGGAAAACCATAGATTGTAAGTATCTTCACAATGATGGGCGGTGTAGACTATCAAAGGCTTTTTGAAAATCGACGAAGGTGATAATAAGTGGCGATTGCCTTTCCACTGATTCTTCTATAATTGTTCTTAGTGTGAATATTTGATCAATACATGATCGTTTCGGCCTGAAACCCGCTTGTTCTTCTCTGATCTTTTCGTCAGCATGCAATTTAAGTCTTTCTAACATCATGCAACATAATAATTTTCCAGGTACTGATAATAGAGATATACCACGCCAGTTATTACAGTCTGATAGATCACCTTTCTTCGGTAACTTTACAATAATACTGTCTTTCCATTGTGGTGGTTGTTCTTCTCTCCATACTTCATTTATAATATCTAAAATTCTCAAGAGGTTGTTGTCATTAACTGCTTTAATCATTTCCCCTGAAATTTCGTCAACTCCAGCAGCTTTAAAATTTTTTAATCTTTTAACGGCTTGTTTGATCTCGTCCAGCGTGAATTCATCGCAAGTTATTGGCAAGGTGGTTGTGGATGTTTCATTATTAAAATCAGGTGTTACTGTTGGTGGTGGTCTGTTTAGCACCTCCATGAAGTGCTCAGCCCATCTCTTCATTTGTTCTTTTTCTGTTGGTATTGAATTCCCTAATTTACCTTTAACAGGTGTTTCCATAGCAGTAGGCTGGTGACATAGTTGTTTTGTAATTTGATAAAGGCACCTACTATTACCAGTTCTTGCAGCATTTTCAGCTTCTACGGCCAGTTCATTGATGAAATGTCTTTTATCTCTTCGAGTTTTTGTCTTCACTTCTTTATTTAACAAGTTATAAGTTAGTTTGCAAGATTCAACTGCATTATGTGTACTTGCTGCTAGTAGTTTAAGTTTTGCTGTTTTCCTTTCTTGTATTTTATCCCAAGTATCTTCTCTCATCCATTTTTTCTTTTTATGTACTAGGTATCCGGTGGTCGCTACAGCTGCTTCTGTCATTGCTGTTCTCAGTTGTTCCCATTTAGTATCGATTGTCTTGGTGGTGATATCGTTGTCAATTTTGCCTAAAGCATCGAAATAGTTGTTCATTTTGACATTATATTCCTTCTTTATATCATTTGATTGCAGTCTGTGTACATCTATTCTTCTATTTTTATTCGGTTGGTATAACTTCTTCAGTTTAATTCTCATTTTAGCTATGCAGAGGTTATGATCGCTTCCGATCTCTGCACCTCTGTATGCTCTGACGTCTTGAACTGATGAGCGAAATTTAGCGCTTATGCAGAAGTGATCTATCTGGTTCTTAGTTCTGCCATCAGGTGAATTCCATGTTATCTTGTGGATATTCTTATGTATGTCATGCTTGGGTATTGTGTTGATGGTACTTAGAAGTGCTTCATAGAAGTCATCTTTTGTGGTATCAAGAGCGTCGTTAGTTGGTGCATAACATTGTACAATTGAGAGCTTGAAAAATCGTGTCTGAAATCTATATAGGCAGATAGAAAAACAAAGCAGATTTTCCCTTTGATTTAACAACAAGAAACATGAAACTGTACGGTATATACTTCCCATCTCACCCAAACCGCACACACAAAGTCACATGGCAGAACATAGTCGCATATATCACAGACACGCTACACCGCTACAAATTTTTTTTTCCAGAAGTGCAATAGTGAACTGCTTTATTATTCCAAAAATAATTTACATTGCTACAGTCTTTGACCCTCCACAACTGTCGTGTAGTGAGTACTGGGGCAACTACGACAGTAGTTTTTGCCAGGAATAGCCTATGAGATAGTAGGTAGAAGGTCTTTAGAAATTGGCTCGTTAAGAAAGAATAAAGACCTATTCGAGATAGGGACAAGAAGAAGGGAATGCGAATGCTTTCAACTGGACAGTGTTTTCTGGTTAATTATGGAAAAAGTTCTGTTTCCCCACGACCTTAGCTTCTGCCCTTAGATCCCGTAACAGAAAAAGTCCCCAACCTCATCTGAGTGTAGAACTGTTCCTATATGTAAATATTTAACACCGACAGCACGAGTGATACATTAACAAACTAGATAATGATCAAACGATTATTGGGTTTATTAATTAAATATCTACACATATAGGGTTAGTAATGGTTATAACGTGATGATGGTAGAAGACGATTCCCACAAAACACACAGATGAGATTAATATTGTAGTTAATTAAGTAGTAGTTTATTACGAATGAGCTTGTGTAAAGCGAAATGATGATGATGTGATATGATACGAGTTACCAAAATGGTGAGTAATCTACACAGTGCATGTGTCTCTAAATGCTTCTCCCCGATAGGATGATCCACATGTATGCATAGGATGTCCCAAGTTGTTATGTGTTATGTCGAGTGGTGTATCTCTAAGACGAGGACGTTCTGATGAAAACTGTTGTCGTACTGAGAACGTTGACGATATACAATCCTTCTCTGTGAGTATATCTCTTTAGCGTTGATCAACAGTTAACAGTTGTCGTATGAAAATGTCTGTTGTCTAATCTCCGGAGTGTACTGACCAGACTGGATATCTTCACGAAATGTTCTTGATATGTAGACTCATTATCTTGAGTATGTAATCGTGATTCATAAAATATACTTTGGAGTCTGCTTCATAGAATGCACTTAAAAGTGTGTTGCACTTGGTATAAATATGAGATTCAACTTGTTGAGCTCTTTAGCTTGACTTCAGATAGTACGCTTCTGATGGAGTGTCGTGAGTTAGTGTGTTTCACAACACGGCCTTCTGTATAATTCTGAGTAACTCTGGCCATACCGCGCGCCATACGTTGTGGGAACTGTATGATACACTAGCCAATGGAAACGCTTCCTTATTCGTGTGTTTACTGAAACGTACTATGCTTAACATGGAGTCTCAATCTGTGCAACCGAATGAAGGATGCCATTTAATTGCATAAGTAATAAAGAAGTACCACCGGGAAGAGGTCTATAATTCAACAATAGAAATGTTACTTTAGAGGTAGGTGTAAAGACTTCCTCGAAAAATAGTTTATTAAGAAAGAAAAATCGAGTGGAAAGGTCTCAAAACATCAGGTTAGTCCCTAATTTAGCTGTTTAAAGTATGCATAAAATAAAATGCACTTAGGAGACTAAAAGATTATTAGATAGATAGATAAAGAACAATTCAGGGTATAATTTAAGCTTTGGATGAATAAAATCGATCCAGAAATAAGAAAGATAATTGGGAAAATAGTTTTTCATAATTGAACAGAGAGACAAAGTATGCCTAATTTTGAGATTCGCAATACCACTTTAGCCCCCTGCGTTTCGATACGCCGGATGTGCTAGTATAAATAGACCTTGCTCTTGCTAAATTGAGGCCATAAGATTTGAAAAGCACAGTGAGCAGAAGAAGCGGTACAATTGTTAATGAAGTGTGCCTGTGCCAACTGCAACTGAAGAGCAGACCATAGATGCCCATTAACAGCTCGTCTGTGTGTGCCTGAGGGTAAGAAAGAATATATATATATATATATATATATATATATATATATATATATATATATATATATATATATATATATATATATATATATATATATATATATATATATGTATGTATGTATTTCTATTAATTCACTACAGTGTGCGATAGGGAGTGTGTAGACGTGTTTTTGCAACCATTGTGTAATTTCTGAAGGACTTACCAGACGGTGTATATTCAAAATAAATTGCGAATGATGGCAAAAGTGTGTCTGTAGGTTTGGAAAAGCATTTAAAGAATTATTTCTTGTTGGAATGGGACACATACCAGGAACACAAGGAAGGATGACAGAAATTGTTTTAATGTATTGATCAAGGTATTACTTAGTATTTTATACTAGACCAAATCATTGTATGGAGGTGTAGCATGGACAGATGGATCTAACTAAGGATTTAGAAGGAAAGTGTAGTCACGGTGAACTGGCTGTGGGTAATACTAGTATAAACTGTCCTGTGCATCTGCTAGCACATTATCTGATACTGTCTATCATCTCCATCTTGTGTAATAATGGAATAGTGATGGACCATATATGGGTTACGTTTATTTTTGTTTCAGGTTTTATCCTAAAAACTACACCAACTTTAAAGAGTCATCCACCTCTGTTGGGCTCTGTGGTGCGAGTGCTCTTGTGGTCAACAGAGCCAGATACCCAGCTTTCACTGCCTGGAGGAATTCATAATACTTGTCCGTCCATGGCAGGAGTGTGAACGATCTCTAAAGAACAGATAAGTGGCAAAACAAAGCCACTAGTCATCGTATCCAGAGTATACCCCGACATTAACAAACCAGATACTAATAAAGATAGCCTACAGTGTATGATAAAAAGTGTTGACAAAACTTTACCCAGTACTAGCTTCTCAGTCAAGAAATAGTGACAAAACTCATTAGTATCATATAAATGTTCTTTAAAAGGAAATAATTAACCCCGGTGAGAACCTTCAACAAGTGAATGACTTTTTAAGATTGTTAATTATTTTCAATGTTTATTGATTTATTGTTGTAAATAAATTTGATTTCATTTCAAACTTTCCAGATCGAAAAGAGAAACGGTATAGGCTAAATACATTGTAAATATTTACCAGCAGACTTACTTACTTTTTAAAGTTGAGTTTATGTTCTTGTTGGAAATAATTTCGTTAATATCCATTAGCAGAGTCAACAATAATAATATAATAATCAAGGGAGGATCTTGAGAGGGAGCCCATAGGGATCCAGGATAATACAATAACATCATACCTGGAAACTTATACAGCTTGACCCTACCTTTGATATCCATACACCCTTACTCTTTTCAGAGAAGGGGGTTTACTTATAAGACCAGACTCTTATCTGGCACTATCCTGGTATCACCTGATACAACTTTTTGTCCAGGATATCTTATATTTTAATAACATCTCAACCCTCTCGCGACATGGAGCTTAACTTGATATGAGTAATCAACTGTGAGCTTTAGCTCGACTCCTGTAGTAAGCTTTCGAGTGATTTGAAATTGTTATAACTATGTATTGAACTTGTGCGCATGGGATATATGTTGACGAAAAATGCTGCGTCCACTGTTTTTATCGTGGGTGAGAAATATTCCTATTTTACTGAGGAACGAAGAATGTCCTGTGGCGAATTCTGCAAACCAAATGTCCGTTTTGATAACTTATTTCTGGTTAGACGTCAGACACGTAGCGTGTAGACTCAAGATTTCTGATGGACTGAAGACACACAAAAGTCTTCGTAAGTTTTCACACTTAATATATACTGGTTGACTTTCATTTATTCTACATCTCACTCTTGATCTCTATGAGTTCGACTCTAATGATGTTAAATATATTGTGCACGAGAGTGTTTGCGTATGGAAGACTATGATGATAATTCAACAAGCTAGATGAAGGTGAAGTATGAACTATTAAGTACTTCCTATCAGCCTATCATCTTAGAGGAAAATCTTCTGATTTTATTTAGTCAAGTACTTGGAGAGTTAATTGAAACTCTATCTTTCGCACATGTAACTGTGATGTTAAAATAAAGAAAAAGTATTAATAATCTGTATAAGATCTACTAACCTTCTTTTCCCCTCGCAAAATCCTTTAAGAACACAATTCCCCACAGATATGAATTATTTTATCCACTCTGAATAAACACGTGTGTTTAGGCTAGGCGTTTAGGGATTCCTCTTTACACCACAATGTTGAAAACTGCACTGATCTCTAACGAGCTGTGCAGTAGAATATATCGCTGGTTTAGTCTATGTGTCCGAGATAATCTAACTCCTCCCCTCAACCAATTACCAGGCGTGCATCTTGCAACTCAGACGTAGGATCTCTCATGTCTCCTGTCAGTCTAACAGTGGGTTGGGCAATTCGCCACCCCCTTTCATTCGCATGGCCTCTCAGTCTTGGTCAGACCGCCCGGTGTTTGCTGATTGGTCGGCCAGAAAAACTCACTGGTTTAGCCATGTCTGCAGAATTGGAGAAGATCGGCTACCACGACAAGCATGGGAAACAAAGAGCTAGGGATCCAGACCCCCAGGACGACCCAAAGTCCGCTGGGAGGACAACATTAAACAATCTTTGAAGAGCTGAGGACTAGAATGGAACCAGGCCAGGAGGAAGACAGCCGATAGGATAGTCTGGCACTCTCTCTACCAAACCTCTACACCTCACGGTAGAAGGGGAACGACTAAGTAAGTAAGTAAGCAAGTAAGTGTTTAACAAGGTGGGGAAACTGAATCAAAAGATCACCGATGAAAGAACAAATGTGGTTCTTTAGATACCAGATGCGAGTAATCAAAAACGATGAAATAGCAAATGTGGGATGAAACAGCACAATGTTTGAGAAAATAAAATAAGAAGGATGTAGGAAAGGATTAAGCGATAAGGCTTTGGCGCTCGTTTATCACAACAACATACGGTGACAGAGATAAACAAGCAGATTAGGCGTTTTGTTTTTAGTCACACTTTATTTAGCATTAAACATCAAACACTCATGCAAGAGAAAAGATTCGGGGGAGCTGCCCTCCAGGATATAGGGACAAAAATAAAGGCACTTCGAATCAGACACGTAGGAAATATAATAAGAGACCTAGAACAACACACATTAGCCCATTACTACGTAGGGTTTAGACTTGCTAGACTGAGACCACTAAAGAGCAATGTCCCACACCATTACGGCACACTACCTGTCGTAAATTTATTTTGAGAGAAAGAGTCTTAGAAACAGTGGTCCGGTTTAGAGTGGAGAATGATGATGAAATCTCAGTGATAGAAAGGTTACAGAGTAACTAGTTGCTTCACAGTGTGCTGAGGAGAGAAAAGACAGACTTATTTACGACAAATCGTTTTTCTCAATCTACTCTTCATCCCTCCTGGTCAAACAATTATTTGCCAGTTTCCAGACACACACCTGCGCTCACACCGATTTGGTGCTTCAAACACACAGACGCACGTGGATACAGCTATATTAAACAAAATAGGGGAAATGTTGGGCTTTGGGTATTTCCAACACAGTGCTAACTAGGTTTATGATGTTTATTAACCAAAAAAATCGAAACACAAACAAATATCAAGTGTTACATAAAATTATCATAAGTACAGAAAATGCAAATAACAAGGTGGGGAGGGGGTGAAGAAGATTGGTATCGACTAAGCCCTTCCCGCTTATTAGACAAAGATGAACCCAGTCCAAAGATAGATAGTTATCAGGGACATAGGTAATGTAACCTAACATAGAAGTTAATTACTCTGAAAGAGGGGTTACAATACTAGGTATGGGTGGTAGAAAAAATCCTGTTATCCCAAATTGTTCTTCCCTTTACTAAGCAATTGAAAGGGAGGGGGTTAAACAGAGTTAACAAAATATCCCACTTAAAGGAACAATGCGGGGTATACAGAAAATGTATTGCCCTGTAGGCAAGTTAACAAATGGTTTGCAAAAAAAACTTAGATTTCCTGTCATTCATGCACGCGCGTGAGGATCCACACTCATACACACACACACACTTACCGATTGCTCTTTAATTACGCTGCTGGAGGTAAAATTCCTTCAAGGCGTGATGATAGCAACTGACCGGTATTTAAATCCAGTGAGGAAAAATTAGGCTCAGTCACAGTCAGGTAAATATGTATTCTCTCACAGTAAAGCAGTAAATAAATTATCGCTACTGGCACTGTTCATCTTCCAGTTTATATTACAGATTGTAATTAAATTTGATGATTTATTTAAAAAAAGTTCTTGGGGGTGCTTTCTTTCATGTAATTGATAGCTAGGTCGCATCGGACCGCCACAAGAATTATATTTAAAAATGTTCCATCAATATATCTGGAAGTTAAGAACCGAGTCTGAAAAGGACTCTGTATGATTTCTCTATTGCTGGGATTGCAAAGGTTACGATCACTCTGTAGGAAGAAAAAAACCATGTAATATACCGAAAAATCAAATAACATTCTAAAGCGCGATGAATTTCCCGTTAAGACTATATATACCCTCGCGTATTTAATTATGTATTTAATAAACACTGCGCGAGTTCTAATGGTTAAAACCCACATCTATATATATAGGACTTAACTAAATTTATTAATTATAAATTCCTTCGTGACTTTAAAAGTTACTTTAACATTTAAGCCTCTATTATTTTTGGAAATAATATAACAGGTATAACATTACATTTACAACTGGGAACTATTGAGATGGTTTAATTTAATAAATTTAAATTAACACAATATCCAGTGAAATAGAACGAATGAACTAGACCACTGATCACTAGACCCAGTTATATTTTACCATTTTGCACAGAATAGAATTCACTGCGAATATATATGAAAATCCAGGGGAAAATCTATAACAAGATTTCAATATCGCTAGTGCTTCTGTCACGTTCTGGCCAACGAGTGATAACATGCATTTCTTCATGGTCTGTATATCTACAACTGGAATGCAATATTGGGGGGACATGAGAAATTTGACACCTTTTTTGATCTCAGAAGACTTTTGGGGATCTGACCGCCAGACTAAAGAGAGAAGCCGCCCCTGGTCTCTCATATCTTCGCTCGCTGCTTGCGCCGGCTTTCCCGTTCGCTCCTACTGCGATCGGTTTCGTGTTTAACACCGAGATGCGAAATACTGGCAGGAAACTTGCGTCGCTTGTTTCAGGGACCACTACTGCCTTTGATAGCATGCCGCCAGTCCTTCCTGAGATCTCCCCCAGTGTCTTTGATCGTGGTCACTACTATCGTTTGATACTGGCGACGCCCTCCACTGGCCAAGTTAATGAAAATACCTGCATATGATTGCTCAGGAGATGTCCATAGGCGTGGTTTAATCTCTCCTTAAATCAATGCGATGACCAGAATGAACGGTAGATAAACTGTCCACATATTAATCAGCAAACGTGTTGACCATCTGCGTTGAAAGGTTGCATAGCTAATGAGTCCAGGTGAAAAAAATCCCGTTTGACGAAAAGTTACAATATATTCGGGGGCACTGATGCTATACGAAGGGGTCGTTACAAAGGGTCGTACTATATCATCCAACGCTTCAGGGTCAGCTAAGTTCGTCTGTCACACTACCACACTTTTACATGACATGCTTACAAGCCATCAGAGGACACGGAATTTTAAAACAAAATTTACAAACACTTAGTAAGGTTACAAGCACCACCTTTACAACTTAGAATTAAAAGAGGTTACAATTACTTTATAACAGATTACACTAGGATTTTCACCGATCTTCACAACAAAAGCACCACACCAAAAGCCAGAGAAGTCACATATCGACTTTTATATAACAAGACACCAACCACAGAAAGAGCAGCACACAGATTAAAACGAAAATCACGATGCAAGATGTGCCAGGCAAATGTACAGGAAAGTGAGGAACACATTTTCTATAAATGTAGTACAATTATACCAGCACAGAGAATCTTACAAGACATACTGGACACACATACGAAACAAAAAACAGATATTTTAAAAGCAATTATGCTTAATTCAATTCCCAAGACACTACCAGACATCCATTTAAAATTATTAATCCTTTTGCTCTCGGAATTTCGTTTTTTAATACGGAAATGTCGCATTCAATCAGTATTTGAGTACAAAGTTATCCATCCAGCCTTACTCCTAAATTTGTTCCTCCAGCGAGTGACTCTTATTTTAAAACCTGTCCACTATCCCCAGCTACCTGTACCTCAACCTGCCAAATATTCTTAAATCCAAGCCTTTAGTTTATACAAAGGTCACTATCCTACCTCCTTTTTTCACATCCCTGCTAATCACCAGGTACTCCATCATCTTTTTTTCTCTTCCTTACCCCCTTTAACACACATCCTCATCCTCCCCACAAACACAACGTTAAAGGTGAGGGACTCCATCACCCAATATTTTTATCTTAAGTATATGTGAGAGAGTGTGTGCTTGTTAAAAATGTTTCATCCTCCTTTTTGTCATGTCCGCAGAGAGAAGCCTGTCTTTAAATTATTATATTTTTATTTTCTATGTATCTATTATATTATTATTATGTTTTATATTTTGAATGCATGTGTAGTTTATTTTTTTTTAAAGACGGATGATACAGAAGTAAGAGTTTTTATAGAATAATTTTGCTCAAGTCAGCAGCAGACGGTGTGGTCTTCGGTCAGAATACGTGTAGGTACCACAAAGTGATTTTTGTTTGCACAGAAACACAAGAGAAAACAGTGCAGTTTGGAAGCCCTTGAGAAACCATGAAATTTGGTACTTTATTTTTTAAAATTGGACAACCAATCAAAAAGTTATAGCATTTTTAAAAGTGTGGGGACTTTATTTTTGCAAAGTTGAAAAAATTACATCCCACCAAATTCAGGCCACTCCCGTCTTCTTAAAACCCTTTCAGCACCAGTATGACGTACGCCGTACAGCATAAATCTTCACAATTTTTGTCGCTGTGCCGTACCGCGTACGTCACGGAAGTAGCGCGATACCTCGTTCCCATTCACCTACATGACGTACGGCGTACGTCCTATTTTAAAAGCACCAGAACTCTTCTGTTTACAACCGTATCGGCAATTGCTGGGCATAATCGAATTCAGCATTGAAAAATCTGGCCACTAAGCTTGAAACGAACAAAATATGTTACTGCTAGCGAATACAGTAGAACTGATAATAGTGATTTTACAAAAGCGAAAGTTCACAATCATGGACGCTGCCATACCGCCGAACCATAAAAAGAGCATGAAAATTCTTGTTTGATTTGAATTTATTCAACTTGAATGATTCTGACAACTCTTTTTACTGAGATTCTGGTAATCTTTACCTTTAGTGCCGTCGAGTATGTTTAATATGTGTATTTTCGTACCATTTAGAGTTGAGGTTAGGTTTAGGGTTACCCTAATTGTAATGCTGACTCAATACACACATTATATTATACATACTCGGCGGCACTAAATGTAAAGATTACATAGATTCAGGGTCAGAGTTTGTGTAGTCTGGTTCAGAATATACTTTTAATGGGTTTCCTTTTACGATAAACTATTTACAGTCAAATTAAAAATATGACCCTTAAAATTACAATTATCCTGTCGTTCAGGGGAACGAACTAAGCTGAAAATGGTGTTGTCATTTGGAATGAAAAACCCGTCGTTGCGAAGGGGTTAAATATTATGTTACAACCTTCTCTGACAAACAGCATGCAGTATGCAATATACTGATCACAAAAAGAAGACAATATGGCTAAATGATGAATAATTATTAACATATTTGAGACCAAAAATTGCAACTCTGCAAAACACATTACCGAAAAATGTCGTTATTTACATGAAAGTCAATTTTCACAACATCATATTTCAAAAAGTATAAAAGATGCAAGCTTTAAAATTGTATACATTAATCTGCATACTACACAGACACATGCCAATTTGAACACCTGTTTGTTCTTTTACAATTTTTTTAAAGTGTCCAGAGGCCAATTTGTCGCAGGGGAAGAAAAGAAAATGTGAAAATGAAGGAAATTTTTTTTTTAAAGATACTGTCCATATTTCATAAAAATCATTTGTAGGCAATAATTAACAACATCTCAACATCTAAATGTATAAAGAATTACATGTACTTGTAGCAGCGTGGGTGTTTCTTTTATTAACTATTTTAACTAGGTGACTGAGGCAGGCCTAGTCATCTATCATTCACTTTTTCTCTTACCTCCAAGTGAGACTATTTCTCCTACTGGCCCCCTTGTTCCGCCAGAGATGGTGATTCCTGGAAGAGATAAGGTTCGTCTTTTTCTTCAACTCAGACCACGTTCTTCCCTCCTTGGTGGTGTATAGCAACTGATGTGTATAGGGTGTTCTATTATTTCTAACTCTCCATTCCTTAATCTCTTCACACATCAAGCAACCTGAGTGATGTGATTCAATTTCGAAAACAACTTTTATTTACATAAGATAATCCAAGATCAACCAACATAATTCATCAGATACAGTTCTCAATTACAATGTCCTCAAGTCTTCCACTTGATTCAATCAAATATCTCAAAGCATAGATATATATATATATATATATATATATATATATATATATATATATATATATATATATATATATATATATATATATATATATATATATATTGTTTCTCTTGTAGCCTCTTGCATTTTTCGTTGTATACCTAGCCTACTAAAGTTCCTTCTCATTTTACACGATTTTTCTCACATTTTCTACAACAGTTCTAAATCCTTGGAGTCATGTTCTCACCCAATCTCAACCTAGTTAGGTTTAACTCCTTTAAATGCAGCATATAAGATTTCAATAGCTACACCTGAAATAATCAAACAATGTCCAACGCCAAAATGGCCTCCACCATACTTACTCTAATATGAGAGAGCGCATAAGATGTTTCATGAATATCAGATTCACTTGTGGTGGCGTCTTCATACTTACTCTTATATGAGAGAGCGCATGATATGTTTCATGAATGTCAGTGCTGTAAACCCTTTGTTCAATACCATCTCGTCTAATGGCAATGCCTCATCATCTTCTTGGTATGACAGCCCATCCTGGCTATCTGAATATCAAAGTTATCCACTTTGTTTATCTTTAATTATGCCTTTGCTTCAATATTCTCTTCTGTAGCTCGCTCCCTTAAATAGATGCGTCATTAGCCTGTGACAAAGTTGCTGAAAGTCCAAAAAAATAGCTCAAAATTCCTCTTACCGTTTTAAATCGAAGTCCAACACCTATCACAATCCCTACTGTTCACCCTTATTCTATTCCTAATATGTTCATCTCAGTATTTAACCACAGATAATCTATTCTCCTGAATTCCTATCGCTAAGAAATTCTAAATCTAGCTATCAGTTTCTGGATACGAACACTTGTTGACCACAAGTTCGTTTCTTGAGAGCCCTGGGCGGCACTTCTTGCTTCCGCAAAGTTTCTGATGGGACTCTGTAAACATGACCGCTCAGTAGCGCGTCAATAACTGGACTGATCTCTTTTCGTCCTTCAATTTCCTATCTGATAATCCACAGTTCTTTTTGAGTGAATGCGATTGGTCCGTTATTCAGTTCACTCACCTATCGCCACCTACACGCTTAATTCTATGCTGTCCAACTCCGTGAACTGTGCTACATAACTGTTTATTTCTAGTCACTATTTTCACGTGCGTTTTACTCGGCACTCCGTTCTCTTAACTGTAAAGGGCGCTAATAATATTGTTATTCCCCTTAGTACTTTTTTTTACCTTAGTTACATTTTCAATTCTATGTCTCTACTAAAACTGGTCTGATATGCAAATTTGGTAAACTCTAATGATATATACTTAGATTATTCTGACTTTAATCACGCCTGGTGGCGTCTTGTAGGGCAGCAACAAATTGATTCCACTTTGCTCGGTTGGCGGTCATCCTTCGTACAGTGCCCCAACTGTGGTTCATTCTTTGCATCTCAGCTTCCACAGTTCTCCGCCAAGTTGTTTTTGGTCGGCCTCTCTTTCGCTTTCCCTCGGGGGGTCCATAGCATAGCTGTTCTTGCGATGGTATCAGGGTCCCTTCTGAGGACGTGGCCAACCCAACTCCAGCGTCTGCCAGCTATGATGGTGTGCATGTCCTCCTGGTTACTCCGAATAAGTAGTTCTTGGTTGCTGATGGTGTTTGGCCAAAAGATTCGGAGAATTTTCCTTAGGCAGATTGTGTGGAAGGAGGACAGTTTCGACATTTCCTTCTCTGTTACTCTCCAACATTCCGCACCATAGAGAAGCACAGAAAGTACGCAGCTCTCATACAGTCTTAATTTGGTGTTTGTGATGTACTGGGAAGACTTCCAAATGTTGTTGAGAATAGCAAAGGCTGTTCTCGCTTTATTCATTCTGTTGTTAATGTCCTTGCTTGTTCCGCCGTCAGGTGTTACTATGCTTCCTAGGTAAGTAAATGTGTCTGTCTGTTCTAACTTCTGGTTCCTTACTGTTATTAATACTATTACCATAGACGACTCGAAATACAAGCAAATTAAATCGTAATAGTGAGACTACATTATAAACCTAATATCAATGCTACAACTAGAGCATCTCCTTAATTACTACTTCAACATAAAATATCATTACATGAATATATAAAAGGCATAAATGAACATTGTATTTACTTAATTCATTACCATCATCTCTCAAACAAGTAGTACCCAATAATGCAACCAAGTTTTATCCCTTGTATCTCTACATAACCAGTGCTATAAAAAAAATATATATATAGGGACGTTCATCCTCAGTGTAATTTTTGCTTAAGTCCATGAGTAAGACTCCATATGACTAAGTCTGGATCATGTCTCATCTCTGTTCTCTTTTTTTTTTCTAGTCCTGAACACCTCTATGCGTGAGATAGGTACATTATAGCAATTAACATGCACTTAAGGTACTATACATTTTTTTTCCAATGTCAGTGTTGATCATGTAGTATGCCATATCTTGTACCTTGGGAAGAAGTCTATTAAGTTTCCCAAGACTATGTGTAGTTATTGTAGTTTGTCACACTCTTAAGATTATATATGTCTATTCTAGCATCTCATTAACATCGTACTGGAAAAAAACAAGTAAACATTGTACTTAATACTTCTCAAACATTATAATTATACATTCTATTTATATACATATATATATGGGCGACATGGTACTGCCTCTGGAAACAGAGGTTTGTCAGTCCTTAATATGTCTATAGTATCTGCCGTCAATGTCAGTATTCATTGCAACGGTCAGATAGGCAGAGTAGTAGAAATATAATATATAGCGTCACCAAGCATGCATTTAACTAAACATTCCCAAAGTGACAGCAAGAAATATGTGTTACTACGTCAGGATGTGATGTGCTCGGCTGATGCTAGCCTTTGATGCATCTGTCGAATTACCAGTCATGTATGCAACTAATCACGCGAAATCTTACCATCTGTCTTGGGGCGATAGTAAAAGACCTAAGTCACTATTGTCAGAGCAGGATGTGCTCAGCTGATGCTAGCCTTTGATGCATCTGTCGAAACCGTAAGCTCAGTCTGTTACTATATACATGTACCCCTGTATGTCGGATTTACCCAAAATTTAAGACCAAAATGCCTCAACTCAGTGCGGACATGGCCATGTAAGGGTCATCTGTGTTGTATCTTACCCAACCAGTAATCAATACCAATTGTGGAGACATCTCATTTCGAAGTCACCTGTATAAACACTGTCATGTGGAATAAGGTCCTTTATCTACCTTCTAATATGCGCAACTCTGAGGGAGTAGGTTATTTTCTCTTTTTTTTTTTTTTTTCTTCCACTTCCACTGCTGCAACACCCTGGCTTGGACTGCGACATTTCTTTTTTTTTTTTCCTTGTTGCCCTCTATGCCTGGTGGTGGAGAAAGTATACCTCTGAAAAACATGGACATTGCAAATTAACATGAAAACTTTTAACCTAAGTCTTGGTAAGTCTCATCTTGTGAAGAAGCGTATTATTGTCTCTTTTAGAAATCTGTATCTTTCTTGAAATATTGTTCAATTGTTTTATGAAATAATTCATTGTTTAATCTAACTTCTCAGTTACGTTGGTCTCTTGTATAAACTATTTCACTATCACTCTGAATATCGCGAGAGTACAGTAGCTATCACTCATGTGCATGTGATCAAAGTCTTATCACTACATATAATGTTTCCTGTTTATGTGATTACTGTAGTTGATTACTATCTATACTGTTGCTCACCATTAAGTTTCTTCTAACTTTTTTCACAAAGTTAGTGTATAATATAAATGTGTAAGTGTACTGAGATGTCAACAACTACTTGAGTTTACCACTGAGACCTAATGAACTAACTAACCGTTGGATACCGTTGATTGGGGTACCTTGATTAAGCACTATAGCTGGGGAAGTGCTGTGAATTAGTACTATATGCTGGGGAAGTACTTTACGGCGATTACACTGTTTGTATGAGTTTGGAGATCTCTTTTGCAAGCTCCATCAGTGTAAATTTCTCTACTGTAGAGACGACTGTCGTACTACGATGAAATTGGTATCAGTTGTGATGTTATTTATAGTCGCTCTGCAGGAGGATGAGGACGAACGAATTTCTGTTGTTGTTGTCAGTATGACAATAGCTTGTTTACTTGATGTTTACATTCTGAGTTTGGTGTTGGTAAAGTCGTTCATTCTTTCAATGTTATTTTCTTTGCTTTATGTTGATAAGCTCTGATTGTGTAAGTAGTACCATCTCGTCAGCAATATTGTTGCTAAAGTTTATAAGCTGTGCTGTAGGTCTTCGATGATGATAATAAGTTTTGTTGTTTCTCTGTGGTTGTAAGGATATCTCATCTTCATCATCCCAACTGTAGTATATAAGCTGGGGTTAGCTTGGCTAGTGGTTGTGGTTGTTGACTCATTCTTCCTTCTGTACGGCTCCGGTTCTGCTGCATAGTTCCATCTTGTTGCTTGTATGTCACTTGTCATCACCTGTTCGCTTCACATGATCACTGGGGATGCGACAGGTGTCACAGGGAATATGTTATGGCTGACGTAGGGATAGGGAATGATGGTTGTGACCATGTGATAACATTGCAAACACTGATGCGTTGTCTCTGTGTAGTGTGGCCAGACTTCTTATGTGATTCTTGCTTCTTTGTTTCTTCTGTAAGGTTTGGACTCCGTTGTACTGTTTCTTCTTGTTGATTGTAAAGGTCTATTATCTTCCATGTCCCGACTTGATCGTATAAGGTAGGATTAACTTGTAGTTGATAGTTGTAGTTGATACTTTATTTCATCCCATAATTGCTGTCTTCTTGTGGTGCTTCATTAAAAATCTAAGTCTCTAGTACTTCTGCCGTCGTCACGACGACTTACTTTTTCCGTCGTCACCACGACTTTTCACAAAAATTTTCTTGCCGGACCACCGCGGCCTCAAATGTACGTCTTACATCTCCTTTACTCGACTCCCCTACTGCAGTACCCTATTAGTCAGGTGTACTCAGTCCTCTCTTGTGTGCGGTACAGACCAATTATACTTAGGCTTCTCAAGACTAAGTTGCCGTCGCCATTTTGTTTACCTCTCATAATATGCTATGCCATTACTCACATAGCCTCCTATTTCTCCATATTTCCTCACTACTTCATCTCCAAAATTTCTTCCGTCGTCACCACGACTTTTCAATATAATTTTTCCGTTCTCGCACTCCCTGAGTTCCTCTCAGGTTCTATGTCGCCACCGCGACCTCTAATTATACTCCTATTTCTCTCCTCCTCTCTACTACTAGATCGGTATCTCCCTCGATCCTTAGTAGTTTCTCTGTTTCTACTACTGTTTCTATAAGCTTCTCGGCTCTTGGATCGGTAACCGCGTCGATCCGTATCTCTCCTATCATCACTTCTATTTCTCCGTATCTCCAGTCCCTCTGGACTCTTGGATCGGTACTCCCGTCGATCCGTATCTCTTCTACTATCACTCCTATGTCTCAGCCTATCTCGGCTCTTAGATCGGAAATCCCCTCGATCTGTATCTCTTAATATGCTATGTCTCTACTCTCATAGCTTCCTCCTATGTTAACTTATTCATCAACTTCATCATCATTGTCTCTTTACTTATTCACAATGTCTAAAAACTTCATCATTATGGCCTCCCTCGCCTTAAGCGCCTCTAACGCTATCATCTTAGCAATATCTATATCTGTCTCTTCCTCTATTTCCCCTCTGAATTCTATTCCGATTTGCTTGCTCTCTCCATCTCTTCTCGTTTCTGTCATCTAACATTTCCGTTATATCCATATCTAATTCATTTCTTATCTCTAGAAACTGTGTCCGATACTTTTGTTCTAGCAATGTCCATACTGTTCTTCTTGACCCGTCAAATCCAGGCTGTGCTATAATGACTTCTATTTCCTTCTTCAACTGCTCTATGTTTGGTCCAACCACTTTGACCATTTTCTTAGTCATGTCATTCTTGTGCTGAAGTTCTTCTACAAGTCGTCTTTGTTTCTTCTTAACTGTGTCTTCACCTTCCTCTTGGATCACATCTCTCACAAGCTGTCTTACTTCATTTATTCTTTGCGATAAGTCTATATCAAACTCGAATTCTAACACTCTGTGCACCGACTTTATTGACAAGATGTTGGGGTCGCTTCCTCTTATGTTGCGTCTTATTGTTTCTTTTAACTCATTTACGCTTGGTTGGGACTTCTTAGTAATTTTCTTTATCTGACTTGTACATCCAGGATAACTTTTCTTATTTGTCGGCCCATAATATCTATGGCCTTCTTCGTCCGTTGCATACCCAAACTCGACCGACGAGTATCCTTCTGCATTTTCGTCGGAGTCTATAATTCTATCTTCTTCATCTGACGATACAATGTCTGAGTAACTTGATGACAAATCTGAGAACTCCTCTCTATCCACTATTTTGACATCCCAATAATTAAGTTCCTCCAATACTCTCACCACAAGTCTGCGAATTTCATCTTGTCTTCCTGATAAGTCTGTATCAAACTTTCTCGCCAGAAATCCCAGTATATAATCCAGTACTACTGTGTCAGGTTTAATTAGTTCCTTCAGGTAGTCTTTATATACTTTCTTCATCTCCTCTATGCTTGGCTTAGCTACCTTGATAATTTTCTTCTTCTCCGGACCGCTGTTAACCCTGTATACTCTCTTATCTACTTCCCGCTTTCTAATTGTTGAGTTTGTATCTTGTACTTCTTGTGGACCTATTTTGACTGAACTCCTTCCCACTGCTGTTCCCACATGCCTGCTAGATGCGTCAGCGTTAAGGTCAACATCTGTTTGTGTTGCTGAGACTGCAGCTCTGTTCTCTGTATTGCTGAATCTGCAACTGTGTTTTCTGTTTGCATTGCTGAATCTGCCACTCTGTTCTCCGTTTGTGTCGCTGAAACTGCAACTCTATTGTCTGTCTGTGTTGTTGAGTCCATCTGTGCTGCTGCTGTATTCTCTGTCTGTGTTGCCGAAATTGTCGCTGTATTCTCTGTCTGTGTTGCCGAAATTGTAGCTGTATTCTCCGTTTGTGTTGCTGAGTTCATCTGTGCTGATGCTGTATTCTCTGTCTGTGTTGCCAAAACTGTCGCTGTATTCTCTGTCTGTGTTGCCGACTCTATCTGTGCTGATGCTGTAATCTGCTTCAGCTGCTCCTGATTCTTTTGTAAATTGGGGCTGTTTCTTGAATATTCATTATCTAAAAGAACTCCGCTTAACTCTGGAACTGGTATGTGACTTTGCTCATTCAGGTCAGTTCTTTCTGGATCTTTGTATGTAACAGCTTCTTGTTTCTTATCTTGCACTTGATCTTGAATGTTACTTAGACTTGACTGTCCTTTCTGAAGAAGTAATGTCTTTATGTCTTGTAGAACACCTATTCCCTTTGACACTAGACTGTTCAGCATCTCATCAGCAGTCTCTATTTCTGAAATATTAGCAATTGTTTGGACTTTTCTGCACCGTTTATCTTTCTTCATCTGTGCTTGACTCCATAGCATCGACAAAATTGTACTTGACTTCATGATGTCACTGTCGCTTTTCATATCTCTTTCTTCAGATGTCAGCTTCTCTAAGTTATCAACCATTTCAATGTTGTTCGAATCAGGTAAGTCATCTGTTTGTACTGCGACATTTGTAACTTGTTTTGATTTTATCCTGATTGGGATTAGACTCTTCTTACATCTGTCATCTGTTTGTACTGCGACATTCTCTTTCTGAGGCTCTATTCTAGCAACTACAGGTTCAGTTCGTTTTTTCAAGTTTAATCTTGGTCTTCCTTCTTTGACTTTGAATGGTTGTAGCTTGATTTCAACAATCTCCTTTATTTCAATCTTATAAACTTTCGCAACCAATCCATCGACTATTCTTATGCATGGGAAATCGACTGCATAATTCCTGCAACGTTTTAGCTCTGAAGCAAAGTCTCTCAATGCTATTCTTTTCTTTCTGTTTTGTATGGTTCTTGCACAACTCTCCATGTTTGAATGTCTCTTTACAATTATTTATTCTTCTCTGTGTCTTCTTGTTCTGATGGTAGTGGCTTATATAGACTGTTGTTGATGTTGTTGCTCCATCTCTCCTTGTGATGTGGCCATGTCGCTGTAGGAGGAGTGGTCACGGCGCCAAATTAACGTTTTGTAGCAGCGTGGGTGTTTCTTTTATTAACTATTTTAACTAGGTGACTGAGGCAGGCCTAGTCATCTATCATTCACTTTTTCTCCTACCTCCAAGTGAGACTATTTCTCCTACTGGCCCCCTTGTTCCGCCAGAGATGGTGATTCCTGGAAGAGATAAGGTTCGTCTTTTTCTTCAACCCAGACCACGTTCTTCCCTCCTTGGTGGTGTATAGCGACTGATGTGTATAGGGTGTTCTATTATTTCTATCTCTCCTATTACTCACTTCTAATAACTCTCCATTCCTTAATCTCTTCACACATCAAGCAACCTGAGTGATGTGATTCAATTTCGAAAACAACTTTTATTTACATAAGATAATCCAAGATCAACCAACATAATTCATCAGATACAGTTCTCAATTACAATGTCCTCAAGTCTTCCACTTGATTCAATCAAATATCTCAAAGCATAGATATATATATATATATTGTTTCTCTTGTAGCCTCTTGCATTTTTCGTTGTATACCTAGCCTACTAAAGTTCCTTCTCATTTTACACAATTTTTCTCACATTTTCTACAACAGTTCTAAATCCTTGGAGTCATGTTCTCACCCAATCTCAACCTAGTTAGGTTTAACTCCTTTAAATGCAGCATATAAGATTTCAATAGCTACACCTGAAATAATCAAACAATGTCCAACGCCAAAATGGCCTCCACCATACTTACTCTAATATGAGAGAGCGCATAAGATGTTTCATGAATATCAGATTCACTTGTGGTGGCGTCTTCATACTTACTCTTTATATTCTCTTCTAATTATTTGTTCAATCCTGAATTCCTATCGCTAAGAAATTCTAAATCTAGCTATCAGTTTCTGGATACGAACACTTGTTGACCACAAGTTCGTTTCTTGAGAGCCCTGGGCGGCACTTCTTGCTTCCGCAAAGTTTCTGATGGGACTCTGTAAACATGACCGCTCAGTAGCGCGTCAATAACTGGACTGATCTCTTTTCGTCCTTCAATTTCCTATCTGATGATCCACAGTTGTTTTTGAGTGAATGCGATTGGTCCGTTATTCAGTTCACTCACCTATCGCCACCTACACGCTTAATTCTATGCTGTCCAACTCCGTGAACTGTGCTACATAACTGTTTATTTCTAGTCACTATTTTCACGTGCGTTTTACTCGGCACTCCGTTCTCTTAACTGTAAAGGGCGCTAATAATATTGTTATTCCCCTTAGTACTTTTTTACCTTAGTTACATTTTCCCTTCTATGTCTCTACTAAAACTGGTCTGATATGCAAATTTGGTAAACTCTAATGATATATACTTAGATTACTTTAAAGTCTAAAAAGGTTCCCTCCCTTACAAAAAACACTACATTTTCATTCTTTTATCTCCCATGTTAAGAACAAATAGCCTATCACTTAAATTATTCTGATTTTCTAACCCATTTTTATATACTCTTTCATCTTGTTAACCCCAAATAACTGTTCGACTGACTTTAACTGCAGCGTATTTTACGCTGTACAACCCAATGCCTAGAATCCGGCTTTTGGCTAGGATCATGTGTCTACACACAGGGACAAATACAGTGACATCAATGTGTCATTAGGTCCCTTGTGTGAGAACACAGAGGATCACTAGGTGACACATTTTGTCACTGGGTCTTCTAGTGTTGGGACATGTGGTCTTGACCAGAGCCGGGTTTGGGCGGGGACAATGCGACCTCATGCGAGGAAAAAAATATGCGACCTCAAGCGAGGAAAAAAAAAAATAAAAAATAAAAAAAAATAAAATAAAAATAAAAAAAAGTATCCTGGCTTTTGGCTGGGATCATGTGTCTACACACAGGGACCGGTACAGTGACATTCATGTGTCATTAGGTCTCTTGTGTGAGAACACAGAGGATCACTACGGTGACACATGTTGTCATTGGGTCTTCTTGTGTTGGGACATGTGGTCTTGACCAGGGCCGGGTTAGGGCGGGGATAATGCGACCTCATGCGAGGAAAAAATATGCGACCTCAAGCGAGGAAAAAAAAAAAAAAAAAAAAAGGGGCGTGCGATGTAAATATAGCCAAGGAAATCCGACCACGTTTGCTTCCGTAATTAGTGTTTATAATTTGCTACGCAAAAACCACGCAATTTCGGACTGTCTGACCCATATTTTTAATCAACGCCTCTTTTGTATACCAAACGAGCTTGCGAGCTTGTTTACAAACTTTCGAAACCGTCATTCATTCAGGGGAGCGAATCACATTTGCTTACCTGAGCGTCTCACGCGAGCTGATTTGTCAATATTATGATAACTGGCAGATAGCACGTGCAGAACACGTGGAAGGTTAACAGCTTTTGAAGTTTCTCTACGAGGGGAGCAAATACTGTGATGTTTATACATTCAGGGAAAAGGTATCTCTTTGATCTCGAGAAAACAGGAAACTCGCAGACAGGAGTCCGCTACATAGACGAAGCTTTGTTGTTGTTAGCAGGGGCCGACGGAAGTGACCGAGGAATCTTTGATCGGAGAACTAGTTTCCTGAATGTCCGCTATACACGAGTAGTGTGAAAAGTAACAGACTACGATGATCCTATATAAACCGCGTGTGCCTCCAACCATTATCAGTTGTCGCTCAGATTTTTTTGGGATAATCTAGCTCGCTATTCTAGAGCCTTTGTGAAAGTGCGTTATTAGCATTTCGTGAAGATTGTTTAATTTCTGGTTGTGGTAATAGAAATTAGCCTTTTTCGTGATTTAATGTGTTAAGTTTACCATTATAATTCACTGGGATTTTCTAGGTGTTAAGACTAGTGAATTAAATAACGCATAGCTATTTTTATTCTAGATGCTTCAGTTGTAAGGTAGATTTAATCATCCGCTATCGCCCAGAAAGAGATGGTTTAGTTGACTAATAAATACACTAGGCGACTTATAATTGACGGAATACTATAATGTGACTATATCTTGGGCCTTATCTCGATTTTTACTGAGTGGAAGTAAAGTTGTCTTCTGTTGTCTGACGGGTCTCCAAGTTTCAGGTGTGAACAGGACGGGCCACAGAGACGAACGAACATTGTAATATTAATAAGTAAAAATAATAACGGGGACTTACCAAATACCCAGATATCTTTTATTGCATTTTATCAGCCCATTGTGGGGAAAATAACAATAACTGTTGTCCTGACTTCTGATAGTCGTACACGCTATTTCAGAATCGGCAACCCACCAGAGTTAGCCGGTAGGATCTATCAAATCAATCGCATACCAACATCAGTAACAATTGTAGCGACTAGCTGTGATCAAATAACAGAAGCATTCGTTTTTCCATTCCTTGCTGTGAACACTTTCTCGATTTTCCTAACATTAACTAGTCAAGGTGACAATATCGATCCAGGATTACCTCACCAAACTTGGCGTCCACCGTTATAAAGTTACTGTGACGGCTGGGCTGGGGCCAAGTTTGCCACTGAAACCTGACATTTCCAATATCGATAACTATATCCAGGATAATTATGCATGCCTGGAAATGACACCCGTTTAGGTAAGGAAAGAGTGAGAGACTGAAGATTTGCTTGTTAATGTAGCTTGTAACAAACTAGCTTATTTGGCTTTAACAATTGTTTACTTTACAGGTAGCACGTAGTAGGAATTCTTCTCACTTTACTGTCTATATACCGTAACCCAGTGTTAATCGTTGACCTTTCGGGCTATTAACTTCTTTTGGGTTCTTCTTCTCAACAAGAGGGGGAAGGGCACTTATTAGGTTATTTTCCTATGTCTGTAATTTTGATGTATTTTATTCTTCTAGATATTTGATGTTGTAAAGTTTAAGTGATAATAAACTAAACAAAACCTATTTTTGTGTGTTGGTCAGAATCCCTACCCAGTAACCATAGTTTTCACGTTTGTGTGTCTTGTAGTCACATATTTGTTTGTGCGTGAGTGGTTAAACGTATGTTACATGTATGGAGAGTAGGATTGTCTTATTATAAAGTACAGTTGTAAAGATAGGCTGGATTAGAGTATCTTCTCAATCCAGACTAATTCTACCCTTAAACTATTCACTCGTGAAATCTATTTTTTTTATACCTTTGACCTCACCTATTTACCATTATCACCTCTACTCAGAAGGGACCAACTATCTCTCAAACTATCTTTATAAATCTACGACACTATTATTTATATATATATATATATATATATATATATATATATATATATATATATATATATATATATATATATATATATATATATATATACACACACACACATATACATGTATTGTACTGAAAAACAGGACTAACCTTAAAAGGGCACAGCCTGCTAAAATTAAAATGTATATTAATTAATATGAATACGTCAGAACTATTTAAAGTGCATTTTATGAAAGCTGTTTACACATATTTCTTTTCGAGGAATTTTAAGACTATCAACTAGTGCCTGCTAGTCCGGACATTTCAGTACACCATCAGCTACTTTAGTTATGGTATTTTCCGGTATCCTAGCCTTGACTCATTATGTCGGCCATTGGCATAGGTCCTTGCGATACCCTTCGCTTTTGAGATCATAATTCCCCCTGTTATGTTGCAAAAGAAACCTTCATTCAATTACAAATTAATCAGAACATGCATTTTAAAAAATTCATATTGGTAACTTTCTTAGCTTTTCAAGCTCGTGAAAAAAATTAGATGGATGTGCGAATGTCTGAAGTGGTGATAACACATTCAATCCACGCTGTTACAACAGCTGAGCGATTGTGTTAAATTGCTAAATAATATTAAAACTATTGTAAATCTTACATTTGAAGTTCAAAACATTGTTAATAAGTGATATACTTACGTATAGTCATCCTCAAATCAGAAGATGTGATGAAGTTTGAACATAAGTGGCGTCCCAATCTTGATCGACATCGGGAGTGACCTTGGTCGATGGAACAGCCGTGCACTCCATCCTTCGCTAAAATTCTTGAGCGTTATTGAACTTACTCAAAGTTAATTCTCTCGGCCAGCAAATATGAGAAGTCATTGAAACTTTACATGAATAAAGAAAAATGGCTCCCGAATCTTCTCATACCATGCAAGGAATTATAACGCCACTTTCAATGTCAAATCTTGTGAAATTTCAACTTCACTTCGAAATATCTACGTCTTCCACTTTGGTTTCTATATCTTGCAATATACGAAACTAAAGAGAAATCTCTCTTCTTTCTAATAGTGAAAACCGTATGCAAATTAGACCTGCTGGTCAAGAGCCAGCGTTTGGAATGAAGCGAAGTGATACAAAAACGTTCAGAGTTCGCGTAACACTGCTGTTTGTTTTTATTAGTAAAAAAATACTTCCATAACTTTTATTATTTGGCAATTAATACATTTCAAAAGAGAAGATAAAGAGTATCGTCATATGCATTTTATTGCAATCCGCTTAATAGCAACGGGACAGTGACGACTTAAACTTAACGAATTTTCTACGGTTTTCTCCACTTTCGTCCGTTTTCTACAGAACGAAGCGGGGACTTTGTGGTACCTAATACGTGGGTGTCAACAATAATATATATATATATATATATATATATATATATATATATATATATATATATATATATATATATATATATATATATATATATATATATATATATATATTTATATATATATAGAAAGTGAGTTGGAAAAATGTTCTAAAGAAACGTTAATGAACGCGTTTCGCGCCAGTTTCTAAATCTATGGAGCGCTGTGACACGTGAAAGATTTACGAGCAACGGTGTCTGACACCTGTAAATATGGGGACCCGGACAGTCACGAATGCCAGCATTGGAAGTCGTTAATAGCGGTCAATGAAATAGTGGTCGTTGAAATAGCGGCAGTGGAAAATCGGTTTAAGTGTGTATGTGAGAGCGATGGGTACTTTATTTTCCATTGGGAATATTTTACAAACCTGGAAAATCCCATTCTTTAACATTATTGAGGCCAAATTTAATTTTGCTCTATTCATCTTGAGAAATTGAATAAGTATAAATATGTATGTGAACGAATATATACAGTAGTATTTGCGTGTATGTGTGCCAATGAAATTGTAAGTTTGAGTATTTATATGTATTAAGCAATATACTCTCCTTGTATTCCATTTTGCTAAATGCACAGGATTTTGTATAATAAGGGGAAAACAAATACGTAAAAAGCAATTATATATATATGTGTGTGTGTGTGTATATATGTATGTATACGTGTGTATGGGAGCCGCGCTGGTGTAATGGCTACAACGTTGTACTGGCGACCAGGTGTTCATGGTTCAAACCCGGGCGTCGGCGTTTGAAGAAATGTTTACGACCGGAAATTTGACTGAATAATCTGAACGGCTCCTGCACATAAATCCCGTGTGGATGGGAAGGAGCGAAGCTCCTGACCGGGTTGGAAGGAAAGTCCACTGACCCCCCAGCCTCGCAATGACATGTCATTGGGCCAAAAGGGCTAGAAAGCTCGAGTGCCGCTGGTTATAGAAAAAAAAATACGTGTGTATATATATATATGTGTGTGTGTGTGTAGGATCGTTAAAAACATTTGCCACACACAGCGCTGAATGTGAGGTACTCCATCACCCAATATTTTTTTTATCTTAAGCACGCGTGTGAGAGTGTGTGTATGTTAAAATGTTTCACCCACTTTTTTTTGGTCATGTCCGCAGAGTGAAGCCTGCTTTAAATTATTATAATTATAGTTATTTTATTTACCTATTATTATTAGACCTATAATCATAATTTTTAAATCTTTATCTTTTCCCTTCCCTTGTTAATCAACACTTTCTTTAAAAAATGAAAGATGCAATGAAACGTACTTGTAACTGTGTGTATACAGTATTTATATTTAATGAAATGTTCAATTTTTCTTTTCTCCTTTATGAAATGTGAATAAAGTTTGAGACCGGTCAAAAAAAAAAAACTATCACCGCAGAAGTAAGCGTTTTTGTAGGATAGTTTTTACTCAAGTCAACAGCAGACCGAGTGGTCATCGGTCAGAATACGTGGGTGTCCACAAAGGTTAAAAAAAAAGGAACTTAACTCATTCCACCCTGGAGGTCTGGCACATTTTTGTTCCCCAACCCTAACCAAGGGGATGTAACTATGTTTACCACATGACATGTAATCTTTGAAAGCATATTTGAGCAAGCAAATATTCACCAATTTCAATTAAATTAAAATGTTAGAAAGAAAAATGAACAAACTTTCAAGAAATGTGTACCGTACATTTAATTTATATGACTTTAATTGTAATTTATTTTTAGAAAAATAAAAGAACACTGATTTCCAGTACGAGTCTTCAACACCTTTAGTTTCCTGCCACTGCTCAGCATATTTGTTTGTCTGTTACACAAATAGTTTGATTATTGTAACTGGAAAGAAGAGGCTAGAATATTCAAATGGTGAGCTGTTTGGGTCCTGATTATGAAGAGCGCCTTGTATTTCAGTTAATGCACCCATTTTGTCCCTGACAGTGTTCAGCGTGTCAGACCACTCCAGGTCTGCTTATTTTACCAATGCTGTCACTAGTTTCACAGTTAATTGTTATCAAATAAATCCACTGCCTCATCATCTAAGTCAACATCGGACTCGTCCTCTTGGTTGTTATCGTCGAGATCGTCATTATCAATCAATCAATGACTGAATAAATTGAAAGGCCATTCTGCCGTGGATTGTTAATAAAAAAAAAGGCCTCAACACACCGGTCTGACTTAAAAAAAAACAAAAAACACCCCCCTTTACGCTCCAAAAGGGGTTAAAAATTAAAAAAATAAGATCAAAGTGTCTAAGCCAGGGCCGAGATCAAACATATTTTACACAATAAAGTCAATACACATCACTTTGCGCCCCAAAAGGGGTAACTAAAAAATAAAATACAATATATTAGTAGAGATGAAAGGGGACATCCCTGCCTAAAAGATCTTGTGTCAGCCTGAAAGCCCCAGTAAATGAATGATTTACCCAAAAAAACCTTTTTTTTACAGCTGCACATTGTATTTTCATTGTTATACACTACAGTACTAACATTTAGACTATTATTGTCAATGTTTCAATGCATATTTCTTTGTAAATTTCAACGGAATGTGAATGTGAAGAAAAAAAAATTAATATAGCTTGCGTAAAAAAAAAAAAAATAAAAACGCCAAAACGAGGCAAAGCTTTTTTTATGTTAAAAAAAAAAAACCCTAAACAATGCTCTAGAACGAAAGGTCTTCTTTATTTGGACATATGTCCTAATATAACCGACGTCACCCGTGTGTCTAGGTTGAATGAGTCGTATCTCGCCAAACAGTCTTTTATTTAAAAAATGCAGATCAACACAATCACTAGGTCTTTTATATTAGAAGTATGTATCGCAGAAAATAACAATCGTGTTTTTTTACAGTAGAATGAAAATAAAATTTTTTTTTTTTACAAAAACACACAAATAATAATACAAAGAGTAAGGACAAGAAAAACCTACGTTGCGGCCACAAGGCCTTCGTCAGGGACAGACAAACAAGAGACAGGAGGGAGAAAAGCGATAATTAAGTAGGGAACAAGAAACTAGATATAAGAGAAAAATACTCCCTTATTTTGTTGTCACATCTTGGAGCAAAGATGGCTGCCACTAAACCGGAAGTGGATAGTGCATTAAAAGCAAAAAATAACGAAAACAAGGACTGGAAAACAGAGTGAGAAAAAGTGATTTAAAAAAATTATATATATATATATATATATATATATATATATATATTTATATATATATATATATATATATATATATATATATATATATATATATATATATATATATATATATATATATATATATATGAGAGAAGTCAAGGGTGATCGCGGTCATAGTAGAAAGTCATAATAAAACTGGGACTAGATAGAAAAGGACGCCTCAGACAAAATAATGCTGGGTATTAAAACCGTAGGGTTCAAGGCAACCCATAAGATGAATAAGGCGTTGTTCCAAGCGGAACCGACTGTTGGAATCCGAGGTACAGGATCTAATGGCTGTCACCTGGATGTCAGTGGCAACGTGGTTACCAAGGCCACAGGTGTGGATTTCAACTGAGATGTCGTAGAGCGGTCCCCCAGTCGTGTGCCCGTTTGGCCGATGTAGTAATATTGCAACGTTTGCATATAATAGCATAAATGCGTGACTCGCATGTGTAGCCATGGGTGATGGTGAATCAAGAGAAATAATCAGAATGATAAAAATATTTTTTTTTTTGCAAATAACTACGCAAATTGTTATTCTTTTACAACGCAATTAAAAAAAAAAAAAAAGTAACTGTATATATGTTTGAAAAGAACGTGCTACGAAAAACATTAGTAAACACGTTAAAAAAGGATGAGTTGGACTATTCTTTCTTTGTGTGCCAGGTCGGAAAGGGAAGATGTGTTTATTAATTTGCTTCTTGCTAAAACTTTTTTTTTAAAATGTAAAACTTTTGCCTCGTTTCGGCAAGGCGCGTCCCGTTCAACCTAGTCGGTTATATTAGGGCGCATGTCAAAATATAATTTATTTTTTTTTCCCTCGCATTGGAACACGCCCAACAACAAACGCATGTCCCAACACAAAAAGACCCAATGACACACAAGTGTCACCAATGATCCTCTGTGTTTTCACACAAAAGATCTAATGACACATAAGTGTCACTATACTGATCTTTTGTGCCGGGCCCATGGTTATATTAGGGCGCATGTCGAAATATAAAAGACCCTTAGGCCTTGGAATTATAATTAAAACTCGGAAACAGAATAAAATTGTTCTTGCGGTTCCACCATAAGAAATTAGGATCGCTTGGCAAAATCAGTTCCAATAAAATTATTGTTAAAAAAAACACGGATGTGCTAAATTAAACTGGGTTTCTTTTCTATTTACATTTAAATTAAGTGTGCAATTAAACATATTTTAATGATCTTGTAAAATATGCAAACGAATGATTATTAATTACAAACATAAATAAGTTTTAACGTTTGTGTTACGTCCCCTGAATTCTCTTTCCTTTGATTATGACCCCTGAAATATTTAGTGTGCCTATGGTCAAGAAAATACGGGCCTCCTAACACCATATTCTCAATATGCGCGTAACGATATCCTTTACCTCCCCTCCCTACCTAAAGAGAAACTCTGCCAAAGTTCATTAAGTAATAATAAGGCACGCAGAGTTGTATTAAGAACATAGAAACAACTAGACACTGCCTATATATATATATATCTATATATATATATATATATATATATATATATATATAGAGAGAGAGAGAGAGAGAGAGAGAGAGAGAGAGAGTCGAAACTGAGCATGACTTATTCATTCTTTAAAACACAGCCTGCCTTTTTCATGTATGCACGAAACTCAACACAAGGAACTTACACTAATATACTCTTGGAAATGTCTCACAATGTTTACCGCTCCTTGTCATCATTCCTCTATTTGCATGTAATAGATCACGAAGTCATCACTGCACCTGGTCCTTTGACAAGAATCCTGCATCCGAGCATTCACACACCCTTACAGTAGAGGTTTCTTTAGCAATTAGTTTTACATGAGGTTGCCAGCCACATAGTCAACCTCATTTTAGTTGCCTCTTATGATAAATCTGAGAAAACAGTAGTCCTATTTTTTTCTTGTCTTCTCGGAGACCTTGTTGAAGTAAACAGGGCACTTACAGTTAGTAATAGTTAACATTTGACCTGACCATTTTGTAACTATCACTTTCATAATGAATGTGATAGTTTAGGAACCTCAGACATGGAAAAACAAATAGCTTTTGAACTTTGTATGAAATAGCTCAAGAACGAGAACCAAACAGAAAGGAGGATCGGAGAACCAACTGCGTCTCTGGCTGATATTCTTGCTGTGAATCATGGACAAGTTGAAACATCAATGGGGAAAGGTTATACAATTGGAATGCCAAAAATTGATACTAATACCCAGCGAACCCCTGAAATGACTAAACTTCTGGCCCCTGGGTTTGATTTAAATAGTGTTCCCAAAAGGGCGACAATAGGGGAAGGCTTTTGTTTTTCAAACAACAATTTTCCATCATCCCACAGCAAAATAAAACACGGACAGCAGACGCCTGAACCACCTGTACTTAATACCGTAATGTCTAAATTTAACACTCACAGTAAAAAATTTGAAGCATCAAAGAGCAATCATTGTGCTCCAACAACCCCAGAAACTCCAAAACTTCTTACACCTGGATTTAAGTTGAACAGTTTTTCCAGTAAGTTTCCTTCATAGTAGCATGTTGTTTTGCTGAGCTCTCATCTTGAGATTTACCGTATGTTCCACGCTTGATGAGGAAGACTGTCTCCTCTGAGAGATTTTTGTACAGATCTTCGAGCTTTGGTGTTCGGATGATGTTTGAGTCCGCTGACTTTTCAGCAGCATCAGAGCAGTACATACTTTCTTTCAATGTTGTATTCTGCTTTGTTAAGCTCTCACCTTGAGATGTACCTTGTGTTCCACGCTTGATGAGAAAGACTGTCTCCTCCGAGAGATTTTTGTACAAATCTTCGAGTTTTGGTGTTCGCATGATGTTTGAGTCCGCTGACTTTCCAGCAGCATCAGAGCAGTACGTACTTTCTTTCAATGTTGTATTTTGCTTTGTTGAGCTCTCATCTTGAGATTTACATCTTGTTCCATGTTTGATGAATAAGATTGTTTCCTCTGAGAGATCTTTGTAGAAATCTTCCAGGCGAGGTGTCCGCATGATGTTTGAGTTTGTTGGCTTGTCAGAAATCTGAGAAGGGGGCATTTTAGGGCCATCGTCTTGAACGCAGTTATCCAGTCCACAGTTTGTAAAACTGTCATTTTCTGTTGCTTCTGATTCATTGTCATCATCACCACAGTTACTGACATTAGAACAACCATTTTTTCTGGCATTATCCCCTTCTCCAACATCACTTTTAGCTTTTGCTTCAAATGAAAAAATGGGTCTTTTGTATCCATATTTCTCCATGTAGGATTCCATATTTTCTAAACGCTCAGACTGAATAGCCAACAGAGTTTTTATTAATTCATGAACTCTGCCGATTTTAGCATTCTCCTGTGAAAATTCAACCATCTTTTCTGTTGCTTTATGTCTCAAATCTGCCATGTCTTTCTTTGTATGAAGAAGAAAATTGATGGCCTGCACATGCTCGGTATCACCAAAACCTCTATTTCTTTTGGAATCAAGTTCACTTTGCAGAACTTGAATGCCACTCTCCACTTCTGCAGCAAGGTGCCGAAGCTGATAGAATAAATTTCCAGAAGAGTTTTTATAACAAGAATTTGAAGTGGCGCTGAATTTGTTTGTCTCTGACATTTTGCTTCCTGAAAACAGAAATGAATGGAGCATTTAATAAATAGTACTACCAATAAGAATGAAGGGCTGTAGATTGTCTTGGACAGAGCATTATTAAATATTACACGAGATGGTAAGGACAAGCTGTCTATAATTTTGTTTGAATTAACTGATGTCTTAATTCATTTCATGCAATGTAATCTGCAGCTTGTCAGCTTTTGAGCGAGTTGACCCCTGAATAAAGTCTTGTTGGTCAAAACACCTTTTCAGTACATCATTGTGACTGTACAAATCTTATAGGTCTGATCTACTGAACAATTTTATGGAAGCCTTTTCCCTTTATTCCAAGTGAAGGAGAAACGGCAGTTATCATAAAAATATTTCTGAAAATACACCCATTTACAAAACAATTATAGTTTAAGTAAGCTTTCAGTGCCATTTTAAAAATACAATAACACATTTTCAACCCAAATTATCACTTTATTGTATGGTTTGGTTTTCACAACCATCTTCAATGTACATGTACAACTCTATCAGGGCTCCGATCTCCTCCCTTAGATGACACTAGGAAGAATGTGAGGTGTGTTGTCAAACGTTGCAGGAAGAATGTAAGTGTGTTGTTAATTGTTGTAGAATGAAGAAAATTTTTGTTATGTGAGGCTTCTTGCAACTCCGCCTAGGCCGGTCCCAAGCCAGGCTGAAAAAGGAGGAGGGCGGCCTGCATGAAGGCCGTAAGGAGGCAGCCCCTCCACCATGCAAAGGCACAACAGGCCAATCATCTGTTTGCTTTAAACTTTTGATTATGAGAACTACAAGAGAGAAAACCGGACTGATTCTAAAGGCGACGAACTGAAACGGACTACGATAGGAAACTCTTTACAGAGCGATACAACAGGAAGCAATCTGATCATCAGAAGAAGTCCCCCCGTCCGACAAGTGTTTCGGCCCGATATGGAACACAAGTATAAATGGGAAAGAAGAGGAGCTGGTGGAAGAGATGAGGAAAGCAAAACTAGAAATCCTGGCTATAACGGAAACAAAGAAAAAAGGACAAGGAGTCATGGATCTCGATGGCAACACGCTGCTCTACAGTGGTGTACCCACATCTGAAATAGCTAAAGGGGGTGTGGGTTGCATTGTGGCCAAAAACAAAAAAGATAGTATCAAGGGATGGAACTTTGTCTCGGAGCGCATTATGGTTGTAAAACTAAAAGAAGGAGAAACCATAGTCAACCTGGTCATAGTGTATGGGCCAAATGAGGATGAGAGAGCAGAGGTCAAGGAGGAATTCTTGGAACTGCTTCAAAGGACAGTGGATGACTGCCTAGATGAAATTATCATGCTCTGAGATTTCAATGCCAGAGTTGGAAATGACCATGCTAGATGGGGTGGAATTATCAGAAGATATGGAGAAGATACTCTCAATGACAATGGAAAGCGACTCCTTAGATTATGCAGTGAGCAGAATCTGATCATTACAAACACAATGTTCCCCCATAAGTGCATATATGCATACACTAGATGTGAACCAACAAAGAATGAGAAGTCCGTGATCGACTATGCTATTGTTAGGAGGAGCTCATTCAAATACGTCCGGGATCCTAGAGTCTGGAGGGGGCCAGAGATTTGAAGTGATCACTACCTGCTTACAATCAAAAGAACAACTGAAAGAGTTGCTCAGCCTAGTGTAAAGATCTGATGTTTATTCTTTATCATTATAATATTAGCACTGACTGACTGGTCTTGGAGATTGATTAAATGGTGATGGGTGTTCCTTTAATGGTTACACTGTTCATACGCCCACACAGAGCAGAACAGTTTCTTATATCACGCGAATGTCAAAATATCAAATTCTGAAAGACTAAACATACCACTGCTTCACACGAGATCCTGCTATTAAATTCATTCTGTTTGTTGACCTAGATTTCCGCCACCCAGGCTATTTACGCGAATACGTAGGTGTAAGCTCCTTCTAAACTGAAAACCACCACTGTTACTATAAACTGTTACTAAATGGTATTTTGCCATCACTGATACAACTATGTTTGACGTTACTACTGATACGTCTGTTATTGGTCAACCATTGATAATTACTCACTTAATAGTTTAATGGCTATTTATGGTCATGCGTGACTATAATCACGCCTACTGTTCTCCTACCGTGTTAAATGTTGTAGTGAGTGTGCGTGGTGCATTCACACGCCACAGATACACACATCAGAGGCATGGAATGGCGTAGTGTACTGTTAATAACGTTTATTTACACCACAACACGTTCATGAAATACACAGAATACACAGTCACAATTAAGTACAAGTCATAGCAATACAATAATACAGTACTCCAGTCACATCTCCACTTCTCATAATCATGAGCGCTATATAATATTACTACTGTTCTCTCAGCAACGGTCGGCATCCCCGTGCTAATATAATGAATTCCTCAAATATGCCTCATCAAAGACGCTCTCAACATTGGCGCTCTAATGTAAATAATAAATGGCCTCTCCAGCGATGCTTCCAACATCAGCATTATAATAACTAGACAATGGATCCTTTTTTCCCAGCAACGATTGTCCAATAAATAATGGCCTCCTTAAATATGCTTCATCAAAGACGCTCTCAACCTTGGCGCTTTAATACAACTGTGGATCCTCTCAGCAACGGTCATCCTCGCCGTGCTGACAATAATAAATTCCGCAAATATGCCTCATCAAAGATGCTCTCAACCTTGGCGCTTTAATGTATGTGTGGATCCTCTCAATGATAACGATGGCCTCTCAAATATGCTTCATCAAAGACGCTCTCAACCTTGGCGCTTTAATGTATGTGTGGATCCTCTCAATGATAATGATGGCCTCTCAAATATGCTTCATCAAAGACGCTCTCAACCTTGGCGCTTTAATGTATGTGTGGATCCTTTCAATAATAACAATTGCCTCCTCAAATATCATATAGATCCGGTTAGCCAACGGACATCATCCTCGCCGTGCTAACTACATCAATGGTGAATACTTTCGGCAATTTCTCGCAAGACTGCACTCCCTGGCAATCTGCAGTAATCTTGCCTTCACTCATCTTGACATTTATATATTCAAACAAATGTCCTGGATCCTTACCTCATCAAAAATACTCACAAACACTATTCTCCAATAAATTCAGAAATTATAGGCCTACACAAATAATATGGCCTTTATAACTTTTGCACTGCGCAGGCATACTCGAAACACACACTGTAGAACCGACCTCTCCCGTCGGTACCCAAAAACAGACTGCAATTAGTTCACACACTAGACCCGCCAAAAAAGACACGAGACTCGGTTGTTTAAAAAACACAACTCAGTCTCGATAATTGCATGGGCTAGTCACACGAGCTTACTCACAGCTCAAGACAGTTCACAGAAAAAAAAACATCTCCGCGATTTGAACTGACCAGTGTTCGCCACTTGGAAACTTCTCGATCACACGAGGGAATTCCCCTAATACATTTTTAACTTAACATCAGCTTAATCAAGCAACATAACCCGTAATCGAATCTATTTGCTTAACATTTACAAGATCACTTCCCCTTGATAATATTTACTCTGTAACAGTTGCCACACCGCCCGGGAAAAAAATGATTTATCATTTTTTTGTTGAAAAATTTAAGTCCCAAAAATTTAGAAATAAATGAAATTATATTATATGGCTACCAAAAATATACCTAACAAAAAATGTACATCCACCCGAAATATCAGCAATAAATGTAATATTACAACTAAAACATCAAACATAATCAATCAAATATCCCAATGAATGTTACCGATGTAAATTACAACAAAAGCATCAATCATAATACAAGCATACCAAAATTAATCTTAACAGAACACTAAGCTAAGTACATTTAGTACAAGTAACAACCAATAGAAAGTGAAAGAACAAGATCAAACAACAGAAGAATGATCTGTAGTAAAGAAAAGTAAGACATCAGAAAATGAGAAACAATTAACAATAGCACAAGATAACCAATAAGAACAACAATTTCATGAAAAATAAATACAAATTTACCAAAATACTAGTTACATTATACTAAGTTATATAATTAACTCAAGAATACAACGAATGAAAGTATAAGTATTGAAAGAAGAAGAAGTATACAAGTAGAACGAAAGAAACGAAGATGTGGTACAGAAATATAAACAAGATATGAACACATATCGGAAAGACAACAAAAAGATAGAATGAAATGAAGGATATTCAACTAAGACGAATGGAAAACAAAGGTATGAACGCATAGGAAGTCAATTACAATACATACTAATAGATGTTTAGATCAAACAATATCTTCCAAAAATTAAATACAAACATGATTACAAGGCACAAAACAAAATGTCAAAGTATATCCATACTAACATCACGAAACGAATAATTCATAACTAACCAAAGTCTAATAAGTAATTTAACTAAGTTACCAAAGTTATACTTAACTGAAAATAAATTATAAACCTTACACAAACAAATAATAGCATTTGCGATAACTAAGTTTTGACCTAACGCACAATCAACCGCTAAATAATAAAAATACATCATAATATCAAATAAGACAAACTTCCAAAGAAGTAATATCCCTTTCAATCATAGGGCACACAAAAATAATTTACAATGCCAAAAAAACAATTTTTTTTTTATTTTAAAAATTACCATACAAAGTATTTTAGAACGATAAGTTATCAAAAAATAAAATTATTATTTAAGTAATTCTAAGTCATAATTAATAAACTAACAATGAAATTAACTTCTAACAAAATGAGAGAAGCATAAAGTATCTTATCTCTAGACAAACACTTAAATCAAAACGTGTAAGTTTTTTTTTTTTTTTTTTTAAAATACATCACCAAAAAAAACCTAAGAAAATTACAATGTCATGTGTATATCAACTTTCCAACATACAAATATAACATAATGTTACAACAATCTGTCCATCTTTTAACAAACAAAAATATCAGATGTGTCTATCAATTTTACAAAAAAGTTCAATTTAATTTATAAGTTAATTCCGATAAACAATAGCGTTAAGCTTCAGTGTTATTTAACTGTAAATTCATATCTTACTCAGCCTATATATATAGTATAATGAAAAAAAGTCCTATAAAAATATCTTCAAAGTTTTTATAAAAATATTTATCCAATTAATTTGTTGCAAAAATGTTGAAAAAATCTTATTATTTAAATTCTAAGTACTATGTTCTGACAAGATCAATGTTTCTAACAATTTAAATACACAATTATTTCTGATACTGCAAGATAATTCTACAAAATCATATTACACAACATAACAATAAATTCACATAATTATCCTAACAATTACAGCTACAATCCGAAAAATATACAGAAAAAATGAGCACAGGTTTGACACCGCTCACTGCATTTATCAAAAATTACCCACAAATTATTACCAACACATATGTTACACACAATCAAAACAGAATAGTATACAATTGCATAAAAAATTGGACTGGTACATTCGAAACAGTCATATATGTTCCACAAAAAATATATATTAAGCAATCAAATGATGTGTCAAAATGAACATCATAATGTTTCAAAGAAATTACAAATATTTTAATACAACATCATATGATATATTATACACAGAATACAATAACATGTACTATTCTAAAAAATAAATCAGCTGTAAAAAAAAAATATATCCCGACAATCCGTCATTAATTCTTGATCCTCCAAAAGTGACTCGTCAGATGTATAGCGAGACGCTAATAGGTTCTGCTTGATAAATAATCCACATTCTTCACGAATAATGTCAACAAGTGCGCCAACTCATCACAACGTCGCACGCTACGAGACAATACAAATGAAAATTTCTATTAATCATCTGTTAGATCTAATAAGGAAAAACGGAAAATCAACTTTCACGTTTACCTATTCCTTGAGGTAAGGTAGAGTCTTGGCCCCTTTTCACACACCTCAACAAGTCCTCCTTACCTCACAGAAGGCTTAGCGATCACTTGACCGTAACGAAAGTTCATCCTTGCTATAGGCTGAAAAAAAAATTACTACGTTCACAAGAACGAGATGACCTTTCGCCACCACTAGTGTGACAATCAATAGTGTTATTACTTTGCTTGTAAACAACCTTGCTCTCATGTGGAGTACGGCTAACCTTGTTACAATTTCTATAATTGCTGTTAAGAACATTGTTATTTGTTCTATTGACACAGTTGTACTGTTTCACATCCCAGTTAGCATAATTACGATTAGCATTTCCTCTTGGATAAAAATATCTACCAGATAGAAATGGCTTTTTATCAACAAATTTATTACCAGATTGACAAACTTTCACATATTTATTTCCATTACAATTTCTAATACTCTCAGAATCACGAAGTTGTGATCTGTCAAATTGTTTCTTGTTTTTAGGCAAAGAAACATTACTATATGAAGAAATCCCTTGGTACATTTTAACCTCAGGGTTATATCTCCTATCAAAAGTATTTTTATCCTTGTTTGTGGCAGTGTGTTTAAGAAATGGGTCACACTGACTTGACTGGGTATGACCGAAAGATTTAACCATATCTTTATTGTTTTTCACCAAATATGTTTCCCTCCTGGAATAAGTAGTTCTATCTTTTTTCACTGCTATCAAGCCATCAGGGTTCTCACTTAATACCTTGTTTGTTTTTAACAACTTGAATTGAAATTTATTATTAATTCTTTTGTTATCCACAGGACTGTCTAACACTGTAGATTTTCCTTTGCTAGCTTGCCGCCAGGAACCAATATCGCTAGAATTATCGGCATTGCGTTGAAAGTTATATTTCCCTCGGAAAGATTTCTGTCCACCAATCTTCACTTTAGAGTCCGCTTTATGTCTTTCACTGTCAACACTGACAGAAGACCACCTTTTTTTCTTTAAGAGAATGTCAAGTAGACCATCCAATCTCACTCTGGCTTCTGAAATTTGAATATCTCTAAGTGAAATATCTGCACTTAATTTCTTGTTTAACCTCTCAACTCTTAAAACCTTGCAGCTTTCCTCTGCTAGCAAATTTTAAATCTTAGCGACCTTCTCTCTCTCAGCCGTTAATTCTAACAATGTCTCTGTCTCATACTGCTCTTTATTTGACCTCAACTGAGTCAACTCCAGCTGTAGAGACTGAATTTTAATATCATCATTGTTATTATACACAATCTCATCATTCTTCTTAAGGGGTACAATATTCATGTCCTTAATTTGATCACTGAGAATCATCTTATCATTCATCACCTCATGAAGCATTTCTATATAAGTTTGCTCATGTTCATTACTCTCAATTTTCAATTTCTCATACATCTCTCTCCTTTCTTGAAGTTCCTGAGTTAGATTTCTAACTTCACTATTGTTATCCTTAATCTGAGTTTCTAACTCTTTGATTTTACGCAATGCTACACTCAATGCTGTTTGGGTACTAGCAAGTTCTGAGTTTGATTTGCCTAAATCACTTGTAAGTTTAGAGACTTTTTCATGTAACTCACTTACTTCAGCAGTACATTCTATGACACTTTCCCTTTGCTCTAGGGTACTCTGTTTTATGTCCAGTTGCTTCTGTTCTTCTAGCTTTCTTTTCCGATACCTCTCATTACTTTCATCAATTTCTTTTTCACATAGCAGTCTTGTTATTTCAGACTCAGTCAGCTCACGGTCTCCAAATCCTAATAGTTCACGGTATTTGAGATCCTCCGGGAACATCCACATTTTATAAGAGTTTCCACTGACTCAATCACGTACTGTACACCAATTTCTGTTATAGTACTTATATATAGCATACACTATCTATGCATCAACATATTGTACAATCAATCGATATAATTATCGACAACACAACGACAATTATCAACAGAATAAGTGATGGATAATATAGGCAGACTTGCTGAAATGCAGAAAAGTGGCACAATCTACACAGAACAAAATCACTTATCTTAATATTCTTCTGTCCCTTCCGCCGACACACCAGATATCACAAAGTTCTGCAGATAAAACCGTTCAAGCGCAGAAAGGTACACAAACTAGATTTTCTTCTCTTCAGGTTCTTGCCAAAGTGTAGAATGCGCTCAACACAGCATCAGCACGTACAGCATACAGGAAACGCAGCACAGCACCCTCTGTAACTGTTGACTTGAAACAATCTGCAAACGACTCTTCAAAACACTTCACATTTAGTTAAACTTGACTGTCTACCAAAACTGTCAACTTCCCATTGTAATGTTCTACCGTGTTGGACACAGTTAACCAACTAGGTCGAGGACCATGACACAATGTGAGGATACATAAGCCACGCCTACACAAGGCTTTCCTATCACGCGAACTCCGTGGGTTTATTCCGTTAAATAAACTGGCCCACCACTGTAAAGATCTGATGTTGATTCTTTATCATTATAATATTAGCACTGACTGACTGGTCTTAGAGATTGATTAAATGGTGATGGGTGTTCCTTTAATGGTTACACTGTTCATACGCCCACACAGAGCAGAACAGTTTCTTATATCACGCGAATGTCAAAATATCAAATTCTGAAAGACTAAACATACCACTGCTTCACACGAGATCCTGCTATTAAATTCATTGTTTGTTGACCTAGATTTCCGCCACCCAGGCTATTTACGCGAATACGTAGGTGTAAGCTCCTTCTAAACTGAAAACCACCACTGTTACTATAAACTGTTACTAAATGGTATTTTGCCATCACTGATACAACTATGTTTGACGTTACTACTGATACGTCTGTTATTGGTCAACCATTGATAATTACTCACTTAATAGTTTAATGGCTATTTATGGTCATGCGTGACTATAATCACGCCTACTGTTCTCCTACCGTGTTAAATGTTGTAGTGAGTGTGCGTGGTGCATTCACACGCCACAGATACACACATCAGAGGCATGGAATGGCGTAACGGCAGGTGTACTGTTAATAACGTTTATTTACACCACAACACGTTCATGAAATACACAGAATACACAGTCACAATTAAGTACAAGTCATAGCAATACAATAATACAGTACTCCAGTCACATCTCCACTTCTCATAATCATGAGCGCTATATAATATTACTACTGTTCTCTCAGCAACGGTCGGCATCCCCGTGCTAATATAATGAATTCCTCAAATATGCCTCATCAAAGACGCTCTCAACATTGGCGCTCTAATGTAAATAATAAATGGCCTCTCCAGCGATGCTTCCAACATCAGCATTATAATAACTAGACAATGGATCCTTTTTTCCCAGCAACGATTGTCCAATAAATAATGGCCTCCTTAAATATGCTTCATCAAAGACGCTCTCAACCTTGGCGCTTTAATACAACTGTGGATCCTCTCAGCAACGGTCATCCTCGCCGTGCTGACAATAATAAATTCCGCAAATATGCCTCATCAAACAAAGACGCTCTCAACCTTGGCGCTTTAATGTATGTGTGGATCCTCTCAATGATAACGATGGCCTCTCAAATATGCTTCATCAAAGACGCTCTCAACCTTGGCGCTTTAATGTATGTGTGGATCCTTTCAATAATAACAATTGCCTCCTCAAATATCATATAGATCCGGTTAGCCAACGGACATCATCCTCGCCGTGCTAACTACATCAATGGTGAATACTTTCGGCAATTTCTCGCAAGACTGCACTCCCTGGCAATCTGCAGTAATCTCGCCTTCACTCATCTTGACATTTATATATTCAAACAAATGTCCTGAATCCTTACCTCATCAAAAATACTCACAAACACTATTCTCCAATAAATTCAGAAATTATAGGCCTACACAAATAATATGGCCTTTATAACTTTTGCACTGCGCAGGCATACTCGAAACACACACTGTAGAACCGACCTCTCCCGTCGGTACCCAAAAACAGACTGCAATTAGTTCACACACTAGACCCGCCAAAAAAGACACGAGACTCGGTTGTTTAAAAAACACAACTCAGTCTCGATAAATGCATGGGCTAGTCACACGAGCTTACTCACAGCTCAAGACAGTTCACAGAAAAAAAAACATCTCCGCGATTTGAACTGACCAGTGTTCGCCACTTGGAAACTTCTCGATCACACGAGGGAATTCCCCTAATACATTTTTAACTTAACATCAGCTTAATCAAGCAACATAACCCGTAATCGAATCTATTTGCTTAACATTTACAAGATCAGTTCCCCTTGATAATATTTACTCTGTAACACCTAGGAACTGCCCAACATCACGCAAGAAACTAAGTAAACGAACGGGAGAAATGAGCATCAAGACCTACAAGCTGAGAGAGCCAGAAATTAAGACAGGATGTCAGGGGCTTATTGCTGCGGCGGTGAGCAACACAGAAGAACCTGATGACTTGGAGGCCCTCTGGCTTAAATTCGAGGACATCGTGGGGACAGCTGCTGCAGAGGCGTGTGGTGAGGTCCGACTTGGGAACAAGAGAAAGAGGACACCTTGGTGGACAGAGGAAGTCAGAAAGTGGGGGGGGGGAGAATAAGGATGGCATGGAGGCAGTGCTTGGAAGCTGAAGGCACAGCAGGACAGGTGGAGAAATGTAGAGAGTGTGTGACGCTCAGAGTGGGGGCGAAGAACAGGGTGCTAGCGGCGGGACAGAGGTCCTGGGAAGAGTTTGGAGAAAGGCTGGGGAGGGATGCACGAGAAAGCCGGAGATTGTTCTGTGGGAACCTGGGGAACATGGGGGAAAAGCAATGCCCTCTCAGGTTTATAAAAGAAAAGGCGGGGCAGGTTGCTTGCTGCCCAGGGGGAAGTGGTGAAAGGATGGAGAGAGTATTTCTCGGAGCTCCTGGATGGTGAGCATGGTGGAGCATCAGGGGTGATGGCCACTGGCATAGAGGAGAGGACCAATGATGCTGAAGATGACATAGGAATGGAAGAGCTGGGGGCAGCACTGGAGAAAATCGGCATGGGTGGGGCAGCATGGTGTAACACCAGAGATGGTTGGGTGCATGGGAGCATCGGGCGACCTGTTACTCTTGGGGGTCCTGCGGGCAGCGTTGTGCAATAGGGCCATGCCGGGGGATTGCTATCGTGACACCAATTTTCAAAAATGGTGGCAATCGACCGTGTAGAAACTGTAGAGGCATGTCCCTTCTCGGTGTCCCTGGTGGAATCTACTCTGGAGTTCTGGAGCGGGGACTCCGACGCCTGGCTGAGCCACGGTTGGATGAGGTCAAGTGCAGATTCCGAGCAAACCGAAGTACTCAAGACCTAATCTTCACACTCAAACAGCTGAGTGAAAAGGCCCTTGAGTATAAGAGTGAGATCCATCTTTGTTTCATAGATCTGGAAAAGGCGTTTGACAGGGTCCCCTGGTGCAAACTTTGGGACTGTTTGGCAAGGAAGAACATTCCAGCACCTCTGATTCATGCGATACAGAGCTTCTATAAGTCTTGCAGAAATTATCTGAGGACAGCAAACCATAAGTCAGAAGAGTTCAGGACCACCTCTGGTGTAAGACAAGGTGATATCCTGTCACCTTATCTTTTCATACTTCTCATGGACGATGTCATCAAGGCATGTAAGGAGAGAACAGGAAAGTATTCAGTGGGGTACTGGAAGATGAGACAGGTCTGTATTTCAGAGCTGGCATTTGCTGATGATGTTGCACTGATTGCTAAATCAGAGGCACATCTCCAATACAACCTGCAAGTCTGGAAGGAAGAGCTGGAGAAGAGAGGGATGGTCATAAGCAGCTCTAAAACCAAATCCACGGTGATATCACGAGAAGAAAGAAGACATCAGATTAAGCTGGGAGAACAGGTTCTGGAGCAGGTCGACCACTTTGAATGCCTCGAAGCTATTATAGACCGAAAGGAAGGCATCAAAGAAGAATTGGCCACTCGAAAAGCAGCAGCTGGGAGACTTTTTCAGGCCATAAATCGAGGATTCCTCAGCAAGAGAGAGGTAGGTAAGAAAACGAAGATGGCTGTATACCGCTCCACCTATGTCCCAGTCTTGACATATGGATGCGAGTCATGGGTGGTGACTGTGGCCCACAAGGGCCAGATCCAGACCTCGGAAATGAGGTATCTGAGGAAGGTGGTTGAAGTAACAAGAAGAGACGTGGTCCGCGGCCAGACGATGCATCAAGGCCTAAAATCCCACCCCCTGCAGACCCAAGTAGAACAGTCCCAACTGAGATGGATTGGCCATGTCTGCAGAATGGGAGAAGATTGGTTACCACAGCAAGAAAGAATTCAAGACTAATCGACAAATAAGAGAAGACTCTAGGCAGAAATATGTCTCCAACTATATAAGGAAAAGACGATGGTCATATATCGGTCATGTCCTACGAATGCAAAACAACAGAATACCATTGCAGGCACTCACTTGGGTTCCTGAGGGTAAGAGGAAAAAAGGAAGACCAAAAGAAACACTCAGAAGAACAATAATAAGAGAAGGAAGAACGTTGGGATTAAATAATGTGCAAGAGCTAAGAGGAGTGGCGTCACAACGTACAACCTGGAGAGCACTGGTTTCTGCCTTATGCGCCGTGTTTGGTGCTTAAAGAATTTATTATTATTATTATTACAGCAAGCATGGGAAACAAAGAGCCAGGGATCCAGACCCCCAGAGTCCGCTGGGAGGACAACATTAGACAATCTTTGAAGGACCGAGGACTAGAATGGAACCAGGCCAGGAGGAAGACAGTCGATATGATAGTCTGGCGCTCTCTCTTCCAAACCTCTACACCTCACGGTAGAAGGGGAACGACTAAGTAAGTAAGTAAGAGGCTTCTTGCTAAAATTGGCTGTTTTATTTTTAATGGATAAGCTCAACACATCGAAAGACGGCAGCCATCACCTGGCAGTTCTTGTATGTTGACTTTACATCCCACAAGGAAATGATTTGAAGAAATTCTTATGTTGAAATGAAGAACAGTTGGCTGTTTGTTTGATACGGCCTTAAAATAAAATTCAGAGACACAGTAAAAAGGGGTAAAGGTTAGTTTTGTTTTAAGGATTATCCTCATTGCACACGGACAACTCCATCAGTGCTCTGATCTCCTCCCTTAGATCACACAAGGAGGATCTCAGCACAGTGCATGAACTCGATAACACCGGCGAGATTCCCAATGTGTGTATATAGGATTCACACATTCTATAAATATATTTGGTGGGTAGTTTTCTAATTTAAAAAGAAATTTTGCCAGGGCAGCGGCCTTATGGCCTACTCTTTAAGATTTCCAACTGCCGTGGGATTTTTAACCTGCGCAACTTGCACACGGGGCCTCCTATTTTTTCGCCCTAATCCGAGAAAGCTAGGCATCCCATCTCACTACCCATGAGACCGGGGGAAGTATGACATCATTAGGACCACTGGTTCTGAAAAAATAAATGTCCATAAATTATATTTCCTCTACTGGGAATCGAACCTGGTACCTCTAGAATTCAAGGCAGACACCAAACCTCTTAGCCACTCAACACTTAAGATATCCTAAACCTAACCTAATCTCCAGTGTTGTCGACTCGAGTCAATCAATTTGGACTTGAGTCTGATTTAAGTCACCACAGCAACTCGACTTGACTTAAGATTTAGGCATTAGCGACTCGACTCAAGACGTGTCAATTTTAGTGAAATGACTCGCCGTCCTCATTCATAATGCACTCTTCATTAATTAGAAAAAAAAACGTTTTTACGTTAAGCGATATCACCCAAACATTACAAGAATTCCACTGTGCAAATGCGTTTTACTTCATATTGTCAGACATAATTGGAGACTGTTGCCAGGCAAACAACTCTTAAACTCTGTTACAACGCTCAGAGTGTCGTAAAATTTTAACTACCATGCTGTTGTCATGCTCAGAGCGTTGCTTAAGAATTCTTACTTACTTACTTGGTCGTTCCCCTTCTACCGTGAGGTGTTGAGGTTTGGAAGAGAGAGCGCCAGACTATCCTATCGGCTGTCTTCCTCCTGGCCTGGTTCTATTCTAGTCCTTGAAAGATTGTCTAATTTTGGCCTCCCAGCGGACTCTGGGTTGTCCTGAAGGTCTGGATCCCTGGCTCTTAGTTTCCCATGCTTGTCGTGGTAGCCTAACGTTCTCCCATTCTGCAGACATGGCCAAACCACCTTAGTTGGGACTGTTCTATTTGGGTCTTCAGGGGTTGGGTTTTTAGACCATGTCTCTTCTTGTTACTACAACCACCTTCCTCAGATACCTCATTTCTGAGGTTTGGATCTGACTTTTGTGGGTTGTAGCCAATGCCCATGACTCGCATCCATATGTCAAGACTGGGACATAGGTGGAGCGGTATACAGCCATCTTCGTTTTCTTACCAACTTCTCTCTTGCTGAGGAATCCTCGATTTATGGCCTGAAAGTCTCCCAGCTGATGCTTTTCGAGTTGCCAACTCTTCTTTGATGCCTCCCTTCCGATGGATCTCACTCTTATACTCAAGAGCCTTTTCACTCAGCTGTCTGAGTGTGAAGATTAGGTCTTGAGTACTTCGGTTTGCTCGGAATCCACACTGGACCTCATCCAATTGTAGCTCAGTTAGGCATCTGAGTCTCTGCTCTAGGATTCTACTTCTAGAGTAGATTTTACCAGGGACATTGAGAAGGGATATGCCTCTATGGTTTCCACATTGTCGATTGTCACCCTTTTTGAAAATTGGTGTTATGATGGAAATCTCCCAATCATTTGGTATGGTCTTGTTGCACCACGCTGCCTATAGGATCCTCTGCTGCTCCCATGTACTTAACCATTTCTGGTAATATACCATCATGCCCTGCTGCCTTGCCCATCTTGATTTTGCTGAAGAATTCTCGCTAATAATCGTAGAAACTTTAGAAAACATGGATTAGATTACATGGTTGACCTTAACAGAACTTCTGTTTGTGTAATTCGTCCATTTTGATGGCGTACACACGTGTATTTCTTTGTTATCATATTTATTTGCTAGTCAAGTGTGATCCGATTTTGAGAACATTTTTTTGTGAGGCTAGAGAGATATGGCAAGTCATATTCCTACTAATTCTTTGACTTCTAGGCGAATGTCTGCATCTAAAGCATTAAGTTTACTTGAAAGTATCATTGAGAGTGATGATGATTTGATGGACAGTGAGAGTTTATTTATCAAATGATGGAAGTGTTGCAGACACTTCGGTCACCAGCCTGACCCTGTTTGGTGCCTTGGACCACCAGCGGATGTCACCATGGCCAAATCCCCGTCTATTCATCTGTGTGTATCCGATTACCTCCCTCAGCTTGAGCGACTCTTGGGCAGCACCAACAGCTTCATCCACTTTTCAGTGTGGGCTGAATGGACTTTACTACGTCATCTGCTGACTCGCACAGCATCATTGCGAGCCTTGCCTTTCCTGCTTTGTATTCCTCAACAACTGACTTGAAGGGAAGCACGAGCTTTGCCTTCTTGCAGTACAGTGCTACATCTGACAGACCTGGTGATACTCCTAGCCATTTCCTCATGAACCTGTTGACCTTTTGCTCTATAGCTTCTACTGTACTGGTGCTTATTTCATATATAAGCAGTGGCTATAGCAATTTAGGTATCAACATGAACTGAAGGCACCACAGTTTGAAATTTCCTAAGAGTCTGCTTTGGTCTATGATCTGTAGTCCTCTGTCTGCCATTTCTATTGTCTGTTGAACTGCCTTTGAGTCTTTTAATGAGGCAACAAACACCCTGCCAAGACTTTTCACAGGTTCCTCAATGACAGTAGGGATTCTTTGGTTTGAAACCATGAATGTGACCTCAGATGTCTTCCCTTTCCTGACTAATAGGCTTCTAGACTTCTTAGGTTTGAAGCTCATTATGCACCAGCTGACTAGTTCATCCAGGCATGCTAACATTCTCAGAGCCTGGTGTTCATCTGATGTCAGAATTGTTGTGTCATCTATGAATGCTTTAAGTGGTGGCATGTGACATCGCCTGCCATCAATGGTACCTATACCTTGTAGCGGTATGGCAGCTTGTGTACCCTGACAATCCCCAGAGCTATGCCAGTGGGAGTTTTACTCCTGGTAGGTTCAACCAAGCTGGACTGGTTTGCGTGGGTAGGGGTCAGACAAAAGCTGGTACCCTGGTCCTCCAGGTTGGGGGTTTTAGCACAGGGCCGACACCCCTGTCTGTGTAAAAAATCACACATGTTACGGAAACCGCAATAAATGAAAAAACTTTGATGCGGGACGGACATCCGGAGTCTCAGGCTCGTATGACTGACAGTGGTGAAAGCCGAAAGGAAGCCACTGGCATGAAAACAGATGCCCAGACTGCAAAACACGAAACCAGAATTGGTTTTTGGAATGTCAGAACTATGAATGAGGCAGGAAAGCTGAGACAGATCACAGCAGAGATGAGGAATTACAAACTACATATCCTGGGAATAAGCGAGAGCAGATGGACAGGGATGGGGAGAATAAAAACAGCTACAGGGGAAACAGTACTTTATTCTGGTAGAGAGGACGGTCAGCACAACGAAGGTGTAGCCATTATCCTTAAGAAAGGAATGGAAAGGTCTCTACTGGAATGGAAACCCATTAACAACAGACTAATAAGAGCAAGACTGAGAGGGAGATTCACCAACACCACAATTATACAATGCTATGCACCAACAAACGACAGCGATGAAGAGATCAAGGACGAGTTCTATCAACAGGTACAAAAGGAAATGGAAACTGTACCCAGGTACGATCTTATTATAGTAATGGGAGACCTAAATGCGAAAGTTGGAACACACAATAATTATAACGAAAGAGTAATGGGGAAATGCGGCAATGGAACAGTAAATGAGAATGGGGACAAATTAATAAGCTTCTGCAGTATTAACAACCTGGTCATTGGAGGAACACTTTTTCAACACAAAGAAGTGCACAAGTTAACATGGGAATCACCAAACGGACGAGACAAAAACCAGATAGATCACATAATGATCAATGGCAGATGGAGACATGCACTACAAGACGTGAAAGTAAGAACAGGCGCAGATGTGGGAAGTGATCATCACCTAGTAGTAGCAAGACTGAAGGTGAAACTCAGAGCTGCTGGACCAGTTGCAGTCAAACAGAAAAGATATAACATCACGAAACTTAAGGACCCCCTCACCAGAAAAGCGTTCGTGGTCGACGTAAAGATACGATATCTGATTACCAAAAGCCAGGAAAGAACAGAGACCGACGATGTCGACCAGAAATTCAACACCATCTCAACAATATACAAAGAAAGCAGCAAGTCATGCTTGGGATTCCAGGAAAGAAAGAGCCAAGACTGGATAACACCAGAAATGCTAAACACCATAACGAAGAGAAAGGAAATGAAAAGAAAGAAAACAGAAGCTAAGTCTCCCAGGTTAAAGGCAATATATAGTGAACAGTACAGTCAGCTGGACAAGGAAGTAAAACGTCAAACCCGTGCTAACAAAAGGACATTTCTGGATGTCCTTGCAAGACAAGCAGAAGAGGCAGCACTGAGAAATGAACAAAGCACAGTTTATAAAATAACTAAAGTTATCAGTGGAAAACGAGGTGCAAACAACATAACGTTAGTAAGAGACAAGCAAGGAAACTTCATCACCACAGCACAGGGGCAGGAAACAAGATGGGCAGAGCATTTCAGAGAAACACTGAATAAGGAACCACCAGAGACTCAGCTGAATGTTCCTGAGACTGAAAGTGACTTAGACGTAAATACAGACATTCCACGAAAAGAAGAAATTATCACAGCTATCAAAGGGCTAAAAAATGGAAAAGCGCCTGGTCACGACAATCTAAATGCTGAGCTATTCAAGACAGACCCTGAACTAGCAGCAGAACTATTAGAACCACTATTTGCACAAGTCTGGGAAACTGAGACAACACCTACAGAGTGGAGTAAAGGAATAATTGTCAAATTGCCCAAGAAGGGCGACCTTGCAGACTGCAACAACTGGAGAGGAATTACCCTCCTCTCAGTTCCCAGCAAAATACTAGGCAGGATAATCATCCAGAGAATTTCAAAAGCAGTTGACCATAAACTGAGGAAAGAACAAGCGGGCTTCAGAAAGAACAGATGTGCAGAACATATATTTGCCCTCAGGAACATTATAGAGCAGTGCTCAGAATGGCAGAGACAGCTGTACATTAACTGTGTTGATTTTGAAAAGGCTTTCGACAGCATACACAGGGACAGCCTATGGAAAATTCTGAGGGCTTATGGAATTCCCAGCCGCATTGTTTCCATTATAAAAAGCCTCTATTCTAACTTTACGTGCAGTGCTGGATCGAGTAATGTAATTTTCGAAGTGAAAACAGGAGTACGACAGGGATGCCCCTTATCAACAACATTATTTTTGAGTCATAGATTGGGTGATGCGCCAGACAACAGAGGGCAGTCCAAGAGGAATTAGATGGACGTTTTCTACACTGGAAGATTTGGAATATGCAGATGACATTGCACTACTCGCGCATTCACATCAACACATTCAAGACAAAACCGATAGACTGAATAAGTATGGCCAGCAGGTTGGCCTGAACATCAATTTGAAGAAGACAGAGGTCATGACACTAAATGTGGGCAATCCTGAGCCAATAACAGTAAGGAACCAGAAGTTAGAACAGACAGACACATTTACTTACCTAGGAAGCATAGTAACACCTGACGGCGGAACAAGCAAGGACATTAACAACAGAATGAATAAAGCGAGAACAGCCTTTGCTGTTCTCAACATTTGGAAGTCTTCCCAGTACAGCACAAACACCAAATTAAGACTGTATGAGAGCTGTGTACTTTCTGTGCTTCTCTATGGTGCGGAATGTTGGAGAGTAACAGAGAAGGAAATGTCGAAACTGTCCTCCTTCCACACAATCAGCCTAAGGAAAATTCTCCGAATCTTTTGGCCAAACACCATCAGCAACCAAGAACTACTTATTCGGAGTAACCAGGAGGACAAGCACACCATCATAGCTGGCAGACGCTGGAGTTGGGTTGGCCACGTCCTCAGAAGGGACCCTGATACCATCACAAGAACAGCTATGCTATGGACCCACGAGGGAAAGCGAAAGAGAGGCAAACCAAAAACAACTTGGCGAAGAACTGTGGAAGCTGAGATGCAAAGAATGAACCACAGTTGGGGCACTGTACGAAGGATGGCTGCCGACCGAGCAAAGTGGAATCAATTTGTTGCTGCCCTATGAGACGCCACCAGGCGTGATGGCCGCTGACTGCTTTGACGGTTGGTGGTTATGGATCAAAGAAGAAGATGTGACATCGCAATTCCAACTTGTAGGTCAAGCTACTTTGTTGTGCACTCTCTGGTTGAAAATCTGATAGAGAACCCTGAGAAATACATCTTCAGCATTGCTGCAATTTCTTGTGGAACATGGTACATTTCCAGGGCCTGCCACAACATCTGGTGTGGAACTGACCCATACGCATTTGCTAGATCCAACCAGATTACACAGAGATTTGTTCTGTCAGACTTTGCCTTTTGAATTGCTTCCCAGATCATTGTGGCATGCTCTAGACACCCTGGTGTACCTGGGATACCTTCTTTCTGGATGGTAGTGTTAATGTATCCATTCTCCAGAAGGGATGTGGTGAGCCTTTTAGCCATTACTGAGAAGAATATCTTCCCTTCCACATTAAGTAGTGAAATTGGCATGAACTGACTAATGTCTGTGGAATTTTGTTCCTTTTTGTTTTGGATGTAGACTCCATTCGCCTTTCTCCATTCTTTGCTTACACGCTGGTTTTTCCAAGCATTTTTCAGCAAACCGAGAAGCCATTTGAGAACATCTCTTATTCACAGCATATGGGAAACCATTAGGACCTGGAGCTGACTTGCGCCGTGCTTTCTGGACAATGCTTTTTATTTCTTGCACTGTTGAGGGCTTGGTGTTAAATTCAGCTCCTGGCTTACTAGGCCATATAAGGCCTTCCATGCTGCTAAGCGGCTCATCTTTGTGATCGTCTGAATAGGTCATTCTAAGGTGTTTTTCCAGATCTTTTTTCCCGATGTTTAGTGTTCCCGACCGTGGCTGTTCAAACTGCTCTTTGGCAAACTTGAAGGGCTCCCTGAAGAATCTCTCCCTATCCCTCCGTGTTTTCCTTCCCAACCTTTCTGCTCTACAAAGAGCATTATGTTGGCCTTTCAGGTGCTCCCAAACCTGTCGTAATCCTTCCTCCTCTGTGTCCACTGCGTTCTTGAACTGTTTTCGGGTATGCTTCTTCTGTTTCCTGATCTCTTCTATTCTGATTTGTCTTCTACTTTTCTGTGTGGGGTTACTTTCCATTGCCTCCCTGACTCCAAACACTTTGCGACAGTGAAGATATATTATATAATTATAACCCATCAAACCGGCGTGTTGCTGACCACATCACTCCTAGTGTGCCGACGGTCAAGAAAATATGGGCCTAACACCATATTCTCAATACACCTCAATGGGTGTGTAACGGGATCCTTTACCTTTTTTTCCTTTATAACCCATCAAAGGTTGAACAGGATCTTTTCACCATAATATTAAAAAAAAAAAAAAAATAGTAAGTTTTAATGACTACAACATTAACTGGCCCTCGGTAAGTGCACATTTTGCTAGTAATGTTTTGTTGTTTTTCAAATAACATTCAGCATTTTTTAATGTCTACTAACTGCATGTCTTAATACTAAAAAATCAATTACAATTCTCCTTCCATCCCTCTTCATGTTGATATATAACATGTTCATAGGAAAATTCATACACAAATTTTGACTGATAGATGACCACTTCACTCTTTAAAACTCTGCCCAAAAAAAAATGGTCCAGCATAGGGTGCATAATAGGTCTTGAAGCAAATATTACTGCGGATGGAGTGGGAGAGTGCAGGTTAGGGTTGGAGGGGGTGGCAGCACTGGTGCGGAGCGTCTTAGGGTTAGGTCTGTCTGCATTTTCGTTTTAACGGAAATTTTTTTTTTTGGTTGGGTTGTTGGTTTTAGGTCTAGACCTATGTCTGCATTTTCGTTTTAGAACAAGTCTGATACCATTTTCACATATTATAATTTTGATGCACTTCACCCAAAACCCGACCCTTTTTCGAGCTTGCAGCGTTGGGGAAAAAAAGCCTCTAAACCTTGTTCGGGTTAGCGTTAATAATGGGCATTTTACACTGTGCCGAAGCGATATATAAGTTTCAACAACGTTCGGGCAAAATGGCGGATCTTGTTCCACTACCCTTCCAATTTAGGCTACCTGTTTAAATATGCCTATTAATGCTGGCAACCTATATTTTTTAGCACGTCTGCAATTTCACGATGACAATATAATTTAGCCTACAAACCGAGTATTTACTCTAAATATAATGAATAAGTTGCCGCATGTTTATAATTTACCTTTAATGTTCACGGATAACACGCAGATCAGACTTGCTCTGTAAAATATTTCCAGGTTTTAATTATTCAAACAACCCGCGTGCGTAAGTTACAGGAAAGCACCGGAAAAGAGACCTACACACATTCATACAAATAATTTTCAGGCTTTTTACCGTAGATATCTCTTGTTGCTTTGTATTTCCCGTTCAAAAGAGCTACGTAAACACGGAAGATTTGAGAAGACAACGAAGTATGGCCACGAAAAATTCTTTATGAACATCAAGATTTTGCAGATAATTATGTGGATGCATCATTTTTGAATGAGTTCAGACAAAAATGCGAATGTTCTTGTAAAAATAAATGTTGAAAGATTTGCTGTTACTGCGCATAATGTCGGTTGAAATGAAAGTAGTGGGACGTCTTCTTTGATATACATACATAAATAAATAATATTGTTTAAAAATATTAAATGCGAATATCATTACCTTAACATATCTAACATTTACATAAATAAACTAAAATGCAACAAACATTAACCAAATTACTATAAAACACAACTACTTAAATCACACATAATATATAATATTATATTATTTAATCAAAATAATAAAAAATAAAAATTAAAACATAAAAAAAAAATAATTAAATAAAAATAAAAATATAAATTTCATAAATTAACTCAAATTAATTATAATAAAATAATAAAATATTTACAAAACAAGCGTATATATATATAAATTAATAAAAAATTTATATAAAAAATATAATAAAATATTATATATAATATAAATTCAAAATATATAACGAAACATAGCCTTTTTTTTTTAGCTTGCAAATGCATGTAGGGTGCCTAAAAGCCTAAATAACATGCTTACACTAACATATTTTAAGTCAGCAATAAAGCTAGGCCTAAAGTAATAATACTAAAGTAAAATGAACAGAGGTAGTCAAGTTAAGTAAAGATGTTTATTTCGCACATCAAATACAAAGTAGGAATAAAATATAAATTCTGAAATTAACAAGTACACATGTTAATAATATTGCAACCTGTGTAAATTTGAATGAATATAATTATTGTAGAAAGGCTGAAAGAGATAGCATAGCCTAATCATCTGTATCTTTAAAGATTCTAATTCTTTTTTTAATGGTGGAGACTTCGTTGGAGATATTACAGAGGTTGCAATGGATGTGGAACCATTTCAGGTTCTGAAAGGGTAGGTTACTTCTTTTAAAGTAAGAGGCTTACGGCTTCTTCTTTTTTTTAATCATTACACTTAATTTCCATTATAAATAAACACAAAAATGTGACACTGCATAGAAAAAAGTTTGTCAAAGTTTTGAAAATTGCCAGTAATATACAAAGAGATGCAGAGCGAATAACATCTGTAAACAGACTCAACGACTGAGAAAAAAATGATGCAGTTGAGTGCGAGCAGGCCATGTCGAATGAGCGAGTTAAGCGCCGAAAATTAAAAATATTATTGAAAAGTGCCGTAATAGCGGGGTATGACTGTATATCGTAATTATAAAATTATAGACACTGTATATCATAATTATAACCCATGAGAGGTTGAAAAGTTGTATTGAGTATTTAAGCTTATATTTAATTAGCTGTGACGCAGACCTTAGTAACATATGTGCACATGTGTGTGTGGTTAGACCCACTGGCTATTCACACATCGTAGTTCATAACCTGGTTTTAATATTATAAGTCTCTACATTTCTACAAGTGAGCCGGGGATCATTCTTAATGTATCTAAGAATGACGTTGATCAATTCTAATAGAACAATCGAGATGTCCTACCAGGGAACCTATTGCAGTAAAAGTTAGGCCTGCTGAATACTTTATTCTGACCAGATAAATAACACAGGGATCTTGAAAAAGTCTATTGTCTGATATGCCAAATGAGGAGTTCAGTTGGGATGATTTAATAATAGTATATAGTTTTCTTGGTATGTTTGCTAACGTTGTTTGAGGGAGGCTATCAGTAAAATCAAGTGATCGTAAACAATTACATCCCTTGAAATTAATTGCCACGTTACCATTGTCATTTCAACAAATCTGGGGAGAAACTCCATCTAACATTTTTTTAAAAACATATATTTCGATTTTGTGACTTATAAAAACTAAAGAAAGTAAATACTACTATTAGGCATTGCGTAAAGATTAGGTACCGGTAGTTAAAGAGGCAGAAAGAAGCAACAAGCTCCATAAGGCACCAGAAAGGAAAATGATGATGTGTTTAATAAAGAAAGAAGACAAATGGTAAATTTTGTGTGTGTGTCAAAGGATTGCAATAATCAGAATGTGTCCACTTTTGTACAGCCTGTGACCATTTCACTCTCTGCGAATATTGGTCCTCTCTTTCCAACAGGTTAACTCTTACAGGACTTGCTGGGATTCCCAAATCTGTTGTAAGGAATTTTCAGTTGCTTTTACTTTTTTTAGTTTTCATATAGACCTAGTAGTTTAACACTTGGTTTTACTCAAAGTTTTCAAATAAAAAGTACAATAATTTAATAAAATATTATGTAACGGAAATTGAGTCAGGATCAATAAAATATAAAATTGGGACAAAACAAAACAAAGTTCAAATACACAAGCCTCAAAAACTGGCCTCCCATCATGAGTGCCTGAATACTGGCCTCCCATCATGAGTGCCTGAATACTGGTCTCTTATCCTTCAATGAAGCTTGATTAGAATATGGCGGTGGCCCGATTTCACTTCCACCGGCTATTGAAACTGTTTCACATGTAAAGCAAATAAAAACTCTACAGACACTTCTATATTAATTATTATGTACTAGTCTCATCATTAATACCCATTAGCTCCATAAGGAGCACAGACCTTCAACACATTCATGCCAAGCCCTGTTCTGTGCCCACCCGTACCTTTTTCATTCCTTTCATTTGTCTCTTTTACAAGTCTATATACATACGAGCAAGTAACCCACCAAAATAGGGTAGGTAATAACTATGTTGTACTCTTTCTGTTGCATGCCCTTATGATAGCACTAATTCTCCTGTGGTCATTTCATGAATTCCCATTTTCCTTTAGAAGTAAATCAATGACACGTAGTCTATTTAATAGTATTATGTGTAATGAAGCTTTTCTAGCTAAATATATAAGAAGGGGATACTTATTCATACTTACCTGCATGAACTCTGCTTAAAATATACTACTGGACAAAAGTTAAGGGCCACCATTCAGTTTAGACAAGGTTTATATAATTGATTGGCAAACTGTAAAGACAAGTGAAAATGTCATTAAAACTGAGCTCAGAGAAATGTGTATACATTGCTATGCAATAAATCAGTATGACAAGTGGTCAAAATGATCACTGCATTAGCCATGCCACCAAGGAGAAGTCTCAGCACTGTAGACCGTGGTCGAGCCATGGCATGGATTCAGGATGGTCAATCTGTTCGTCATGTTGCAAGACGTTTAGCAGTGTCCCACTCTACCATTCAGAGACTTCTTGAGAGATTTCAAGCTACCGGACATTTGGAAAATTGACCCTGCTCACGAAGAATTATATAAACCTTGTCTAAACTGAATGGCGGCCCTTAACAATTGTCCAGTAGTATATTATGGAGAAAATTCCAGAAATGTTGTCAAAATAACAGGATGAAAATTTATGAAACAATCACTACTGAGTTGTTATTTAACTAGGACTGTGGAGCAACTCGCTCTTTTGCAGCCAATATCACACTGAAGACTCCTCAGTATTATCTACACTGTAGATCTAGGCTATTCCTGTAGCTTTTCTGCCATTCCAAAATGTGTTGAGTCGAAGTCATGAACTCCAGCTTGGCTGGCATTTAAAGGATCATGACATCTGGTCCCAAGCTAGGATGAAGAAGTGTGTGGCATACTGTGCATTCCCCATCATACAAGGGAGCTCTCCAAATATGCATAGCTAAAATACTGTGCTCTGAGCTTTCCAAAGGAATTGTCATGTCCTTCACAGCGTCACTTCTCAGCTTCCCTTGCCCATCATGGGCCCATAGTGAGATCCTCCTGCATGCAACCAACCAGGTAAAAATCCAGAGTTACGTGAGGGGCTCATGTGAATCCTCCAAGCTTAGTGTGAAATGCTGGGTTCTCATGTTTCATAACAGGGTGAATCTCTGGAAATGTGTGGATGCTTTCAAGGGTCAATGAGGGTGTGATTAGCCTCACAGACAGGTCCACTTACACATTTGAATGCTGTAGCACTGTGCTTAGCTGGTGATCATATAAGGTTGACTTCAGTTATGCCTCCATACATATCACCACTGAGAAATGGGAAGCAATGCATGCCACAACTGCATGGCTTTTCCGTAAAAGATTGCCAGCTGGTCAGATTTTGTTTATGACTGGACACAAGACAATTCTATATATGCGGAATACCAATCTACCTTGTTTAAAAATAAATACATAAAGACATATTAAAGGAAAATTTCTATATAATTTCTACAGTCTGTTATCATGTGTTAGTATAATGTCAATCAAACAATGTCCCCTTGCCTTCCTGATATGCAGGGTGCTATGATCACATGATTCCTGATTGTAACATTTGTCTGTCAATTTGTTCACCTCACTATAAGTGTGTCCTGCATCATTCAGTTCTGTCATCATGCCATGCCTCCATGTGTTCCTCACTCTTCCTCTGTGGTTCACTCTTGGTACGTGATGTGTTAGAGCTTTTGGTCACTTACCTCCAAATGTCTGGCTACCCCATGCTGTAGAAATTTGAAGCCACAAAAACATGAGATGGGACAAGTCAACTAGAGAGAGCAATAATGACAATAGTGAATTAATGTGACCTTGGTATGTGGAAACAGCACATGGAGAAATGAACAGGAGACAACAGAAAAAAAAATAACAACACAAAGAATGCAGAGGGTATGTAAGTGATGCCAAAGTCAGCAGGGCGTGAAAAGATCTGGTGTACAAGGGAAGAAAGAGGGTGCATATTTTGGTGAATATTAAAAAAAACAAAAACAATCAAGAAGTTTAGACTATCAGAAATATGTGATTACATAGAATAGAAGAATTAAAATGGTACAAGATCACTAATGTGGAATTGATGATAAGAACTAGACAAGTGCCAGTGGAACAAGAAATGAGAAGATGCTAGCAACAGATATGACTCACTCTAAGGAAACCAGCTGACAGGATTACAAGGCAGCCCTTGTTCTGGAATCCTTTGGGTATGGGGGTACAGAGAGACCAAAAAAACACATGGAGAGGAGAACTGGAGACATAAAAGGAATAAAGAAGAAATGGAAAGACCTTAAGTGGGCGGCATAGAAAAGGAAGGTTTTGCACACATTTTTGAAGATCTACGCTCCTTGGGAAGCTAAAGAGCAAAGAAATGAAGATGAGCATAATGTTTGGATTACAGTTTTAACTTAACATGCCTTTTGTGCATCATAGGCGCTAGATGCTGGCTGTTGAATATGTGGACATAGCTTTCCAAATATGTCACATAAGGGAAAATGATCTCCCTTGTAAACATAGAAGGTGTACACACCTGAATAGCAAAGAACTATGGTAACAAAATTTAGTTTTTTAAAAGGAAATTCCTGTTAACAGTGCTAACTGGCATTTTGACATGATGTGTTTGCATTCTTTCTTGTAAGTTTACATAGATGTAAATCTCATCAACGATAACTGTTAATGATTGAAAATAGGCCATAAATCAAAACTAATTCCAAACTAAAAAATAAGAATCTTAATCTCAAATGTCAAGTCAGTCCTACTGAATGGCTCTGACAAATGAAGAACAATCAAAACAAACCAAGCAGGTACAGGCTTTCATAAATGGGTTCATGCACAGAATAGAAGGGTTGAACTGGTATGACAAGATCACCAAATTGGAACTGATGACAAGATCACCAATGTTGAGCTAATAACAAGAACCAGGCAAGTGCCAGTGGAACAGGAGATGAAAAGAAGACACTGGTGATGGATAGGATGTACACTGATAAAACCTGTTGATAAGATTATAATACAGTCCTTTTCCTGGAATCATCAGGGTAGGAGAGGTAGAAAAGGTAAGGTAAAGGATCCCATTACACGCCTATTGAGGAGGCATATTGGGAATACGGTGTTAGACCCGTATTTTCTTGACCATCGGCCCACTATGGGTGATGTGGTCAGCATCACGCCGGCCACCTTAACCTTCCCAGAGTTGTTCTGGTACCCAATTCATGGGGCTGGGTCGACCCCAGAGCCGTTTGCGGTCTAAATAATCCTACCTCAACTGGGGATCGAACCATGGACCACTGAGCTATAGCACGTTTCACTAGCTTTGCCCAACTTCAAATGTAATTATCTGATTAACCGTCGAACATATTAATGCCATTTTTCGCATACGATGTTATATTGGGTTAGACCCAACAAATATATACTTTATATCTGTGCATCTTGTCCAGTTCCCATAAACGGATGAAATCCTTTGATCTTTGTCGGCATACTAATTATTGTGTATCGAGAAAAGAAATTTTACCACTTCAGTCACAGATTCTGTGAATTGAATAGGCATAGGCGTGTCTACTATTACAATAATGTGGCCATCACGTTTGCATATGAATACCTGTTGAAGATGATTTCTTAAATGATCTGCATGGGAGATACTCGTGACATTGTTTGTCATTGACATTTAATGCGCTATCAAACTGGACCTTCATTGATCTAATTATTTCAATAGGTATCACCACTTTGCGGTTCATAAATATCATAATGGAACGTTGCTCCTCTAATGTGTTTTTAAATAACGGTAAGGTCATCTTTAAAGAAATTAAATTTCATCCAAATCATAATCAGATGTCTCTGAGAAATTGATAATCAATCTCGGCTGAATGAAGGACAAACCATCATTCTTCCAATATTCCCCTTCCTCTTGTAACACATGGTTCTCACATTTCTTCCAATAATCCCTGGCTATATTGGAGATGGCGGCTTTTGTAAGTATTTCAACATCTTTTAATTTGAACGTTCTATTTTCTGTTGCTACCTGTTCCTTAATTTTAGCCCAGACTAATTCTATTGGGTTTAAGTGAGAATGGTAAGGATGCAATCTTAAACATCTGTGACCATGTTCATGGATTGCCTTGTCTATGAGAAATATCTTTGTATGCTGTGTCTTTTTTACAATTCCAATTAATTCAGGCTTCAGGGACATTTCGTTGAATGGAATGTCGTTTTTGGTCAGCCAAATCTTTATTACATCTTTAGTACTTGATGAATTAGGAACTTTATCTTCTGGTGCCACAACGTTGTGATATGAAGCATTGTCCATTATCAAACACGACGGTCTATCCAAGGAAGGAAGTACATGATTCACAATCCAATCTTGAAATATCTTGCCATTCATCTCTGTATGATAATCCCTATTATCTGTGGATTTTGAAACACATGTGAGTTCAGTATTATTTAGAAGCCCATGATGGCTGCTTCCTGCATGTGCAATTATTAGTCGCTGTCCTTTGCTGCTTGGTACTAGTCTCTTAGTTGTCCCATCAGATGATTGCCATTCTCGTTTATTACTGTGGTGCGCATTGATCCAAGTTTCATCTAAATACACAAAATCATAACAATCTCTTCTCATTTCTCTGACCTCGCGTAAATATTTGCTTCTCATTGCAACTATATGAGGCTTCTCACAAATAAGGTTTCTGCCACCAACTTATTTTCTAAAATTGAATCCCAAACTCCTAATAGTCCTCCATGGCGTAGATTTGGAAATATCAATGTCATTATTCTTTCTTAACCAAATTTTCAATTTCCTTAAAGTCACTGCCTCATTATTGAGAAACATATTGCAAATTTCTCTGCGGATCAATTCTCTGTCAAAATTATCCACCACTCTTGGCCTATTTTTCGTGTGTAAAACACTGGAATTACAAATTTCAGATGTCGCTATCCAGCGGTGCAATGATCATTTGCTTATCCCCAAAGGCATGAATAGTCCTCTTTTGTGGGTTTGAAATAGAATGATATAGTTTTCCTCGAGTAGCTTCATTGCAGAAATACTTAAAAATCCTATCTGTGATTTGCTGTAATGTCATAACATGTATTCGCAGACTCATTTTTCCTACTTAGCCACACAATACTTTTTGTAGACACGCCACTGATTGACAATGTGTGTGTAAAACCGGAAATAAACTGTTTTATGTTCAAAAAGTGCAATTTCACGCAAAAATCATGCCAATTGCTTGATAAACCAAAAATGTGCAAATGAGGTCATATAATTTACTGTAGACATTTCAATATGTGTCTGTGTGATGTGTGCTGGAAAGTAGGATTTTATATTACATCGCAAAGAAACAAAAATTGAAACCAATGGCTGCATTTTAATGAAAAATTTAATTCATAGGGTCTATGCCATTTCAAATTCACACACAAAATTTCACTTATATGCATTATATATTCGCTGAGATATAGCATTTTGAAGTTGGGCAAAGCTAGTGAAACGTGCTATAGGAAGCCAGTGCACTAACCACTGCGCTGCCCCGGCTCCCTGGAGAGGTAGAGGGAAACCAAAAAAACACATTGAGAAGAGAACTGGAGACAGACATGAAAGGGATAAAGAAGGCATGCAAAAAGATCTTGAGCAGACGGCATGGGAGAGGTGGATGTGGTACAAATTTGTTGATGGCCTGTGCTCCTTCGGAAGATGAGAAATAATGATGAAGATAGTCTGTACATTATTTTTTTTTTCATGAAGACTATCTCAGTATCTGTTTAACTACCATTTCTTAGAGAAATCCCAACACCACCACTACAACATTTCTTAAGAGAAATCCAGACACTTTTTATTCAAAATTTCTAAAGAGTAATCTAGACGCAATATATTCAAAATTTCTAATGAGAAATCCAGAAAATCATTTATTCAAAATTTCTAAAGCGTAAGCCAGATATCATTTATACAACATTTCTAAAGAGAAATCCAGACATCATCAAAGCAACATTTCTAGATAGAAATCCTGCATCATTTATTCAAAATTTCTAAGGAGTAATCCAGACATCATATATTGAATATTTCTAAAGAGAAATCAAGATATCACCTAATCAACATTTGTAAACAGAAATCCAACCAAGATCTATGCAACCCTTTATGGCGTGGCTTTGTCATCACTTGTGTAACCCTTCCCCAGCGTGATCCTGTCATCATCTACACCTCCCTTCCCCAGAAGAATTTACTCAAACTTTCCTATAGTGTGCAGTCATCATCTGGTAAACTCCCGTTGCAGAGAAATCTAGTCACCATGCATGCAACTCTTCATTAGAAGAAAACAATTATTATCCATGCAATCCTTCCTATCTAGCACCAGTGGAACAAGAAATGAGAAAGACACTGGACATGGATAGGGCACACACTGAGAAAATCTATAAATAGCATTACTAGACAATCTCTGTTCTGGAATCCCCAGGGTAAGAGAGGTAGAGGAAGACCAAAGAAAACGTGGAAACGAGAACTGGAAACAGACAATAAAGAGGATGAAGAAAAGGACAGACCGTGAGCAGAAGGCATGGGACAGGAAGACTTGGCATAAGTTTGCTGAAGGCCTATGCTCCTTTGAGAGTCGAAGAAGAAGAATCCTTCCTATGTATTCAGTCATCACTGGCTCAGCCCTTCCATCTGTTCAACCTCAGGAAGCCACCAGATTGCCAACAGAATTATCAACTGCTTTGATTTCCCTTGAAAAAAATCAGTCTGTGCACACTATATTCTTTAACTTAAAGTTTAAGTCCAGGTTTTTAATCAACCCTCAACTTTCTTTACATTTACTCTCAAATAACCACATTTATCTTGCTCAAATCATTGGCGGTCTGTCTCAGGCTTCTCTCAACACCATTCCTTCAAAAGGATTAGCAAAATGCAAGCTGTTTATCTACTTCTTTCGCAGAGCTGACATTCCTAGACGACATGTTCTACTATTTGCTTGTCTTCCCTTTATGTTGGCCTGCCCAATTTTTAATTTCTTGAACAGATAATATTTGTGTCTGTAGTGGCTGGTTCTCAGTCTGAATATTATCATTTGATTTCTTCTTGACAAGAAACAGTATGCACGTTATTTCTGTCTTTGGGTGTTCTCTATGCCATTTTAATATCGCTTTTACCACTTCATTTCTTCCCTCGTACTCAGTTTGATTTTACTTTCTCATTCTTTGGCACGTTTATTTGCCCTCTCATTTCCATCTTTGTATTGCAGGAACCCGTTGTACTTTCACTCCTGAAATTACAGCTGGATTGCATTAGTGTTTCAGGCAGGCTGGATCCTCCATTTTAAAGCATTCCTGCTAAACTTAGCCTCAAAGTGACCACCTGCTTAAAGCCAATGCAAACACATTTTTACTATAAAGTACTTGTTTTAACAAAGTTCCCCTTGTGGATTCTTTCTAAACAGAAGCAATTTAAACACAACGAATCCAACAATATATCTTCATTTCTTTGTCAAGGTTTCTGTTAACCATCATGGACAGACTAAAAAGTTTGTTTATATGCAGAGATATTTCAAATATGCCACCAAATTTACAGACAATTAAACAAATGTTAACACTTTTTAAAAAATCACTCACGTGAAATATTTTTTAATGAACATTTAGCAAATGCAATAAAAGTCTATTCATGTTCTGTTTCTAAATATTTTCGATGTCACATCTTCAAAAATATAATTTACTGCACGGTTTCACTGTATACTGGGAAGCTAACGGATGGTGCCAAAGAAAAAGTAATCTCATACTTTGATACTGTTTCACACACACATATAGGCATCCTAGTTCTGCACTGGTAGTCCGTTATACAACAGCACTTCCAGAAAAATGTTGGTCATTATCATACTTGGCGTAGCTTTGTGATGGCAAACCTCTCTATATCATCTAGGCTCAGGCTGTACAGATTCCGTTCAAATTCCTAAAGTTCAGAGGAAACATGTGTCAAGACAGCAAACAAGAACAGTATATGGCAGCTTGTAATACTACTCAGTGAGGACAGCTCATGAACATATAAATCATCATCATTATCCACTACACTCTAGATGGAGCCACCACTGCAGCTGGTCCCTTTACAGGAAGCCTGCACAAAGCATCCCCATGCCCTTCCAGCTGTGGTCTCTGTAGCTATTTGTTTTACATGGTGAGTTTGCCAGCCACATGCACAACTTCAAATTAGTTGCCTTGTACAGCATGCCTGAGGGAGCAGGAGTCATATTCTTTCTTTGTCTCATCAGAGACCCCCCGGGGAACATCATCAGGCATGAACATATACAGTGTTCCAACAAAAAAATGTATACACACTTTGAATGCTGATAGCTCAATATATAGATAGACCGAATTACGTTATTTTCCCCATTTAAAGTGACAAATGTTCAAAATTATCTACCACCTGTTACAATGCATTATTTGTGGCTATGAGCAACTGAATGGTATTGTGTTGTTACTAACTGAATAGTGACACAAGCAATTATACTGAAGCACATTAAAAACGCATCACCTGTATAATCCAGGAACAGAGTGTGAAATGTAAATATAAGTGTTTACAAGTTTACATATTTGGAATCTTTATTCATTTTCCTATGAATCCATGCTGGTCATTAATTTGTACATTTGATTGTTATGAAATTCACTGCATTCTGTGCAGGCAAGGGAGAAAACCAAAAATGCAACCAATAAAAAAATTCATTCACACTATCCTCAGTATCTGGTATGTCCACTGTGTGCTTGCAAACAAGCTTGGCAGCGGTTCCGCATGAATCGCACAAGTCTCTGAAGGAAATTCCGGGGAATCAAGTCCCATTTCTGCCATCAATGGTACCTATACCTTGTAGCGGTATGGCAGCTTGCGTACCCTGACAATCCCCAGAGCTATGCCAGTGGGAGTTTTACTCCTGGTAGGTTCAACCAAGCTGGACTGGTCTGTGTGGGTAGGGGTCAGACAAAAGCTGGTACCCTGGTCCTCCAGGTTGGGGGTTTTAGCATAGGGCTGACACCCCTGTCTATGTAAAAAAAATAATGAAGTTACGGAAACAACATCAAATGAACAAACTTTGCTGCGGGATGGACATTCGGAGTCTGTGGCTCGTATGACTGTCAGTGGTGAAAGCCGAAAGGAAGCCACTGACATGAAAACGGATGTCCTGACCGCAAAACAGGATACAAGAATAGGATTTTGGAATGTCAGGACAATGTACGAGACAGGTAAACTAAGACAGGTCACGGCAGAAATGAGAAACTATAGGTTACACATCCTGGGGATAAGTGAGAGCAGATGGACAGGGGCAGGAAAAGTTAAAACAGCAACAGGAGAAACAGTACTTTACTCTGGAAGAGAGGATGGACAGCACAGTGAAGGCGTAGCCATTATTCTACAGAAAGGGATAGAAAGGACATTACTGGAATGGAAACCCATCAACAACAAACTGATACGATTGAGATTGAGAGGGAGATTCACCAACACTACAATAATACAATGCTACGCACCAACGAATGATAGCGATGAGGAGGTCAAGGATGAATTCTATCAACAACTGCAGAAAGAAATGGAAGACACACCTAGATATGATCTTGTTATAGTAATGGGAGACCTCAATGCAAAAGTTGGTACACACAATACATATAATGAAAGAACAATGGGGAAATGCCGCAGCGGAACAGCAAACGAAAATGGGGATAAGCTAATAAGTTTCTGTAGCATTAACAACCTGGTCATTGGAGGAACACTTTTCCCACATAAGGAAATTCACAAGTTAACATGGGAATCACCAAATGGTCGGGACAGAAACCAGATAGACCACATCATGGTTAACGGTAGATGGAGACATGCATTACAAGATGTGAAGGTAAGAAGAGGTGCAGATGTGGGAAGTGATCACCATTTAGTAGTAGCAAAACTGAAAGTGAAACTAAGAAGGGCTGGACCAACTGTAACTACACAGAAAAGGTTTGACATCAGCAAATTGAAGGACCCCCTTACCAGAAAAGCTTTTGCGGCCGACATTAAGAAACGATATCAATTTGCCAAAAGCCAGAAAAAGACATTGACTGATGATATAGACCAGAATTTCAACACCATTTCAACAGTATATAAGGAAAGTAGCAAATCATGCTTAGGATTCCAGGAAAGGAAGAAGCAAGACTGGATAACACCAGAAACACTAAACACCATAAAGATGAGAAAGGAAATGAAAAGAAAGAAAACAGAAGCGAAGTCCCCCAGGTTAAAGCAACTATATAGCGAACAGTACAGCCAGCTGGACAGGGAAGTTAAACGCCAAACCCGAGCCAACAAAAGGAATTTCCTAGACGATCTTGCAAAACAGGCAGAAGAGGCAGCACTGAGAAATGAACAAAGCACAGTATACAAAATAACTAAATTCATCAGCGGAAAACAAGGTGCAAACAATATTACATTAGTAAGAGATAAGCAAGGAAATCTCATCAAGACAGCAGAGGGACAGGAAACAAGATGGGCAGAGCACTTCAGAGAAACTCTGAACAAGGAAATACCAGAGACACAATTGAATGTTCCTGAGGCTGAAAATGATCTAGATGTAAATACAGACATTCCACGAAAAGAAGAAATCATCACAGCAATCAAAGGGTTAAAGAACGGTAAAGCTCCGGGCCATGATAACTTAAATGCAGAGCTATTTAAGGAGGTCCACTACTATGAAAACTGGATTTTACGTACAAAATATAGATTTTTTACTTTTGAGCTTATTTTATTAAATAATCATCGAGGAATCGATTGAGCAAGGTTTTATAACATAAAAAATGCATTTGATGTATCAAAAAGCATATTGTCGGCACCACCCCCATGCTATGATTTTCAAATTTGTGCCGAAAATGCACGATTTCTCACTAAAACTATCAAACAGAGGAGTCTCAAATTTGGCATGCATATAGTACACATCTATATCTTTAAAAAAAACACATCTGCATTTTTGATATTTTGGTAATTTTCTTTTATAAATTTTTTAAAAATATTTTAAAAAATATTTTTTCACACAAATATAGTTTTTTTTTTTTAAATCATTAAAAATATAATTTAAAACTTATAAAAATAATCATGAGTAGTACACATCTATATCTTTAAAGTAACACATCTGCATTTTTGATATTTTGGTAATTTTCTTTTATAAATTAAAAAAAATATTTAAAAAAATATTTTTTCATACAAATATAGTTTTTTTTTTTTAAATCATTAAAAATAGAATTTTAAACTTATTAAAATAATCATGAGTAAAATTGTTTTAATTTTCAGTCACAACATGTGGGTGCAATTTGATAAAGTTTGGTCAATGGGAAACAAGATTTTTGTTCTTGAAAATTGGTGAAAAACCCAATATAGCGGTTGTTTTTTTTTTTTTTTGGTTACCAGGGTAGAAGGAAAGAAGAAAAATTAGGCAAGACAAAGGCGAGAGGAGAAGCTGCAGGAAGCTGAAGGAGGGGCAGCATATAGTGCTGGACAATTTTAAACACATTCAGCCCCCCAGAATGGAGTATATTGGACAAGACAAGTCACTCGATGACTAAAATGCATTTTTCTCAAAACTAACATTTTATTAACAAAAAATGTTTTTTTTTTACAAACTATCCAATAGATCAGTCTGAAATTTGGCATGCATATAGGACACATATATACCTTTAAATTGACAGGGGCTTTGTTTGATATTTTGGTAATTTGCTTTGATATATTTTTTTAAATATATTTTTTTCATTGTTTTTCATACAAATATAGTGTATTTTTTTAAAAAAAGTCATTAAAAATAGAATTTTTATCTTATCAAAAAAAGCCCTAGACAAATTGTTTTAATTGTCAGTCACAACATGTGTATGCAATTTGATAAAGTTTGGTCAATGGTAAACATAAGATTTTTGCTCTTGAAAATTGGTGTAAAACCCAATATGGCGGTTGTTTTTTTTTTGGTTACCATGTAGAAGGAAAGAAGAAAAATTAGGCAAGATAAAGGCAAGAGGAGCAGCTGCAGGAAGCTGAAGGAGGTGCAGCATATAGTGCTGGACAATTTTAAACACATTCAGCCCCCCAGAATGGAGTATATTGGACAAGACAAGTCATTCGGTGACTAAAATGCATTTTTCTCAAAACTAACATTTTATTAACAAAAAATGTTTTTTTTTTACAAACTATCCAATAGATCAGTCTGAAATTTGGCATGCATATAGGACACATATATACCTTTAAATTGACAGGGGCTTTGTTTGATATTTTGGTAATTTGCTTTGATATATTTTTTTAAATATATTTTTTTCATTGTTTTTCATACAAATATAGTGTATTTTTTTTTAAAAATCATTAAAAATAGAATTTTTAACTTATAAAAAAAAGCCCCTGATAAATTGTTTTAATTGTCAGTCACAACATGTGTGTGCAATTTGGTAAAGTTTGGTCAATGGGAAACATAAGTTTTTAGCTCTCGAAAAGTGGTGAAAATCCAATATGGCGGATTTTTTTTTTTTGGTTACCATGGTAACCACATGTTTGTTAACAAAATAAACTGTAGAATTTGGTTCATGGACATACACTGTGTCTATTGAGCACATAAAAAGTTTGAAAATGTTATTAGAACAAAAGTTAGTTTTCACTGTAGGGAAACCCCTTAAGACAGACCCTGAGCTAGCAGCAGAACTATTAGAACCACTATTTGCACAAGTGTGGAAAACGGGGACAACACCATCAGAGTGGAACAAAGGAATAATTGTCAAATTGCCCAAAAAGGGAGATCTTGCAGACTGCAATAATTGGAGAGGAATCACTCTTCTCTCAGTTCCCAGCAAAATACTAGGCAGGATAATTATACAGAGAATTTCAAAGGCAGTAGACTACAAACTGAGGAAAGAACAAGCAGGATTTAGAAAGAACAGAAGATGTGTAGACCATATATTCACTCTCAGGAACATTATAGAGCAGTGCTCAGAATGGCAAAGACAGCTTTACATAAATTTTGTTGATTTTGAAAAGGCTTTTGACAGCATACATAGGGACAGTTTATGGAAAATACTGAGGGCTTATAGAATTCCAAGCTGCATAGTGGCAATCATAAAAAGCCTCTATGCCAACTTTACGTGTAGTGTTGGGCAGAGCAACCTAACCTTCGAGGTGAAGACAGGAGTACGACAGGGATGCCCCTTATCAACCACTCTTTTTTTAACAGTCATAGACTGGGTGATGCGCCAGACAACAGAGGGCAGTCCAAGAGGAATAAGATGGACTACATTTTCTACATTGGAAGATCTGGAATATGCAGATGACATTGCACTGCTGGCACATTCACATCAACACATCCAGGAAAAAACGGATAGACTTAATAAATTTAGCCAGCAGGTGGGCTTGAACATCAATTTAAAGAAGTCTGAGGTCATGACGCTCAATGTGAGCAACCCTGAGCCCATATCAGTAAGGAATCAGCAATTGGTACAGACAGATACCTTCACATACCTAGGAAGCATAGTAACACCAGACGGTGGGGCAGGCAAAGACATCAACATCAGAATGAATAAGGCAAGAACAGCCTTCTTTAGCCTAAATAACATCTGGAAGTCCTCCCAATACAGCACAAGCACAAAATTAAGATTATACCAGAGCTGCGTGCTTTCTGTGCTTCTCTATGGTGCGGAATGCTGGAGAGTCACAGAGAAGGAAATGTCAAAATTGTCCTCTTTTCACACAACATGCCTAAGAAAAATTCACCGCATTTTTTGGCCGAATACCATCACCAACCAAGATCTGCTTACTCGTAGCAAGCAAGAGGACATGCACACCATCATAGCTGGCAGACGCTGGAGCTGGGTTGGTCATGTCCTCAGAAGAGACCCCGATGCCATCACAAGAACAGCTATGCTTTGGACCCCCGAAGGAAAGCGAAAGAGAGGCCGACCAAAAACAACTTGGCGGAGGACTGTGGAGGCTGAGATGCAAAGAATGAACCAGAGTTGGGGCACTGTACGAAGGATGGCCACCGACCGTGCAAAGTGGAATCAATTTGTTGTTGCCCTACAAGACGCCACTAGGCGTGATGGCCACTGACTGCTTTGACGGTCGGTGGTTAAGGATCGAAGAAGAAGTCCCATTCACGTGTAAGAGCAGCTTCGAGCTGTTGCAGATTAGCTGGAGAACCTTGCCTGTAGACTCTGCGTCCAAGCTCATCCCACAGATGTTCTATAGGGGACATGTCTGGTGATAGGGCAGGCCAGTCAATCGTCACAATGTTCTGCTGCTGTAGATATTGCTGCGTAATGCATGCGGTGTCCGCACGTGCGTTATCTTGCTGGAGAAGCTGCAAGTCTGGATACTTTGTGAACACAGGAGCATCCAATGCATCCAGAACCTCATCTCGATATGTCACAGCATTAACATTTCCATGGAAGACGTGAAGAGGCAAGCGATGGTGAAAACTGAATCCTCCCCAAATGTGAATACTGCCACCTCCAAATCGGTCGTGCTGACGAACACAGCAATCTGCAAAGCACTCTCCACACCGTCGCCAAATCCGCATACGTCCATCAGCAAAGGATATGTTGAATCTGCTCTCGTCTGTGAATAGGACAGCATTCCACTGCAGTCTAGTCCATCTGACATGTTGCTCTGCCCATTGTGAGTCAAGTTTGGCCCAACATAAGGTCATCTTGCAGTAAGGCCTGTATCTCTGAGTCGTCGTATGACTGTCATTCGAGAGACTTGCCCACGTCTACCCATTATTGCTCTTGCTGTTTGACTTGCCGGGAGAGAACGATTCCTTAGGTGACTCAGCACAATATGACGATCTTGCGCAGGGGTAGTAACTCGTGGTTGGCCACTCCTAGTCTATCCCGGGCACTGCCAGTGGTTCCGTAACGTTCATTGAGACGTACAATAGTGCTATGGTGGCAATTCATCCTTCTGGCAATGGCCCGCGAGCTCATTCCGGTCTCCAACATACCAATGGCTCGTTGGCGGTCGTTTTCAGATAGTCGAGGCATTTCAAGCACATGTACTGGGTGTTTTGTCTCAATGGCCTTTTTATACCGAGTATACTGCCACACCCAACGGGCTGATCACCCGTTTGCCAGTCACTTTGATTACGGAAACAACAGCAAACGGATTGATTTGTCGTTGCCCTAAAGACGCCATTAGGCGTGATGGGAACAACGGCAGAGAAAATCTATTCGCTGTTGCCCTTAAGACGCCACTAGGCGTAATGGCCACTGACTGCTTTGCCGGTCGTTGGCTAAGGACGGAAGAAGAAGAGAAGAATACTGCCACAACGCATACACATTTTCAGGGTCATAGCTGTTGGGAATCGTGTTGCACATGTAACTTTCATTGTTTTCATGTAGTCTGTACACAAACCCATGAGTTGAATCATGCGCTTTCCATTCCAGCAGCCATTCGCTCTCTACCTCATGACAAACACGGGGAAAATCCATTCCCACACTTTTTTTTTCCAGCTTCTCGGCATCAGTATATATAATAGTGGTGCGTTTTTAATGTGCTACAGTATATAATGTTATGCTTCAGATTTTTCAGTGTGCGTGTGTTGAGATAAAGACACATTTCTGTAGAATGCTTCACAGGCAATAACCTTAAGGCATACACATTTGTTGTCTAGCATTTTTCTGCTCTATTCCTGCAAAACTCCATCTAAAAAAGACTTCAATAATAAGCGAGAGAAATGGGGTATATGCATTCAAGAGTAAAAGGGTGTTCAGCCCCTGGAATGTGTTGATATTTTGAATCGAACCCTGATTGTTTTTCACGAGAGACCGGTGCATCATTTCTTACTTACTTTACTTACTAAGTCGTTCCCCTTCTACCGTGAGGTGTAGAGGTATATATCATTTCTATTTTCCTCAATCCTTGATGGTCTTCTCCACTTAGTTTTCAATCCAGGTCTGTAACCTATCATCCGACATTCAGAAACTCAAAAAGCTCTAAAAGTTAAAAGGTTTTCTGTGGACTCTAGCACTTGCGTAATACATTAGACAGATGCAAGTGCAAGAGCATTGTAAAATTTTCTGAGCACAGCATGTAAATCTTCAACTCAAATGCCAGGTCAGTCCTATTCCTTTGCTTTGAAGCATGGAGGAAAAATAACCTTTAGCACTCTGCCGGCGAGACATATCGCCGAACGCAACCTATGTTCTGCCAGCTGGAGGCGATATGTCTCGCCTTGCGGCTGTCACCGTTTCTAGCATGAGGACTTGTGTACACGTGATTTTCAGCCCCGGATGTTAAGTTGTAATTTTATTTGCAAGAGAGTTAGCTTCCGTTTCCGATCTTAAAAAAGTGATGGGTGTATCCGCGTTTATTTTTTGTAAATTTTTTTAATCGAAATGAATCGGCATCAGACGCGCGGCCATTTCGCTCTAATTTTATTGTATTCTGACGCCATGCGGTGGGGATGAAATTTTTGTCTTTATAAGCGCTGAAATCGGTTCTCAGAATATGTTTGATGGCTGAGATGGAAACGAAAGTAAAATGGCCTTTCAAGTATGTATAATTTTTGGGGTTAGGATTAGGAATATCGGAAAAAAATAGGATTACGGCCGAATGTCACGGCTGGCTAGGGAGTTTGTTGCTTTGCTACTGATGATGGGTGTAACGAAAAGATCGTCATTTGATTTGTATTGCTCTATTGGTCAAATGAATTTCATTGAGATGCAAGGGATATGGACTCTTCGTTCGTTGGTCATTTTTTTAATTTTTTTTTTTTATTTTAAAATTTAAAAAAAAATTTTTTTTTATTTTTTTAAAATTTTTTTCGTTTTTTTCATCTTTCCTTTCCTCTCTTTTTATCACATCTAACATGTACACAAACAAATTTTATATCATCAGATTCATCATTCATTCATTTCTATACAATCTAAAAATTAGAGCAATTGACCAAAAAACAAAAAAACTATAGAATTTACAAGTCACCCACTATAAAAATGGGGCGTTGTGAAAAAGAATGCAGTGGTTGGGCAAGTTTTCTGAATTTTTATGCAGCGTGCTAAAGGAAACAGCGAAGGTACAAACTGTCATAAATGGCTGCATGCATAGAATAGAGGAATTTAAATGATATGACAAGATTGCCAATGTGCAAATGATGACAAGAAGCAGTGGAACAAGAGATAAGAAGATGCTGGCAATGGATGGGACATAAATTGAGAAAACATGCTGATGACATAACAAGGTTGTCCTTGTTCTAGAATTCCCAGGGTAAGAGAGGTAGGGGAAGACCAAACAAAACATGGAGAGGAGACCTGGAGACAAAAATGAAAGGGAATAGGAAGACATGGAAAGACCTGGAACTGATGACACGATACATGGCTACTTCTGATGACACGATACATGGCTACTTCTGATGACACGATACATGGCTACTTGGCATGAGTTTGTTGAAGGCCTAGGCTCTGTAGCGAGCTGAAGGACAAGGAATGAATGAGTGAATAGCACGTAGTATGGTCAGTGGTGTCCCTCTACCAACCACATGTATGTCTGTGGTTCTTTGATATTTTTGTACTTTTACATGATTTTGATTTTAATATAACTATGAAAATGTTAAAAAAAATAAAGCTGAAAATGCTCTTACTGGCAACAGTAAGAAGAAAAGGAAGCATCTCTCATTATCAATAATGCAGAAAGTGGAGTTATTACAGATGGGTGACCACTGTGTGTGCAGCGTCTAATTGAAGAATATGGTGTGGAAACTACCACCTTATAATAATAATAATGGCCATTTAGTCATAACTGACAATAGGAATGCGCCCCTCAGGTGAAAGCTCTCAGCTGCTTTTTTTCTATGTTTTCTCCTCTCTTCTGCTTACCGTGAGAGCTTATTTTCACCCAATCTGAGATGACGCCGTAGAGTGTGATCAGCAGCTTCATCCTCACAGGTTGCTGAATTTATGTCCAGTGCCCTCAAGTCTCTCTTGCACGCATCTTTGAGCCCAGCCTGCAGTCGACCAACTATTCTTTTGCCATCCGTAGAAGATATCTTTCGGGATGCGACCATCTTCCATGTTGCGGACATGGCCAAGCCAGCGTAGTCTGTGCTGTCTAAGCAGTGTATAAATGCTTTGAAGGCCAGCAGGTGACAATACCTTGACATTTGTCACTTTGTCCTTGTTGGAAGTTTCTTTGCGTGGCTGTAAATGCACCGCATCGTCCCCCCAATCTACTACGTACATGAACTATGTCACGCATAGAGATTGGTGGTGTGACAAGTTCGCAAATTGTATGAAAGGATTGCTAACGAAGCGTGTGCAAATAGAGAGAGAGAGTTTAGCAGCGAGGTGAGTGGAGAAAAAGGAGGCAGTCAGGTCCCAGCTGTTTCGGGCTGTGGAGAATGTGTAACATGTGTGGTGTATTGCCCACAAAATATATTGATATGTACAAAGTTTCTTACTGTGCGAGTATGTACCTTTAACATATATTGTGAACAGGTTAATTTCACATTTCATTATTGAGAGGATGATATAAATCTCTTTTGTGTACGCGAGTGTCGATATTCAAGATTACAGGCAGTGTAAAAGCCTGAGTGTGCAGTATTGTGACTAATTGTGCATTCATTGCCCAACCACATCAATGGGTCTGTTGTAACGTTCTTCATGTGTAATAAAGTTTATGACCGTCAAGTGGCAGTTATTACTTTCTTTAAAGAAAGAGATGTGTGAAAGAAGAAAACAAATATTTGTCTGCAAGGCACGTAAAGAAAGAACCCTGGACAGTAACTCTGAATGAATATTGTATGTAAACAACATACACTTGCAAAACCCTAATGCGAAACAAAAAAGGCCTTCAACAGTCCTTCCATGAAATACAGAGGATGTGGCGTAGAAATCGTAGATGGAAGGTACTGAGCCTTCTTCCATGCTTAGCATAAGTTGTCCATGTCTCGCTGTCACTTTATATGACTTAAAGAAACAGAAAGACCAAGATGTTGAAGTTTTACACAGACAGTTCTTCTTCTTCGTAGTTCGCAACACAGTGATGACCATAAACTAATGACAAATAGGGTAACTGTGCTTGTTTGCAGAGTGCTGTCCAGAGATCCCACTGATTGTGTCACTAATATATGGTAGATGTTCAGGAATCCAAAAAATATCAAAATTCTGAAACACATCTGGCCCCAAGGGTTTTGGATAATAGTTTGTGGACCTGAACAAAACTCTTTCAAGGCCGCTTCTGTTCTCTTTATCAATCTTTATTTTGGACACCTCCAACATTCTGTTCCATAAGTGTGTTCATTGTATGCCCTTCTCGACTCTAATTAGATATGTTCCCAAGATGTTTCAGTCTTTCAAATTTATGAACATTGGTAATCTATATGAGTGAAGAATCTCATTTGTTCTAATTCTCAATTCACCAGTTTTAAAAACTGTGACTGGGTTATATATTCTTCTGCATTCTATTTCACAAAATCCTGTTCTAAATATTGGCTGTAACAGATAGATCACTATGCGTTAAAAGAACATTTGGGAACAATCAGTATTGTATTTTGTTAACATATTATTTTTTGTCACTTTCTATTTCTTTTTTTGCTAACTGGTCACTATTAGCTAACAGACTACTATGTGCTAAAGAACTAACTGTTAACACATTAATAACTGCTACAGATCACTATGTGCTATAAAAGAACTACCTGTTAGCAGATTACAGTTTGGAAAAGAAAAATATCACTGCCTATGAACATTCAACACTGTGTTGTTTCTAGTAACCTTTGCTCAACAAAAGTGAGCCCAGATAAGTTGCTACCCTATTGCAAATGATAAAGAAATAGCTTTTCATTACAACACAACAAAGACAAATTATACGTAATTAATAAATGACACAACGATTCAGCAGAAATTTAATTATCACAAACTATACCTTTTTCGCCCTGTGTAGTTTCTGGGGAAAATGGGGGAAGGAGGGGTCTCTGATGAGACAAAGAAAGAAAACAACTACTGCCCCCTCAGACATGTCGTACTAGCGAATTATTTATATGGCTGTGCATTGGCTGGCAATCTCATCATGTAAAACAAGTTGCTACAGAAGCCATCACTGTTAGAGCATGTGAATGCATGCCGTAGGCTTCCTGCCAGGGGACCAGCTGCAGTAATGGCTCTATGCTCCATAGGGAGCGAGACGGAGAAAGATGACTGATGATACCTTTTTAAATTCTTGCAGCACGGCTTCTACATCTCTTTCTCTGAAATGTCTCCGCAAAAATACTCTCATTTTTTCCCACACTGGTCTTTCTGGTTCTGTTGAGCTGGGCTTTTGTGGTGATGCTGGGTTGGATGGGTCTGAATGTACCAGCATCGACTGCTTTACAACAAGTGTGATTTTACAACTATCTTCAACACCATAGTCTTTCAGTGGCTTTGTATCTGTAAGTGTCATAGATATATTTAAAAACAAGCTTTTGTTATCATTGTTTGGCGGTAACAGCAATACAGAAATGGAAAATATTGTATACAATAAATATTTATAGCAAATATTTATCCATGAAAGTTGTTGTTGTTTAACTAGGGCTGCTGAGCTTCTCGTTCTTTTGCAGCCAATACCAAGTTGAAGACTCCTTGGTATTACCTACACTGTAGATCTAGGCTTTTCCTGTGGCTTATCTGCCATTCTGAAACATGTTGAGTTGAAGTCATGAGCTCCAGTTTCTCAAGCTTGGCTTGCATTTAAAAGATCATCACATCTGGTCCCAAGCTAGGAGTAAGAAGCACGAGGTATAATGCACATTCCCTGCCATCCAAGGGGGCTCTCCAACTATGCAGAGCTAAAATACTGTGCTCTGGTTCTGGGCACTCCCAAGGAATTGTCACGTCCTGCACAGAGCCACTTCTCAGCTCCCCTGCCTATCACTGGGTCCATAGTGAGATCCTCCTGCATGCAGTCAACCAGGTCAATGCCAAAGAATCGCGTCTGGGGCTCAAGTGACTTCTCCAAGCTTAGTGTGCAATGCTGGGTTTTCAACATTTCGCCACAGGGGGAATCACTGGAAGTGTGTGGATGATTTCAAAATTAAATGAGGGTGTAATTAGCCTCACAGACAGAGGTTCACTTCCACATATGTATATTGTAGCATTGTGCATAGCTGGTGGTCATATAAAGATAACTCCAGATATGCCTCCATGCGTATCCATGAAAGTATGATGAAGAGTGGCCTATATCGTTTCACACTGCATTTCATCATTTTTCTTTTAAAGTGAATTTTGGATAGTGAACTAATTAAAAAGATCACCGGAGTTTACAAAGATGAGATTTTGTGGAAGAATTTTAAGAAACCCACAGAAAGTTACAATATCTCATTAAAATGTCAATGACAATGTCATACATACATAAACAATAAGTTTCCAAGACCCACAGCAATGGGGAAAACAGTAATGCTGTACAGTAGTATATTGTCATTGGACCCCTTATTTAGGGAACATCTTGAAACAGAATGAGATGGGACATGCACTGCCTGGACAGTGCGTCCTGCGCCATTCGCCAAAGATCTTTCCATGGCTTCTTTATCCCTTTAATTTTTGTCTCTAGTTCTCTTCTTCATTATATTGTGGTTTCCCACTATCTCTCTTACCCTGGGGATTCCAGAACAAGGACTGCCTTGTAATGCTATCGACAAGTTTCCTAAATATGTTTTCTATCCATCGCCAGTGTCTTCTTGTCATCTCCTGTGCCACTTGCACTTATCTTGATCTTGTCACCATTTCAGTGCTTTTGTTCTATGCAAGTACTCATTTATGAAAGTCTGTAAGTTCTTAGTTGTTTCTGTTGTTCTCCATGTTTCAGACTGGAGTGTCATGCAACCTTTTTGAATGAGGTCTCTGCAACTTGAGAACTCTGCCTTTCAAGTAACAACATAAAGTGCAAACACCAGTGTGATTTAAACTTACCCATTAGTGCTTTTCCTTTGAAAAGAAGTTTCTGATCTGCCACTGGTATAGACAGGAGAGCCTGCACCTGCTCCTTCACATCGCTCACAAGACTGCTGGGTGAAGCCTGGTCATAAAATATTGAGTTGGAAGATGAAAAAAAGTTCTATCAGTTTCAAAAATGGGTGATAAGACACATTATGATCAGGGTGCATTTTGTTGAGTCTCTTCCCAACAGAGTTTCTTATTACAGGTGTAGTCTACTCATGGTGAACATTTCACCAAAACTATTTCAGAGAAGTAATGTAATTACAAGTTCTGGAGTTGGGTTGGCCATGTCCTCAGCAATGTCATCACAAGAACAGCTATGCTATGGACTCCTGAAGAAAAGTGAAAGAGATGCCGACCAAAAACAACTTGGCGGAGAACTGTGGAGGCCAAGATGCAAAGAATGAACCAGAGCTGGGACACTGCATGAAGGATGGCCGCCGACTGAGCAAAGTGTTAGCAGTTTGTTCCTGCCCTACAAGGCGTGATGGCCACTGAATGCTTTGACAGTCTGTAGCTAAGGATCAAAGAAGGTGAGAATGTAAATACAAAAACTGTTCCCTCTTTGCTGCTAGGTAATGGGATTAGTGGCGAAGATTCAGGTAATAAAATATATTTTTTAAATGATTCAAATTGCAATTTGATAATTGTTTACATGTATGACTGTATCATCCTTATAAAAAAGACAAAAAAACAGTATGATATATTGCACAAAAATTTGAAAAAATTATCCTTGCAATATTTACAAAGCAATCAATGTTCGATTCCCTGCCACTGTGCGAAATTTTTATTTCTCCAGTTTTCAGTTTCACTGCAAACCGATTGATATTCTCAACTTAACTATTAATAAACACCTACTGCAAAAGAAATTAGGTCAAAAGATTGTTCACAAGTCCAAAGAGCTTCCCCAGACGTGAAAACGTTAAATATATATATATATATATGGTCATATATCGGTCATGTCCTACGAATGCAAAACAACAGAATACCACTACAGGCGCTCACTTGGGTTCCTGAGGGTAAGCGGAAAAAAGGAAGACCAAAAGAAACACTCAGAAGAACAATAATAAGAGAAGGAAGAACGTTGGGCCTAAATAATGTGCAAGAGCTAAGAGGAGTGGCGTCACAACGAACAACCTGAGAGCACTGGTGAAAACGTTAAATTTATATATATATATATATATATATATATATATATATATATATATATGATAGCTGTTGGTTTAATATCAGTGTAAACTTTTTAATGCCTGACCAGTGATAAAATTATTCTGGAAAAAAAAATGCTCTGCAGATGAACCAACTCCTTGTAACTTTAACTCTTAATGGACGAACGGCCTGTATTCAGGGTCAATTCTCCCAGCTGCTTGTGACAGGAGGCCAGTTTTCATGGCAGGTATATTTGGACTAAGTTATTGTTTCATTTTGTACTAATTTTATATTTTAATATTCCTCATTTAGCTTCCTTTACAACTATTTATGCCATTACCATACTTTTTTTTAAATGTATCAAGAGTTGGCGCTTAAATTCTAACACTGTATGAAAGCTCAAAATGACAGAAAATTCCTTGTCAAACAAGGGAAAACCACATCGTACTTTAAGAGTTAATCCCAGAACATGCACTCTAATCATTAGAAGTGTCTATTGGTTATGCATTTTGGTTCTTCACTCCATACTAAACACTGATCAACGATGACGTGAATGGAAATGTTCTGGGTAAAACTGGCCACTATTGTGGGTGGGCTGTTTTATTCAACCAATCAAAGCTTTTGAGCTCTCCACGGAGCTTAAGTCCACAACACAAATATGTCAAGTCTTCCTGTCTTGTGCCAGCTGTTTAAGGGTTTTCCCAAATCTTCTTTATCCCTTTATGTTTGTTTCCAGATCTCTTCTCTGTGGTTTTTTTGGTCTCCTAATTTCTTACTATGGGGATTCCAAAACAGTCACTGCCTTGTTATGCTATCAACTGCTTTCCTTTATGCGTGTCCTATCCAGTGCCAGTATCTTCTCCTAACCTTATTGTTGTTTAATTATTACTTTTACATTATTATTGTTACTTATTTTTATTATGTATTATGATATATTTTTAATTATACTGCATATTAATGTTATGCTCCGTGTAGTTTCCCGGTGGTCTCTGGTGATACAATGAAGAAAAAGACAATTGCTCCCCAGGCATAAAGGAAAGCAGTTGATAGCATAACAAGGCAGTACAAGGCGACTAACATGAAGTTGTGCGTGAGGCTGGCAACCCCATCCTATAAAATAACTTGCTACATAACACACTGATGCAGAAGCGCAGCCGCATTAGGGACTTCATGCTGCATAGGAAACAAAAAGCAAAGTCATAATGATATTAATTTTGAACATTTTATTAATGTTTTTATATTTTACTATATTAGTAGGTTGGTTGTTTATACTGGTTACGGCTTGAGTAACTTAGTATGCTGTGAAAGTGTTAAGGATAAGAAAATAAAATTTAACAAAATGGTTTTAACACACTTCAGTTAAACTGTTGTGAAATGGCCCATTCCATAAAATTTTGTTTATTATCTTTTGGGAGAGTACATATAAGGGAAACAATACAATTAATGTCTAACTTTCAACCAAAGTTGCATCCCTTAGCGTTAGTGACAGAAAAAGCTGGGATTTTATATATATTGATTTTATATTGTTGTATATTTTACTATTAGCGGAGGGCTTTTCATACTGGTTACGATTTTAGTATCATAGGTATATTGCCACAGTGTTAACCCTTTAACTGTCATAACTGCTGATGATTGGCCGTCATGTCTCTTTCTGTGGTGTTACGGCCGATTAAATCGACCGTTAGTAAAATCATAATTACAAATGTGAATTGAATTTTGTTCTGTTTGCAAAGGGGAAATAACTATGATAAATAGATTTCCCTTCCTTTCTGATGTTTGAGCGTGGCATAAACATGCGATTTTATCGCTTTGTCTTGCATTCAATCAGACTGAAATTTTTCTCATTTTTTTTCCTACTGCCATCATGTCTGACGCTGTTGAAGGGACTAGGAAATCAATCTAGACCGTCATTATTTGAAATTTTTCAAATGGAAAATAGTTATACCAACAATGTCGTTGTAGACATCCCACATGCCAGTGATAAGTGGATCGAGTAGTAGTGAAGATGAAGCCGAATCTAGCCCTGGGTCTAGTGTTGTCACTGACCAATTTGGATGGCAACAGGTGGACAGTGAAAAAAGTAGACTATGATCTGATCCAAATTTTATTTTAAGAAAACCTTACAGCTCCCAAAATATAGACTTGGAAAGGTGCTCAGAGCCTGTTCATTTTTTTCTTTGATTTTTGATGCTGAGCTTATGAACACTGTGCTGCGAGAAACAAACCGATGTGCTCAACATTTCCATAAATTGGAATCCACAGTTACATAGATGGAGGCACACCCCAACAGTCGCTACCAGAAAATGGTATTACAATGGAGCAACTGAAAAAATACTTAGGCCTACTGCTAAATATGGGTCTTATTGGTAATAAAAAACTTAGTGATTACTGGTCAAGTAGGCCTGCACTGATGACTCTGTTCTTCAATGACACGATGAGTTTCAATACCTTTTCACTCATTCATCGAATGCTGCATGTCAATGACATTACATTAGAAAATCTAATAGATGCGTATATTCTGAACACATGGATTTTGTAAAACTTGACTGTGGCTCAGAACAAAAGACTCGAGAGATAAATATATACTGTCAATAGTGGAATATCTCTGCAGCAATCACCCTGAATCTCGGGTTACATAAATATATTCATATGATTCCATATCCAATATACTTTCAGACAATGTGTACTTATATGGACCTCTGACTTCATTTTATATATGTTTCCGGTATTTTATTGGAACTAATCCAAATTCTTAAAACAGCCATGACACCACAGTAAAAATGCACTTGACAGACTTGAAGGATAAGAAAAAGAAAATTAGAAAAATGTTTTTAATGAGCTTAAACTGAAGTAGGTTGAATTATATAATAGTTGACATACCATACTGGCTATCGATATGGCCATACATAGGTCATGTTGCTCTGAGTGATTAAAATATCAGCGAGGGTTTTATTATGCATCATTATGAACATATAAAGTGTAAGAGAAGTATGAGTCTATTTTAATGGAAGCACTCAATGGTGGCTTTGTGCAGATTTGCAGAGTTCGTGGGCAGTAAGTTGGCAGGTCCCTGTATTCTTCTTGTTTCTTTAAATGTACACAATCAATATCTGTTGGATGTTTGTTATTATTTTTCAAAAAGGCTTGAAACAGGGTTTGGGTAAGGGTCAAGGTAAATTTTTTTTTAATGTCCAAGCAATATATGTAAATATTAGGATAAAACTTTAGATCAAAAGTTACCCTTTATAAATATGATTTATAACACCAACTCTGACTGCCACCAGGTAGTCATCCTCACAGATGCACTGTCTGTACTGCAAGCTCTCAAGGGTGGTAAACTCCCGCATCTGAGAAATGAACTAAACAAGGTAGCTGCCAAAAAGAGAACCATACTTCAGTGGGTACCATCTCATGTGGTGTACCCGGAAATGAAAAGGCAGATAAACTTGCAAAAAAGGGAGGAGAATGTGAACAAGAAGATAATGAAGTCACATACTTTGAGAAAAAGAGAGCTATCCAGACTATCAGAAGAGAACAAAATCAACCCAACGACGACTACCACACTCTTGACTGGCAGGGACAGATCACCATTTTTCACCTCAGGACAGGGCATAACAAACTGAATAAACAGATGCACAAGCTACGATTGTCTGCTTCAGCACTGTGCACATGTGGATTAAACGAACAAACTGCTGAGCATGTTCTACAGGATTGTCCTCTGTACGGCCAGTTAAGTTATACTGGCCTAATGACTCAACACTAAACTCAGTTGAAAAAAAAAAAACACACACACACACACACAAATAGTAATACGTCTTACAAGGAGAAGGACAAGAAAAACCTACGTTGCGGCCACAAGGCCTTCGTCAGGGACAAACAAACAAGAGACAGGAGGGAAAGAAAATGAGAATTAAGTAGAGAACATGAAACTATAAAAATAAGAGAAAAAAACTCCCTTAATATTAAGTCCAGTCACATGTGAAGCAAGATGGCTGCCACTAAACCGGAAAGAGGAAGTCAATAGTACATTAAAAATAAAAAATGAAACTCAAAGCTGTATGGAGCTAAAGAGGAACTTCAGACAATGGTCTTCATCATGAGAACTTGTCTGACGGTGTAAACATCAAAGATGCGATCGCAAGAAGAAGAAGACCCTTTATCAATAGCCTACCCTTTATTTTAAAATTTGATAGATCCTTGTGTAACTATGATCTCAGTGGATGAGCTATGTAAAAGGTAACAGTAAAGGTGTTCCCAAACCAGATACTGCTGTAGAGGAGTGAAGTGTTAAGGGTCTTCATCATACTAGGTCCAATATTTTTTTAGGAGGTAGGGCGAACAGCTCCCTTCCTCACTGCTTGTCTTCCCTAACTCAAGGGCAGTGTCAGATACCCATTTACAGCTGGGTAGACTGGCACATGACGCTACCAGGATTTGATCCTCAAACTCGCTGGGAGGACAACATTAGACAATCTCTGAAGGACTAGGGACAAGACTGGACCCAGGCCAAAAGGAAGACAGCTGATAGAATAGCATGGCGCTCTCTCTGGCAAACCACTACACTCCAAAGTAGAATAGCAGAAGTGAGTGAACTGTGCTGACATCGCACAAATAACTGCAAAACTTTAAAGACAGTACTAGTGTTAAGTGTAATGTATAGTTAAATATATAGTCAAAATATGACAGAACGCTTCCCTGCCTACTATCTACCCTACGTTCCGTTTCTTTAACGTTACTACGATATTAGGCTAAGCATTTGTTTCGCCTTAAAAAAAAAAAAATAATAAATTTGAAGACAAGTGGCGGTTAACGGTTTTTACTGCGAAAATTCCGTGCCGAAATCTCAAATCTTTCTATTTCACCTAGACTGACGATTCATTAATCTAGTAATGATTGAATGAGATGAACAAATTAAATACACCACACTCAGTTGTGTAGGTTAGGCAGACCGTAGATCGACACTTACTTAGCACAACAGTACAATAACAATCTCAGCATTTTGGTTGGTGAAGCGGCGGTCTCAGTAAAGTGCCTAAATGTTTGTTTTCAGAAGTCTTTGAACAAAATGTATTAAACACTTACCGCTAATGTACATTCTTCCCCATTCAATATTTTCACAGTTAAGTGCATTGTCAATGAGCACAACCAGGACTAATTTTTAGCCTTTGCTTCTTTTCTCAGACATAACATGAGCGTAACGAGAATGCCGCATACACATAGCCAGATAATGATTCACCGGAGATGTGCCAGTTCAAATAAATTTTATGTGAGTGTAGATCATTCAATGAATTTGAAAAAAACTGAATTATTTTTAAAAGGGATTTTATGTTCATTATTCTAATTCGCTTTACGGATCATGTAAATTACCACAATGAGCATTTATGAATCATAAACTTAATGATGGAGCTGAATCATACAATGAAGATCAAAGTTTGATCTCAATCCATTCATTTGTTTTTCTTCTTTATATGTCTTTCCTTATTTTTATACTTTTATTTTGGTTTACTTTTCACTACTTTGTTGATATTTCTTTTCCTCTAGTTGTATGTGTCTATTTCCCGTGTGTTAATTTGTGTGTGTTTCTATTCCCTGATGGAGAACTTTTTTTTTTAAGCAGACACGCTGTGAGTCTTTGTTCCTATATTAAACAATTCCTTATAATCATGTGTAAATATTTAACAGTTAGAAGAGCATAAATATCGATCAGCTACATACTTCATTCGGCTACCCCGCCCTTTTGAAAAAAACAAGTAAACAATCGCTTCATATATGATACGGGTTGTCGACATAAGACGTCACGCAATTTTAAAAATTCCATTGTCACATTTCGTCACAACCCCCCCCCCCCCCCCCAAATGACGTCACAAATCCCTCACCCCCCCTTTTATATTTATATGTATATATATATATATATATATATATATATATATATATATATATATATATATATATATATATATATATATATATATACATTTTTGTACTACTGAAAAGCAACTATGTAATCGAATGTTACCTAGTCATCATCGTCATCTAAGGAGCATATGCTTTATGACATATGTCTTCCTGTCCTGTGCCATCTGCTCAAGGTCTTTCCATGTTAACTTCATCCCCTACATGTCTGTCTCCCAGTTCTCTTCTTCATCCCCTACATGTCTGTCTCCCGGTTCTCTTCTTCATCCCCTACATGTCTGTCTCCCGGTTCTCTTCTTCATCCCCTACATGTCTGTCTCCCAGTTCTCTTCTTATCCCCTACATGTCTGTCTCCCAGTTCTCTTCTTCATCCCCTACATGTCTGTCTCCCAGTTCTCTTCTCCGTGTATTCCCTGGTCTTCCTCTGCCTCTTTTACCCTGGGGATTCCAGAACGAGGACTGCTTGATAAATCTATCAGCAGGTTTGATTTGCTCAGTGTTGTGTCCCATCCATCTCCAGCGTTTTCTTCCCATGTCTAGTTCTTCCTATGTCTAGTTCTTCCCATGTCTAGTTCTTCCCATGTCTAGTTCTTCCCATGTCTAGTTCTTCTGGCACTTTTCTGGTTTGCGTCACCAGTTTGACATCAGTGGTCTTGTCATACAACTACAATCCAGTCTACCAGCAGCAAATGGACACCTGATTCTACTCTTTGATCAGGAAAGGCAAAGGTAGCGAGGAGGAGAAGTGGTTACTTCACCTCTCGAAGTTTGATCTAGTATTGTGAAGTCTCTAACACTTGACTCCCTTACAGCAGTATCTGCTATGAGACCAACTTTTTTTTTTACACTTTATGAAAGTCTGACGCTATTTGCTTGATGTTTTTGTTGTTCGCCATGTTCAGGGCCATACAATAGGACTAACATGACATTTAAATTGATGATTTTTGTGACTTCTTTTCTTCTTCTTCTTCTTTGATCCATAACCACCAACCGTCAAAGCAGTCAGCGGCCATCACGCCTGGTGGCATCTTGTAGGGCAGCAACAAATTGATTCCGCTTTGCTCGGTCGGCGGCCATCCTTCGTACAGTGCCCCAACTGTGGTTCATTCTTTGCATCTCAGCTTCCACAGTTCTCCGCCAAGTTGTTTTTGGTCGGCCTCTCTTTCGCTTTCCCTCGGGGGTCCATAGCATAGCTGTTCTTGTGATGGTATCAGGGTCCCTTCTGAGGACGTGGCCAACCCAACTCCAGCGTCTGCCAGCTATGATGGTGTGCATGTCCTCCTGGTTACTCTGAATAAATAGTTCTTGGTTGCTGATGGTGTTTGGCCAAAAGATTCGGAGAATTTTCCTTAGGCAGATTGTGTGGAAGGAGGACAGTTTCGACATTTCCTTCTCCGTTACTCTCCAACATTCCGCACCATAGAGAAGCACAGAAAGTACACAGCTCTCATACAGTCTTAATTTGGTGTTTGTGCTGTACTGGGAAGACTTCCAAATGTTGTTGAGAACAGCAAAGGCTGTTCTCGCTGTATTCATTCTATTGTTAATGTTCTTGCTTGTTCCGCCGTCAGGTGTTACTATGCTTCCTAGGTAAGTAAATGTGTCTGTCTGTTCTAACTTCTGGTTCCTTACTGTTATTGGCTCAGGATTGCCCACATTTAGTGTCATGACCTCTGTCTTCTTCAAATTGATGTTCAGGCCAACCTGCTGGCCGTACTTATTCAGTCTATCGGTTTTGTCTTGAATGTGTTGATGTGAATGCGCGAGTAGTGCAATGTCATCTGCATATTCCAAATCTTCCAGCGTAGAAAACGTTGTCCATCTAATTCCTCTTGGACTGCCCTCTGTTGTCTGGCACATCACCCAGTCTATGACTCTCAAAAATAATGTTGTTGATAAGGGGCATCCCTGTCGTACTCCTGTTTTCACTTCGAAAGTTACATTACTCGATCCAACACTGCACGTAAAGTTAGAATAGAGGCTTTTTATAATGGAAACAATGCGGCTGGGAATTCCATAAGCCCTCAGAATTTTCCAAAGGCTGTCCCTGTGTATGCTGTCGAAAGCCTTTTCAAAATCAACAAAGTTAATGTACAGCTGTCTCTGCCATTCTGAGCACTGCTCTATAATGTTCCTGAGGGCAAATATATGATCTGCAAATCTTCTGTTCTTTCTGAAGCCCGCTTGTTCTTTCCTCAGTTTATGGTCAACTGCTTTTGAAATTCTCTGGATGATTATCCTGCCTAGTATTTTGCTGGGAACTGAGAGGAGGGTAATTCCTCTCCAGTTGTTGCAGTCTGCAAGGTCGCCCTTCTTGGGCAATTTGACAATTATTCCTTTACTCCACTCTGTTGGTGTTGTCTCAGTTTCCCAGACTTGTGCAAATAGTGGTTCTAATAGTTCTGCTGCTAGTTCAGGGTCTGTCTTGAATAGCTCAGCATTTAGATTGTCGTGACCAGGCGCTTTTCCATTATTTAGCCCTTTGATAGCTGTGATAATTTCTTCTTTTCGTGGAATGTCTGTATTTACGTCTAAGTCGCTTTCAGCCTCAGGAACATTCAGCTGAGTCTCTGGTGGTTCCTTATTCAGTGTTTCTCTGAAGTGCTCTGCCCATCTTGTTTCCTGCCCCGGTTCTGTGGTGATGAGATTTCCTTGCTTGTCTCTTACTAACGTTATGTTGTTTGCACCTCGTTTTCCACTGATAGCTTTAGTTATTTTATAAACTGTGCTTTGTTCATTTCTCAGTGCTACCTCTTCTGCCTGTCTTGCAAGGTCATCCAGAAATGTCCTTTTGTTAGCACGGGTTTGACGTTTTACTTCCTTGTCCAGCTGACTGTACTGTTCACTATATATTGCCTTTAACCTGGGAGACTTAGCTTCTGTTTTCTTTCTTTTCATTTCCTTTCTCTTCGCTATGGTGTTTAGCGTTTCTGGTGTTATCCGGTCTTGGCTCTTTCTTTCCTGGAATCCCAAGCATGACTTGCTGCTTTCTTTGTATATTGTTGAGATGGTGTTGAATTTCTGGTCGACATCGTCGGTCTCTGTTCTTTCCTGGCTTTTGGTAATCAGATATCGTCTCTTTACGTCGACCACGAACGCTTTTCTGGTGAGGGGGTCCTTAAGTTTCGTGATGTTATATCTTTTCTGTTTGACTGCAACTGGTCCAGCAGCTCTGAGTTTCACCTTCAATCTTGCTACTACTAGGTGATGATCACTTCCCACATCTGCGCCTCTTCTTACTTTCACGTCTTGTAGTGCATGTCTCCATCTGCCATTGATCATTATGTGATCTATCTGGTTTTTGTCTCGTCCGTTTGGTGATTCCCATGTTAACTTGTGCACTTCTTTGTGTTGAAAAAGTGTTCCTCCAATGACCAGGTTGTTAGGTTGTTAATACTGCAGAAATGACTTCTTTTGATCTCCATCAATTTCTTTGATCTTATCAGAGTGTTGTCGCGATTCTGATAACCTGTTACTGTTTTTTATTTTAATATATCTGATATTTCAGTTGAGATTACAATATTAACTAGTAAACATACCCGTCAAAATAATTATGGGTAAAGAACTAAAACTAACATCTTAACCTTTCAGCATCTGCAGCACATTTAGAGACTGAATTACTCATTTTGTTGATTCTGAATGAAGTTATTTTACTCATTTATGTAAAGTTTTGAAAAATACAATTGTTGCCTATTTTTTTTTTTCAAGGGTTGCAATTCATCCTCTCCCCTGTGTAAAGAGAACAATCAAACAGCAACAAATAAATAAAGAATAATAAAAATAATAATAAAACATATTAGACTTTTGACACTTTACTATTGTCTTCTATTTATTATTTAAAATATAACTGCAATTTTAATGGAGGAAAATATGCGCGATATATTGAGTATTAAGTAGTATAGTGCAACAGCTAGAAGCGCACGACTCTTATATAAGTTCCAGACTGCAACTTTGGTGGGGAAAAATTTGTGATGTGCGTTTTGGGACGCCTAAGAGATATATTTTGAGGTGTCGTAACTTGTATACTGGTGCAACTACAACAGTAGTTGTCGCTGGGGATGGCCTATGGAATGAGATCAAGGAGATCTCCAGAAAAGTGCTCATTAAGAAAGAAAGAAACCTATTCGAGATAAGGGCAAGAAGAAGAGAAGGCGAAAGCTCTCCACTAGATGGTGTTTTCTAATAAATTATGAAAAGTGTTCCATGTCCCTACAAACTTAGCTTCTGCCCAAAGATCTCGACAAAGAAAGAGCCCCCAAACTCATCTAAATGAAGGATTTCACTTATAGATATATACTTAACACAGACAGCACGAGTGGTACATTAACAAACTAGGTAATGATCAACGCAGCTATACAGTTTATTAGTTAAATATATACACATATAGGGTTAGTAGAAAATAAAAAGTGATGATGGTGAAAGACAATCTCACACACAGAACCTATGTGAATAGTGAAATTATGATGTGATATATTAAGTGTTACCACACTGATGTCCAATCTACACTGTCTATAAGTCTCCTAACTTCCTCCACTTTATGATTATACACAGGTAAGCATAGACTATCCAGTGTAAGTGAATGGTATGTCGTGTGGGTTATTTCCAAGACGAGGGCGTACTGATGAAAACCTTTGTAGTAATGAGAAAGATATACTGTCCTTCCACGTTTGGAAATCTCTCTAGCGCTGACAAACCGTTAACATTTGTCTCAGGATAATGTCTGCTGTCTGATCTCGGAATGGCATTGATTAGACTGGAGTTCTTGATGAAATCATCTTGTGGTAGCAAGTGATTTCGTGCAATAAAGCTGGTCTGAGTGAATTTACGTCGTGCAATATACGATGAAAGTAGATGAATTCACTTCATGCACTGATGTAGTGAGTAGCTGAACTTTGTGATTTGAGCTTGATATCTTGGCGCATCAACTTGTGACTAAGTGATCTTAGTAGGTAGACTGATCAACTTGTGAGTATATACTCCTGATTGAGAGAATACGCTATTGAGTGAGTTGAACTTGATATATATATATATATATATATATATATATATATATATATATATATATATATATATATATATATATATATATATATATATATATGAGAATCAACGTGTGCGTGCTTTAACTTGACAGGTGGTAAGCTGATGAGTGAGCTGAACTTGAAATATATATATAGAATCAACTTGTGAGAATTTGATAAACAGGTGAATAGAATGCTGCGCCACCACCGTTTACAAATGCATCTTCCTTGTAACTTAGGAAGTGTATGATGTCCTATCTTGCGAATTCTGCTATCCAGACGTATGCTTTGCTAGTTTCTTTCTGGTTAGACGCCAAACATGTAATGTGTCACACATCACAAAATGTTGCCCCCCTCCTCTCACTGCGTAACGTCATACGTGGACGAGCCCTAACCCGATGCAAGACAAAATAATAATACGTGATGAGTAATCACGGCAATTGGATCTGAACATACACAGGAAAAATACAAAGACCAGCAGACCAAATCCCCTCTTGAAAGTGCCACTGTTTCTTATGCAAGAGGAATTTAAGTTGCTGTATTTTCTTCAATATCGTTCTTCTTGAAACTCACTATCTTAGGGAAACCTTCCCCCACTATTACGAGCCATATTTAGTGGGTCAGTCAAGAAAAGATTTGATACGTCCTTTAATTCATTATTATTTCTACCTTCATCCTATTTCTTTAAATATCATACCACACTACTCCTATTACTACTACTACTAATCTACTATTACATCTACTACTGCTCTAAAGCTGATGTCACTATTACCACCGCTGCTACTACTAATAGGCCTGCTGCTGTTAGACCCTATTGCTACTACTATTAATGCTGCCAATTACTGCTACTAATAGTAATACTCACCAGCTACTACTAGGCCAACTATTACTACTACGACTACAACTATGTACACTACAGTTACTAATGCAACTATAAGGCCAACTATCACCAACATGGTACTCTGTGGATCATGCTAGACGTGGCTAAAACTTCGCATTATTAGCTTCCTTTACAACATGCGGTGCGAGGCCATGATTCTTTGTTGTGTTGTAGTCTTTACTATGTCAAACATTCCATATTCTCCTAAACCATCTTTTTCTCGCCCTTTTTTTCATAATTCTGTACTATTTTATAACGGCGTTGCTGATTTGAACTCCGCCAAGGCCGGTCCCAAGCCCGGCTGAAAAAGGAGGAGGGCGGCCTGCATGGAGGCCGTAAGGAGGCAGTCCCTCCACCATGCAAAGGCACAACAGGCCAATCACCTGTTTGCTTTAAACTATGATTACGAGAAATATAAGAGAGAAAACCGGACTGATTCTAAAGGCGACGAACTGGAACGGACTACGGACTACGACTTATGGAACTTGGAACACAAGAAGTATAAATGGGAAAGAAGAGGAGCTGGTGGAAGAGATGAGGAAAGCAAAACTAGAAATCCTGGCTATTACGGAAACAAAGAAAAAGGGACAAGGAGTCATGGATCTCGATGGCAACACGCTGCTCTACAGTGGTGTACCCACATCTGAAAGAGCTGAAGGGGGCGTGGGTTGCTGTCACGTAGAGATTATGATCAATAAATTTTCAATTTTTCTCTTCTTTCTCTACCCGCGTCCTCTATTTTATTATCTCTCTGTATCCTTTTCCTGTGTTTTTCGCATTCATACGTTTGCGACTATAAAAATTACTATTTTCCCATTCTAACGTTCGCCAGTGTCTGTTCTCATTTAGAAACGCACTAGTGATGTTTTTTACGTAGATGTCAGGCTCTGGAGGTTATTGCGTTGTAGACGTAAACTGTGAATATTCGCTTTCGCCAGACTGTTAGGCGACATACCGTCTGCATTTTCACCTGTCACAACGAGTTGCATCGGCTGAGTGTTCAGGTGAGGTGTCAAATCCGACATCTTCACGGTGCAGATTGAGACTTACCGTCTAGCATTTTCACCTGCCACATCGGTCATCAGGCTGAGTTCTCGGCGAAGTGTGAAAACTGCCTCGGCATTGGAGTCAGGCCGTCTGAGACTCGCAACTGACACGCGCACTCTCGGTCAGTAGGTGGCAGTTACGGCATGCGTTTAAGCTAACGTAGGTGTTAAGACGGAAAGGGGAGATTATTTCTTTTTGCGAAATAAGTTGGGACCCCTTTGTCTGGTAATAGATATAACCAGAACGTTAAACTTTATTTTCATCCAGTCCTCTAAATTCGCAGTAGACAGGTTGCTCGTGAATAGAATAAGCTGTATATCGAAGTTTCTCAGTTTGTTTCGACAATTTGTCGAACTTCTAGACTTCAATAAATATATCAGCGTATGATTCTAAAGTTGTGCGACCACCTGTAGTTCTGTGTTGAGGTAAATATATATATCTAGATTTTGTGAGGGATTAAGTGTTAAACCACCTATTTTATTTCCCTAATTTCCTGTGTGCAGAGTGATTGATTTATAAGTCTGCTATATTCTCTAGCTGATGAGTTACAGTGGAAAGCAGAATAAATTATAGTTTCTAGCTTATAAATCATGTAGCTATAATGAATTTAATTTAACTGCTAAATAATCAGACGAGAGAATATATTTTATAACTAACTTATAAATGATAGATGCCTCATGAGTGTTGACGGAATGTCATGAAATATTCTAATCCACATATATAAATTATTAGGTAAATATGAAGCCTAACAAATAAAATTAATAAAGAGAAGAGCAATGGTAAAATGACAGTGCTGTCACAAGGAATGTACTCGAAATCCCCCTTGTTTTCTGCTTCGTCTGCAAATTGTAACGCTTTCACGTTGATATAAAAGCTTACTGTATTATTACCCGCCTTCTTCAATGAAACGTGTGCTGCATTTCTAAGAAAAACATTGAGACGTACTGCGTAATGACCTAAATTAATCCTAACATTAATTATATTACGTTACCAAAACGAACGAACAGATGGACAAAAGGATAGCGAGAGGGGAGGGCTGAAAATCAGGAACGCATGCAACACGCGACGCGCGATATACAAATGCTGGCATCACGCGTGTAAGTCTACAAGCACTAACTTTTTCAGACGGACAGTGATAAAATACACTACCCTTTCCCAGAGTTAGGTTTATAAATCATAACAGACTCTTATTAGAAAAGATAACAATAGATGGGTTTACGTTTGAACACATAACAGTACCCAGACAGCACATCTTCCAAACAGGAGGTAGAAGAAATTGCATATTTTGAACGCAGCCACGTAGCTCCTTTAAATTAGTATTTTTGGGTTCCTTAGGGCTTGCTGACAAATAATATGTAAAACGTTACGCAAATAGTCCAGGAATTAATAAATTATACCCAAAATAAAATATTGGGGGTGCCTGACAGCATAAAATCATTTCTGCTCATAAGATTTTTTTTAACGTGTTTGAAAAAAATTTACGTTACAGAAATAGCCTACCATGTAAACTCCAAATTGATTGGAGCGCAACAAATGAAAGCCTAACCACGATTGGTCGGGCTATAAATACTATCTTGGTTGTTAGGGGAAACGGGGAAAGGTAACATTTTTTCAAACACTTGTCGAAACGTGGCTCATTGGCCAGTCTCGCTGATATACACACTTGGGAGCGTTAGTTCGAGACCACTTGTTTAAAATAGCTTGATAAAGCATCAGTGCGTTGAAGCCAGCATATATTTGGCTAAATTAAAAGCCTGGAAGATAAGCAGAAGGAAATTTGTGCCAGTTTGTGCCAGAATTCATTGCTAATCAACGTATCTGTGTTATTCGTATGAATTGTGGTAAGCTTGAACCATTTAATATCTTTTAATGAAAATTGAATGTGAATTGTTGATTTATGCCTGTATATATATGTGTAGTTCAGTGGCCAACGTGAGGTAAAGCCTGTAATGCTCCAGCCTGAACAGAGGGTGTCGGAGAGAAGTAAAACGGCATGGAATGGCCAAACAGTACACTGACACCTGGATGATTGACTAGAAATAAATAATGCTGGAAGTGCAGAGGCGTAGTAACCATTAAGGATGGTAATGCTGGTATAAAGTATTTCAGATGAAGCTGACTGTTGGCCTAACGCTCTGAACGCAATGTTTGTGCTGTATTGTGATCAGTGTAAAAGAGAATATAAATTAGTTATGAAGTAGAAGGTACATCCTTCTTGATTTCAGGGACAGTGGTCTTGATGGTACTGAGCAGCATCTGGTCAGAGATTTGCTGAATCCAGAGTCGGACAGCATACTCCTTGGTCTTTTTAGCTATCAGTGAGGTGTCTCCTGAGCCCAGAGGAGAATTCGAGCAGAGGAGTCCTTTCCTGCCGCCATCACTCAAGATAAGCAGAGTTGGCCAGCTGAGCTCAACATTATGTCCCCTCATCTTGAAATAACTTTATAAAAATACTATTCAGAGGGGAATTTACTTGTCTTAAAATCAGGAACTGTGAACATCTCCAATACTGGTCCCTAAAGACAAACTATTGAAGTCATGATGACAAATACCAACAGAGCTTGAACAAAACAAAACCAGTATTACCTCATTTTACTACTACACAACTGACACACATAGAACATTTGTACTAATATATGTCACTACAATATTCATATTAAATACATTCTGTACATAACTTGTAATTTAAATTGATTGTGATTCCTGGTTCCCTTGTAGTTGAATCAGGACACATATTCATTCATGCTAGTAATGAATACATATTGTTATTTGAACCGTTACGAGTGACTTCTTTAAGCTATTCTCATAGAGTGTTATATGTATGTGAGTGTCACAGTGTTGTTAAGAGTAGTGGATTAAATTAAATTGTTTATCTGTCTGTTGTTGTGACTTACACTTCACCATACACATACCCTAGACACATAACGTAGCATCACACTATTCCAGAATAATTCTGACTGAGATATATAGATATGTGGTAGCAAGTAAGGTTATCTATAATACACTACTCTTAATAGATATAGATACCTTCACAGCTGATCTCAGTCAGTACACTAAGTTCCCTATAAGTATTTATAACATCCCACTTCACCACATATATTGGGGTCTCGCTCTTGGGATTTTGAATCTTTAACTATTAAAAATATTGGGGGTAATTCACTTCAGGGAATATAAGAATTAAAAGGTATCCTTGGGTGGAATTAAATAAGGTTGAGCTCACGGTGCCTGTGTTGTCCATTAGAGATTGAATTGTTGGTTAGACATTGTATAAATTTACATAATAGACAATGGCGGACCTGGCCAAATTTCGATCTGCTGCGGTTCAGACTGCAAAAGAGTTAGGATTAGATGGGCAAGTTATGGTTGCCTATGTCACGACGGAATGTGACAAATTTATTGAACGTGAAGAAAGAAGGTTTGAAGCCGAAAGAAAGTTAGAGGCTGACAGGGAAATTAAGAAGTTACAATTTGAAGCTGAGGCTGAGACTAAGAGGTTGCAAGCTGAGGCTGAGACTAAGAGGTTGCAGATTGAGGCTGACAAAGAGACTAAGAAATTGGAGGCAGAAAGAGAAGACAAACGATTGGCTGCAGAAAGGGAAGAGAGGAAATTAGCTGCAGAAAGGGAAGCAGAAGATAAAAGATTACAAAGGGAACATGAGTTACGACTAAGGGAGTTTGAGTTTCAAGGCCATGCTCCTGAAAATGGTGCCAGTCCCTTTGCCTCTGATGCTACGGTTACTCAAGGAGCCTCAACCTCAGCTATGAATTTTCATTTAGATCATTTTGTTGAGAAAGACGATGATATTGAGAGCTATATAAATAGGTATGAGCTATTAGCTACCACGTATGGGTTAGAGAGAGAAAGGTGGAGCTTAAAGTTATCTCAGGGACTTCGTGGGGCAGCTTATGAAGTTTTTGCAAAAATGAGCAGAGGTGATCAGGAAAATTATGACATGCTAAAGCAGGCTCTTTTGTTAAGGTATGAAAAGAATGCAGAGTTTTACAGGAAAAAATTTAGGAATGCTAAACTACTGTCAGGTGAAACCTATCACCAGTTCTCTGCACGCATAGAGACATACTTGGAGAAATGGACTTCTCTGGGGAAAACCCAAGATCTTAAGGAAATGGTCCTTATAGAGCAACTAAGAGAGTCCATGGCTCCAGACCTGAGAAAGTTTCTCATGGAACAAGGTGCAGAGAGGCTGGGTGAGTTGCTAAATGTTGCTGAAAGGTATCAAGCAGCTCAAGCAGAGGTAACAGGTAATAAAAAGAAACAGGTGGATAACTTTAGGGCACCACAGAACTTTAATAAATTTGATCCTAGGGATCAAAATAAAGGTAAGCACCAATTTGATAGGCCACGGTATGAAAATAAAAATAAAGTCCCACAATTCGATGAAAGGAAATATGATGAAAGAAAATCTTTCAACCAAGGAAAAAGGTGGTGTAAGAATTGTAAGATGAACAATCATGACACTGACCATTGTAGAAGGAAACCTCCTCATTTTGCCGCTATGACATCGGGGAAAAAGGAAAAGAAGGGCAAACCTGAAGAATTACAGGAACCATACCACCCCCCAGTGTGTGAAGATGTCATTTGTAATGGTGTCACTATAAGATGTTTATATGATACCGGTTTAGATTACGATTCCGTTGTGAGTTCTCACCTGGTGCAGGCCGATCAATACACCACAGAAACAGTGGAGATTCAAACTGCAACCAAGGATGTAGCTACCATGACACTTCCCGTCGCCCGTATAAAAGTGAAAACGCGATATGTGGAAGGAATCATAAAAGCAGCAGTGATAAATGAGCCAATCTACCCTCTAATATTGGGGTGTAGATATGTCTTCTTGGGGAATCCCAAGAGACCTGTGATATTGGCAACAGTGCAGACCAGATCACAGACAAAGAAGGAGGAGGATAATCCAATAAATACTCACCCAGATGAGATGAGGAAGGCACAGGCTGAGGACAAAACACTCAAGCCATGTTTCAAGAAGTTGCCCAAATCTCATACACCTCCAGGCAAGGGAGAGTTTTATATGAAGAACAAATTGATATATAGGAAGGCTGGATCTGAATCCAATGGTCACGGACAGCTGGTCCTTCCCACTTCATATAGGACTAAAGTGTTGGAACTAGGGCATGCGATTCCCTTCAGTGGTCATATGGGAATCAGCGCAACAGGACAGCGAATAGCTTGTCACTATTTCTGGCCAGGAATAACTGAAGATATCAAACGATATGTAAAATCCTGTCCAGAGTGCCAACGAGTAGCACCTAAACATTGGACTGCACCAGCAACTCTGGGGGAAATGCCCATAGTGGGAACACCCTTTGAGAGAGTTGCCGTGGATCTTGTGGGACCTCTCACCCGAACCAAGAGAAGGAACAGCTACATTCTGACTCTGGTGGACACTTGTTCTATGTGGGGAGAGGCAGTAGCCCTGTCATCGATTGATTCAAAACATGTGGCAGAGGCATTGCTCACAATTTTCACAAGGTTAGGCTTTCCCAATCAAATCTTGACTGATAATGGCTCTCAGTTCAAGGGGAAACTAACTGAAGAAGTTTTCAGGATCTTCCAGGCCAAACACTTCCATTGTAGTGTGTATCATCCCCAAGGGAACGGCCAAGTGGAAAGATTTAACGGTACATTGATGTCGATCCTGAGAAAGTTGGCACACGAAAAACCAGATACATGGGACCAGTACCTGCACGCCGCCCTCTTTGCTTATCGGGAGGTACCCCATAGTTCAACCGGTATGGCCCCGGCAACATTATTGTTTGGAAGGCCAATAAAAGGTCCACTTGAAGCTTTGTTAAGAACGTGGACTGATGAAAAGGCAGAGGAAAACATTACATCTTCATACCAATATGTGAATGAGCTGACCACTCGGTTAAAAAACTGGCTGGAAACTTGCCAATGAAAATTTGAAACAAGCCAGGAAGAAACATGCTGCCTATTATAACAGGAAGGCGAAAGACAGAAATTTGGCTGTGGGAGAGAAAGTACTGCTTCTTTTGCCTGGGAGTCAGAATAAGTTACAAATTGGATGGCAGGGTCCATATACAGTTCTAGAGAAGGTGTCTAGAACAAATTATAAGATAGATAAGAAGGGGAAAGAAAAAATCTATCATGTGAATCTCCTGAAGAAATATTTGGAAAGAGAACATCAGGAAGAGACACACTTGTTGACCTTGTCCATCGCCATGGAGATGAAAAAGGAACCACTTTCATCATTTGAATATCCATTACACCCCTGTGAGACAGCAGCACAGGTGAAAATCAGTACACATTTAACGAAAACTCAGAAAGAGAGAGTGCAACAGGTTCTAAAGAATCATGCAGAGGTGTTAACAGACCGACCAGGGCATACAAACCTATTGGAATATGATATGAAACTCATAGACTCCACACCTGTCTGTATGAAACCATATTCGATTCCGTTTGCTAAGGAAAAAGCTTTGAAGGAAGAGATAGACTATCTATTGAAGGAAGGAATTATTTCGCACAGTGAGTCTTCGTATAGTTCCGGGGTGGTACTCTTAAGGAAGCCCTCTGGAGAACATAGACTCTGTATAGATTACAGGAGACTGAATGCTATTACAGAAGGACAGGTGGATCCATTGCCGGATACAAATCAGCTGTTTGCCAGGCTAAATAAAGCTAAATATTTCTCAAAAGTGGATCTGAGTAAAGGATACTATCAGATTCCAGTAAAGCCTGAGGTTAGACCATACCTAGCTTTTAGTACCTCAGAAGGACACTATGAGTTTAATAGATTGCCATTTGGATTGAAGAATGCACCTAGTGTCTTCTCTAGAATGATGAGAAAATTATTGGATCCTCTGAATAATCCCTGTATAACAAATTTTATGGATGATATCCTTATAGCAACAGAAACATTTGAGGAACACATTGACTCTCTGAACATGCTGTTTGATCGACTTAGGGAGGCAAATTTAACAGCCCGACCAACCAAATGTTGCGTTGGATGTAAAGAATTGGAATTTTTGGGACACACAGTTTATCAGGGAAACATGACCCCTGACCCAAAGAATTTAGAGAAACTACAGAAAGCCCCGAGACCACAAACCAAGAAGGACGTGAGATCCTTTGTCTCATTATGTGGTTTCTACCAGAAGTATATCAAAAACTTTAATTCCATATGTGCACCTTTAACGGAATTGACACGTAAAGGACTTCCAGATCGCATTACATGGACACCACAATGTGAAATGACTTACCAAGAATTGAAGGAAAAGCTCACAAGTAAACCCATTTTGAAATTACCTGACTTAAGTCAAGAATTCATAGTAAGGACGGATGCAAGTAATATTGGGTTAGGTGCAACTTTACTACAGAAATCAGATGCATTGGATGGGGAATTAAGCCCAGTGGCATATGCTAGCAGAAAGTTGAATAAAGCTGAAATCAACTACTCAACTAGCGAAAAAGAATGTCTTGCAGTAATATGGGCAATAAAGAAATTCAATATTTATCTATATGGGAAGGCATTTAAGTTGCAAACTGACCACAAACCTTTATCGTTTTTAGCACAGGCTAAGCATGAGAACTCTAGGTTACTCCGATGGTCTTTGCTTCTGGCTCCATATAATTTTAGCATTGAATATATATCTGGAAAAACCAATCTGGGAGCGGATTTTTTAAGCCGCCATCCGTGTGATGAGAATCACCGTAAACCCCAGAAATAATAATAAATTTCTCTATGTGTATATAGAATAAAGGACTGACATATAATGTCTGTTTTAAGAGGGGAGGTGTCATGAAATATTCTAATCCACATATATAAATTATTAGGTAAATATGAAGCCTAACAAATAAAATTAATAAAGAGAAGAGCAATGGTAAAATGACAGTGCTGTCACAAGGAATGTACTCGAAATCCCCCTTGTTTTCTGCTTCGTCTGCAAATTGTAACGCTTTCACGTTGATATAAAAGCTTACTGTATTATTACCCGCCTTCTTCAATGAAACGTGTGCTGCATTTCTAAGAAAAACATTGAGACGTACTGCGTAATGACCTAAATTAATCCTAACATTAATTATATTACGTTACCAAAACGAACGAACAGATGGACAAAAGGATAGCGAGAGGGGAGGGCTGAAAATCAGGAACGCATGCAACACGCGACGCGCGATATACAAATGCTGGCATCACGCGTGTAAGTCTACAAGCACTAACTTTTTCAGACGGACAGTGATAAAATACACTACCCTTTCCCAGAGTTAGGTTTATAAATCATAACAGACTCTTATTAGAAAAGATAACAATAGATGGTTTTACGTTTGAACACATAACAGTACCCAGACAGCACATCTTCCAAACAGGAGGTAGAAGAAATTGCATATTTTTGAACGCAGCCACGTAGCTCCTTTAAATTAGTATTTTTGGGTTCCTTAGGGCTTGCTGACAAATAATATGTAAAACGTTACGCAAATAGTCCAGGAATTAATAAATTATACCCAAAATAAAATATTGGGGGTGCCTGACAGCATAAAATCATTTCTGCTCATAAGATTTTTTTTTAACGTGTTTGAAAAAAATTTACGTTACAGAAATAGCCTACCATGTAAACTCCAAATTGATTGGAGCGCAACAAATGAAAGCCTAACCACGATTGGTCGGGCTATAAATACTATCTTGGTTGTTAGGGGAAACGGGGAAAGGTAACATTTTTTCAAACACTTGTCGAAACGTGGCTCATTGGCCAGTCTCGCTGATATACACACTTGGGAGCGTTAGTTCGAGACCACTTGTTTAAAATAGCTTGATAAAGCATCAGTGCGTTGAAGCCAGCATATATTTGGCTAAATTAAAAGCCTGGAAGATAAGCAGAAGGAAATTTGTGCCAGTTTGTGCCAGAATTCATTGCTAATCAACGTATCTGTGTTATTCGTATGAATTGTGGTAAGCTTGAACCATTTAATATCTTTTAATGAAAATTGAATGTGAATTGTTGATTTATGCCTGTATATATATGTGTAGTTCAGTGGCCAACGTGAGGTAAAGCCTGTAATGCTCCAGCCTGAACAGAGGGTGTCGGAGAGAAGTAAAACGGCATGGAATGGCCAAACAGTACACTGACACCTGGATGATTGACTAGAAATAAATAATGCTGGAAGTGCAGAGGCGTAGTAACCATTAAGGATGGTAATGCTGGTATAAAGTATTTCAGATGAAGCTGACTGTTGGCCTAACGCTCTGAACGCAATGTTTGTGCTGTATTGTGATCAGTGTAAAAGAGAATATAAATTAGTTATGAAGTAGAAGGTACATCCTTCTTGATTTCAGGGACAGTGGTCTTGATGGTACTGAGCAGCATCTGGTCAGAGATTTGCTGAATCCAGAGTCGGACAGCATACTCCTTGGTCTTTTTAGCTATCAGTGAGGTGTCTCCTGAGCCCAGAGGAGAATTCGAGCAGAGGAGTCCTTTCCTGCCGCCATCACTCAAGATAAGCAGAGTTGGCCAGCTGAGCTCAACATTATGTCCCCTCATCTTGAAATAACTTTATAAAAATACTATTCAGAGGGGAATTTACTTGTCTTAAAATCAGGAACTGTGAACATCTCCAATACTGGTCCCTAAAGACAAACTATTGAAGTCATGATGACAAATACCAACAGAGCTTGAACAAAACAAAACCAGTATTACCTCATTTTACTACTACACAACTGACACACATAGAACATTTGTACTAATATATGTCACTACAATATTCATATTAAATACATTCTGTACATAACTTGTAATTTAAATTGATTGTGATTCCTGGTTCCCTTGTAGTTGAATCAGGACACATATTCATTCATGCTAGTAATGAATACATATTGTTATTTGAACCGTTACGAGTGACTTCTTTAAGCTATTCTCATAGAGTGTTATATGTATGTGAGTGTCACAGTGTTGTTAAGAGTAGTGGATTAAATTAAATTGTTTATCTGTCTGTTGTTGTGACTTACACTTCACCATACACATACCCTAGACACATAACGTAGCATCACACTATTCCAGAATAATTCTGACTGAGATATATAGATATGTGGTAGCAAGTAAGGTTATCTATAATACACTACTCTTAATAGATATAGATACCTTCACAGCTGATCTCAGTCAGTACACTAAGTTCCCTATAAGTATTTATAACATCCCACTTCACCACACGGAATACGTATGTATTCCTAATTCATGATGATGGATTTTTTTATATATATAACTTATTTCACGGGAAAGGTTAAACGTCAAGTCAAGCTCTATGCTTGCAGTTCCAAACGTAAGTTATATTGAGTACATAATATGATTAAAATCAATATGTGTTTTTTCTTATTCAGTGAATACTGTAACCTAATTCATGATGGGATTTTTGGGAAAGGTTAAACGTCAAGTCAAGCTCTATGCTTGCAGTTCCAAACGTAAGTTATATTGAGTACATAATATGTAAAATATTTCATATGTGTTTTTCTTTATTCAGTGAATACTGGGTAAACCAATTTTTGCCGGCGTTTTAGTAACAGAGACATACCTTTTTTTTATATCTTTAACCATGTGGGTTTTCAAGTACCACCTGTCTGACAGGGCGTGTGCCTTCTGAGATAGACAGAATACCGATCCCACTAACGGGTTGGTTTTTTTAAAGAATAAATGCTTATACTCGGCCTTTGAGCCAGATCATATTTCTCCTCGAACTCTGTGTTGAGGCTGCGTTGTGGCGAGAATAATTACAGAAATCTAAAACATTAACTTTCCGACATTGTTGACAAAGTGTGTGGTGAACCAAGATTATCTGTTGAGAGAAGTTGTTCACCGGTCATCTTCCTAATTAAGGGAAACCTCGTGTTCTGACACTGTGTGCCCGCTGGAACCCTAACTCTTACCTCGTGAATAAGTGACACTAACTTTAATCTGAAATAACTATCGCCTGAAGCAGACGCTCCCCCGGA